>JAVMKO010000004.1:39759625-40959625 GCA_032164245.1 Sternotherus odoratus
TTCAAGGTTATGGAAGGGCTTGTACAGCCCATACTGAAATCTGTGTTACTGTGGCTTCACTACTATTAGTACCTGAACTAGCTAGAATCTAGATCAAAGCTAGTTTGGGTATCCCTATGTTATGAAGTGGAATTATCACCCACAGCAGTTTAGAAATTCAATATTGTTGGTTCCCACAGCAACCATGCTGAATCAACATTACATGTTTGGCATTAAAGGAAATGCATAATGACATTTAAAGAAATACAAAATATCACAGTATGCACAAGTGAGCTGTTTAATGTTGCATTCTTGAAGTCTCTTGCATTGTATACTATAATAAAATGGCTAGAGTGGGATGAGAAACAATTTAACAACAAAGGTATTTTTACTATTTTTTGGGAAAAAAGAATAAAACCTCAGCCTTAAAAGGTTTTTTTTTAATAACACTATAAATATTCAGAAAATAAAGTCTGTCAGTGATCATATATACTGTAAAATAATAATAAATCTTAGAACAATACAATACCTTTATCCAGAGATGTATGGGAAAGACTGTCACACTGTACAGGGTAGAGAGATGGGGGTGGGTAGGAAAGTGTATTGCAGTTGAATGTCCTCAGTCATGTGGGTGCTGGGCATTATACTATAGCCCAGTTTACCAGACTGAAGCTGCAGACTGTCCTTATCTACAGACTGAGAACTTGAAAGGGACAGTTATAGTATCATCACTGTACCCAGACCCTGAATCAGCACCATGTATTTTAATGCACTGCAAGAGGCAGAAATATTCATCACCTGGAGAGAAACTATGACTATCAAAAGTGCTGGGTATACAAGTGCTGTCTATTTGGGGATGAAATCAGTTGCTTTTAAACATAGCATTTTTGGAGGCAAAAGGAAACTGATTGCTTCCCCTACTCCCCACCCTTTAATCTCCATGAAAGACAGATGAGACTGAAAACACGAAACAAAAAAACAAACAATTACAGTTGTAGCAATATCCCAAGATTTCTCACTAAAATTAATTCTATTTTAAAACGTTCCTTTTAACAGTGTTTCAAGTTCCATTCACTGTTTCTAGGAGTGGGGAAGAGGGAGGGAAAATCCATGTTTTCTTTGACTCCGTGGAGAAAATGATATAGTTGTGTTTGACCTCACCAAAAGGTAGGGTCAAAAAGAAAATTTCCTCCTCAATATATTGACAAGGATATTGGGTCTTTTCTTCTTGGACTATTGATCAGAGCTCATTTAGTAGGACCAGATGGGTATTTCCTTTTATTACAGCAACAATCTCTTAAAATACCTTTCATCCATAATTTCAAATCTCTTCACATAGGAGGTCATTGTCACTATTCCCCATTTTACAGATGAGCAAGTCACTTCCTTACCTGTGCCTTAGTTTCTCCAAAGTAGCCCAGAAAAGAATTTGCAGAGCCAGGAATAGAGCACAGGACTCTTGAGTCCCAGTCAAGTCCAGTTCCCTATCAGGCAGGCCGCACTACCTCCATACAGTAGACGGCTATTGATAGATCTCAGCACTTCCATGTACATAATTGTATAAAAATACTGCACACACATACAAAAACTCATATTGTGGAAGGCAAGGTAATGTGTCATTACTATCTTCTATGGTGTTACGCTAGTGCTTCAAAAGACTCAATCTAGATCATAGCCTCATTCAGCTAACTACAGTAGAGTAGAGCTGGTTGAAAAAGTGTTTCCCTCCAGAAAATTTATTTGTGGCAGAAATTTGAATACAGACAGATTTTGACCACAAACCATAATATATTGGTTTTCAGGTGATAGCAAAACAGTAATTTTTCATCAAAATATAAATTTAGCCATAACCCAATTTTTTCATCAAAAATAGCATAGGGAATTTTTCAGACAACCTATTTATATAACAGCCACTCTGACGAAGTCCTATTATAAAGAATTTACAGTTTAATTAGACAGGATAAAAGAAAGAGTGGGAAGGGAAAGTGAGGCACAGAGCGGTGAAATGACTTAGTCGGAGTCACACAGTCAGAAAGTGGAAGAGCCAGGAAATTAACTCAGATGTGTGTACATGCTTAAGCATTTGAGAAGACTCTCTTCCTGCCCATATTTCGCAGGTTAAGAGAGGCAAGCAGTCTTGTTGATTGTGGATGTGTGGGTTCCCTAAGAGGACATCCTCTTTTAACCATCTGTGGTACAACAGAACTTTCCTGTCTAATGCCCTCTGCTGATGATTGTTCTGTTCCTATGGTGGTCTTCTTCTCCAGGTTACGGTATGTGTCAGTCGCACCACTTTCGGATAACAGCAAGTCCAATGTCCTTACAAAAGGACTTTGAGTCAAACTTTGGGCCTTGTGGCTTTCAATCACCTTATTCCACTTTCCGGGGCTTCACCTTGTCTTGCTAGTAGCTGGTGGTAGAGGAATGCAGTCCTGCCCACTATATTGGGTTATAGTCCAGTGACCCTAGGACAGGCAGTCACGACTCACTCCACCAGACTCCCTGCTGCTACCCTCTGGCACTGTTCAGGGCTGTTAGGACTTTCCCCACAGCTTCTACATTTTCCCTTGTTTTAGAGCTGGGACTTGCAGGTTCTCCCTGGGAATCACCCTGTAAACCATAAAACAAGAGTGGAAACTTAAACCAACTTTTGTCCACATCAGGCTTAACCTTGCATGCCTCTGAAATCTCTCTCTTTGTTCCTCCACTGAACAGCCCAGGGGTCTCCTCCTGGAAGTTCAGATCCTGCCCTACTATTAGAACTCACCACTGGGGCCTGTTTCACACCCACTGTCTGTTCCAGGTTTATCCTGGTCTCTTGTCAGTGTTCTCTACTTAGGAGAAGATCCCACTGTGAACTCTCCCCCTGAACTTCCACCCTGACTTTCCTGATCTCTTCATTCTAGCTTTAGAAAGTGATTGCATAGTTTTTCCCTGCAGCAGCCCTATTTTAATTAGCACTTCCCTTCTTTATAGTCACCATCCAGCTTCTTCCTTAGCTGGGCTTTAAGGGCCATTTATGTATTTCTGAATTAGCATAAAGGCACCTTAGTATAAATGAGCAAGATCTGAGGCCTTATTAAGGGCCTGATCTTTCAACTGTCATTTGTTAAACTATCTCCACTGATTTCAGTAGAGCTACTTGTATAAATAAGGCTAGCAGGAACTTTAACCCCTTTATCAAAGCTGCAAAGACCTATCAAAGATAAAATAGCAGTATCTAAACATCCCACAAAGCACCAATAGCATTACCATCAACTTTTTCTCATCTTTTTGCCAAGGATAAATAAATAAAATAAAGCTTGTTTTCAGCTGTACTTGAAGGTTTGCCTTTCACACTCAGTGTCACTACAGCATCTTCCCTCAGTTCAAAAGCTCAAAAGAGTGTGGGGCAGCTGTGCTACCCATCAGACATTTTGCAAGACTGGGTTAGAAAAGAGCCAGAGCACAAGAAAAAGATATTTCCTTCTCAAATCATTGTCTCCAGCTCTGACAGTCCCAAGGGAGCCTCACATTCCAACCCTATTTTCTCTTCTGACAGGCTACCTGTCCTGTCACTACTAGTAATAACATGACTAAGAATAAACCGGAGCTGAATTGTGTTTTGGCAAAAATTTCCTGAATCACAAAACTTGGGTCTGCTGAGTCAAAATCTGATTTAAAGAAAGAAATTGCTATTACCCAGTACAGTACCTTTCTCAGCTCTTTGCATAACTTTGTTGTGGCCTTTTTTTTTAATTGGGTCCTCTTATGCATACATAAGAAACAATCATCACTTCCCCTGTACCTGATTTTTTTTTCCCTATGGCTTTAACCATAATTTGGTCTACTACACTGAATAAGGCTAAGTATGAAGGAGGAATTTGTGGCTTGCCCTCCAGTCCAAGCCACTGCTGTTTCCTATATAACTATTATTCCATGTATCCTCAATTAAGCCCTGCAGATTCTTCTGAACATTTGTTGCTCTCTCCATGTGGACATTTTAAAGAATTCCTTAGCTCCTTATGTGTCATCTCAGAGTCCAGATTACCACTGTTTAATTATAAATGAAAATGAGGTGAGACTAAAGTTCTCCCCTACTTATCGTACAATTACATTTGCTTCACCAACAGAAGAACTGCAAAGCCAGATTTATTTGAGTAAAAATTGTCTGGTTTATTTTGATTTAATCCCAGGACATTTTAACAAAGGATCATCTCAGTAGTATTGCACTATTGTATAATCAATAATGAAAAGCATTTATGGGCTGCTTGTGAATGTCAAAAGGAATTAGAATCAGGTGAAAAGGGCATTCTACAAAGAGTAATTTAATGACCCACTTCAACATTTCACAAGCACTTTCCCTACAACAAGAAAATCTTGGTGAATCAAACCATTTAAGGTGAGAGACCAAAGAGGGAAAAATGAAGTGGTGAAATATCTGGGTTATATTCAAAACATATGGTGAAATTGAAGTCAGTGAGAGTTTTACCATCAACATCAGTGGGACTAGGATTCCACTATTTAAGTCCATTATTTGCTTGTTTAGATTCTACTCTAGATACCATCTTTACAGAAAAAAACTTTAAAATGCTTTATCTGTTTTATTTTTATTTGAAAGCCAAAACACCCATTCATCATACAATGCCTTACTTCAGCAAAGCACTTAAACACATGCTTAACTTTAAGCACTTGCTTATGTCCATTCCTATTCAATAACACATTTCATCATGGGCTGTGTTATTAGATTAAGTAAACAGAATTATAGCACACACTTAAAATTAACTTGAAGTCAATGGAATGTAAGCAGATCCTTGAAGTTAGATTTATAGTAGAACATCCACAGCAACAATGGGTTGTTTCCTCCTTGGCAATATGCATTATCTGTTCCCCCCACCCCCCAAAAAAATCACTAGGGAGAAACAGTTCTTGGCTTTACTCAATATCAGGAAACACAGGCCTGGAGCTAGAGCCCCTATTAGGAGTTATGGAGAATATGCTACTGTGATCACCAAAATTAAAGTTTGAAATCTAATGGAGGAATACGTAGAGCTGCTCTGATCTATAGTTTAGCACTTTTTGTGTAGTGATTCCTACCTTGTGGAAGTTCTGATCCTCTAAGGATTGTGTCATTAAGAATTGCCCCATGCCACCTAACCCTCTAGAAGTAGGGGGTTTAGAAATAAGTGTTTTGGTAGTTTGAGCTGTTGGGGGAAGAGGATTTATACCAAAGATCACATCCTTCCTTTAAAAAAGGCTTCAGATGAATCTCTCTTCTTAGGATTTGGAAAGCATAGACTCAAAAACTGAATCACATTTACAGGGTAGAAGGGAAATAGTCCACTCTATTGCTGACATTTCAGCTAGTACTGTATTAGTGCATGGAGTGCATATCTGTCACTGAGTTGAAATACATTCTGAATCAGTAACCATCCTGTTTTCTCCCGGAAACTGCAAAAAACATCAATAATATAGCCATAGAGTCACTTGAGGACAAGTTCTATTATATGCCATGGTACAAGGCTGCTCTAATATTGTTTATAACTTAGTTTTTATTCCAAGTAAGTGGATTCATGTCAAAAAGTTGAAAATGGGCATAATTATTACACTGACAATGAGGTTAACGCAGTACCTGCTATAAAAATGACAGCTGTGTAAACATTCCTAGCTTTGCAAATGCTTTTAATCTTGTTTGTGATAACCTAGAGAAGAGAGAGGTTTTGCGTAATATCATTTCAAAGGGAAGGCATATATGTTCCTGCTTCACAGATCTGTAAAATGTAATTGTACATCTGAAACCTTTTCAAAAAGAGTATAATATGCCCCAACATACACTTATTCAAAACGTAGCTACCAAATTTAATTCTATATTCTGCTAATTAAGTAGACTAGTTGAGAATAAAAGGCTAAATTCTGATTCAGTTTAAATCCAAAGTAACTCTAGTGACTTCATTGCAGTTACCCTACGTATATCAGTGAAGGAGATCAAAATATAGCTTAGTAGTTTACATTATTACATAACATGGCATTGGCAGATGACTATGACAAAGAGAGAACAGTCTATAATGGCTTAAGAGTGCCTACTGTGGCTTTGAACTGTTTAAGGTCAGAAGAGGTAGAGATAATAAAATTAGGATAGAGAGGTTTTACGGCATCTCATCATTGTAGCCTACTCCACTCCAGAAGAGGAAATAAAAGAAATGCAAGTACCCCTCAGATAGTGAAATCAGACCAGCCCTCACTCTGTTGCCCATTTTATTGTAACGGGGATGGTAATGAAAGCAGTGGGTATTAGCCCACGAGAGCTTATGCTTCAATACTTTTGTTAGTCTTTAAGGTGCCACAGGACTCTTTGTCAGAACAGTATGGTTACTCATCTCTGAAGCCCAATGCCAAAAAAACTCTTCCAAATGAGGCAGCAATAAAAGCTGGGATCTCCTACTTATGACACAAACTGTCTAGCCACTTACTGCTGTAGTCCTGCTACTGCCAATTTCATTCTAGTGGTGGTGAAGAAGGTAGGCGAGGAATACGAAGAAAGAAAGGGGAAGAATGAATGTAGGGCCTCCCCAGGGCACTGTTTTCTCAAAGTGTCATTATGGTTTGTTGCATTCATTTTGGCTATTTTAGCTGTCATGGATTATAATATAAGAAAAATAGGCAGGTGACATTGCATGATGATGGGGCTGGTAGTTTAGTGACAGAATTGGACAGCTATAGGTACAGAAGTTGGGCCTTGGTCCTGGCAACTATATTTATTTGGCATAATAGCATTCCTGGATGAATAGGTACCTGGAGAAGGGCATTTTTAGGAGTTTTAACTAGAGTTCCCTTCAGGTTGAGAGTCCAGACTAGAGGGCCTAGATTCTTCATTCTTCCATTTAGTCAGGAATGAGATATTTGCATAGTGGTGCTGGGATTAGTATATTGAAAGGGTGCCTGTATCTGACAGTTATCTTAGGAAGGGTCCTATCTTCCTACCATAGTTCAAATTTGGAGAGTGAGTTGATATTATTGAAGACTACTTTTGCATCCTGCTCTGAATCTCCTTGTCTGTGCATCTGGCTGTGGAAGTTAAGCCTTTTTAATGGTGATGAAGAGGTAGCTGAGAGGGGTGAATGGTACTGGTATGGGATGTGGATTTGATGGTCCAACTGAAGGAAGACCATTTGAAGTCATGAAGGAAAGAACTACCTTCAGATTTTGTTAGTAACTAACTACCGTGATTATCATGATGAGGTCAAGCAGAAAAAGGATGCTTTTGTGTGATCACCTTTGTCCGGCTTGTCCTCCTCCATCCCTCCATGAATGCAAATCAATGCCACACTGTTCCATTTTGTTGCAAGAACATTCATTCCATTAATGGCCAAAGAGTTTTGTCATGGGATTGGCCCAGTGCGTTTTCGGCCTGCTACCCGGAAACAACATGGCAAAGAGCTGTGGAAGTCGAGCTGAAAAACCTGGGGCACAACTTGGGAACCATTGAAAGACTTGCCAGAAACAGACAGGAGTGGAGGAGCTTCATTACTGCCCTAAATGCCAGAGGCATACTAGGACCATGAATGAATGAATGAAAACCTGCTCTTTTCAGATATTCTCAGTATTTACCAAAACAAGTCTAAAATTGCTTCATTTCTCATTAGTTCAGTGATTATTTGATGGATAAAAGCTGAATTAAATGGTACTTTTTTTCCTAATAGAACCTGGTGAAAAAATGTCAGCAGTCACATCCATTGCTAGCATAGCTAAATGTATAAGGCAAGATTGTATTGTTGCTATCAGGAATAAGAGTTATTCTGTAGTTTATAGTATGACTTACCAGTATTCTGGTGGCAGTCTCATAAGTTTCCACAGCATTTAATTTGATTTTTTTTTTTAATTCCTACTGTAGTTCTTAAGATAACCTTCTGGATGTGAATGAAAGCAATGTTTGTAAGTCTGCAGACAAACATGCAGACCAAAATAAGTGAGCAGTTTGGAAGGGCAAGACCTATCAATAGAAGTTATAATTATCTCAGTTGTTTTTGTACTCATCTACTAATCAATAGCAAAAGGGGGCACAGTGCAAACCACTAAAAGAAAACCAATATTTTTCAACCATTATAGCACAGTTACCAGAGATACCTCTTATATGAAAAAACAGTGTTAATCTCACAAACTACAGTGTAGTAACTGTAGGCAGATATTGGGTCAAGTAAAAACTGCTGTAGCTCTTTTTGAAACTGCAAAAAGGCCTGAAACTTCAGCTAACAGGGCTATCTGGAAATTCCCAAAACATGTGAGATCTTGGGTGATGCATAGCCAAATAAGTACTCCTATACCATTTGGCTTCATATGGGAAAGGGGCTGGAGACTGGAGCCTTCTCTGTCTTATGCTGGAAGGGGAGGGGAATGGTTTAGCCTCTTTAAGTCCGACTCTGAATATAGACCAGCCAGATCAAAGAATCAGGTTTGCAGTTTGCTTACTGATGATAATTTGACAAGTCGTGATTAGCTTACTGTTCCTTTTCCTTTGCACTTGAACTATGTGATTAAGACTATAGGTGTATTTATCAGAACATGAAGATGTTATATTTTTATTTTGTGACTTAACTCTCTCCTCACACCCAAATCTGAATTCTTAACACACATTGTTCTACAGTATTTTGGAAAGTAAAAACAATTTATAGAGATAATTGAATATTGGCATTCTGTAAATATTGATTTGTGCTAGTGCCTACTATCTACATACTCTGAACCAGACTTATATAAATACAGATATTAAGTAATTACTATTAGAAGTTTTAGTTAAAATTGAAATACTGATAAAACACCAATTAGGGAAAATATGCCATTTATTCATTTACTAAACAAAGAAAAAATGCCTTAAAATGTTTAATGAAACTCCACATAATGGGTAAAATTCTGCATTGGGTTGGATGTACATAGCTCCCATTAAAGGCAATAATTACTTTATTAATTATTAATGGGAGAGTGACTGCGGATACTACGGTGATAGAAGCTTTAGAAATGGGGAGAAGGAACAAGAATTTTTGATTTAAGAGCCTATTTTTCTAAGGTGCTGTGCACTTCATCTGGAGACTAAAGTGCTCAGCAATTCTGAAAATCAGATCCTAAATATAGGAAAGGTACTTCAAAATACTATTTACACTAAGTGTAAGGAGGGTAGAGCTGCACAAATGCTGCAAGTTTCATTTTGTGCAAGACTAGCAAATTGAATTAGGAGGTCAAACTGAATGTCAAGGGATTCCAGAACATGGTGAAATAGCATGCATGACTGGAATATAGGTATCAAAGGGCATGTGCCGTTTGAGAGAGAGAAGTAAAGGTTATGGGGTGGTGTGTACATCAATGATGCCTTAAACTGTAAATAAATAATGATGGAGTGGATGAACCGGAATCTGTTTCGGTCAAAATAACTTTGAGGAACAACTTTAACATGTTTCATCGGGATAGTGTTAGAGGTCTGCTATAGACCCTCAGGTTCAGACGTGGATATGGATGGCTCTCACTAATGTTAATATTATTAGACATAAAATTATTACTGGGAACTGTGTAATAATGGGAGAGTAACATCTTAATGTGGAGTGGAGAATAAATGCTCTTAATACTGGTAGGGCCCAATTATTCTTTGGTATGACAGATAAAACCCCCTCCATGAAAGCCATAAAGATTCAAGTAAAGTCATTTCTCCGGAATAACAGTTTTTATAAGTGTTTATAATTTTTTTTAAAAATATTTAAGGAGGAATGTTTTGAGTGAAACAATCCCATTTTTGTGATTTCAGAGCAGAAATCAGGGGGTCATTGTAACATTATCCCCCATGTTCTTCATAAAAGTATTCATATTATAACAATATGGCATAACTAAGATACGTTTTATGCAAGATGGATCATATGAGGTATCATTGGAAAGGTTATGATGTACCAAATGTGAATATTCAATTTTTATGTATGAATCATTTCTGTAACTGAAGTTAGAAACATTGATTAACAACTGGGTTTTCACCTGGGAACACCCACCAGACAGTATGCAGTATGTCTATACAGGGCAAAAATATGTATTTTTTCCCTGAAGTCCAATCTTTCCCTGTGCTGCTTGTAAACAAACTGCAGCTTCTTTGTACCTACTTTGACTGCTGCAGAATGACACCAGAGAGAAGTCTGTACTAATGTCATCACCAATCTCCTCACATTCAAATCAAGCAGCAAGATAAAATTAACGAGAAAACACAACATGAATAGGCACTTGAACCTAAAGGGCAAAGAAATGGGTCAGAGTCAGACACTGTTCTTGATGCACTGGCGGCTTTTTCATTCTGCAATTCTAATTTAAACATATCCTTTCATTTTGGTTCATGAGTGATGGAAGCAGAAAGTAGGGAGGGAGAGGAGTTGGTTTTTTGTTTTTTTTTCACATCCCATATGCTGGAGTTAACTTAATGCTCAACCCGTTTCTATTGCATTGTATGAGTAACTTTGAACCATATCAGCATTTTACAATGCATTGTAAACTAGGGAAAAATAAAAATATTAATTTAAAATGTGCTGGACTTTGTGTAAATGTTAATGTCACCTTGAATGAATTCCCACTCACACATATTTGATGCATTTACAGTTTAGCTGAGACTAAATATTTTAGTGATTCAACAAGTACAATTTAATGAGTGGAAATGCAAAACACTTTCCTGGTTACATAGTAATCTCAGTAGACATCAAATCATATAGGATTTTTTTTTTATGTTAGGCTCAATTGTACTGTCAGGTTCAGAAAGATATAACCAAAATGTAACACTAAATATGCATGATTTTAAAAGGTGTTTTTAGTTCATTATTTTAAGCTTTGTGTTGTGAGGTGTTGTGTTTTTCTGTTCAGTTGAGGAAAAAATGTAGAGCTCTGGTACAAGGCCAGTTTTATAATGGATGCCTAGCAGATATTATAGGGTCATAACAATTTAAGGTCCTTAAAAACATCAATGTGAAATCCAGTTTTTGAATAAATTGTAATTAGAAGTTTTTATGACAATTAGATTAGAAAAGAATCTAACCAGAACTCTCTTTAGGTTCTTATATCACCACTGTTGTAGCCTTTCACCCATGCATTAATTCTGAGTCAGCACAAGAGGAATAGGTGCTGGAACTAGGGGTTCTACCACACCCCAGGCTTGAAGTGGTTTCCATCATAATCAGGGTTTACAGTTTAGTTCAATGGCTCTCAGTACATCCACTATACAACTTGATCCAGCACCCCTAACAGAAGGATGGACCAGATGGCCACTTGAGGTTCCTTCCAGCACTACACTTCTATGATTAAGTGATGTGACAAATTTTAGTCACATGCGTTTCATTCTTCCTTACCAGGGGAAAAGTTATGTGATTAATGATGTAAGTTGTTTCCTGAACAAATTCTATGTGTTTATATTAGCAAGAGAAAGGTTGAAGAATTGTGACATACAGTTGGGGTAGAGGTGCTGATTGTTGCAGTGGTCCTGATTTTCCACAACGTAGAGGACCCTACATTTCTCAAATAGATTTGATTAATGTTATTCAACGTAATGGGAGGCATTGGTGGGGACTAGAATCAGAGAGGTAGCCGTGTTAGTCTGGAATAGCAGAGGTAACAAAGAGTCCTGTGGCACCTTAAAGACTAACTAAAGTTTTGAAGCATAAGCTTTCGTGGGCTAATACCCACTTTGTCGGATGCAAGCAGATTGGTGGGGATGTATATGAGGAGGGGAAGGGTTTTTTGGGTGGGGTGGCAGTTGTCCTTTGTGATTAAGTTTGCTGATAAATATATTAACACAAAAATAAATCCCCACCCACAAATTTAGAAACAAAGTACAGACGTTTAAACATGTTATCTAATGAAATAGCCATCTTTGGGACAGGCTAGTTACAGCTGCTGTTCAAATGATCAAATTAAATAAGGTAATCATAAGTGATATGTTGATAAACTTACACATGGAAGACTGAATTTGGACTAGGGAAGGAGAAAGGGGAAATGATACATTAGCTGTAAGGACTAGATGCAGAGGGACTTGTGGCTTTGTGCATGCCCACCAGGGAAAACCTAGATTCAAGTTCCTACTCCAAGGAATATTTAAATTTATACACAGTGGAACAATATGAGAGAGATGCACCTCACAATAGCCAAAAGCCTGATAGTTATGGCACTCAATTGAGAGGTGGGAGACAAGTCCCTGCTCCATTAGGCAGATAAGGGATTCAAACCTGGGTCTTCCATAGCCCAGGTGAATGTCCTGACCTTTGGGGTATTGGCTATAATGGGATTGGTCTCTCCTACAAAAAGGCTGACAGGCACCAATTTCTAGCAGAAGGTTCATGACTGAAAATCCTAAACTGAGATTGACCCGAGTGAGGTGTCTTTGAGAGACATAATGCTTACAGCAAAGGGAGTTTGGTGCATAAGCACCTTTGTAGACCTGGTCTGTAAGAACCACCCTTTTCCTCTGCATTTTTCTCCTCACTGGCCAAGACAGCTTCCCGCTCAGGTTGCTAGCTTCTGAGAATTTCCTTTCCTAACTCCCCATAAAATACATGAAGAGCCTGGGTGGCTAATTTGGGGCTGGGAATTCCACTGGGTAGCAGTCTGCCAGAGTGCAATTCAGTGTGTAAATCCCCTCTGTCAATGTATCCCTAAACACATTGAAGGGATTATTGGAGTAACTAAACTAAAGAAGAATTTTATATAAACAAATATATTTTCCCCTTGGATTTATCTTAACAGCATTTGAGATTTAATTTCTGTTATTTGCTTTAGAAACATGAGAAAGTAATCTACAGTTTTCCCACAAAATCTCAACTCTGGCTATTCCAGAAGTTTTAACACTTCTCTCAGATCTTCCCAAATCCCAGATAACTGACCCATCTCTTAACACAAAAGCCTTGCTATTGTCACATGGTAATGCATCTTATATCAATACATGTATGTTCACTGTGTCTTATTCATGTTTTCTTTATTGTGCTTCTAGTTTCTCCAGGTCAAAGTAATTCAATGGCAGCACACACATCCAATGGAAGAACAATGTGCATATATAGCAGGTTCCAGGCCAGACCTTAAGCTGATGAAAGCTGGTGCAGCTCCACTGAAGTTGGAACTACATCAATTTACACAAGTTGAAGAGCTAACCTTCCATTTCCATTTACACAATGAATTAATAATTTTCTTCCTCAATGATACTTTGTTAAGAGAGCTGGCTGCTGCCATCTGGGATCTTTGTTTAGTCTAAGTGGTCCTATGATGTAATCAGATCAGGACTTCTGACAAGAAGAAATCCTTCCAGAACTTTCTCACTTTCAACATGCCCTACAATTATTTGAAATCAAAGTGTTCATTGCAATTTACTAGACAACTTCCATTACACTGTAACTTAGTCCCCCTCCCCTCCTCCTCCTATTTGCACATGTTGCCAATTGTTCTGTGAATCATCAAAACTAAAGCCGGTTGATTATGGGGAGTGAGGAGAAAGCAAACTGATTTTTAAATATTTTCACAACTAAGAACACTGAAGTTTGTTTTGATATGACTGATTCCTGGGGTCATATTATATGTTGTACTTGAATATTCAGGTGCCTGTATTCATTAAGATGGTACATAGATAATGCAAGTGCCACCAATTTTAAAATAACCTATTGTTTGTTACTCAGGGAACAGAAACAATACCATGTGACTTACGGATCAATCATATGAAATAATGTATATTCAAAGTAGACAACTTATGCCCAAACAATAAATTGAAAATTAATCAAAGTTACTTGATAAATATTTAAAATAATCAACAGAACAAACATTGTTTGTGAAGTTAATATAAAATTATGGCTAAAATCTATAATTATCTTTGTTGCTTGGATGTAACATCATAAATAATGGCTTCAGAATAAGATGAGGTTCTTTACAGAATTTTCTCTTTTGCTCTGTCCTTTACTCATTTCCCTTTCCACAAAATTTTGTCTATTATGACTACATAGGTTTTGTTTTTTTTCCATCTCAGAAACCTGCATTTGGGGGACTAAAAAGAGCATGACAAAAATCCTTCCCTAATTTTACTTAATCTTATCTAATTTCCAATCACTGTAGCAACTAAGCACCTTACACAACATGAGGTAAATAAAATAGTTCAGTAATTTTATGCTACTTTTCCAAATGGGGTTATTTCATTTGGAACTAACATTATTCCTTTGCCTTTGCTTCCAACTAATCAAACTATAACATGGCCTTAGTCTCCGCTGTTCTGAGAAGCATATTTAAGTGTATTTTAGATTATTCTCAACAGTATTTGATTCATTATACTTAGTACTAAACCCAAACCTTCCAACCAGACTAGACTGCTGAGATTCTCCAGGCAATGGCAGTTTACATATATTGCTTCCTGGGGCTACTTGAGAAATCAGAACCAGATAGGCCTCTCCCCCATGCCCTGTTCCCACCTCCCCCGGGTAAGGAAAAAGGACTCTTTTGAGCAAGTTCCATAAACAATATATTTGGCTCAGGGGCTTAGTGGTACCAATCCATAGTGCATGAAAAAAAGTTGGGATAAATTGTGCCTGTATGAGAGTGCAATATATGGATTTGCATGTGATTTGTAAAGGTCTAATTGTTCAATCCATTCAAAAACCCAAATCTGCACTAAGATTTTAAATCTATTTATAAATATGTAAATATCACCAATATAAATGCTAACAAATATTATGCACTGGATTGTAACTTTATAGTCTGCCTGAGTTAAAGGACAGCACTTAGCTACATTGCCCCAGGAAAAGATGAGGGGATAAACTGAGATTCAGTCATAATTCATTCCCTGCTTCTGTCCTTGCTTCAAGTTACATGCCACTCTGTCATTCCAGCAGCACTAAGTTAATATCTGTGTGGGGAGAACTGGGGAAAGTGGGACATAGGCAGGGAGAGGATTGCACTAAAGCTGTGCCCATTCTCTGCCCTTGCCTGCCCATCTACAAGAAAGGGAGAGTAGATTCATTCATGTTGTGACTTGCCATATGGACAGCACAATACAGAAGCCTAGTGTCCTCTCTCTCATTAGGGTTCCAGGGCTGTGTGCCTCCTTCTGCAATGCTCATACCCTATTAATCTGACAGATGCCCCCAAAGAGGTAGGTATTGATTCCAAATCAGCTTTTTGGGGTCAATACATTGATTAAGACCGGGGGATTCATATTTTTTGTAATCACACTATGTCTTCAGGTTTGATGTTATATTTAGGATTTGCCCCCAAAGAATCAGACATGTCACACAGGACAAATTTTCCTGGATCATTTGTTCTTTGGTAAGCATATGGTGTGCTGTAAGAGTGGGGTACCCCAGCCTCTGTGCTCTTGAGTACAAAGACTGGGACTCTTTTTTAGCCAAAACCACACAACTTAGCTGCTTCCCAGCCAAATTAAGTCCCTACACTCCTAGAAACCCTCCTTTTACCAGTGGGGTTCTTGGGGTACCACGGATGCCACCATCCAGGTGTACTTCCAAAACCTTGGAGGGGCCCCCGGACTTCCCAAAAACCCTAACTCTGCCCCCCTCCCCGAGAGCCAGAGTCAGACACCTGGAGGCTGCTTCCCCTCCCCCTTCACCCTTCCCGGCTGAAGGCAGAGACAGCCTCCGTTCCTCAGCTGACAACCTGAGCTGATTCCTTTACCTACCCCCCCCCACCTCCTCTCTTCCCAGTGAAGAGAGAGAGAGACCTTAAGGGAATTAAACCAAACTTTTATAACTAAAAGATTTAATACAGAAAAAAGAATAAAACAGAGATAGGGTACACTTCACAATCTGGGGTTCCCTAACTCCCCTCTAAAAAGGACCGAGACACCCCAATAGGCACAGGCTTATAATATCAGAGATCACTTACAATCAGCTAAGTAGAAATATAAGAGAAGAGTAGAGTCATCTTAATAGCCAAAGATGCTCCAAGACCCGTTTCCAGCTACATGGTCAGCAAAACGAAACTGAACTAAAAAACTCCTCCCTCCCTCATGGCAGGGAGCTCTTACTCTCTTGTT
The DNA here is from genome assembly GCA_032164245.1 of Sternotherus odoratus. Taxonomy (NCBI): domain Eukaryota; kingdom Metazoa; phylum Chordata; order Testudines; family Kinosternidae; genus Sternotherus; species Sternotherus odoratus. The sequence goes on from JAVMKO010000004.1 coordinate 39,775,611, forward strand.
CTCAGATAACATTAACCCTCTCCAGCCCTTTACACTTATGACATGTGCATTACACTATTTTTAAAAAAAAATAAACTTCCAGAGAGATAGAATATGAAAAAGGTACTGTAAAGGAAAACACCACAAGTCCACTCAGTACTACTTCTTGTTCAGCCAATCACTAAAACAAACAAGTTTGTTTACATTTACAGGAGATAATGCTGCCCTCTTCTTATTCATATTATCAGCAGAAAGTGAGAACAGGCATTTGCATGGCACTTTTGTAACTGACTTCAAGATATTCACTTCAGTCTTCCCACTCACTCCAAAACAGACCTGAAGGTGACAATTTTAAAACAGAAAAACTTCAAAAACACTCCAACGAGAAGTTGTTCAACTGGAATTAATTTGCAAATTGGACACTATCAAATTAGGGTAAAACAGAGACTGGGAATGGCTGGATCATTACACTAATTGAATCTATTTTTCGATGTTAAGTATCCTCACACCTTCTTGTCAGCTATCTGATATGGACCATCTTGATTATCACTAGAAAAGGTTTTTTTTTTTCCTGCTGATAATGGCCCATCTAAATTAAATAGCCTCTAAGAATTGGTATGGCAACTTCCACCTTTACATATTTTCTGTGTAATATATATATTAACTACTGTGTGTTCCATTTTATGCATCTGATGAAGTGGGCTATAGCCTATGAAAGCTTATGCTGAAATAAATTTGTTAGTCTTTATGGTGCCACAAGAATTCCTGATCTTTTTACGGATATAGACTAACACGGCTGCTACTCTGAAACCTGTTGCTTAATGAGGAATCCCAATGACTGCATGACAGGGTATACCAACCCCACACTGAGTTGACAGGGGCACCCCAACGTGACCTGGAAGGCCACCATCACCATACCAATGTGAGATTTCTAAAGATAGTTCCAGCACTGAACTCAAGGTTTAAAAATCTGAAGTGCCATCCAAAATCTAAGAGTGATAACGTGTGCAGCATGTTTTCAGAAGTCTTTAAAGAGCAACACTCCAATGCAGAAACTACAGAACCCGAACCACCAAAAAATAAAATCAATGTTCTGTTGGTGGCATCTGACCCAGAAAATGAAAACTGACATGTCGGTCCGCACTGCTTTGGATTGTTATCGAGCAGAACCCATCATCAGCATGGATGCATATCCCCTGGGATGGTGGTTGAAACATTAAGGGACATATGAATCTTTAGCACATCTAGCATGTTAATATCTTGCGTCACCAGCTACAACAGTGCCATAAGAAACCCTGTACTTACTTTCAGGTGACACTGTGACGGTGCTGTTCCTGGTGGCATCCAACTGAGAGTGTCAGATCAGGACAGATTGCTTCCAAAGGGGCAACTACAGCCCAAAGCTGGGGTTTCTTCACACTAAGGCACCAAACCAGCTAAACAGAAAAGACTTTGGTCTCACCCCACTGGCTAACCACAAGTCACACAAGCAATTCCCTTAGACACTCCAGATTCCCAGTATCACCACCAGCAGCCACCTGTCCTGGGGATCAATGGTTATGAAAACCAATCCCCCAAATAAAGAAAATGGTTCTCCCCAATTCCAAAGAATCAGGCCCCAGACCCAGGTCAATATACAAATCAGATCTTACCACAAATCACGCTGTAGCCAATCCTTTAGAATCTAAAATCTAAAGGTTTATTACAAAAGGAAAAAGGTCTAGGTGAGGGTTAAGAATGGTTAAAAGAAATCAATTACATGCAGTAATGGAACATCTCTTAGCACAGGCTTGCAGCAAAGGTAAAATAAACTGCAGGTTCAAATCAAAGTCTTTGGATGCATCCCATTTGGGGGATGGGTCAGTACCATTGTCCAGAGTTCCCAGAGTAGCAAAGTTCCATCCAAAGCTGGAAACAAGGCAGGCTGAAGTCTGGAGGTGAAAGACAAAATGGGGAATGTTCTTCCAGGCTTTATAGACTTTTTCTTCTGGGCCAAGACCCTCTGCCTTCTGCAGAGTCCAGTTGCAAAATGGAGGCTCACAGTCACAAGGTCCAATCACCAGACTTCTCCAGGATTCAGTTTCTGACCAGGCAGTGACATTCCTAGAGCAGCTTGGGTGTGGACAGGCATATACAAAATCCATTGTGTGGTTGATGTCCCTTAATGGGCCATCAGGCAGCCCCAGCCTGTCTGAGCCTTCACAGGAGCCAAGCCTAAGCTTGAAGTACAGCTTGAAGCTTTAATTTTAGTTACAAAATAGATACACACATATGGAATAGATACACACATATGGAATAGATACATACATAAGACACCTGTTATGACCCCCTTCCCATAATATTTCGTGCACCCATTGATCTACACGGTACAAAACTATTTCAGTGCCGTGACAGACACTCTAAACAAAAAGCAGCTATCATTATCTCCTGTAAATGTATACAAATTTGTTTGTCTGAGTAACTGGCTGAACAAGAAATACCCTGAGTGGACCTGTAGGCTCTAAAATTTTACATTGTTTTATTTTGGAATGCAGGGGGTTTTGTACAAAATTCTACATCTATAAGTTCAACTTTCATGATAAAGAGATTGAACTACCGTACTTGTATTAGATGAATTGAAAAATAGTAGTTCTTTTTTTTACTGCACAAATACTTGTATAAAAACAAATATAAAATGAAAACTGTACACTCTGTTCTATGTTGTAATTGAAATAAATATTTTTGAAAATGTAGAAAACATCCAAAAATATTTAAGTAAATGGTATTCTACTATTGTTTACCAGTGCGATTTAATCATGCAATTCATCACAATTAATTTTTTAATCACCTTACAGCCCTAATTGGAAGATATTCCTTTTAAAAAGTAGAATATTGCACACACACAAAATGTATTTGTATTCTATACTGAAGCACCCTGTATATTTTTTTATTGCTCTTGATGTTTATTTTAAAAGGCTGCTAAATAGCAGAATTTTAGGACTCCTTGTCTATCTTTTAAGACAACCACCAATGAACTGGTACCATTCTGAAGGGAATTAAAATATGAAGGGTATCTTTTGTATAAGGGCAAGTGATAAGAAGTCATTTTCACATGTTTATGAGTTACTTCTAAAACACGGGGTTAGTAAGTCCGATCATAGAGGCTTTAATATATCATAAAAAATGTCTGGAGTACAGACAGGCTTTTCATGATGCATATTCAAGAAAGAGAATAAGCGAGCCATTTCCAATATAAGGAAGGCATCCATCGCACTATTAGTTTTCAAGCAAATATATATATTGTTTTCAGGACAATGTAGACATCTGTGGATCTAACTTCTAGTCCTTTAACTTCAAACCGGAAATCAGCAACACTGTTAAAAGCCATAATCTAGTTTCATGTCTACTCCTCAATAAAGGGCAAACAAGTTCATTAAATCATTTTTGTTAAAAAGGAGTCCTTTATTCATTGCAACATAGATTATCGAGATGGCTCCCACAGCAGTAACTCTTCTTGTCCATCCCAGGGTGCCCTGCTGCGGGCAGCAACCCAAGACTTGCAGGCTCCTGAGAAAACATTTCTGTGAGCAACATTCCATGCAAATACTCAGCTGGTGTTCTTGCCTTTGGCAAGGGTAAAAGCAATACAGTATTCTAATTGTAAAGAACTGTAGCCATATTGCTTTAGGGAAAGCTACCGAAAAGCAGCAGAAAATTGTTTGTGGAACGTGCATTTTGTTCTACGGGCAATTACCTTTCATTGCGTTGAAAATAAAAATGGTTTTGATTACACAGAATTAACTGCAGTTGAAAACAAAGAAAGGATAGCAGAATAAGAAGGGTGCCTATCTAAGCATGTACTGAGCCAGTTCACAACTCCAAATTTATCCGTGCTAAATTTCCATTTAGATGTATAGAAGTCACTGGACTGTTTCTTCTGTTCTTGCCACGTTTAAGCTACTTGGCTCAAAGTAGATAAGAATAAGAGCAGGAGTATGATAGAAGTTATTCACCAGCATTGTCAAGGTATATGGACAAAATTAGTAAAAGGTATCCAGAGATTTATAATTTTCAGGCACAAGTTGTTTATTCTGCAACAAAGGGCAATATTATGGTGAGTGCTACAAGAGTTTGCAAGGGGGAGAGAGCAAAAGAGGCTCTTCCCTGTCACATTTGTCCTGGAAGCAGTCATGATGTTTCTGGATGGACTAATGAGTAGAGCATTTAGGAACTCTTCTCTCCCCTCCCTCCTCCACTTCCAGCAGCATTTAATGGCATGGCTGGGTAGGACTTGGTAGTGGCAATGACCTTTAACACCTTATTCAACCACAGCACCAGCATGGAAGTGATGGACCACTTTTTTTAAAGTGTATCAATGTTCTCCTGCTGCTCAGACCACCACCAGTGTCGTCATCCTTCCTTCAGACACTGCTGGAACATGCTTTTCTTGTCCCAGTATTCGAGAGAGACTAAGGGCAATAACTTGTCCCTAAAGGTAGGTCACCTAATCTTTATTTTCACCTAAAACCAAATCAAACTATGTGAAATGGGGGAGAGGGGAGCACAGAGACTGTCTCTTTAAGTGGTTGCTATAGTGATACCTTGACATGTTTAGAGAACTCACCCAGGATGTGGGAGATTTCCAGTTCAGGTCCCCCCTCACCTAAGGTGAGTGCTCCAACAACCAGGCTATAGAGTCATTCTAATTCTCTCACTGACCCAATTTAATTTTTCAATTATTTGATCAAATGAGATTATCAAGGAAAGATTAAAGGATACGCACATCAGAATATTCCATACCCTAGTGTTTTAGACACTTGCCTGAGAGGCATCTGAAACCCGAACAAATTCTTTCTGCCCCTCAGGAGGACGGTGGAGTTGAACTGGGAACCTCCCATATCCTGAGGAATTAGACCCTAGCTATTAGACTAAAGTTTGGAGGGGGGGGGGTCTTCCTCCCCCAGTTGTTGTTTGTGGACTCACCTGAGGGGCTCGACCTAGCTGGCATCCTCTGAGCACACCAACCAGATTTCCCTCCAGTGCATATGTCAGAGTTGGATGTTTTTCTGTTTGTGAATTGCTCTGGGGCTTAGGCAGGAGATAGGCATCCAAATGCTTAGTCAGACTGCAATGGGCATGCCCACAGGTAAAAATGAAGATAAGGAGTTTAGGCACCTACCGACTTGGGCAGCAACTGAGCAAGAGTTTGGGGACTGCAGTGGTGCTTAAAAATGAGATACAGTTGTGTAAGTACCTTTGTGGATCACATTCTCAAGTGAGACAGAGACCACCACCCATGACAGTCTTCCTGGCTTCAAAAGTTCTCCCTGACTGAGCTTAGAGCTTCCAGTTATTCCCCTGCCCCACTCAAGTTTGTTTAATTTTTTTGCAGGTGGAGCTAATAACCTCAGGCCCCTGTTCCCTTTCATCCAATTAGGGAACAGGACAGGAAAACTATGTTCCCAGCACTCAAGATTTAGTCAGGTATATAATACAAGTCATGGACAGGTCACGGTCAGTCAAGAAAAGTTCATGGCCCATGACCTGTCCATGGCTTGTATTATATACCTGACTAAATCTTGAGTGCTGGGGAAGGAGGACCAGACAATGACCCGAGACTGCATCCCCAGCAAGAGCATCAAATGCAGATGGCTCAGGGACTGCTTGAGCTGCTCAGGCAGTCCTGGAACCAGCTGCACCAGCCACTGCAGAAATCTCAGAGGTCCCGGAAAGTCACAGAATCTGTGACTTCTGTGACAGACTAACAGCCTTAGTGAACAGGGATGGCTGGCCTCCCACCTCTTAAAGGGCAGGCAACTGTTACTAATTGTTGTACCTATACATAATGTTCAAAACTTAACTAAACTGAAGTAGGATTTATGTGCTGCCAGAAAGTATAGAATGCAAATTTTATAAAGTGTTCAATATTTAACTTTAAAATTCCCTTTTAAGCTTGAAAGTACAACAGACGGACCAGTCTGTAAAAAGTTCTTCACAATCGTCTGGCTATTTTTAGAGGACAGTACATACTAGGATATAAAATGGATGGAAACAATGTGTGATTTACAGCATATTATTAAATTACAGTCTGCCTCTCTCTACTCCCCTTGACCTACTAGAGCAAGGTGTGGCAAGAATATTTTCACTACAATATTTTAAGTCACTCTCAATGTGAGAGAAAAAACATACATTTCATGGTCAAAATTTTGTATTAAATCTCATCAGTGATATCAAACCAAGACACAATGCTTCAGATAATGAGAGCTAATTAACTGGCCTCATGCTCATGCCCCAGTTATACTTGACCTAACCTCCAAATTATTGTTTCTTTCTCTAGACCGAAATTCAAACAAAAACAAACTGAATACTCAATTGCTTTTAAAAAGCATCAGCTAAAAAGCAGAGGTTTTATATTATATAAAAACCTCTGTACTTTGCTTTACCTCTCCTTGGATGAAATTCTGGTTTTACTGAAGTCAATGGCTAAACTCCCATTGATTTCAGTGGGGCCAGGATGTTACCTTGTGTATTTTACTATACTAGTGCCCAGCTATTTATAGATATATTTCCTAGCTAGGCATAGGTATATGAACTTCTATTAGCCATGAGTTCATTTGTCCTGTTAACTTGCAGAAGATAATCTTTAATTTATGGTATTCCTTTCTGTTTCAGTTCTGCGGGCACTCTTATGCCTCATAAATATGGAAATAAGGGTGCAAGTAGTCACCAGGGGTTTTTGACACATTAAATAAGAGTATTTTGATTTTTGTCTTTGTAGTTATCTAGTATCTATCTATCTATCTATCTATCTATCTATCTATCTATCTATCTATCTATCTATCTATCTATCTATCTATCTATCTATCTATCTATCTATATTAGTTAGGGGGAGGGGGGTGGGGGGGGGAAGAGAGAGACACTAGATATCTATATAGCGAACTTTTGCCCAAGTTTCCAGGTGAAGTCTCCTGGAAGCATGTAGAAGTTTGAAAAACATTTTTGTTCTAATTTTCCTGGACTTCATGACTCCAGAGGGAAGTGGAATGAAAGAGCCAAAAAAAAAACAAAAAACCCCCCCTCCCCCTCCAACAGTGTATCTCTGTCCTTACTAAAAGTAAGAAACACTAGAAATCTCTCAAGAGCACTTCTCACACATTCTCCGCATTTGTATAGCCAGGAATACAATTACTTTGGGCAAGGTTTTCTTTTGCATTTCTGGAGGGGGAGGAGGGGAATCTAAGGTAGCATACTAAGAGGTTAGTTAAGCAGCAGGAGTAGCAAACTGTAGCTGCTAATTCCTGGCCCTGCTCTGGTTTGTTTTGTTATACTGGTTAAGTCAAGATACAGTTTTTCCATATATATAATACCAAAACAGTACATATCAAGTGCGTGGAGAATAAAGGTTGTCCATATTTACAAAATATTAATAGTAGTACTTTAACCATAGAAATTGCAAGGGAATTTAGAAGGGATTTGCAAAGCCTTTCATTGACAGCCAACCCATCCTAACAGGTAAGTGACTAAGAGTCACCTCAAAGACTTGTTGCAAGATTCTGTGAGAGCACCTGCTTAGTTCATGGTTTGAGGAAATATGCCTAGTGTGACCCATTTAAAAAAAATAAAAATATCCAAGTGATTTATTTTGTTTATGTTTATAGTTTTAAATACGGTAGATGGGTTAAAGACAAAATCAGAATCATACATCTGGATTTTGTTAAGAGATGTTCAGCTGTCAGGATTTGATCGGGCACAATTTAAAGATAGTTCCCGACCTCAAAATTTGGATCTAGGTTTAATGTTATGTTCTGACAAGTAAGCCAGAAAGATTTTGCAAATTGACAGCTAGGTTTAAGGAGGAACCCATCTGCTTCAGAGACAACCGGGAGAAAACATACATAGGGCAGTAGTTTCAAAATATATGGATGCAACTCCTGGGATGATCCAGTCTCACTTGGTACATGCCTTAAAAGATTGGTGATTGATTTCTTTGTTACTGTGTCTCATGATTCTATACCTTCCTGTAGATATTGTTAATATTGAAATTATTTGGTTTCTACTGGGAGTTTTTCCACCAATATTTTAGTTCCAGCTCATTTTCTTTCAGTGAGATCAATCCAGGTTTACTGTGTGTTTCCTTTGGTAATGGAAGACATTTCAAATGCAGTGTTTTAAAAAATGGTCCATTTTCATTGTTAATTGGATATTCCAAGAGTTTTAAATGAAACCAGGAAATTCTGTACAAAGTAAAACTACATAGTTTCAGATGCATTGGAAATAAATAGTTACACCATAAGAGATGTGAGGGAGAGTTGAAATACATTTTATACTTGTAACTGACATTCATCTTGCTCACTCACTAGTTGTTTTGCCAGTTTAAGGCCTGATTCTGTAATGTGCTGAGCATCTTCAAACCCCATTATTGCCGGTGGGAGTTGAGGGCACTAAGCATCTCCGCTAAGGGCTAAAGAACTTTTAACATTTTAATCCTGACCTTAGCATCTAAAAATGGTGGGTTTAGAAGTTCTCAGCAGCTGAATAGTAGGAATTTCAAAACATTAACACAGAACAGATTAATTTAAGATTTATTCCCTCTTCGGTGTAGGTTCTGTGTTTGCTTCATCGGTGTATGTTACTGTAATATGAATTGCAAGACAGGTAATGAAGGATAACTATGAACACCAAGTGGGAAAAAAAGGCTTCCCTTTAAGGCTTTCATTGTAGAGACCCAGTGCACTCCTAACTTAAAGAACTGGCTTAGTATAGAAAGTGCCAAATTGTTATAAGATCTAAGATGCCTAGCTTTCACTGTTATATATGTAAGCCAAGAGCAGCAAAATTGCATGATTTGATCATCCCACAGGTAGTGCAAGAACTGCCAGAGACAGCCCAAATTTCTTTCATTTTTCTAACTACTATGGCTTTCAGCTTACTGATGAAAGAGAATGTTAGAGCAAGTCAGACATTAGTCAAAGAACATTGTCTTTTTAAAAAAGTGTTTCACTGAATAAAATTCAACATGAGAGGAGATATTTCAGCAACAGCAAAGTCACCTGCAGCACAGAAGAAACTCAAAATTGTAAATAAATCTGGCTTTGCTGAGCAACAGGTTTGACTATAACTGGGACATTGTTGCTTTGCTCCCAAGAAACTGAAAGAATTAGTTGATAAATGCAAACACTAACATTAAAACATGAAGGCTGAGATATCAAGCATTCAAGACCAAGTGAAAGAAAAATGGTTTCTCTGTCTGCTCAGTCTCCAGAGTGCAACAGCAGGGAAGGGTGGATTGTTAGTGGGATTTATGAAGGGACTTAATCATTGCAGCACATAAACTTACTGCAGCACCTAGAAAAAAAGACACCGGAATACCAATGTAATCAACAACATTGAGTTAGATACCTAGGCCTCTTATATAATGAATTGGGAGAGCTAGGTCCCTAAGAATACAATCGAGAAAAAGGCTCCAGCTGAACTAGCCAATAGGAGATGCTGACAAGAAGAGTGTGTACTATGCCTAATTACTCTCTAATTGGACCTCCCAGTCCTTGTTCTCAAAGGAAATCTGCAAAACCACCCCCAAAAGACAAGCCTCGGAGCTTAACATCATAACTTTGATAGACACTGGAAGTTATGGTGTTAATCAAGACTGAATTTATGGCTTAGTACAACAATCTGTAACCCACTAGCCCTCCTTTGTTTTATGACTGCAGAGGTGTTAACTGGCCACCTCACCTCATCCTTTACAGTGTGATAACTTATGCTAAACTATCTGTTCCATCTTGTGTTTAGCTGTGACAATGAGAACCTTTTCCAGACCTGAAGAGCTCTGTATCTCAAAAGCTTCTTTTGCCACTGGAAGTTGGTTTGATAACCCATCCTCCTCTCTCTCCCCAACAAGTTATATTCAACTAAGACAATTTATACATTACAGTGTACTCTGGATTTGAAAATAGCACATCCTAGACTGAATAGACATTACATAGAAAACTTCACGTGTGGAGACAGTTAACTACATAATTGGAAGTTTTGCTCTATTTTAAAACACCATTGACACTAAAGTTCATAACTAGATGTTAATTAAGTTTATTGCCTATTGCTTTATGCAACTGATGCATGTTAGAAAAAAAAATGGTTATAACTCAGAAAATCTATTTGGTTAAAATGAATAAATCCTGAAACATTCTTATGTTTTACGTGCTTTAAAATGTATATAAAAACCTAACCAACCAAAAGATATGAAAATGTTAATCTCAAGATTAACACATCCACATGCATATTAGTAAATCATATCATTTTGTTTTTATTAAGTTTGCACTAAGTTAGCCATCAGCACTTATTTACATAAGGAGGGAAGAATTGTACTTTTGAGTGGAACTAAGATTGGTTGGTATTTGTTTATATGCTTTGAAAATCCTTAAGCAGAATTCCATCAAAATGCAAATACCAATTTGTGAAATTGTAAAGGAACTGTATCTCAGAAAATTAGAACAATTACTGTAGCAATGAAACAGTCATGAAATCTAGATATGTTTCTTGCTACTCACTAAGTTATATTACAAATAATAATGCAGAAAAAGCAGAAAAGTCCAGTAAATACTTTTTCAGTATTTGGGGAAAAAGATGTAGTCATATAACATGACTAGCGAAAATACCCGGCGTTGCTCGGGTCCGTCGGAGGTGGGGAGGGGGCAGAGAGCTGAGCGAGTGCGGGGTCCGTTGGAGGGGGGAGGGGGCAGAGAGCAAACCTGACACCCCCCACCTCACCCCCCCGACCAAACCCGACACCCCCACCTCACTTACCCCTCGACCAACCCCGACTCACATTTTCACCCCCCACCCAAACCCAATACCCCCACCTCACCCCCCTACCAACACCCCCGACCAACACCCACACCTCACCCCCCGTAGACCAAACCTGACACACCCACCTCACTTTCCCCCCCAACCATACCCGACATCCCTACCTACCACCACAAACAAACCCGACACCCCCACCTCACTTACCCCTCCGACCAAACCCGACACCCCCACCTCACTTACCCTCCGACCAAACCCAACTCGGGTCCGTCGGAGGTGGGGAGAGGGCAGAGAGCTGAGCGAGTGCAGGATCCGTTGGAGGGGGCAGGGGGCAGAGAGCTGAGCGAGTGTGGGGGCAGTTGGAGGGGGGTATTATGACATCATAACTATGTCACAGAGAACAGCAGCTGCCCAGCTGATGTTAATGGGCTTTAAAGAATTTCACCCCTGGAGGGCGTCAGAGGTGAGATTTGAAAAATTTTCGACTCTTACCCTGATTAGGACCCTAAGACCTCTAACTGTACCAAATTTCAAGTCTCTAGCTCAAACGGTGTGGAAGGAGTAAGTGCACATACATACACGCATACACCATTTGACTTATATATATAATGAAAACATTTCCCACTCTACTAGTATTTCAGGAGGATGCTAAAGAGAAACTACTAAAATTGGACATGTTTACATTAGCATTTCCAGATAGCTTGCACTCAAGACTTTTAAGAGAGCTGACTGAGGACCATTAATGTTGATTTTCAATAAATCTTGGAACACCAGGGAAGTTCCCGAAGTCAGGAAGAAGGCTAACATTGTGGCAGTATTTATTTTTTTTTAAAGAGAAAATAGGATGGCATGGATAATTATAGGCCTGTCAGTCTGACATTTATCCCAGGAAAGACAATGGGGCACCTGATATGGACTAGATTATTAAAAAATGTCATATTAATTCCAATCAACACAGGTGTATGGAAACTAGGTCTGGTTAAATTAACTAGACATCTTTTTGATGAGATTACCAGTTTGGTTGATAAAGGTAATAGTATGGATGTCATATACTTATGCTTCTGTAAAGGGTTGGACTTGGTACCGGATAGTAAGACAAGGTGAGTGAGCTAATATCTTTTGTTGGACCAACTTCTGGTGGTGAAGGAGAAAGGCTTTTAAGCTACACAGAGCCCTTGTTTAGGTCAAAAGTTGGTCCTATAAAAGATTATTTCACTCACAGAACATGGTAGGGAGGAAGGAAGTGTAGACTTCCTGAAGGAGGATAAATCTTGCACAGGACTTAGCTTACACATACTAAATTCTAAGTATGTGTGTCCTAAATTTAACATTTTATCCCTTGGGAATCAATTAAATTGACATTTTAAAATCAAATGATACTTCACATATAAATAAATTTTGAAATTGACGAAGGTCATTAGTCTGACAAAGGTATACTTGGTTCAGGATCAGAAAAGTTTGATGTTAGGCAGGGTATTAAAGATGCCTTTGTGATCCCCTAATCCTGAGAGCCATCTGTCACCTGGTAGTGTTTGCTCTCTTAACACACCATTTCCCATAGCAAGAGCCTACCTGTACTCTGGACCCAGTCTTCTGCCATATCCTGGATTCTCTGAATAAATTCTGTAGTCCCATCCTGATACACTATTCACACCCATGAAGGCTGCAGTATAGGTTTCAATTAGTTGTGGAGATGGGAGACAGGCTGGTGGAAGCTGCTGCTGGAAGAGAGGTGAATGAAGAGAATCTGGTAAGGCCGCTCTATCCCAGTAACCAACCAAAAGGATCTGCAAAGCAGAGGTCGGTGGGATTTTAAAATTCAGGTTGGGAACTTGGCCTGGTACTGAGATCTGCTGGGAAAAGCACTGATTACCCAGTCTTTGTACAAAACAGACCCTTGTAACAGTGGGGCTGAATCTTTCAGAGAAACTGTGTGGCTGAAGCCTGAACCTAGAGACTGATCGATTTTATAGTTCTGAAGCTGTGGCAGGTTATATCTGCGAGTTATAAATTGTACTTGGATTTTGCCACTCTAAAGCTCATTTCAAGAACACACACTTTTAGAGGAATTAGACAGAATACAACATCCTGTGATATATCATCTTATTCTCTCCAGTTAAAAAAAAATGACTGCTTTGAAGTCATAACAATGCTGCATTTTCAGCACATCCCAAATGACAAGGTCAGTTGGAGTTCACACTTTGCACTATCCTCTCTGAACAATGAAATAATCTAGCACATATGCAGTGTATATTCCCTAAAATGGTACTAAATGAGGATTTAAGAGATGTGTAATTTAGTTTCTCTGTCAACATTTTCAACTCACTGTTTCCTAAATCTGGAGGAATACCAGGCTACATTGTAGAAATGATCTATTTTTTTCCACAATTTTTCCCAAATAGCTCCAAAAATTAATAGGAACAAAAATGGATTTATAGGTTTCTCCTGATGTCCTAAATACCCACACGTGTGGATATTATATATGTTCATAGAAGAACAGGTTTCTATGGGACCCAAAACACCATAAAATCTCAACAGTTTTCCACTCTGAATTTTATAGTCGCTGCTGTTTGGCACCCATTCTTGATTTAGCTTGCCAAAGAAATAGGCCAATAATATGATGTTAGCACAGTTCTATATTTTATAAAATTATAAAAATACAAACACCACTTTTATTTCAAAGTGATTGGAATGGATGTATGTTATTTAGACATATGTTCATGCAACAGAATATCTAGCAATTTAGGACATTTCTATTTTCAAAATCTGAAAAAATTGGCCACCATTTAAGAATTGTGTGATATTTTGAATACCTGGTTAAGATATTCCACTTTTCCCGCAGATTTTTTTTACCCCTAACTCTAGCAGGCAGTTTAAAGTAAACTCAGCAGAGCTAAAAAATTCCTGTAATCTTTGCCTTAATCAACATGTTGTATTAATCTCACCTTGTCATGGAACTTTGACTTCCTGTAGTTGGATAACATTTTGTATATTCATTAACTTTTTTGTTCCTTTATTTTTCTTATTACTTTTTACTTGAAAAATATGTCTACCTCAACTAGTTTAAGAAAATCTTTTCTAATGGAAATGAAGTGAAAGTTGCTTCTATAATTATGCCCCTTGGTCTTTAGGTAGACAAGTAAAATGATTTCTAGATTACTTTAATGAGCACAATTAGATGTAATTGAAGGGAATAGATGAGAAAATCTGAAACATAAGTTATATATGCTTCATAAGTTTTAGGATGTCTTTGAATGGACAAAAGGCTTCTAACCAATAGACATCTTCCAAGGGAAGTATTTTATACCTCCTTAGCAGCAAAGCTGTGAGATTGTTTTTGGTATTGTTTGTATAGAGTCAGATCAATAGACTTATATTCACAGAAAACAATTAAGTTATGTCATGAGTCTTAATATAAAAAGATCATGTGGCACATTTCCCTCCCCCCCACCCAAAAAAAAGAAACTAATTGAAACTTGCGTCCATACTGCATACCCACCTAAGATAAGGCCAGGAATTGGTTTCATCCATAACAGGGCCTGCTCCTACAATGAGCTTCAAGAATTGAATTCATCTGAGGCACAAAGAGCAAGTCAGTCTTGAACTGCTGCTCTTTAGATTAACAAACAGATGTGTGCACATTTTTACAGTCCATGACCTTAATGTTAGGCAGTCACTTTCATGTCTTCCTAGCCCAGCTAACAGGAAGTTCCATCATTTCCAGCTCACTTTCCAACCTTCAGTGTGTCAGTGCTGCTTCTCTGCTTTCTTTTGGGTATCTGCTTATGTTCAACACATGTTAACAGGTTCCTGAAATGTTTAGCCTGATAGCTTGCTGTTATTGTGAATTTCCAAGCCATTGCTAAGCTTGACAGTTATTTCTGGTGTTTTCAGTGCTAAGTGTTACTGGCTGGTGGTCTTATTCACCTGAGTCTCTCCTGCTCCCACCCTCATCATAATCATAGGGAACACCCATCACTTATCTTGATAGATCTGCATATTGTTTTCACCATTATGTTTGAGAGGCTTCCCAAGGTACTGCAGTCTCAAAGGCAATATTCATTCTTATGTACAAATAACAATGCACACACATAATTCCTCCATTAAAAGTGGTGTATTGCTTAAAAACAAGAGATATTGGTCACAGTGAGGTGAATTGTTTAGAACACAACTGTAATGCAACACCAGCCGGCTAAGAGCATGCTCATTTCCCAATGTTTGTGAATCTTTTACATCCTCTTCTCTTTCTACTTCAACTCCATAGTAGTTATACGAGTTAGGGCAGCCCGCTGTGCAATTACTACCATCATTATCAGGAGGAATGTTGCAATATTTTGTGCAAAAGTAGGTCTGAGAGACATAATTTAGCTTGAGAAGGCATAGCATTACTTAAAGTAGCTAGCATCTGGATGGAGAAACTTAGAGTCTCCTCAACCTACTTACCCCCACCAGACCGAGAAAGACATGCTCAGGGCACCTGACTGTTTCCTGACCTTTCTTCCTTCTCCAAGGGAACAGAAGCGAGAAGGAGTTTACAAGTATCAGACGATGGATACCTGAAGATCTTTGGTGCTTCTCCAAGACTGCAAATAAGGTCCAGAAATACAACACCATCCTTCCAAGAATCCGGGGGGTTCATACACATCATTATGTAAGAAGGGATATCCTGCTCTTCTCGGAAGGTAACAACGCCTCCTTTTATAAGAGTAGTTCACCACTCACATTAACACGCAACCAGTCTAATTGTTAGTAAAGAAACCACTGTTCAGTGTTTGTGAAAAATTTCCAGCAGGCTGTCCCAACTCACGTAATTACTGTGGGGATGAATGGTAAAGAGGGGGATGTAAAAGATTTACTATAAAAAAAAGAGAGAAAAGTTTCCACCTATTATCTAGTCTCCCCTTTCCAAGAAGGCTAATCAAGAAAGTAGGAAAAACCAGTTGCCAATCACCACTCTGGGTCCTCACACCCTTATCAGTCACTATGAGCACAGAGAAAGCATTTACGGTTCCAGTTAATGAATTATCCACAGACATTCACACTCATCTTACTCAATCTTTACACCCCCTACTGTGACATTTGGTGTCATTGCACCTATAAGACACTGGAGAAATTAATGTAAATGCCCTGACATGGCTCATATCCCAGGCTGAACCCAATAATAGTTATAGACAACCATTCTCCAATTTACAGATATCATTTAACATCTATAGGAAGCTGTTAAGAGAGTGAGTGAGACAATACGTGATACCATGGCAGCAGTGTGGAGACAGGTCTTATCATTTATATCAACCATATCACAACTGTCTGTGCCTAGCCAAAAATCAATAATTAAGTAAACAGAAACCAAAAGGAACTTTGATTCTGGGAGAGAGAAGATGTTCATATACCCCTTCCTATCATCTCCTACAATGGAGATCATCTGCCCTCAGGACTGTTAAATGAAACCCCAGACTGTTATTTGGGACTCCTCAGTACTACTGGATGCCCAAATAGTCATGGCATCAAATACCACCTTCTTTTGTCTGTAGCTAGAGAGAGGATTACACATCATGCTGTCAGATCATGGTGGTAAGACATGACTAGGATGGTCCACACTTTCAATAGTACAAGTCATTGTACCTAGGAATGAAGCCACACATCCTGAAAGAGTTCCATCTACTACAAACCATATCAGTCTGTCTGCTTAGGTGGCTAGATTAGATAAAATCGAGAAAGCATGTGTGAGCTTTTGCATCTGTCTGTCCCACACACCTATACGCGGTCCAGACAAGTAGGCAAAATCTACTACCTGAGAATCTGCTGTAACAGATCGCCTTCTCGCCCCACGTCACAAACAGGCAGGAGACTCTTCTGTGACTCACAGTACTCTTTATTCACAGTGCAGCTTAGTGCAAACCCCACCACCTACTATATACAGCCCTACACAGTTTAGCTGAGTAGCTTGTAGCTCAGGGAGACAGGCCACAGCTCAGGAAGGTACTCCCTCCCTCCTGGCTCACAGGGATCCAAAGTCTAAATACTTCTCCCTATCCTGCTTCCCTAGCCTCCTTCTCTCTCTCTCTATCACTCTACCACACCACCACCCTGGGCTTCCTTCCTGGCAGGCTTTTATCTCCCTGAGGAGGCCCACTGCTCTGAATAGCTGCCAAGAAACAGCCGTAATAGTGGGTTGGAGATCCCAGAGTGGCAGCATAGCGAATACTTGAACACCAGTTATTTTTAGGACTCCAGGATCCCACACTAGAAACTCAGTTATCAGGAGGCCAGCATCAGTGTGGGGATTCTGGTGCAGTAAAGTCTTCCAGCACTAATCTGGAGAGCAACTTTAATATTCTGCCTCTATCTTCTCCAATGACTGACTAGATGAAGCATAAGAGAAAAAGTGTGGTGGAAATAGGGCATCATGCATCTGCCCCTGAACAGCTCTTTGGCTGGGGAACAGGCAGGCCCTCCCCCAGAATTTCTTTTTAGCTGGGGGCATGACACATCCTCCCAAGAATGTATTTCAGATGGGGTGAAGACACATATTTTCCCTCTCTGAAATTCTACCCAGTATGTTGGTGGTAGGAGGAGGGCCCTGGACCTTCTTCCCACCAACAAAGGAAGTGAGTGCCATAATGAAAAACTCTCAACAGATAATCCAGGGTATTAAATGAGTGATTAATAAAATACATCAAATCACTTCAAAGGCAACTAGAGGAAAAATATTCTGGTAAAAAAGTTCTCTTATATAATATACTTCAGTGCCAAGAACTGTTAAGACAAATGGAGGGAAAAAAGTGTTGTTCCTCAAAGTCCATCAGTATTTGAGGGAGTGGTGGGGTGGGGAGGTGGGAGAGGAAGTGGTGTGTATGATTGTTCAACTAGCATAAACAAGGATGTATTCTTTTAGGAGTGATTTTCCTGAAATATTTGCAAAGCCTTGCCTTTTACCTGAAAAAACTTAGCACAGGAGACTCACAAATTTTGACTAGAGTGCAGGAAGTTTTTGCCACTTCGCTATTCATTTCTCACATATCACAATTGCCACTGTGTATGTTTATAAGGATTAAAATGGAACACTGCATAAACTTCTCTAGTGAGTAGTGGTTTTGGCCTTTCTTCCAAAAGGAATAAAGCAGTTACACATGGCATGATTTGGGTGTGTGCACGGGGATGGGAGTGTGGGGGGGGGCAGGCTGTGATTATAGATACATTCCTTAGGTACTGCATGTTTTAATTGCCTTATAAAACATGCACCAAACTGAAGGAGCATATGAGAAGTGTTTTAAAATATTTTTTTATTTTTTTTATAAAAGACTAATTAGTAGAATGTGGTAAAGGCATTTAAATGAAGGGTCTTATTTTTAATTTGAAAATATTGTGGTTCAGATCCTCCTTTGCTGTTCATCATAGCTCTGCTGAATTCAATGACGCTATGACAATTTACCAGCTGAGGACCAAGCCTCATGTGTTCACTTACAGACATCACCTCTAATAGACTTTTTTCTGTGTGGGGCAGGTGAGATTATGTGCCCCTCCACTCTATTTCTGCCAGGGTTTATAGGCCCTGCCCTGAACTCTGCTGCATGCCACCAGAATCTTTAAATTGTGCCCCATCCACCATCAGTTGTGTGTGTGATCTGTTCTGTATACGGCACCCTATGGACTTTTGTGCTCTTCATTGCTTCTTCTAACTTAGCTGGATCCAGCTTCTTTTCAATGGCACCCTTGCTGCTCTCATCTTTCATTTTGTATTAGAGAGTAGAAATTGTTTAATGTGATTTATTGTCTCTTATAAGAGAAAAGAAGAAATGAAAGTGGTCCTTGTTTCCTCTGACAAGGAAAGCAAATAATTCAAAATGTGCGTTTGCTCCTCTGAAGTCCTTATACCGAGTCACCATGGGTTGATGGCCAGAAGTGGCTGCATCTGCTTTAGATTTTAAGTTTCAATTTTAATAGGCCAAGTTGGATCATTAAATTGATGTTTTATAGAGTTGCTTGTGCAAGTGATATGCATTAACAAACATGTTGTTTCTTTAAAAGAAAACTAGTTTGAAAAGGCCTTGCAGTCTGTTAAATTATGTCTGATTGTAGTATGCAGAAAGAGGGATGAGGGAGGGAGGTGAACAGTTTTTAAACCAGTACTATGTACTGGATCAATATTTTTTTTAAAAGAACATCCACTATTCTTCATTTACATATCACTGTAAACTAGAATCTGGACAGTAAGAATACAGCTTAGATACAGTTTTATTTAATAGTTTAATCAATAATCTGGAAGAAGGGGTTAATAGACTATGCTAAATTGAGAGGAATTACAAAAAATACATTGTCAGGAGTGCTCCCTAAGCAAAACAGTATCCATCTCTTATTAATGTAGCTGATTTCACACCTGATGCCACACATCAAAATAATTTAAAATGACTAGTCTCTCTCTGCCCGTCACCCCGAGACCCAAACAACCAATTCAGTTTGACAATCCAGGACAAGTTTCCAAATACGTGGCTATAAAATGCTCATATGTACCTGTATATCCATTGCATCCACAGAACCTGAATATACAAGGCAGCATTTCCATTTCAAAATGAGAGAATCACACACAGTGTACATAAATGCCTATTTGTTCATGCAAATTGAGATGTGGGCATAACAGTTTTATGTGCATATTTTGTGAGTACTGCTTAAGTATATTTGAATGTTTGGTCATTAACACTAGTGATCACTGAGACTCCATATTCTCTAACTAAATATATTATTGCTTGGCTTGCAAAGAAATGAAGAAAAGAGTGCCACACAGCTCATAGAATGGTCCAGTTTTTATAATATACTAGCATAAGTGCCCGGCGCTGCTCGGGTCAGTCGGAGGTGGGGAGGTGGCAGACAGCTGACACCCCCTGACCAACCCCAACACCCACCCCTCACCCCTCACCCACCCCGACACCTTCCCACCCCCCGAAGCAAACCCGAAACCCCCACCTCACCCCCCCGACCGAATCCGACACCCCCACCTCACTTACCGTCCCACCAAACCCAACTCAGATCCGTCGCAGGAGGGGAGGGGGCCCAGAGCCGAGGGATTCCGGGGACCTTCGCAGGTGGGGGGGGCACAGAGCTGATGTAGTCCGGGGTTCCGTTGGGAGGGGGGAGGGGCAGAGAACTGAGGGATCTCCGGGGTTCCGTTGGGGAGGTGGGAGGGGCAGAGAACTGAGGGATCTCCGGGGTTCCGTTGGAGGAGGGAGGGGTGAGCTGAGCGAGTGAGGTGTCTGTTGGAGGGGGGTATTATGACATCATCACCACCTAACTGCCAAGCTGATGTGATTGGCCCTGAAAGACTTTCACCCCTGGGGGGCGTCAGAGGTGAGATCCGAAAATTTTTCGACCCTTACCAGCATCTAGACCCCAAGACCCCTCACTGTACCAAAATTCAAGTCTCTGGCTCAAACGGTGCGGGAGGACTTCGCAGTCATACGTACATACATACACTCATACATACACCACTTGACTTTTATATATATAGATATAAACTTGTAAAAATAACCAAATGTTTGATTCAGTCTTCTAAGAGACAGACCCAGGCTAGCATGATCTTACTGTCTTTCAATACAGCTGCTGACCCTAAGTACCCTCTTAATTAAGTCTTCACTGCATCAAACTTAGATATAATATCTTTGTCAAGTAAGGTCAGACTTTTTATGGATCAATGTCAAAGCTATTGAGAGTAGTTTACTGGTGAGGCAGAAGATAAAAAAAAAAAAAAAAGCAGCTTGCTGAGAGCACACAGAATTAATGTTTGAAACCCTTCCGGTAAGAGAGGGTACACAAGCTGGCAGAGAAACATTTTCTCACTCTGCCACAAGCCCACATATTAACTTAAGACCCCCCACTCCTCACATAGGCCCTAAAATATAATCAGTGTCTGCCTGCATTTGCCGATAACTGTCCTATTTGTGGGAGTGGGCGAAGGGAAGACGAAGGATAGCAAAGTTTAATCCCTTTTTTGCTGGAAGTGGCAGTGGCTCCTACTTTGTAAACCTAGAAATTTTGAGATATGTTGATGGCAGGGTCATCCAGATGCAAACCTACATCAAACACCCCCGTCCTCGATACAAGATCCTTACTTGCAAAGTTTGCTCTTCTGGCACTTGAGGTTAGGGGCAAAACACAGTGGGATGCTGCTCTCCTGCTAATCACTTTCTGTCACAGTGTCTTAGTAGATCACAACCGAGAATACCAAATTCAGGACAAACTGCTGAGAATAGGGTGACCAGATGTCCCCATTTCCTAGGGACAGTCCTGATTTTGGGGTCTTTTTCTGGTATAGGTTCCTATTACACCCCACCCCCATTCCGATTTTTCACTCTTACTGTCTGGTCACCATAGCTGAGAATGTAATTGGTCATAGCTGGCAGGCTCTTGGTTGGCTTTCAGCTCATGCTATGCTAACAATTCCCCAGGTTGCAACAGCTGGTTGTATGGCTGATGTGTGTGTTTATATTTAGAGAAACATGGTGTAACATTTTCTGTCTAATAACAGAAACTCAGCCAGTCTGATGCTTTTGGAGGAGTTCAGTAGTGAATCATCTTGTTCCCCATCTGCCTTAGTGACAGGGACTTGTGACTGCTCCATCACCCTCTAGTCTGTTACCCCCTCAACAATCTTTGCAAAAACTTTCCCCACTTTTACTTTCCCTCAATAGTATTCAGCCCCTGTCACTGGATGCTTAACAAGTATGTGGTCTCAGAAGACACAGAATGCACACTGACCTGTTAGATCAGCTGAAGATTCACATTTTAATATATTGGATTGAAATCTGTTTTTTAATATACTAAAAATCAAGAATAAGTTCAAACCAACCAAACAATTGCTACAAGGAAAACAAGTGTAACCCGTTCTAGTTACTAAAAAGTAATAGGCTGGAATCCTTGTCTAAGGCACTTCCTGACTGAAAACCACCCAGAATTACCAACCCATGTGAATGGGAGTCCACCATTTACACCTACTGAAGAAACAATGCCCCCACCACCCTTTTAAGGTCTAGTAAGCTTTATTTTAGCTGTTTGTTCCCTGCAGTGCTGGCCCATGTCACCTTTTCTCATCTTTTGTTAATTTGCTTTTCCTGTTAACTTCAGAGTGCAATTGCCATGGTCTTTGGCTTACATGTTGTCATGCTGTCTGGTGAGACTCATAACCATGAGTGCAAAGCTCAAAGCTGACACCCCAAACTGGTTGTATGTTCTATGATTATATTTCACCAACCCAACAACAAATGTGAACTCCTAAAGCACAATCTTGCCATAGAGTAAGACAGTCCCTTACCCCAAGACAATTTGTAGCTTAGATCTCACACCAGATAGAATACTTGTAGCCAGTCCCATAGTAAAGTAAAATAAGCAAGCAAACATAGAAATAAGTTACAGTCTATGGTTTTAAAAATGTGGCTGTTGTAGCCAACAGTCAGTACTGAAGGACTTTTAGGGCTAACTTAGGTTGGTCTCTGCTTTAGTCTTGTATTCACTGGACCAGAGCTACAAACAAAAAGATGAAAAAGTTTGTCAGCTGTTTCCTCCTTTCCAGAATTCAAGCCTATGGGATGAGCCCTTTTGCATGTAGCATCTGAATCTTCATGATGTAAGGGAGCAATAAAAGTCTGTATTGTGATGTTCCAACAATGGTCCACTTAGTTTTGATAGCCAGGAAATGATCCCTCTTGACTGGGTTTGCGGTTTCAGAGCAAACATTTTTACAATCAAAGCAAAAACTTAAACATTAATCTCTATCGCATGATAGAAGGTAATGGATGCAGCAACTTACAAGCATTTCATACAGCCTAAACACCAAACATAAAATATCTATTGTTAGAATACCCATAGAAACAAATGTAGTATTTAGGGGGGAAAAGACAGGTTCCTAGTAATGAAGTAGTCAGTGCTCAGCTGAGGCCTAAAGCCTTAGCAAGAGCTTGCACCTGGTCTGCCAGTGTCACAGATGTGTCATTTACATTTAAGACATAGGCAGACATAGAAATATTTTTTTGCCACCAACCCTGATTTTTTAGTCCGAGCATAAATTTAAATGTTACCCATACATACATCATGCAATAATTATGACAACCAGTATGATACAATTTCATTTGATACCTAACCACATTCTTTATAGATAAATGCCATGATAACCATGTTAGGTTTAGAGAGTTTCAGGCCTCAAAGGACTTGCTGTTACATGAGAGTCAACACTTTGGCCTTGGGCACTGAGGTGCTCTTAGGGTCAGTCTTGTTCTGAAAATCAGCCTTGAGACATGTGCAGCAGGTCTGTTTTTAAACTAGATATAGCTCCCCAGAAACAGCTTGTATTTTGTAGTTGAAAGAGTTGACAAAATAATAATCACAGTCCTCATATTGTTAGTGGATGAGGAGCAGCCTGTGTTTGTGCGCACAACCTGATTCTTGTTCTCAAAATGCTAATTATTGTGATCCTGATTCTTATGTACTGTGACAGAGGGTCTTTAAAGGAGGAGCAAACAGCCCCCCTCAGATCAGTCATACTTCCAGGATCTGGTGTCAGAAGATCAGAGCACGGGTTTACTGCACTATGGCTATTCTCTGCTTTTCAGAGTCACAGGAGCCAGTTAGAGCAACTTGATACCAGGACCATCTGGACCCCTGCAATGCTCCAGCATACAGAGAGTGCACAGCCACATTCAGTCTTCCATTCAGGCTCCCTTTGCAACACAGAACTGAGAATCAAGCCCTATACATGTTATACTAGACAACATTTTCAATTTCCTGTCTCTGAAGCACCTGGTTTGTATCTATTGTACTATACAGAGAGGCCATGTAACTGCTTCTGGTATGGATGAGATATTTGAATGGGATCACGTGTATTTACACACAAGTGTGTTAGTGCATGTATATCTATATTTACAGACACAGAAGTTTCTCCCCAAACATTTGGGTGAGCAAAGAATGGTCAGAAAAGGATAACAGAGAAGTAAGCAAATATTCAGATCTCACAAACAAGTTTGTGGATATTTTTTCCTACTACTTGCCAAAATCTAGATTAATGCTGAGAGGCCAAATGTATCAAGAGCCATTGAGCAGAAAGGTCAAGCTGCTGTAGATCTTTCAACACACTCAGACGCTTGGCTGCACATCAGCAATTTAGTTGAATAATATCTCTTGCAGGTTTAAACTAGTGCGAATGGAGAATTCTCTGAAACTTGAAGTCATTAAACCATGATTTCAGGACTTCAGTCATTAAACCATAGGTTAGGAATCTATTTCAGGAGTGGGTGGGTGAGGTCCTGTGGCCTGAAAAATGCAGGAGATCAGACTAGATGATCACAATAGTCCCTTCTGACCTTAAAAGTCTATGAATAAATATTTCTTTATAGCCTTTGGTGAATGGGGATGATGTAGGCTAAGGTCTCATCTTATTGTTGAATTGTTATTTCACGTAAAAGAAATCCAGAACTTCTGCAAGACATCCAGCCACCCACACACACTTGAGATCATCTGCTAATTTCCTACTTGCTCCAACACTTGTTGCACAGCTACTTTAAATAAGCTTCCTTAGCTGGGTGAATGGAGGTCATCTGGAAAAGACCGATCCATACTAGGGTACCATAGATGTTGTGGAGGTCACTGACTAATTTTCAAGAACCAGATTGAAACCACTTTGCTCTCAGGAACACAGTATGTGTCCCAGTTAGGTGTTACAGAGCTACAGAGAGGTTTCCCTTGAAAAACTGCAGTCTCACCCATGAGGCCTATTTAGTACTATTGGTCAGAAGCCACTCTGGAAAAGTTCATCAGTCCCTGGTCTTAAAATATTAAATTGAATTCTTATATTTGCACCATTAGACATTTCTGCAAACATACCAGAGAAATTTTGGTATAAAACTGCCTTTATCTTCATCATTAGGAAGAAATTAATTCTTCCACAATACATTCAATTGTCTAGTATCATATCTAACGATACCATTATTTTGTTACAAGGAAAATAATCTAATTGCTTCATTCTTATTAATCCGAGTATGTAATTTTCTTAATAGCAGTATATATTAAGAAGTCTAAAATGTTTAATTTTGGATCTAAAAAACAAATTGTCATATTATTTTTCAATTAAAAGTATAAGTAAAAATATCTTACCTGTAGATCTGCAATTTAAGCCTTCACCTTCAAGTGAAAACTTTCATTCTGCCTACCTCTTAAATTGATTTCTTATTAACTTACTTGGTATTCATGCATATTTTAAACACCTGAGCACACAGTCTATTAATCAATAGGAGTGATAAAGTTCTACCCAAAATAAATGTGTGCCCAAGTGAATGACACAGGGCATGCCTTAAGCCCACCTATATTATTTTGTGTTGATAATTTTTGATTGACAAAAACCAATCACCATAAAAACTTGCTCAGTGCGTTAAAAACAAAAACAAAAAAATCCCCACAAAGGCTACATCTGTTTGCAGTTCTCCAGATGAAATATTCTGTAGTCCTTCCTAACACTGAAGTTACCTTAAGTATTAATCTAAGACAATACTGGTAAATTTAAGGTCAGCTACCCTATCTTGACTATATTACAACAATGAATATACATATTCAAAATAAAGGGTCAAGTTCTGCTCTCACTACTGAAGGTACGTTAAAGTTATCAAGCTACTCCCAGTTTATAACAGTGACAGAGCAGAATTTGCTCCAAATTTTTTTTAAGTTGATGGTATTTTATTTCCATCCTGAACATCTGCTCAACCTTACTGCTATGGAAAAACTATAACATAGATCTGGCACTTTGAAGTAGAGCTGGGTGAAATTTTGGATGAATAATGTTTGCTGAAAAATGAAGTTTCAATCTACCCAATCCTAGTGGATGGGTTTACTGAATAGCATTTCCATTCCCTGCTCCACCATCTCCCCCATTTTGGGGGAACCGGCAGTCTCCAATCCAGCCACTCACTTCAGTGGTTTGCTGCAGTCACAATCTAGTCTCTTGCTCAAGGGGCAAACTGCAGTGTGTTGGCCACTTCCCTCAAGGCAAGTTGAGGCAGCCCAAGCACTTATTTGCTCTTTTCCCCAGGGCTTCAGTCCGGCAGCACTCAGCCAGAAGCTCCTTCTGCTCTTGCCATGGTGCTCCTGGGCAGCCCAAAAGGGACCCTCCTTTCACTCTATTGATAAATGGCCTTATCTGGCCCTGATTGGCCACTGCAACAAGTTACCTCCCAATTGGCATGCTTTGTGAGACCTCCTCTTATTGAAGGGTTCTGCACAGGCTTCCTCTGGCCTGCTTTAAGCCTTCTTCCCTGTGGAGGCAGCTGCCCCACAACAGGCATAGTAAACTGGATCGAAAACTATGGTACTTCCAATTCTGGTGCTCTGACACCAGCCGAAACAAAGGTAATTTGTTCATCAACTTTAATGTCACTATTGACATGAAATCTCCTTAAAGTTTGTAGCCACCAGATAGTATTTCCTCTTGAAAGAATCAGTTTTAGATTACGGATATGCATGGACTGGCATAATACAATAATTTGCACTTCAATAATTATTTCACAGATTAGGGGAAAGTCATTTTTATACCTCAGTTTTCCTAGTATCAGAGGGAGTAATAAATAAGAGGAGAAGGAGAACCAAGTGTTCATCTGGGAAAACACCACAAGCACATTCAAAAACACGCAATCATATCCCTCCTGACCCCATTGTGTTAGGCAGTGCCCTTTGCCTCAGTTTCCCACCTGGCAGTGGGAAAGTGATGAAAAAGTAGCCCTCTTCGTCCACTGCATCCCACTCACAGTTGGTTGTTCTTGGTCAGCAAAGACCCATAGTTCTGAGGTGTGTTCACAGGGGTTCACTTTCCACCCCCGTAGGGGAGCAGTGAGCTATTGCTCACTCTGCCACCGCCATTCATTCTGGCACTACGATGCCACATTCTGAGGTTCCACCATTTAACCTGGCTCTCAGTCGGGACCCTCTCTGGCAATGACAGACTGGACAGTCTTTCATTGCAACTCTGTCCCACACCAGGTCTAAGGCTCAGCAGCTAGCCCTGGTGGTCAGTGATGTAGTAAAGGCAGTTCAGTATGCCTTCAAACAGGACATACTAAGGACAATTCTGCTGTCCTTTACTCATACAATAAAGATAACATTTCAATACCCCTGCACTGAATACTAAAATTATTTTAACCCAACACCAGCCAAAATTTATCACTTTGACAATGAAATTCCATCTAAGCACCGAAGTACCTTAGGCAGAGTAGGTATGTTTATGCAAATATGGTTGGGTCCTGCAGTTCCCACTGACCCCAGCTCATCACTAGATGTCAGTTGAGCTCATTCAGACCCTGTTTACATGCACACGCAAAAAATGAAGTCTACATATAGTGTGCCCCATTTAAAAACTCAGCCTGTGTATGCTGCAATCATTGCAGTACTGTGGAATGATGCTATAGAACTGCGGGAATCTAGGGAAGTAATGTTCATTATACAGATCAGCCCCCGTAACAAAGCTGGCATTAGGAAAAGAAGTTAGATTAAAAAGATTTACTGTTAGAGTTTCGAATGATGTCCAGTTCTTAGGTAATAGTATGGGCCAAGTCTTTTTACCAGTGAAACTGAAACCAATATAAATATGAAAAATATTTGATAAATATTTCCCAATTTTTATAACATTGGTTGTTTTAAAAAATACTTGCTCCATTTTCAGTAATTTAATAACTGTTTCCATGGCAGCAAAAGCAGCAGCAGGCAAAGAAACTTTTTTTTTCCTAAATAATTTCAAGAGCACTGAGCTGGAAGTGCCACTTCCCCAGAGTACTTGCATGCTTTAAGATACTTATAGAATGAAGCAGGCTGATTATAATATAGACTTCTAAGATATTTTTCAAATATTGAATTTACTCAATTTAGTAGCTAATATATATAAACCTTACAAATACAGTAACATACTTCTAAACAGTGCAGTTTTGCTGGCTACCTGCACTTGTCATTTGGATGAGATCATTGTGACCTGTTCAGAGCTTACTCCCAATAACTAAGAAGAAAATAAATAAAATTTTAGCTTTGTTTCTCATAACTTACCCGTGATATGCCAACACCAACTTAGTCTATAACTACATAGCAGTTCATGGGCCACTTTCACCTTGTCACAAAAACCCTAGATAAAAACAGGTCCAAATGAATTACGGATGCATAAGTCTTAATATATTTTTCATACCATAAAATGGTAAAATATTAAACCTGACTGGCTGAAGGTACCTTTCTTGGGCATCTGGTCTAGGACATTGCAGGTGTTGGCACTCAAAAGTTGCTCTCCAATAAGTATTTATTCAGATTTTTAGATTTAATTTTAAGACTCAGTTATTTCGAGGAATAGCGATCTTAAATTCAAACCTTGAAATCTAGATAGAAGATAATTTTAAAGAAATATTTAACTGAAAATGTCTAATACATTTTACAGTCTAAACATTTGGTCAGGTTTTTTTTCTCATATTTAACACCTGGGTTTTTTTTTGGCAGCATCTTTGCCCGGTACTTAAAGAAAAGTCTACACTGCAAACAGCAAGAAGAGCTCAGTTTGTATGTGATGCGATTATATTAGAGGCCTTGCCAGCCATCCTAAAGGTAACACAAGTTCATTTGTTTAGTTCAGTCCTTTTGGTAGACTACTTAGGTAAATGATATGAAGTATGTCATTCTAGTGAAGCAGCCCTATGTTGATGCATTAATATCTATAAAATAGCATTCTCCCCCCCGCCCCCCAACAAATGGCCAGTGAGGTTTGTTATTTCCAATGTAGAGCCCATTTTGTGTGTGTGCTAGCACCACTCCAATAGCATAAAGCTGGCCACTATAGAATCACTTATCTAAGGAAATCTTCATATGGCATAGCACCACCATAATGGATCTTATGTTGTAACCTTTTCCTGCCTCCCCCTCTCTCACCTCCACATGGCTGTCAGTATAGGAGGCCTTGGACAGGGCTCACTCATGTTCAGGTGTTGTAACATCTCTGAGGAGACACTAATTTACCCTGAGGACTGAGCCAGAATCTGAATGAACCCAGAGTCAGGCAGCATAAAGGAGTCTGAAGGCTAACACTGAACCTCCCTCCTAAGCATTCCTCCACTACAACCTACAATCTGACCTTTAGAATGTCCTAGACATTAAGTTTTAAAACATTTTTTTAAAATTTAGTTCTGGCATTTATGTCTTGTTAACAAGAATGTCAGGAACCAATTTAATATATACACAAATGCTGATAGCTAGGTCAGTATCCTGCACAAACATTTTCTAAAGCCGTTTTAAATTTTAATAGAAACGATCTACGGTTTGAAATATGGAAGACAATACATAGCCACTAGAAGATATAATTTGTAGTGAGCAGGATTGCAAGTATGTAATGTTTTAGTTAAAAGGTCAAGGTAATTATAGTGGAAAGAGAGGCTCTTTGCGGATAGGTTTTTCCAGAATATTAACATACATATGCACAACAAATGTACAAAACAGTAATCTAGTTTTAAGGTACAGTACTATAATACTCAGATACTTAGTAAAACTAAGAGGAAAACTAAAAATAAATAAATATGGTGTTAATATCAGGTTTCTTTTATGCTGATTTTACTGTATATTTTATATTATTCTCTCCCCCTTATTTCTATTGCTATGTAAATAGTTCCCCCCCTTATATTTCTGATTTATAATTCCATTGAAAAACTGAAATTTTCTTTGGTTCAAAATTTTTTGTTTTGCTTTTGATGTGTTCATTTTTTTTCTGGTTTAGTACTGGAGAATCTTAAGCACAGCTTACTTCTTGAAAAGTAATGTTTTAAATCATGGGAACTTCTAAGTGTTCTGTTTCAAAATTCAGTGTAAATAGACCTCAGAAACCACAAAGCATATATGCTTTTTATAAGAATCTCTCTTAAGTTAGTCTATCAAGATGAAACTATTTTAAAAACATCAAGAATGGAGATTTAGAAAATAAGGGATTTGTCTTATAGCCCAATTCCAAAAGAGAAGGTCAATTAAAGGGGTCACATTTGTGACAAAAATGGCAACATTGGTCCTAAATTGGAACTTATTTTTGCTGATGGACAAACATTGAGTGACTTAACTGAAAAACAATCCCTAGCAATGAGATATTTTGATGTTACACTTTCCATAAACTGGAAGGATTATGGAATCAAGATAATTTCATTCCAGCTTCCTCAAAAGTGGCGTCATGTATTCAGCTTTGCTGTTTTTAGGGGTCAGACTTATTTGGTAGTTTGTGTCCTGCAGAGTATTATCTAAAGAGTTCTCTTTTAAATATAGCTTTTTGAAAAGAAAAGTACTGGAAGTTAGGAGTGACCTAACTCAACGTTGATCAGACCAAGCTGTATAGCCCTGAAGTAGCCATGCACCAGATTTGTCTGAAGACCT
Organism: Sternotherus odoratus; assembly: GCA_032164245.1. NCBI lineage: Eukaryota > Metazoa > Chordata > Testudines > Kinosternidae > Sternotherus > Sternotherus odoratus. Next base: position 39,805,767 of record JAVMKO010000004.1, read on the forward strand.
TTGAGGGAAGTCCTGCAAAGTGGAGCGAGCAGATGCTAGAATCCAGGGTAAAACTGAGAATCCTTGTCATTGGGGTCAACAAGCCAATGGAGGGAACACTGATATTCAAGTCTTCAAGAAACCAACAAATTGGCTACCATTAGCCTTTGACCTTTGTGACCCAAGGTTTCCATTATGATTTCTAACTTCATTATTTTACTTTTTCTTGCAGTCCAATAATACAATCCAATATTCTACATCCTCAGTTCGAACCCAGTCCTATTACCATCAACTTCATTAGCAAACTCCTATTGACATCAATGGCAAAATACTCAAGTCTCAGATAAGTTTTGATTGCCCTGGGACATTTTAGTCACTTTGGGTGACTTATCAAAGCCTTAGGCGCCAAATCAGAATTTTATCTGAGTTGGTAAAGTGTGTCTCCAAACAGGGTAGGTATAAAATTTTATTTGAACACATTACTCCATTCTTAAATATCATTTATTCCCTTGAAAAAGCCAACATGAAAGATGTGTTTCTACAAGAAAAAAAAATGTCCTGCAAATATCTATTCTAATAGTGTACTTTCAACTCTACTTTGCCAGACATCTGAGAGGTCCTACATACTGTGGTGTCAAAGAACTAATTGATGTGGGAAATCTCAGGGTCTTATTCTGTAGACACTATTACTGGCATTAGCCTCAGATTATTAACAATGATCTTCCTGGAAAAGCATTCACAAAGAGACCATAATGGGGGACTAAACGATGTCACAGATAATACAACATGCATAATTTGCTCCTTAAATCACAAAAATAACTAGACTTCATTTAACAGACAAGATCCAACATCCTCTGCACTGCATAAGTCAAGATCAGAATTTGTGGGAGCTGAGCCATTGAATTTCACACACTTATTAAAGGACATTAAAGTTCCATGAAAAAGGCCAGAAATACTTATTTGATTTTCATGTAGATTTTTAATGACTTTTCAGCTTAACGGCTAGTACTTCCTCCTTCAGAACTCTATCAAATATGTTTACATGATAGCCATGAGCCCTTACCACTATGTAATGCTTTCCCCTCTCCTGCAATGCTTCTAGGTAACATATTAACAGTATTAGAGGAATTCCTCCACTATACAATTTAAGAAACGCATCACCGAAAGTTCCTCCACATTGCCGTAATAAAAATCCTTAACCCTCCCCTTATGTGCTGTAGTTTCTACATTCATCAGTTCCATGGTATGTTGCACTGGGGCACTTAAGAGGGTAGTTTGATAGATTCCGAGAACTGGACTAGAATCAATTAATTCATTTTACACATGCCATGTGACTGTATGAAGTTTGGAGCCAGGATTGAACTAACAACCCTTTAGAGGACATCCCATGTAACAAGTGCTTATAATGGAGTAGATATGAAGGGAAAAAAAGAACTTGGATTTTCTTTAGAAAGCTTCTTTTTTGTAGGGGACTGTTATTCAATACTGCAGATGTAAGTTTTGAAGTAAACTGGGACAGCATTTACTTCATATAAGGGAGAAGGGAAGGAAAAGTTTGGTAATGCTGAGCATTTTTGAAAAAAGTTCCCCATAGGTACTTGTAGCGAGGCGGTCAGTCACCCCGGCGGCGCCCCCGTCTGGTCGTCTGGGGAATCAGCTCTTTACCTCCGGAACACCCTCTGCCAGCCAACGTCCGCTTCTGCGCACTTGGGCCCGTGCCCCTCCCGGACCCCGGTGCCCTCTATCTGAGGGTGCTGCACCCCTGCAGACCCCCCGAGTCTAGGAGTCCCCTCCCCGGGGAACCCTCCACCCACTATCCCCACCTTGCCTCAGACCTGGCCACTGCTAGTCACCACTTGCCTCTGCTCATTGAGGCCGACTGCAGTCTCATGGCCGCTCATCACAGGCAGGAAGGGTTTGGCCTGCTGCTTCTACCCAGCCCAGGGTTGCCCCCTCGCAACCCCAGTACCCCGTTGGATGGGCCTGCGCTAGGCTCGGCAGCCTGGGGCCCTCGCACTAGAGCTTCCCACTCACTGGCTCCCAGTTGCCTTGCCCTAGCCCTGCCCCAGTCCGGGTACCCTAGTTACAGCTCCTCGCAGCCAGGTCAGTCTCCCTCTGCTTACAGATGAGACTCTGTTCTCTCTCAGGCCCCTGCCTCTCAGGCTTTATACAGGCCTGAGTGTTTGGGGGCATGGCCACCCAGATGAGCCTGCTTCCCCATCAGCCTGGGAATTAGCAGGCTCCCTGCCACAACCCCTACCCTGGGCTGTTTCAAACCCCTTCCTGGGGCTACCCCAGCCCTTTCACGGGGGGAGCGGGTGGTCACCCCGCTACAGTACTGTTCTGTGAATGTGTCCAGGGGATTTGTTTTTAATCTTTAGTTCTTACGATTGGCTAAGACTTCTAACTGTGGATTTCCCCTAATCTGCCATGAGATCACTGAAAAATAATATCAGTAAGGACCGATCATGTGAGTATTACAAAGGTCATGTCAATTTTCATTATTCTGTTTCCCAAGTCATTTCTGTACTTTAGAATCCATACTTCACCTTTTTACTTCCTCAGCAGCAAGGAGATTATTTCTTCCATATTCTAGCAATTAGTACAAAAATGTATACCAGGAACAAGGCTTATTATTACTTACCAGTCATTTATATAGCTTTGCAAACGTTTGGAGCACTTAGCATAGCAAAGCTTTATACCTGAATTTTCACTTATACTAGTTGGTTAATCACCAAAAACACAGGTTTATAGGTCAGCATGATACACAAGCCCCTAAGAAAGTTCTTCCAAATCAGTAAAGATTATAGAAGTGTACAATCAAAAAGCAAGCAGGAAAATTACTTTAATGAAGTGAAATCTGTTTTTTGAAAGCTAGATGGCAATGGCCCAGTATGGTTGGTGCTCTGCTCCCAGATCAGTAATTTCTGGGACTACTGCAAAGTTAGCATGTTCACCTTCCATTGGTTTAAGGACTGATTGTCACCCCACCACTCTAGTAATGCCCTCCAGACAGCTCCTGGGTTATTTTTTGTCTCTGCCCCTCCTCTAGCACCACCTATCTAGCTATACCCAATTCATGTATTCTTCCTCTTTGTCTGATTTGGCCTCTCTTTGCATACCATTGTATCTTCTGAATCCCATCCTGATTACTGCGGCCTCTTTTCTAAACCTCAAGACAAACTGTAGGTCTGAAGTCCATTTAGAACACTACTGCTAGGATTATCTTCCTGACCCATTATAACTAAATCCCTCCATTGTCTTTCCTTTCTCCACTTCATCATAACAGTTGATGATCCTTACCATTATACCTCTCCAAAATATCCATTTCTCCTTTTTATCCCCACCCACATCTACCAGTTATGCAACAATACTGGATTTACCACCTGTTCATCAGCTTCTCCATTAGTTACCTTCTTTCTTCTGTGCTACCCCTTTCACCTTGAATGCCATCACTGGCCTCCTTTAAATTGCATCTCCAAAACCTACATCTACTGCACTGCACTACATCTACTGTAAGTTCCCAGCTCACAACAAGGCAATTAACTAGAAGAAAATAGCAAGCAGAGCTAAAGAGTTTTTGTCCCCCCCCCTTTTTTAATTGCCAAGTAAAAATATTGCTGAGTCAAGATTTTGTTTTTAAAGCAGTGTTTGTTTAAAATCCCTCTATTTTTCCTTCAGTTGCATTCAGATAAAGTGTTAAGACAAAGTCAAAATAAAGATTTCTTTTAAGCTTTTTGATTTGATGAAAATTTGAAGTTGTTTTTCAGTCAACCCAAAAAGTGTTAGGCTTTCCCCCAACCGCTGGCCCTCCCTACGAATGAAGAATCTTCTACCCCAGTCTCAGTACGGACATCCTTCTTGAGGATCTCTCTTCTTCAAACCCTTCCTGGGCTGGGCTCAGCCCTTCCTGGGCTCTGCTCAGTTTTTTCCCCTAACCCAGAAATTGCTATAGGAATCTCACTACTCCAGTAAGCTCCCCCCAGTTCACCTGTGCTCTTGCTGGACAGAAGGGCAAGCTGCAATTCATCAGGTGCTACAGCCTTAGCTAGGAGACAGCTAGTCAGTCACAGATGGGGTGGGTCCATCACAGATTAATGATGTCAGGTTAAAGTAGCTTGGTACATCACTAACATTACACATTTATCATACTAGCAACTTTTTGTTATATTGCTATTGCTCATATTGACATATAAACTTCCAAGTACTAGCAAATAAAACAAATTCTACTAAAAGTCACTTATGCAAGACTAGACATTTTCCCTGAAGGTGGTCACACAGGCACAAAGCATCCAATGCATGTCTTGCTGACAGTCTCCCATTAATTTAAGTGTAATGCACTTTAAGTGTCTTTGCCATTTACTTGCTGTTATGAGGCAGGACAGATATTGTCAAGTATCATCAAGATTTAAAAAAGAGCAGAAAAGATGGCTGATGACAGATGGGCATTATTGACTTGTCATAACTCTAAAGTGAGAAGTTGTAAAAAGACTGAATATGTTGTGTTATCTCACAGTTAGCTAATTATGCCACATTAAATATATTGGAGGTCTAGATGCATGACATATTGAAACACCTAGTCATGGCTGATTTTACTGAAGCTATATGTGTGGGGGGGGGGAAAGCATACAAAATAGGTAACTTGGATGAAGATATAATCATGCATTTGCATCTGTTTAGGTGCTCATGTGTGTTTCCCTGACCCCCTTCCAACCTTTCCACAGTTTTTCATGCCTTTGCCAGTTGCAGATTGGAGACTGTGATGTACCTTGAGCTTACACAGGACAACAGAGGCGTCACTTACTGAAGTCAGTGGTGCTTTGTCTGATTGGTTTTATTAATCACAGAGGGCATACCAGAGTAGTGTTGTCATCAGTCCCTCTGGCTTTCTGTTCACTGTCAGATGTAACTCAAGAACAAAGCAAATGCCTTGAGTCACACACAGCTCAGAACACTTTCCGAGGACTATATTAGTTATGTCTTCCCCAGTCACAAGATACTCTACCTATCTATGGAGCACTTCCTCCTGGGAGTGTTAGGGTGTCAGCCTAGCAGAGCTAATGCCCATCTCGCAGTTGCACTCTAGCACTCTCTGTCTGACACTCTCAGGACTCAACTGCTTCCACTTCATGGCTTGGTCCTACAGCCAGGTCACTATGGGTTTCCCCTACTGGGAAAAATCACATGCTTCAAAAGTCCCTCAGAACCACGTCTTCTGGTAGCCTTCTCTTTTATTGCCCCTTAATGGTGCCACATCATGAGTGGCTGGCGTGAAACCCCAAGCTCACCCAGTGCACTGGATTAGAGCCCAGGGACCCTATAACAATCAGTGAAGATCTATACAGTCCTGTGTCTTAGTAGGATAGCTCAAAGCTGCTTCCTAGCTGGTTTTCTCTCCCCCTCCCCAGCCTCGCTGATCCCTCCAGACCCCCCTTCCATGCTCAGCTGCTGTGCTTTATATAGCCCTTCCTGTTCCCGTCCAGCTGAGCTTCCACTTAATTTACCCTCATTACGCCCTGGCTTCTCCTCCAGGTGCAGCCTAGGCAATTAATTGACTCACCTAGCCACCATAACCTCTTCAGCCCTTGCATGAAATGGACACCTCTTCAGACCCCTTTGAGATTTTACATACACTCTCACATTAATATATAACATTTGAATTTTATTACAATGGACCCCTAAAATATGTAAACTGAATTCAATAAGGTTTGTCTAGGTTTTGTAGGATATTGCCATATCTGTCATAAAGCAGTTAGTGGAGGAGAAATTCCTTATGTGATTAAAGGAATCTTAGATAATATTAACTAAAACTGTATTTGGTGCCTCCAGTAAATCCCAACAGTGCACCTAAGTTACTAAAGTGAACAGTAACTAAGGAAGCAAATATACTAGAAATCCTGCAAGTCATTCAAACCTGTGGTACCCTCCGTACTGATTCACTGATCAGTTTGAATTGCATGTACTCACAAACCACAGCTGAATGAATTCTGTGGTCTTAAACAAAGGATAAAATATGTAGAACAGAATCTCACATGAATAGAATAGAGACTGTAGACCCGATTCACTTCTCACACTAATTTGACCCTAATTTAGCTCCACTTACTCCAGTGAAGTCACTCCTGATTTACATGAAAAGTGAAAAGTAAATCATAACCAATACATCCAATAGGGTCATGCACTGAAATTATAATAATGTTTGATAGGAAAGGGAGATCCCAGAATATCTGTGTGGCTACATTTGAAAATAAAATGTCAATGGATAATCTCCCCAAATAATATTAATGAAGCCTGTAAGTGCATTTTTCCCATTTAAACTAAAACATGTTCCTTCTCTTCCCTGTAAATTAGTGGCAACTCCATTGCACAATTACAAGAAAAATTAGACAAAGGAAATTCTGAAAAAATAATAATTCAGATTTAATCCACTATTTACTTTATTGTTGAAAATATTCTCACACGAGAAAGACACAGTCATAGTATTAGTATAATTTCAGTCTGAAAATAATGGTTTTAGCAGCCTGTACTATTCAGATGCAACGGTTTGAAGTTCATTATTTTTTTGTTTTGAAGCCACCCTGCTGTTCTTACCAACTGAAAATCAGGTCAGAACCAAGCTTTTTTAATTAGTCAGGAAGCCAGGTGATGTTTGAGAACATTGCTAATCAGTTTCAAACTACACACCATTCTCCATCAGAATTAAGCTGACAATAGGACTTCAAATTAAATATACAGAATGCAATATTTTTAAAATACCTAATCTGACAAAGAGAAATGAAATGTAGAATTACAATTAATTTAAATTAAATTCAGGGTGTATTATATAAATAAATAAAATGCACTTTGGGGCTTGTCATAGGAGTGCCTATAACTAACTTTGATCCTGCACAATTACATTACCCTACAACTTTTTATGTACTATAGTGTGTTTTAAATAAAATCATAAATGAAATCCCAAACTATTAGCCTAATCTTGGAAGCTGCTGAGTATACATATTTCCCATTCCTCTTAGAAGGATCAGACCTTCAGGTAATAGATATTTTCAAAACTTTCCTGCACTCTTCATGTTTCTGAGCTGTCCCTCTATAATCTTTGATATATGAATGAAATGTTACTGCTTACTCAGAATTTAGCTGTCCAGTAGTAAAACAGAAAGGTAATTATCAGCCTTTACACTTTTTACTGTCATACTAGCCACTATACTTAGAAATGTCAGTTTTAACTAAGTTTTACTAAACTTAATTTCCAAGTAGAGTTGATACTGTTCTCAGTGAGAAGTGTTCCTAACCTTATGAACTTTTAGACCTTTCTACAGAGAAAAATGGGGCAGCAGACTTTTAAGATCTGTTTTAAAATATTAGGGGAAAGTACACTAACTAGGGGCCTTGTTCATCAGAAATTAGGTTTCCTTAGATGCAGTAACTTCATAGACTTCCACAGTTTTACTCCCAGTGAAACCAATGCTCTAGGCCAGGGGTCTCCAAACTACGGCCCGCGGGCCAGATGCGGCCCGCGAGGCCCTCTCATCCGGCCCGCGGCAGGGGTCGGGAACCAGCCAAGGGGCCGGGACGCGCCGCGTGCTCCGCTGCCGCCGCCGGCCGGGACGCGCCGCGTGCTCCGCTGCCGCCGCCAGCCGCGGGGCCGGGACGCGCCGCGTGGTCCGCTGCCGCCGCCGGCCAGGGACAGCTCAGAGCTGGGGCCGGGACGCGCCGCACCGCCAGAAACAAGGACTTGAGCGGGTCAGTTGGGGGGGGGGGGGCGGAAGAGACCGGGTTGAGCGAGTCAGTTGGGGGGCGGAAGAGACCGGGTTGAGCGGGTCAGTGGGGGGGGGGGGGAAGAGACCGGGTTGAGCGGGTCAGTTGGGGGGGGGGAAGAGACAGGGTTGAGCGGGTCAGTTGGGGGGGGGGGAAGAGACCGGGTTGAGCGGGTCAGTTGGGGGGGGGGGGAAGAGACCGGGTTGAGCGGGTCAGTTGGGGGGGGGGGGAAGAGACCGGGTTGAGCGGGTCAGTTGGGGGGGGGGGGGAAGAGACCGGGTTGAGCGGGTCAGTTGGGGGGGGTGGGTTGGAGGAAAGGAGGTTTTGGGGGGAGAGACCTGGCTGGGTGGGTCATTTGGGGGGGGGGGGTTTGGAGGAAAGAAGGTTTTGGGGGGAGAGACCTGGCTGGGTGGGTCAGTTGGGGGGGGGGGGGTTGGAGGAAAGGAGGTTTTGGGGGGAGAGACCTGGCTGGGTGGGTTAGTTGGGGGGGGGGTTGGAGGAAAGGAGGTTTTGGGGGGAGAGACCTGGCTGGGTGGGTCAGTTGGGGGGGGGGTTGGAGGAAAGGAGGTTTTGGGGGGAGAGACCTGGCTGGGTGGGTCAGTTGGGGGGGGGTTGGAGGAAAGGAGGTTTTGGGGGGAGAGACCTGGCTGGGTGGGTCAGTTGGGGGGGGTTGGAGGAAAGGAGGTTTGGGGGGGAGAGACCTGGCTGGGTGGGTCAGTTGGGGGTTGGAGGAAAGGAGGTTTGGGGGGGAGAGACCTGGCTGGGTGGGTCAGTTGGGGGGTTGATGTGTAGTGAACAGGTGTTCATGTGTAGTGTTCATGTGTAGTGAACAGGTGTTCATGTGTAGTGTTCATGTGTAGTGAACAGGTGTTCATGTGTAGTGTTCAGGTGTTCAGGTGTAGTGTTCAGGTGTAGTGTTCAGGTGTAGTGTTCAGGTGTAGTGTATCAATGTGTTATTAAATAATAACTGAATAAAATAATATTAAATAAATAATTAAAAACAACATCCAGGTTTTGATTCTTTTTTATTTGGACCTCGAGTGTGTTGTCGGCCCCCGAACTGCTATTTGATAGTTAATGTGGCCCTCGGGCTGAAAAGTTTGGAGACCCCTGCTCTAGGCTTTTGCTTTCAAATGTGATCATTGTACCCAAACACTCTCTCTTAGAAAGTCCGGACCAGCTGCCTCATCTGAAGTTAACCATTAGTCAGGTTTCAGGTTTCAGTTTGCTTGTCAGGTTGCTTGTCAGTTTGCTTGTTCAGTTTGATTGTCAGGTTTCAGTTAGCATGCTGAGAGAACCAAGTTGTATAATGAAGAAGGGAGGTCTCCTGTCATTCAAAGTGTTTTTCAATAAGAATAGATGCATTTTAATTAAGATTAAAAATGAAAAAAAAAAGTACTCAGTGGGATACTATCTGCTATAGTAAAAGGGCACGTCTCTTCTCCCCCTGCTAATGAAAATTAACTTTTTTCTGGCAGATTATATAAAATACTCCTTTTTTTTACATACTCTCAAATTGCATGCTATCCTTTGAAAATCTTGCACATCAGTAAGGGGTCACAACTATGTTATGCCACAACTAATTTGAAACTGAGGCCATATAACTTCTGTTCGTAGGATTACACGTGTGCTGCTCTGCTGAGTAACACACTCTAGGCCCTGGGCACATTGAATCAAACTGAATCTAAGTTCTGTGGCAAAACCTGTGTTTTCAGTATCCCTTTGGTATGAATTCTATAGCATCTTGGTTATGCTGTGTTGGGATTTTGTGGTTCCCAATAATAAGTAAATGAGTCAGAGGCCGGGCAAAATCAAGGGTATTTGATACTTTATTCAATTCAACTCAACTCAATGTGCGCAAAAGAAAAGCCCCTGGTAGGAAAAATCAGCTAGACTCCGTCCAGCAAGGGGCCCCTTCCCTTGCTATTGTAGCATATGGCAGTTACATAACAAGTTACATGACACAAACCTTTAGCCAATCATATTTAACCTTTCCATATATAGATTTGTTCATCACATGCTTATACTTTTCCACTCCACATGTTGAGCTCACTCCCTCCCCCTTGGCTTGTTCTAGAATGTTCCTAGGGCGGTGAACCAGAGCATGCTTCGGGTTATGCATATGTACCTTCTAAATCACATTTCATTTAAAATGAACACAAACATACCCTTTAGCTGAAGGAAAATCAGTTCATTTGTAATTCACTTTTTATTAAATATTAAAATGTTTAATGCCACCTATTCAGTAATCTTAGATATTCATTTTTTACTGTAAAACAATTAATTTTATGCTGCCAACATTTTCAGTTTGACACAAGGTGTTTTTTTTTTTTTTTTTTTGTTCACTTTGTTTTTTTGTATTTGCAAAGCACAAGTACAGTGAGGCTGTTGTAAGGACTCAAGAGAACTTGGAGGTTTTGGCATCTAAGAAGGTTTATAATTTTGGAGACACGGGAAGCCTCGGAGGCAATTTAGGTTTTTGGCATTTGGGGTTTTAGGCAATGGAAAAGAACAATATTCCCCTTTACCTTCATCTGTGGGCAAATCTGGACAGGACTTGAGTGTAGGAGTTTTAAGCTCCTAAATTCCTGTTGTAGCAACCTTTGGAAACAATAGATTGTTTCCTTTACCCAGACTTCCCTCTGAATCCGACAACAATGAATAAAGCCAGCTGAACAATATTGACATACACATTCATCATAGAATCATAGGACTCAAAGAGATCTTGAGAGGTCATCTAATCCAGTTCTGGTACTGACACCTGGTACTTTCTGCCTCAGTTTCCATCTCTGTAATTTGAGGATAAATCTTACATAATTGCCTTGGAGGGGTGCTGTGTGGATTTATTAGTTAGAACAAAAGGAAGCATCCAGAGACAATGCAAATTGTTGCTTTAGAGCAGAAGTGGGCAAGCTATGAACCATGGGTCACATTTGACCTGCAGGACCATCCTGCCCAGCCCGCCTGAGCTTCTGGTAAGGGAGGATGCTCCCATCCCCTTCCCCACCTTCTCTACTCTGCTGGAGCCTCAGCATGCCATGCGGGCAGGACTCGGGGGGGGGGGGGGGGGGGGGGGGGGACTGCGCGCTTCTCCGGGAGAGCGGTGCAGCATGTCCTGCCCCGGCAGGGCCACCAGCAGCACGGTAAGTGGCTGGGGGGTTGGATAAGGGGCAGGGAGTCCCAGGGGGCAGTCAGGGGACAGGGAGCTGTTGGATGGGGCAGAGGTTTTAGGGGGGCGGTCAGGGGAAGGGGAACTGGGGGGAGGTTGGATATGGCTTGGGAGTCCTGGGGGGGTCTGTCAGGAGGTGGGGGTGTGAATAGGGGTCAGGGTAGTCAGAGGACAGGAGTTGGGAAGGGGGTGAGGCCCTGGAGGAGCAGTAAGGGTCAGGGGGTCTCTGGAGAGGGTGGTCAGGGGACAAGGAGCAAGGGGGAATTGGATGGGTTGGGGATTCTGAGGGGGACAGTTAGGGGATAGGAAGTGGGAGGTGATCGATAGGGGGCAGGACCAGGCTATTTGGGGAGGCACAACCTTCCCTGACCCAGCCTCTGTACAAGTTTTCAACCCCAGTGTGGCCCTCAGGCCAAAAAGTTTGCCCACCCCTGCATTAGAGTCAGTGACTCTTTTTGTGTAATAGGGATACAATCATTATCTTACTCCACTCCTAAGGCAGCAGCCCAAAAAAGCAAACTTAGAATTTTAGGAAAAGATTGTGCCTCCCTGATGCACTTTCCCTCACCAGAGCTCTCTTGTTCCTGAGTTACAAAATTGAAAATGATACTGAGATTTTCAAGATCAGATTTCAAAGTAAACCTATCATTAAATCCTTGGATTTACCTACAGATCTGATGTCTTTCATTGCTTGGAGACTCAGGTAGACAATTATACATAGGTTTACATTTATTTTGCATTTCGAATATTTTTGCTTTAGAGCCACAAGGAATCTTCTACACATTTTATGGCAGAGGTTTGATTCTATGGGATCAAGTCAAACACATTGCCCTTGTCATAGACACTAAAAGCTTTAAAGTTTTACTACATTTTGATGGCAGCTTTGCTTCTGATAAACCTATTCCATAAATCAAATTATGCAAAACTATTAAGAAAACAAAACATGGACCGGTACAGTTTATTCCTATGTGCTATATAATACTTCAAAAGTAACGATCTATATGATCATTAATTATGAACAGATCAGCTTGCCAGTGCCATGTTTATTCTGTTTTAAGCACTTTACTGTTATATTAAACAATTTAAGCCTGTCCAATTTAATGGAATTCTTTATGTTGTGCTGCAGATGCTATCAAAGGAATCCTGTGAGGAACTCAGTTGGTGCCTGCCTGCTACATCTAGGCAATGTACATGCAGATTGAGGAATACGATCAAGTGAGGCTGAGTCATGGAAGCACATTATTCTTTCTCACTAAATGTTTGCTGTGGTAGAGATAAACAAACAAACGAAAACAATGAACAACCCCGTATATTTTCTGATGGATAATTCTGATGAGTAACTCACCTACCTTAAAAGAAAACCCAAAAGAAGACATTGTAAAATTGAAATAGCTTTTCAAAGTGGGCTATGTAGGGGAGGGAAGATACATACATGGTTATATTCTCTACCATATAAGGGGAGAGGAAGGGGGAGCATACACATTATTTTGTTGGGAGCAAGAGGAACCTACAAATCTAAGGGCAACTCTTTGGGGCATCTGTGGACAGACCCTTTACCTCAACGCCAACGCTGGAGCCCTCTATTTGTCCTTTAGTACCCAGGTAGCATAGCACCACTTAAGTAATGCTTTCAGGACAGCCCTTCTATACCCTTTGTGAGGCTGGGACAGAGCAAAGGAGAATTCAGCTTCAGTCTTCATTAGATTTTTTTAGATGCCTTGTAGTTTCAAGAGGCACAGTTCTTGTTCCAAGATTCCTCTTCCCTTTTACTTCATGTGAGGAATTGCAGGAGCCAGGAAAGGTGGGTGAGTGCATTGTGCAAGAGACAAATGATGCCTCTCCTGAAATTGCACACTCGGGCTTTTTGCATTGTAAAGTGGAGAACTGCATACCATGGATCTCCTCTATATGCATATCCTGGGGGAATGAGCCCCTTCTCCCTCTAGCATTATCCAAAACACAACATGCTTTGAGAACAAAGATTAATTGCAGTCAGAAGCCTAAATTATAACCTACATGTCAGCTTTCCATTAGGAAGTTCACATTGCCAATATACTTTACATTATATTCTTCCAGTAACTGAAGTGATTGCAGAACTATTTTATGGAATTTAAATATTTCAGGCAATCTGAAAGTAAGGTGACTGAATTAACCTACTCTCCTTCTTCCTCCATGGCCTCCAGACAGACTCTCTTTATTATGAAGAACATTTGCTTCCTAACAGAACAAAGGTTTAGTTATTGGTATGCAGGCTCTGATGAGAAATTATGAGTGTGCTGAATGAGCCATACTGGAGGAATGCTGAAAGCTTTATGGAATGATATAATCATCTCTATTCCATTCTCACATACTACAAACCTCTTGAATTTTTTATGCAGCTGGATCCAAATTCTGAGCCTCTTATTTTGGTCAGGACCCCATAAATATATAAAAATCACAAGTTTGATAGTTACTTTGTGCATTGTCTTTACTACCCTGCCCACCTAGACTTCAGTAACAAAGGTCATACAGAATAATCAATGCTATTCCCTGATCTTGCGTGATCCACTAGATTTTTTAAAACTATAAATGTGTCCCAGAGAATACAGAATCGCACATTCTTTTTCTTTCAGGGAAAGTGTTTCTGAACAATTACTAACCTTACAGTTTGCCTATCCAGGGCTTGGTCCTATTCCTGCTTAAATCAAAGAGAGTTTGCCATTGATTTGAGAGGAGAATCAGACCCATTGCCACAGTGAACTATCCATGTTATCCTCAAACACAAAAGATCCAGACTTTCACACTGTTTATTTGTTTGTATATGGTACCAGACTACATTCTGTAGTTTGAGAAACTTCGAGCCCTGTTCACAGTTGCCTTTTACCTTGAAGTTGTTTATGCTTGAACAAAATGATTTGGTAGTATTTTACACCAGAGCTGATAACATAGGTCCTATCCATTTGCCTTAGCGTTTAAGCACCACATTGTGTGTTTAAAAAAAAAATCACTAAAAGTTTTCAACTACAATACCAGTCTTTGTAATCAAAACCAGTTAAAACAAAACAAAATTAAAAAAAACAAAACTTTTTTGGTATATGTCACATCAGGGTGCATGATAGGATATATCACCATCCCCTAACTCCTCAGTTTACAGCTTTGATGTCCTTTATCCTGTGTTTATAAAGAACAAACAAGTTTGCTCCATATGGTATATCTGTTAAAAACAAACAGTTCTCTCCAATCTTGTAAATACTCAAATCTTGTATTCTGTAAAAATCTCTTCGCTCTTAAAGTTGTAATTTCCCCCCTCAAAGCACAAAGGATCTTTACAAATCTGACCCTGATCTACTTACTTGGTTTTCAGTTTCTCGTTCAAAAGAAAATTCAAGACTGCATGAGTGAGGACACCATCTTAATCATGCTTTTTATAATGGCTGAGTGGAGCCACATACATTGGAACTGCCTGTAACAAATTTCAAACTATTTAGTACACTTACCAATTGAAGTACCTCTATAATTTTTAAACATTTTTCAAAACCTCTTCTGCTTTATTGAAGTGATAGGAGAAATGCTTTAGACAAAGATGTTCAGCATCCATCTACACAAGGAAAAATGATCCACGACTGCTATGCTGATGAAAATAGATTTTTCTATAATATTTGATGGCTAGAGATAGCATTTCACTATCATGGGCCTTCAGAAGAGATGACCAAGCCTCCCATATGATTGTTACTGTAATGTAGTATGAGCAGCAGCTCCAAATCCACCATTTTAAGTATTAGGACAAGGCATAAGCCAATAAAAGTATCAAAAATAGACCATTCCTATAATAAAACTTTGGGACACTGAAGAATAATTACACAAAAGATTCAGTTCAAGGACATTATGAATTTTAGGTGAAAGGTCTGGTTGATTCTTATATGCTCTTAACCAGTTAACTCTTTCTTAATGTATTTTATTTTCCCAAATCAAGATGCAATGCATTAAGACAAACAGAAACTATCTTCCTCTCAGTTCATGCATGTAACTCTCATTGGTGTTAATGGGAGATGCAGACACTGTGCAAACAGACCCCCCAACGAGAAGAAAATGTGTCAAACATGGATATCAGCAAGCAAAGAGACATCAAGTTTCTCTTTAATGATAATCATGTGATAAGCTTTGTTAATTTGCTCCTCTAGCCTCATAATAAGTTACCAGTTCAAGAAGTGCAATCTGGTTGGAAAGTAACCCCTAAGGGAGGTTATACTGTTACATTATCTGCAAATGTAAGAATAAACACTTTATTGTCAATTTGAATTCTTTCTGTGTAGTTTAACACATTTCTAATCTAATTAAGAAAACAAAGCATTCGTAAAAAATCCAAGAATGGCTGCATACTACCTACCGTAAAATATCCCACAAATACTTATATCATCTGATGCTATATAACACAAAGCTTCAAATATGGGGAAAAGATTACCTCTAGGACCTGTATAGTGGACTCTGCCTTTATGCCTAGAATCATAGAAGTGTAGGGTTGGAAGGGACTGTGAGAAGTCATCAAGTTCTGTCCCTTGTACTGAGCCAGGATGAAATAAACCTAGACCATGAAAATCTAGAACACTATAGACCATAACTAACCTTATAGTTAGAAAACTTTTTTTCTAATATCTTACCTAAATCCCTTTCTTGTGAATTAACATTACTTCTTGTTCTACCTTCAGTGGACATGGAGAACAATCAATCACAGTTCTCTTTATAGCAGCCTATAACATATTGAAGGCAATTATCAGGTCACACCTCTGTCTTCTTTTCTCAATATGAAATGTGACCAAACAAGACTAAACCTTTCATTATTTTTGTTGCTCTCCTACGGACCTTCTCCAGTCTGTCCACATCTTTCCTAAAGAGTGGCAACCAGAATTGGATATGGTACTCCAGCTGAGGCCTCAGCAGGCTGAGTAGGATGGGACAATTACCTCCCATGACTTATATACAATACTTGAATACCTGTAAACACCATATTTTTGTGCTAAGATAATGCATTTTCACAGCACAACATAGGGGAATGGGGCTGTACAACTAATAAAAACCTCTTAAAGCAGCGGTTCTCAAACTTACCTTTAGCGCGACCCCTTTTTTCTGAGCGGCACGGCATCGCAACCCCTTGAGTGTCCACCGAAAAGCCGCCGACTGAATTACTTCCGCATTCGGTGGCTATTTTCGGCAGACATGCCGAGCGTTCCCAAAATAGCTCGGCATGTCCACCGAAAAGCCGCCGAAAGCGGAAGCGATCGTGATCACGGCGGCGGCTTTTCGGCGGAAAAAAAACAGCTCGCGACCCCTCGGGAACCGGGTCGGCGACTCCCCGAGGGGTCGCGACCCACAGGTTGAGTACCCCTGTCTTAAAGGTACTAAAGCCAGTTGATCAGTAGTAATATCAGACTAAATGTGGATTAGATCTGATTTATAAAGTGAAATTAAAAATAGATTCAAATATCTGGACATTATATTTAGATTTCTGGGCCAAAGTAGAGAGATAAAAGATCTATTATGTTTTCCAATACTTCTTTATATAAATATGGAACATAGGGCTCAGTCATGCACCACTGAGGTCAGTGGTAATTTTGCCATTGAGGTAAATGGAAGCAGGATCAGAAACATAGTTCCTAGTGAGAAGGCACACGTATTATATTTAAATTACACCTTTATTTTATCTGAAAGACTGACAAGAAGCATATAAGAAAAGTAAGTAACCAAATGAAAAGGAATGCCATAAAAAGAGGAGAAAACTGTTAAAATTTGAATGGCTTTTTCAAAATGCTGGTGACAGCCTCAGTGCCTAGTGTGCGATACTGTTTCACATTCAGATTACCTTTTATACAATTCCTTATCATCAGGAAATGAAAAAGTGCAACCAAATCTAAAATTGCAAATGTCTAGAAGATTTCATGAGAAGAATGTGTATCTAGAATTGATAAAAAAAAAAAGAGAGGGTTTATTTCTGTCACCAAAAATTGTGAACATTTTCAGTTTCCTGAAATTTTTCATGAAAAAAAAAAATCAGATGTGTCTGATTCTTTAACAAAAAGCAAAACTGGAAAAAATGTCAGGTTTGAAAACAAGTATTTTTCTTTGGGGTTTTCTCACCTTTTTTTCCTCCATCCATCCAAAATGTTCTTTTTTGCCCATATCTATTATCCTTCTTTCTCCTCCCCCCCCCCCATTTTCCACTGAAGAAGTTGGGACAATGGAGGTAATAAGGAGAAAAAGGGGCAAAACCCCATGTTTTTTTAGGAACATAGGGCATAGAACAAAAGGGACCTCCAGGGTCATTGAGTCCAATCACTTGTTATCACCGGCAATCTTGTCAAATAATTCTGTTCATAAACTTATTTCATTACATCTAAAAAATAGTTAGGTTGTTGCCCCCACTCCTGCTATTAGAAGGCTGTCCTAGAACCTCCCTCTTCTGGTGGTTAAATTTTTTCAAATTTCCAGCTTAATTTGCTCATGGTCATTTTATGCCTATTTGTTCTTGTGGCAAAACAGCCCTTCCGCTTAAATCGCTTTGCTCCCTTTCCGGACATTACCCTCTCAGCCTTCACTCCACCAATCCCTCTCTGACCCAAGTTTGTGATTACTATGAGCTGTACTGGCTGACTGTAGAACAGATTATAAACTGTGCAGTTCAGTTTTAAGGATCAGGTACAATACATTTACTGATTCTACCAAAGAGTTACTTTGCCTGCAATTATAATTTTGATATCCTTGTGCTATTCATTTATTTTTACTTTAAAATCCTGTCACTATCAAAATCCCTCTGTGCATGTACCTAATTTCACAGATGACTTTTAAGACAAAAAAAATTTAAAAACAAATCTCTTCCAAAATAAATGTTTCTCCTTCCTCTTTCCCTTCCAGGAAAAAATTGTGAAAGAGAGAGAGAGCCCTTCATGCTATGTCTTAAAAGCCAGAAAAATTAGGCTGTGTCAGACCAGTGGAGGATTCAAAAAATCTATTCCCCTCTCCTGAGAAAGCTCTCTCATTAGCCACACTGGTATTACTTTCTGAGGACTGTTAGCTGTGAAGCCTTATCTTAACTTATGAAAATAGAATGTCCGCACAAGTAGCATGTCTCTCCTAAACAATGTACCAGACAAGAATCAATTTTTAATTGCTGAGGAAATCCTTAAAAGTAGGCATATGCAAATATACTCCCTCTTGAAGCTGAAGAGGAGACCTCTGTCTGCTGATCAGCTGTTACAGGAGGACAAGATTAGAGTTCCAAACTGGATAAAGGAGTGACTCAAAGATTCATGAACTTGTTCTAAGTAAAGGGTGTTATGAACTTATAACAACTTAAAAACACTTTGGTAGGCTTTGAAGGATTGATTCCATTCCAGAGTCCTTGTTGAAGTTGTGACAATCTCTGTTAAGCTTATTATTATTTTTTGTGTTAAAATATGTTTTCAGTATGGCACTTTCACCTTAAGACCAAGTATGCAAGCTAAGGAAAAGCTGTTTAGTACCTTATAACTTTGTGCAATGATGTTGTTTATAGCCTTGGAGAAGAAAAGACTGTTCGGGCAGACTGACTTGATGGGGTGATCACAGTCTAGGCAGGGAACTGTGCAGACTAGAAATACCCCAGCCAGGAGGGAGTGAGACACTTGTCTTTGTGAAAGAGAAGTGAGCTGGGGATCAGGAATCCTACGACTGGAGAACCTTGGTGGACCACAGAAGGGGCAGTTGCAGGTGCAGTTTCCCTGAAGTGTGACAGCCTCTATGAGTATAAATAAACAAACAGTATACAAGAATCAGAGAGGTAGCTGTGTTAGTCTGGAATAGCAGAGGTAACAAAGAGTCCTGTGGCACCTTAAAGACTAACTAAAGTATTGAAGCATAAGCTTTCGTGGGCTAATACCCACTTCGTCGGATGCAAGCAGTGGAAGTGTCCAGGGGCAGGTATAGATAAGTAGGCAAGAACCAGGTAGGAGGTAAACAGTAGACATAAACTCATTCGCTAGTAACAGATTCCAAAAATGGAGTAGATGGCCAAGATTTCTGTATATTCTAAAACTGTTCTTCCTCATTCCACCTCTGTCAGATCTACCCACCAGCAGGCAGTCCTCTATTCCCACACTTGCCCTATGTGGGTTCTTTACCACTTCCATACTTCAGGGTACACATGAAAAGTATACCACTACTACTGCATGCCAGGGCTCAGATGAGTCTATCTACATGCTTATTTGGTCCATACTGCTGTAATGCTAGGCACTACAGTAATATAAATTACAATAATAATCTGAGCCCCTCACAAACAACAATGAGCTACTCTGAACAACTTTCCTGCAAGGTAGGGATATATTAATATCCCCATTTTCTCAGTTCCCCATCTATAAAAAGAGAGATCACTTTGTTGAAGATGACTGTGGTTGTGGAGGAGCTTGGTGTTGAATCTAAATCTCCTGGCTCACCAGCTAACCCATTAATGAAAGGAGAGTAGGAACAACTAGTCTGGGCCCTCATAGCAGTGCAGGGTCTGGGACTTCACAGATACTGAAATTTGAGCTAGCCAATCCCAGGGCAGAACTGGGTCCTGTCTCGGGTATGCTCCTTTGACATATGTGTCCATGTGAAACATTAATACATAAAAGTACAAATGTTGCCACCACACAGTAATTGAAGTCCTATTCTTCAGTGAAAGAGTTGCATACACAGAGTTTAAAAAATGTATTAAAGACTAACATGAAAAGCACTACATCAGTTATTATTAATTATTTTATGATCAAAGTATCATAAAACATTAACTAATTAATCCTCAGAACAATTCTATGAGGTAGGTAAGAATTATTGGTCTATTTTACAAATCCAGACACAGGAACATAGGGATTAAGTGATTCACACAAAGTCTATGTAATCCCCGATTTCTAATCCTGTGTCATCACCACTAGAAAAGTTATTCTGTGTCATTGCTCAAAGACTTGAAAAAAAGGGGCCAGAAATACAATTGTATTAACATTTTTTTTAAAAATTGAAAAGCAGTGAGTTCATCATTTGGATTAAGGCAAAGAGGGAGGGGGAATATTACTTGAGTCAGCTCAGTTCCATAGATTTGTTTTCATTAATCTTCTGGCATCTCTGTTTCCAAGCCTTGTTTAAAAAGGGCCTCACAGGAAGTTCCCTTCTAAACAAATGTGGTTGTTTGCTTGTTTATTTATATATATTCTTTCTGTTGCTTGTTTTGGCCTAAAACCAAGAGTGTGGTTGATTGCTAAGAAACGTGAAAATGAACAGAGGCTTTTTAATTTTAAAATCTCTTCACTCACCTTGACAATAAAATTGTGTTGAAAAAATGATCGATGGGGTTCTGCTAATCACATTGTACCCTCCTGCAAACCAGGGCCAGCTCTTAATTTTTGACTTAGAAGTGAGATTTCTAGCAAAGAGAGAAAAACAATTCTATTTGCCTGATTTTATGATGGATGGAGGTGTTTAAACTGTTAAGTAGAAACCAAGGCTTGATGCTGCCAGTGGTTCCACGTGAGAGGACCCTTATGCATGCGTAGAGCCCCATTGAATTCTACTCTGAGTTTGTACTATGAGGGTGAATCTAGGCCATTGTTTCCTGCAGGGAGTCTTCCTGTGACTTTTAAAAAAGCTGTTTTAAAAATATATTTTAGGCAGAGATTTAGTCTTATTTCAGATCCTTTATTCAAATACCTCTTTAGTTCCACTAGATTCAAGTCTTATGCAATTGACATCTTTGGAGTCTGATGCCTGATTAAATAGTAGTCATGGGCTATTTTAACTCACCTTAATGTCTCTGATTACATGGAACATATTTGTAAAGTAGAGCTTATTTCTGATTTAAAGGGTGTAATGGGACAAATAGGTATTATATAGTATTCCTCCTCAAGGTAAACTGGGATGGGTAATTTAATTTCCAAGGCGACAAATTATCTTATCATGAGTGAGCAGGCAATTTCTTTCCTGCAATAAACTAAGTGGGCACAGACAGCTCTAACCAGATGAAATCATTATCCTTTTTAAAGCAGAAATGTTGAATAAAGGTAATTTTCTCCTTTTCAGCCTTACCTTCTCAGTAGAAGGTAATTTAGTAAACACTGCATACTGTAGCCTTAGGGAAGATCAACATGGGTAGGAGAAAAATAAATAGGCCTTTCTTCAGTAGACACTGGAGAAAACTAGCATTTTATGTAGAAACAAACAGAACAAAAACAGGCAGAAACACATAGGCTAGGGAACGTTTTCTGGGAAAGATTTTTGGCATATGCATAGGCAGTCACACCATATTTTTAATGAAATGTTAGACTATTAAAAACAGAGTAAAAATCTAACATCTTAATGTATCAGTAAGTTATACAATTAAATTTGAGTTAAAATTCATTTTTCATTTTTTAAGCAAATAAGCTATTCTTCTGAAAAGATTCACCCAATTCTAGGTGAAAGGTGAGTCACAGCATAAAGAAAAGAACAACTTTCAAGGAGCTTCCACTCTGCTTGGTTGAGCAGGTGGGTGTGCAATTATGGGAAATGGAGAGGAGAACCTCGTCCATGAGTCCCTCCTCACTATGCTGGTCAGCATAATCCAGTATCAGTAGATTATTTCTCTCCTGAGCCTTTAGGAAAATGTGTCCGTTGGAATCGCCATTCTCTACTTGGTTTGCTCCTGAAGCAGTACATCTTGAAATTTTCAATATAGTCCAATATTTTTGGCAAATAGAGCCTTTTTTCCCCCCTGATTGTTAAACATATGTGCTATTCTAAACTACTGTCTAAATAGACTTTCATTATACACTCACTATTTGTGGAATATACTTAGTCATCTAAGTCACCTAGTATTGTTTCTGCTCCCTGACTGAATGAAAGAGGGGGAAAAAATGAATGATGAATACACAATTGGGATATATTTGAAAATGAAAGCTAGAAATTCATGTAAACTATAAGGATTCCTGAACATTTTCCTGAATATAAATTGAAGTACTCCTGAATAGTGAATAATATGAGCTCACAGATAACAATAAAATTATCTCACCTCTTTTATTGAGGAGAATGTTCAGGATTTGTTTTATTTGTAATGTTGATCAAGCTGTAAGAGGGACAGATACTCCTGAAGAACTTTTACAGAGGAAAATTTAATCAGAGAACTCTGTATTAAGTGAGGGTGCACAGTAATGTTTAAGTTAAGGTTCTTGTTATCTACTGGGAGAATTTTTAGTGAGAAGCTACTAACAAAACTACAGTATCAGAGGGGTAGCCATGTTAGTCTGGATCTGCAAAAGTGACAAAGAGTCTTGTAGCACCTTACAGACTAACATATTTTGGAGCATAAACTTTCATGGGCAAAGACCCACTTCATCAGATGAATGTTGTGAAAATCTCCAAAGGCAGGTATAAATATGCAGGCAAGATAGCAAGGTAAATTCAATCAGCAAGGGTGAGGCCCTTTTTTGTAACAAAACTACAGTATCCAGATGCTAGCTTTCTCTCTCTTTTTGCTTTTTGTTATGTATGAGCCCCTTAGATTTCATTTAATGATTTTATAGAAGTCTTGGAAAATATTTAGCCATTCAGAGTTGTTTTTAAACAACTGTATTTTTGACATGATGCCACATAAATCACATTGTATTTTATAAAACAGAATGAGAATTGAAGTTTGAATTGTTCTTATCCTCCTTTTGCTTCCCAAGAAGCCGCACAATGGAGGTTATATGAATTAACCATATGTACTTAAGGTAAAACTAATAAGTGTTAAAGGAAGGTCATTGTAAGAGCCCTTGCAAATCTGGAGGCAGATTACAGTCACTTTTCACATACTTTAATTGGACAATTCATGTAAAGCAACCTCATAGATACTATTGCTGAAGAACTTCCCAGTGTGGAGAAGTACCTGGCTGATACAAGACCGGAATAACTCATTTTAAAGCTTGTCCTTTTACACCCTCCCAGATATAGGGAGTGTGTTGCGGAAAAGCAGATGTGGTTGGAGTGCCCTCTAACCTGTTTCTAACTGGAGCCATTACCAAAATATTGTTGTACTGACTATTTCAAGTATATTTATCTTTGTTCAGATTCTGGAGTAAAAAAAAATATTTATATGAGTTTTGCATAAGTAGGCGAACAGCTTCCTTTGGGATGTTACTCATGTTAAAATTAAAGTATTGCTGTCTTTACATTTTTCAGGAAACTTTCTTTTTCACCTCATGCTATTCCAGAGCTATGTGGTAATTTCCTGCAATATGCCTAAAGGACATTATATATTATGCATTCTTGTGGGCCAGGATTGTATGAACTTCTTTAAAAGGGAAGGTGTGACCGATATAAGAGTTTGAAAACTATTGATAATGTGCACAAGTACAGCTTTTGGGACAACAGGTGTTAAGTATATTTCCTGGGGATTCCCTAAGTAGAAGTCAATGCAAATATCCCAACTCTGGTTATTAGCAAAAACCCAACCTTTTGAAGCTACACTGTGAAAAGAGGGTTGTTATTTGCTGATTACCAGCAAAATAAAAGGCCAGGCTTTTTTTTTAAATACAGCTCTGATCTGCCCAGGCTGTGGACTGGTTCTGGATCTACAATGGATATAAACATGTGCCCATGGAGAAAACACAGTTGTGGGTTTTGAAGGACTAAAACCTACCAAACCCCAGAGGTTGCTGTTGAGACATGTCTTCCAGTTTAGCTAAAGAGTTCCCCATGTGTAAGGGTACCTGGTTGATACAAGTTTGCTGTGGTCATAAAACTGTAACACTATTATGTTGGCACTACTTCCCTGCCTCCTCCCAAGTTGGAAAGGAAAAGTAAGCAATTTCATACAAAGCAATTTCTCCTGTACAGTCCCAACATGATTCTTTCATCTAGAAATCCTTACATTAGGTCATGTTTTCACTGTGATAGGTGAGGGGGGAAAAATGTGCTGCCAAAGGATTATGAGAAGATAGGGAATACCAGCAAAATTACATTGGCACCTACTATTTCTGTCTAAATCAAGTTCAACAATATCCTTGCTTGGGGCTGTTTTAATTTCCCCCCTCAAAACTGTATTATTTACCTACACGTGTATTAGCTTTGAAGGGCAATGTTGCATAAAGCAAGATTTGGGGTTTTTTTTAAGGCCTGTAGCACATTTGTACCATTTCCCAAACTAAAAATGCATTCTTTTTTTAGGCTCAGGATAGAGTATACTTTTGTTTAAGAAAGATCACAAATTGTTTTCTGATAATGATTTGCATGAAAATGCACAATAATATGTTACAAGGCAAATACAAGGATGCTTCATTTTGTGTGTGCTGCTGAACAGAAACCCTTGGCATTGATTGATGCAACTTTCTCAACTCTTTGCATAATTAATTTTTATGGACCATATATTTAATGTTATTAATCTATAATTGTGCTTATCAAAATCATCAATTGCTTGTTCAATGCTAAAAACACGATAACTTTACACTATATCATTAAAGGACTCAAACCTCCACCGCACAAATAAAAGATGACATATCCCATAATCTCACATGTCCTTCCTCTTTTAGACTGCATTTGAGATTTTTAAAAAATTGATTTCAGTCCAAATTCACCATGGAGGGATATCTGAAATTGCAGTTATATCTTATTCTAAATCTAGGACAATACTGATGTATTTCAATTCCCTGTGGGTAAATGATAATATTTTAATAGGGATCCAATGAGTCTCTCTGTGTGTAATAAACATTAAAAAAAAGGAACATTGGACGGTTAGCATTATCACAAGCAGGACTGGTAACACAGAATATAACTGAGATTGCATGCCACGTCCCCTTATAAATTGCTTTCTTTCAGTTACTTAGCCAAACTTTAACCATTTGGGCTGAAATTTTCTGCATGCTCAGTGTTTGCCTCAAGCTGAATTGTTTTGAAAAAAAACAAATCAGAGAAAATCATTGAACCTTTTCCGAGAGCAAGGCTAACAAAAAGGACATGACATACAATTTTTGCATCATTTTCCTTTGAAAGCTCTAGTACTTTTATGGTTTGCAGCAGGGACTTGAATTTCCTCAGGGTGTGGCCAAATTATAAGCCCTTGAAAAATCATAGTTTGCATATGCCAACTAGAAAATTGTGGGAGCAATTTCAGCTAAATTCCTTGAAGATGCTTTGCACAATGAGCATTCCCAGACCTGGAAACTGAGAGCAGAGAACATCTCTCTCCTCTATGTTAAATGACAACCCTGCCCCGCTGGACCCAGCAGCATGGAGTTGAAATCTCCCTGATTTAAATCTAGAAGGGTCAAGAAACAGACATGGGGAACAGATGTTTGGAGCAAATAAGATTAGCATGGGGAGAAGAGACAGAGACTGGGAGATTGTGGAAGAGGAAAACTAGGACTGATAGTTAGTGGGAGGCTGGGACTGGCTGGGCAAGAAAATTGGGACTGGAAGCTAAGGAGGGAAATGGTGGGGGAGGGGGAGAAGGATTGGGAGCTACTGGGTGTGGGAAAACTTTGATCACAAAAGGACACAGGCAGAAACTGGAACTGAATGAGAAAAGAAACTAGGAACCAGTGAGGTAGTGGGAAGGAAGTGGAACAAGTTGAGACAGATCTGCTGAGGAGCCACAGCATGATGGAAGAACTGGGACTGGCTGGACAAAGGGCCTGGGACAAGGAGCTCTGAGGGACACTGAAGTTGGACGAGGAGCACAGAGAAGAGAGCTGGGGATTTCGAGCCAGCAGGGAGAAAAATGGATGGTGGGGGGAGATATAAAGGGTGAGGAAGCAGGAGGGGATAATCATGACTGTCTGGGCAAGGATACTGAGACTGGGAGCACGGGAGAAACTGGGCCTGGTAGTGTGGACACTGGAACTGTGATAGAGGGTAAGGAGGAGGAATACTAAGACTTGCTAGGCAAGAAGCCTAGAAGTGGGATGAGAAACTGGAGAAATGGTAACTGGGATTGGGTAAGCAAGGAGAATTGAACTAGGATGAGGAACAGGGATGGGAAAGAGAAAGATTGGGAAAAGGATCGGTTGGATGAGACAAGGCAGACAAGGTCAAGTTAGGGAGGAATGGACAAAAGAGTCTGTCTCACTAGAGCATACTCTCCTCCATGCTGGAACTCAATCCTTCTAACTCTTACCATTCCTCTGCCATCAGGAAATATCTGTGAAACCCACAGAAAACTTTGTTAAGGTTGCAAAGTCAAGCTCTAAAAGTTAGGAAATGCCAGGATTAAGGTTGTCTGTGCAACCTTAATTCAGCCCCCTTGCGCATATTCATTTTTATAGAGGTTTCTCCCCCCCCCCCAAACAGTACTATTTGGGGGGCCAACAAAATTATTAGAAAATTATCTTAAATGTGGTATGTAATTTCATCTGGAAATGAAACATTTAATATTTAATCTTTACAAGTGTGCTTGGTTTAGAAATTTTGCTAATTAAAAAAAAGAAAATGAAATAAACTCCCCAAAACAACTTTTTTTGAGAAATCTTTTTCTTCTGAGCAACTTCCCCAAAACAAGTTGCAACAAACAAACAAGTTTCAAGTCAAATAAATTGTTATGTTCAACTGAAATATTCTTTTCTTTTTTCTTTGTTTCAGTGAGAAAAAAGGAAAAATGTTTGAACCTAAGCAAAATCTTTTTTAGAGTTTTGAAGTGTGCAGCAAATAAGGAATGACATCACATATTGCACAACAAAGAGAAAACAATATTTTGAATTGCTGCTCATTAAGTGAATACTATCTATCCTATGGAAAAAAATAGTATGTACTTCTGTAAAGACTATGTCTTATGTGCAAGATTTGTGTGGGAGGAGTGGATTACAGTTGCTTGACTTAGCAACCTTATTAATGTTATTTCAGCACAGCTTATTTATTTATGTATGTGGATTTTTTGTGACTCTGCAATGCGTGTGCAAAGAGTCTGTATGATGTGTCCATATTAGTGAAGGGTATTAATTATAACTTACTCCAGGAAGTATCAATGACCTTTGTAACACAGATCATGGGTGCTCATTTTATCATGTTGTTAGCTATCTCCATACCAAAAGGGTGATATTATAGACGGCTCAAACATTGATTACCAGGGTCTTGGGGATAAGTTCATCTGCTCTGTTCAATTCTATTTCCTGTTAACAATGCACCGTAGGCCTTTTTTAGATGATGAACTTCCTGTTATCTTTAATGTTAGTATTCTTTATTAATATATATTTCTGTTACTAAAATTTCATCCACTGAAGTTGATGAGTTCTAATTATGCTGCTCTATATTCTGATCATGTTCTGAAGCCAATTGCACCAGATGTACACCTGTATAACTGAGATCAGAAAGTGGCCTAACATAGCCATTACTTTTAAAAACAATATACAATTAGAAAATCATATAATGGAGATAGATGTCTGTAGGGGTCGCGTCGTCGGGGCGCGAGCCCCTCCCGTCGGTTTGGCGGGAATCCCTGGCCCCGCGGCGGGGTCGGCGACCCTAAGGGGAATTAGCGGGGTCGCCCGTCCTCCCCGCGCCGTTCGAGGGGCGGGATTCACGGCCACCCGGGCGTTTGGCCCTCGGGCGGACTGACTAAGAGTCTCAGGCTCTGGCTTCAGGCCCTAGGTTGGCCCAGTCACGAGTCCTGGCGGTTGGGCTTAGGCCCTTGGGTGGATCAGCTGGCGGCTCCCGACGACAGGTCCAGCGGTCGGGAAGGGGGAACTGCCACCCACTATGGGAGGGGTGGCGGGGGGGGGGCGCAGGCCCACCCACTTCCTCTGCGCCCCAGCCCGGGGCCCTAGCAGCACGAGCTCTGCTGCTGTCAGTGGGGGTCCCGGCCGAAACACACTGACATCGGCTCTTCCCCCGGGCTACTTCCGGATCCCCCTTCCCCGGGTACCTGGGCTGTTGCGGGGTCCTCCCCGGAACCTAGGGTCATCGGCTCTTCGGGGTCGCTGTCCGGGGGCAGGTCGGGTAGGTCCTCGGGGTCGCTGGCGTGCTCGGCTGGGGGCTCCTCCGGGTAATAAGCTGCCTGCGGGGGTGCTGGGGCTGGTGGTCCTTCCGTCGGACAAAGGTCGGGAGGTGAGGTCGGCGTCTGGTCCCAGCTGGGGTCCGGGGGCCGCTCGTGACTTCCTCCGGGGTAGCTGGCGGGCGGATCCCTCAGCCGGTCCTCCAGGCGAGGGTCCAAGGGTTCCTCTGGGTAGTGTCCCAGCGGTAAGGTCGGCGGTCTCTCCCAGTAATGGGGAGGCTGCAGATCTGGCGGGTCTCGGCGGGGAGCCACTTCTCGGGCAGCTCCCTGTGCCGGTGTCGGCCGCCCTTCTGAGCTGGGCGGCCGGTCTTTTGTGCTTCCGGGTCCGCCCCCTGACCCCTGGGGGCGGGGCTGACCCGGCGCTGTTGCGGCCGCCTCCGGCCATGGCCGGAAACTGCGTAGCCCGCGGTCCGCGGGTGGCCGAACCCCCTCTCCCCTGCTCCCGGATTTCCGGGGGCGGGGCTCCGGCGGCGGACCTCCGGTTCCCTCTGGCCCCGGCCAGGGGCCGTCTTGAGGGCGGGCGGCCGGGAGCCGCGCCGCCCCGCTGCGCCGGGGGCGGGGCTCCTGCGGCGCTACCGCCGCTTTCTCCGGCCCCGGCCAGGGGCCGTCTTGAGTGCGGGTGGCCGGGAGCCGCGCCGCCCCGCTGCACTGGGGGCGGGGCTCCTGCGGCGCTACCGCCGCTCTCTCCGGCCCCGGCCGGGGGCCGTCTTGAGCGCGGGCGGCCGGGAGCCATGCCGCCCCGCTACAATGTCCTACCCGATTATATATTCAGACAAAAAGATTCCAGTTTGGTATGATATAGGTAATTTGGTCAATGCCCAGGGAAAGTGGACATATGTGGTATCCTAACCATTGTCTGGAAGAATATTTTTGCAGAGAGAGAGAAAAAGAGAGAGAAATAGACAGGCATGTGCTGTTTTTGGCAACAATACACAGATAGTTCAACCTGGAATAGTATTTTGGTAGCTGAAATTTATATCAAGCAGACTAGGCCTGCAGAATTCCACCAATTCATAGCAAAATTGCCTCCCTTTTATTATAGCTGCAAGACTCCCCTAGTGGGTAAGAGGACATCAATCACAACAACATTTGAGATGTACAGGTAGTGACGTACCTGCCACCCAATTTAGGTATTAAAATGATTTTTTTCCAGTGGATTATCATAATCCTAAATGACACTAGAACTGGTCACGGGTCTATTTTACAATCTTCCTTATCCAACAAAGATTGCCCATGGGTTCTAACTCAAAGCAAGGAGGTGTTTCATTGAAAGACAAAGAACACCCTTTAAAAAAATTATGCTATTTACTGAAAAGACACTGGAACATTTAATTCTAGCTCATTTCAATAATACCAAACCAACTGAATAATCATTCTTCCTCACACCAGCATAAATCAAGGGTAATATCACTGACATCATTAGAGAGGCACAAATTTTAAACCAATGTAAGTAAAAGGAGAATCAAGTCCAGTATACTTAAAGAAATAACTACCAGTTAACTTTTCAAATATATTATTATTACTTAAAATTGTATTAACTAATTATTGCATTAACATGGTTTAAATCATGAATACTTAAGTTTAGGCAACTACCTCTATGCTCAGGTATCTAAATAAAATTGGCCTGAAATCAAGGGCAGCTTCAAGTGTCCAAACCTTCTAAAAATTGGCCATTTTTATTTAGTTGCTAAAATATAGATCTAGGTGTCATTTTACTTGGAAGTTTTGGCTGAAGTGACTGCAGTGTATATATTTGTGGTTGGGGTGAAGGAAAGACAATGGATGGGCAGAGGGACAGATGGTGACAGATTATAAATGGGGAGTGGGGGGAACTAATAATCCCATAATGATAGTCTGTATAAGAGGAGAGAGGGGGAGGAAGATCTGAATGAATAGTCCACTTGCCAATCAGCCTGACCACTTTGCTAGGTTTTTATTCTTTTTGCCCATCCTTCACTTTCCTTGTGGTTTTAAATTGTAAGAATTCAGTGTAGAGACTGTATCTTCCTATATTTGTGCTGTACCTAAGACAAATTGTGTGTTACTGTAATAACAGAAGTGAGAACAAGTATGATTTGAATTAGAGCTAGAACAGCCATCTATCCCCAAGATTCAGAAGACAATTATTAGGGTCTGTCCAGTGTCATGGGAGTTTAAGCTTCTAGGACAATGCATTCTGGTCATCACAACAGGCAAGGGTTAAACATCTTCACATAGAATAACTATATGTGACTGTTTTGTGATGTGATAATTCAATGCCATCAACCATTGGCATAGAATCATGACATTAGTATGCAACAGCAATACTACTAGCTCATTGATATGATTGTATTAGTCCTCAATGACAAATATAAATAAGTGAAAACCATAAACTCATGCGTGCCTGTATATTAAAAAAGAGACTTTGTACAGAGAAAAAAACATGATATACTTCTTGAGCCAAGAACTCCAAAGTTCTATTAACCTGACTTTTTTATAACCCTGAGCAATTAATTCTGCCCCAGTTTTAACTCCTGCAAAACAGGAATAATGATACTTACCTTGCTCACTTTAATATTTTGAGAATTAACTGACTAGAATTATGAAGTGTTTTGAGGAAGAAATATGGTGAGTAGTACTAACATTTTACTGATCAGGCCTTCTTTTAAACAAATATTTTCAAATGTAAACCCAAGATTAATTTTTTATTTTGTTTCATTGCAATAATAAGCAATGAAAGCTCTAACAAATTTATTTTTGTCAATTTGCCAGTGGATGAACAGAGTATAAACTGGATGGATTTTGGTGCTGAATCAGCCATGAAATTAAACTTGGAGAAATAAAGAACCTAGTTTACTATTGTATTTGAAAGAGTGCTCTTGGATAATCTGAAATTATTTACTATAATGTATATCACAGTAGCCTTTGGATGCATCAATTGAGATTGGGCCCCATTACGCTAGGTTCTGTAGCTGCACATTTTAAGAGACAGACCCTGTCCTGAACTGTTTACAATCTAAGACAAGAGATGGGAGAAGGGAGAGAGCATTATCCTTTACAAATAGGAAAGTAAAGACACACAGGAAGTCAATTGGTGAGTCAGTAGTTGAATCCAGATCTCCTGAATCCCTATCCAGTGCCTTAAATTACAAAATCATCCTTTCAACGTCTTTTCACTTTCACCAGTACTCTGTATGATGTCCATTTAGGAATCTCAAAACACATCTTTTCCTTTTTTGTCCTCAACAATTTTCAAACACATTTTTCAGTGTTCAGGGGTTTTGCATTAGAACTGATCTTAATGTCGCTTTATAATCCAGCTAACTCTTGATTCTACTGGAATGCTTACCCTAGAGCCTTTCCCTGTTCAGATTCCTCTGCTCACTCTGCTTTTCCCTTTCAGCAAATTACACTGCACAGTCCACTGTGGCTACACTGGAGTGTGGAGTTTTGACCTCAAGGACACTCATTGTCAATTAAGGCAATTAGAACCTTCATAAATATATTATTTTGGGCAACAAATCTTTCTGGTTTAACCTTATGGATCAGCAAAGGGTAAGCTACACAAGTGTCTAGCTGGGAACAAATATGAGGGAAGCATCCCAACTAGCCTTGACAAGATAATAACTGTCTCAAGCTGAAGGATTGCCAATTTAAAAAACCTAGTGGAGATAAGCCCATATTGGTCAGCTTCTGCAAGCAATGGTACTGAATATCTGCCACGCTAGCTCTACCACCATGATCATTTTCTGGCAACAGTCTGTTATTGTGAGCTATTTTCCTGGACAATCGTCCTTGTTCCCAAACCTAAACAATTTAATTACATTGAAAAGAGTCTGAGATGGATCACTATCATCCTCACTGAGCTGATGGGATTTGTCTGCCTCCTCATCTTGCTTACCTTCCTCATTCCTTCTCTATTGAGGAGAGGGATGGCTTTGTGATTAAACAATAGGATTGGGAGTTTGACAATTTATTTTCTATTCCCAGCTCTGACATAGATTTGATGTATACCTTTAATATATTGCTTCGTTTAGGACCTTATTTTTATAAATAGGTGGATACAATTATGTATACAACTGCATGCCTAATTCGTGCATATAGATATAATGACAGTGTTCCTGCACACAAATGAGGTATTTGCAGATGTAAAAAGCTAGTTATGCATCCAATTGGCCAATTGTATATGCAAATAGCCAACAGAAACACACAATTGTTATAATTGCATGAATAAATGAACATGAACATTTGTGAAAATGAGATGCTTACTACAACAGAAAAAATAATAATACTTTCCCTCTTTATAGTGAGGCTTAAATTATTAATGCTTGTAAAGAGCTTTGAGATCATTAGATGGGAGGTACTGCAGAAGTGTAAGTATTATTGATAGATACTAGGATAATTAGCTGTTT
Source organism: Sternotherus odoratus (assembly GCA_032164245.1). Classification (NCBI taxonomy): domain Eukaryota; kingdom Metazoa; phylum Chordata; order Testudines; family Kinosternidae; genus Sternotherus; species Sternotherus odoratus. The sequence continues at coordinate 39,838,030 of JAVMKO010000004.1, forward strand.
CAATCCAAAGAAGTGGGGTGATCCTGCCAACTTAAATTCTTGCCTGATTCTCATATGCAAGAGTGGAGAAGCATCTCTGATTATAAATCTCAGAGAGAAAGGAATATCTTGGCCTGAGGAACTGTAAAAAACTACCTAATTCTTATATTTCTATAAAGTATCTAATGCATAGGTACACAGAAACTTTACATGAATCTGCTCAACATTAATATTTCATATTTTTTCTACATCCCAAAATGAAGAACACAGAATGTGAAGAAAAACATGGTCACTATTTAATTAATTTACATTTAAACATCTGATAATGCTTCAGACAAGAATATATCCCATAGAAAATAAGTGTTTGCTTTTGTAATGTAAGTAAAGATCCATCAGACACTCGATATACAGGCTATTCTACTTGATATAGTGGTACAGGTGACAAAGTGAAGGCAAGAGTACTATATCAAAGATTACTCCTTATGGTACATTTGAGTAACTGAAAAACTGGACCTTTTGCATAAGGTTCATAATTCAGGAAATCAACAAAAACAGAAACATGACTAAGAAAAATAAAGCAAATTCCAAGTGGCAATGCCAAATAATCTCACATGGAGATGGGTCCCATTAAAGGAGTTGTTAATATAGGAGATTTAAACTGTGATTTTTCATGCCATAGATTGTAAATTAATGTCTGTTGGGAGACAGCATCTCCAGAATGACCTTTTTTTCCTGATTACCCTGAACACAATGTTGTATTGGCTAGGTGTTGATCTGGTTGCCTGCTCCTCCCAGAATCACCAGGTACCCAGTACTTTCCCAGCAGATGATTCATTACAATAGTTTACATTCAATTCATGAGCTGAAATATGCTCCCATAAACTATTCATTAAATAATGTCAGATAGCAAGCATTTACATTAATTTTCAAGAGGAAAGAATATAAAGTAGTCAAATTGTTTGTTTTTGACATCCTGGGATGTTTGCTACAGAGGAACAATGTTCAGTTACTGGTTTATTAATTACTAGAGCTAGAGGATTTACTAAAAATTAATATTTTATTTTGATAATCAATAGATTAGAAGATACAGAGGAAGAAACAGATTAAGTTTAGATTCTGTAGCTTGAATCCAGAATTGTTTGGTTTTTTTTTTGTTTGTTTGTTTTGTTTTTAATTTTTTTTAGCTGGAGTCCTGAAAGTGAAGTTATCAGGTTCTAGGCAGTCAAGAATGGTAGTTGGTGGTCAAGAACAGGTACCAAGAGTCAGGACCAGCCTAAAGCCAAATTAAAGCTAAATCATGATCATTGTTGGAGTCCATACATAGGCAGAAGGTAACAGCTGGGTTGGAGTTAGTACAGTGGTCAGGGGGTCAGATGGTGGGTGCAGGGATGGAGCAAATCAGGAACAGAGCTGAATCAAGGTCAGAATAGGGTATGGACAAGACTGAAGCAGCCTGGAACAAGGCTTGGATAGGAACAGGATTGAGGACAGGTTGGAAGTAACACCACAAGGCAGCAGGATAATTCCTATCTGAGTTGTGTTGAACAGATTGGTTTGCAACTCTGGTGATGAGGATGAAATACCTGGGTGTCATCTGGCCTGGGCACAAGCTTCTGAAGTATGCCTGAAGGCTGATTCACTGCCAGGTCTGTTGGAGAGGTGAGTCATTGTACCTAATGATGGTCTGGGGATAGCCTGTCCACATCTAAAGGCCCCTGCTCCCAGGCTAAGGGGAAGAGCTACTGAATCCAGAGCTCAAATGAGTTTGGAGAACAACTAATAAAAAACAGGAATGGGGGTGAGGGTCAAAATCAGGGATCCAGAGGGGGACACCAAGGAGAGAACCCCGGAGGTGAGTTTTTGTAGCTGAGTGAGGAGCCCTGGTCTGGCTGCAGGTTTGCCTCACTGTAACTACAATTTATCCTATCTAATTATTCATAGTTTATGTTTGCTCACCTTGAACAAAATGAATATAATAAATTAGGAAATAAAAGCTGGCACCAGAAAAAAGAAATTTACCCTCTTCAGAAGGTTTGGACTGCATGGAAGCCAGTATAATATAAATATAACTCTGTAAATAAGAAAAAAAACAAGCCCTTCTAAGATTAATTAATAGTCTTAAAATTGAACTTAGCATATGGGTCGTATTAAATTTTAAACATGTTTCACTAATTAATTTCTGCCAGAAAGGAAGTAGATGGAGGGGAAGGGGTTGGCTGTTGTTGTTGTTTATTTAATTATCTGCAGTAGCACAGAGTACTGCAATTACACAGAATATGCTGAAAAGGCCATTGCACTAGTTAAAACAATCAAATAAAATCCTGTCATGACAAGAGTTCTATGAGCTGAACCACTCTTTGGCTGTGTCTACATTTTTTCTCTCTCTACAATTCCCCATTGTTACAGCAGGCCAGCTGCACCTCTAGCAAAAGTATAGGCTGGAGGTTTTTAAAACCAAGGGTGAAATCTTGGCCCAATGGAAGTCAATGACAGTTTTGTCATTGATTTCAATGGTACGTCTAGCTAGCATTTTGGAGTGAGCCTCCCAGCCTGGGTTGACGGAGTCTATCTAGTGGGGCTCATGCTGGTATTTTAGAAATAGCTGTGTAGACAGTGCTTTGAAGTTACAGATTGGGCTGGAGCTCAGGCACTGAAGCTTGCCTCACCTCCATAAGCTTCAGATCTAGCCAGAGCTGCAACTTCAAAGTACTGTCCACACAGTGATTTTTAGAGCATTAGTATAAATCCCACTAGTTCATGTCTTTTTACTGGGGCTGGGAGGCTCACTCCAACAGTCTCCAAAATGCTGTGTAGAAATACTGAAAGGGGCCAATATTTCACCCCGTCCATCTAAATCTGCACTAAGGGCTGGGCTACACTGGGCGGGAGGGGTTTGAACTAAGGTACACAACTTCCGTTACACTATTTGTGTAGCTGAAGTCGAAGTATCTTATTTCGACTTACCTGGCTTTCCCCACAGCAGTGGGTTGACCACAGCCATTCCCCCCCGCCGACTCTGCTTACTCCTCCTGCCGAGGTGGAGTATAGCCGTCGATTCAGGGATCGATTTATCATGTCTAGATGAGACACAATAAATCGATCCCTGATACATTGAGTGCTACCTGCTGATCTGGCGGGTAGTGTAGCCATACCCTAAGATGCTCTAGATGATATGGTGGTAAAAACACCAACAACTGTTGGTGTTTTGTTTACATTAGAGTCTCACTATTTCCACCACTGTTGGAACTACATTGATTATAATAGCACAAAACTGGGACATTTTAGGAAAAGAATGATTAAGGATACAACCTAAGCAAGCCATTGTAACACTGTCATTTTATATATTCCATAGACTATCCACTGGGACCCAGCTTCCTCATTTATTTTCTGGAATATTTGGATAAATCTTAATTTAGCTTGTAGAAGTCACCTTTTTAATTTTATACAACTGAAATGAGCACTCAAGTAGCTCCGTAAAATTCATCTTAGTTATTACTGCTACTAGAGGAAATGATTTAAGATTCTGAGAATCTGAGTGCTACACAGGATTTGAATTAAACTTTGCTGGGCTTTTGGTCTACCATTCATATTTAACAGTTAGACAGCCACCAAAAATCAAATCAATGTATAATCCAGTGGCAGGCAATTGTCAAAGGTTAGAAGATTTGGATAAGTTTCATGCAAACAGTGAAAGGATACTTATCTAAATTAATAGAAATATATTTGTCCTGGAAATCTGTATGGAAATCTCAGAAGATCAGGAGAGATCATCTCTTAGTTGAAGCACAAAATTAGGAAACAGGGCTATTACCAATTTTAAATGACTCACTAAGTGACCTTGGACAGTACTTAGCTATCCTCTGACTCACTTTTCCTATCCATAAAAATGGTCATCAGGTAGAATACTCAGCTACCTGATAAGTTACCTGGAAGCCTTATTTTATAAAAGTATTATTTGTGACTTCCTATTTTTCATAATGCCTGGCCCAATTGGTCCCCAATCTTGAATCAGGCTTTTAAGAGTTACCTTCATCATCAATGATCATCATTCTTTGTTACTAGATTTCTGGTATTTCATTGTTCAGTCAAGTCAGAAATACTGGGAGAAGAAACTTCTTGCTATATTTAGCTATTTATGGGTTGATACTAGATTAAACTAGGAGTCCTTGTGGCACTTTAGAAAACAAAATATTTATTTGTGCATAAGCCTTCGTGGGCAATACCCCACTTCATCAAATGCATGCAATGAAAAATACAGTAGGCAGGTATAAATATACAGCACATGAAAAGATGGGATTTGCCTTACCAAGGTGGGGAGGTCAGTGCTAATGAGGCCAGTTCAATCAGGGTGGATGTGGCCCATTCCCAACAATGACAAGAAGGTATGAGTATCAACAGATGGAAAAAAAAACTTTTTGTAGTGAGCCAGTCTTTATTCAGACCCAAGTTGATGGAGTCAAGTTTGTCGCATGGCCCCACTGTATGCCAACATTTGTCATGGCTGACTTAGAACAACACTTCCACAGTTTTCATCCCCCGACATCCCTACTGCTGTTACAATGCTGACATCATCTGCATGTATGGGAAGGAGGCCCTTGAGGTATTCCACCCAGATTTAAACAATTTCCATCCCACCATCAACCTCAGCCTGGACTAGTCCACATAAGAGATCCACTTCACGGATACTAAACTGCAAATAAGTGATGGTCACATAAACACCACCCTATGCCGGAAACCTACTGACCACTATACTCACCTACATGCCTCCAGCTTTCATCCAGACCACATCACGTGATCAACTTTATACAGCCAAGCCCTAAAATACAACTGCATTTGCTCCAATCTCTCATAGAGAAACAAACACCTGCTGGATCTCTATCAAGCATCTTAAAACTACAAGACGCACCTGAGGAAGTGAAACGAAGGGAAGAAACAGATTGACAGAGACAGAAGCCACCTACTACAGGACAGCCCCAACAAAGAAAGTAACAGAATACCAGTAGCCATCATCAAGGATCATCAACCATCATCAAGGATCTACAACCTATCCTGAAGAATGATCCATCACCCTCACAGACCTTGGAAGACAGGTCAGTCCTCACTTACGGACACCCCCCACAACCTAAAGCAAATACTGACCAGCAACTACACACCACACAACAGAAACACTAACCCAGGAACCAATCCCTGCAACAAATCCCACTGCCAACTCTGTCCGCATATCCATTAAAGGGACACCAACATAGGACCTAGCCACATCAACCACTACATCAGAGACTTATGGACACAAATCAGACATCAGGACTTGTAACATTCAAAAACCAGGAGGAAAGCACTTCAATATTCATGGACACTCAATAACAGACTTAAAGGTGGCAATTCTTCAACAACAAAACTTCCAAAACAGACTTCAATGAGAAACTGCAGAACTGGAATTAATTTGCAAACTTGACACCATCAAATTAGGACTGAATAAAAGACTGGGAGTGGCTGGGTCATTACAAAAAGTAATTTTACCTCTATTGATATTCACCCCTTCTTGTCAACTGTTAGGAATGGGAATCACATCCATCCTGATGGAATTGGCCTTGGGATGGGTGGAGTCACAGAAACCCCCTCGGGACTGTCACCTGATGTGCTGAGACTACCTCTGAGCCCATTTTCCCTGCCAGCTTGAGACTTCAGTACCCTGTTTTGTTGAGCCAGATGTGCTAGCCTGCTACAAACATAGACCCAGATCTGAACTACATCCCCTACAAGCTGAAAATGTACCTGGAAACAGCTAGAGAAGTGCTCCTGTGTGTAGTACCCAGACACAGTTCCCAATGAGATTCAAATAAATCCATTTTCCTCTGTCTACAGCTTATAAAGGATAAATTCATTAATTTTTCACCTTCTATAACTCTGACAGAGACATAAGCACAGCTGTTTGCTCCCCCTGGTATTAATTACTTACTCTGGGTTACTTTATAAGCAAAAAGTGATTTTATTAAGTACTAGCATAAGTGCCCGGCGCTGCTCGGGTCAGTCGGAGGTGGGGAGGTGGCAGACAGCTGACACCCCCTGACCAACCCCAACACCCACCCCTCACCCCTCACCCACCCCAACACCTTCCCACCCCCCCAAGCAAACCGGACACCCCCACCTCACCCCCCGACCGAATCCGACACCCCCACCTCACTTACCGTCCCACCAAACCCAACTCAGATCCGTCGCGGGGGGGAGGGGGCCCAGAGCCGAGGGATTCCGGGGACCTTCGCAGGTGGGGGGGGGGGCAGTGAGCTGATGTAGTCCGGGGTTCCGTTGGGAGGGGGGAGGGGCAGAGAACTGAGGGATCTCTGGGGTTCCGTTGGGAGGGGGGAGGGGCAGTGAGCTGAGTGATCTCCGGGGTTCCGTTGGAGGAGGGAGGGGCAGTGAGCTGAGTGATCTCCGGGGTTCCGTTGGGAGGGGGGAGGGGCAGTGAGCTGAGTGATCTCCGGGGTTCCGTTTGGAGGGGGGAGGGGCAGTGAGCTGAGTGATCTCCAGGGTTCCGTTGGAGGAGGGAGGGGCAGTGAGCTGAGTGATCTCCGGGGTTCCGTTGGGAGGGGCAGTGAGGTGAGTGATCTCCGGGGTTCCGTTGGGAGGGGGGAGGGGCAGTGAGCTGAGTGATCTCCGGGGTTCCGTTGGGAGGGGGGAGGGGCAGTGAGCTGAGTGATCTCCGGGGTTCCGTTGGAGGAGGGAGGGGCAGTGAGCTGAGTGATCTCCGGGGTTCCGTTGGGAGGGGGGAGGGGCTGTGAGCTGAGTGATCTCCGGGGTTCCATTGGGAGGGGGGAGGGGCAGAGAACTGAGGAATCTCCGGGGTTCCGTTGGAGGAGGGAGGGGCAGTGAGCTGAGTGATCTCCGGGGTTCTGTTGGAGGGGGGAGGGGCAGTGAGCTGAGTGATCTCTGGGGTTCCATTGGAGGAGGGAGGGGCAGTGAGCTGAGGGATCTCCGGGGTTCCGTTGGGAGGAGGGAGGGGCAGTGAGCTGAGTGATCTCCGGGGTTCCGTTGGGAGGGGGGAGGGGCAGTGAGCTGAGTGATCTCCGGGGTTCCATTGGGAGGGGGGAGGGGCAGAGAACTGAGGGATCTCCGGGGTTCCATTGGAGGAGGGAGGGGCAGTGAGCTGAGTGATCTCCGGGGTTCCGTTGGAGGAGGGAGGGGCAGTGAGCTGAGTGATCTCCGGGGTTCCGTTGGGAGGGGGGAGGGGCAGTGAGCTGAGTGATCTCCGGGGTTCCGTTTGGAGGGGGGAGGGGCAGTGAGCTGAGTGATCTCCAGGGTTCCGTTGGAGGAGGGAGGGGCAGTGAGCTGAGTGATCTCCGGGGTTCCGTTGGGAGGGGGGAGGGGCAGTGAGCTGAGTGATCTCCGGGGTTCCGTTGGGAGGGGGGAGGGGCAGTGAGCTGAGTGATCTCCGGGGTTCCGTTGGGAGGGGGGAGGGGCAGTGAGCTGAGTGATCTCCGGGGTTCCGTTGGAGGAGGGAGGGGCAGTGAGCTGAGTGATCTCCGGGGTTCCGTTGGGAGGGGGGAGGGGCTGTGAGCTGAGTGATCTCCGGGGTTCCATTGGGAGGGGGGAGGGGCAGAGAACTGAGGGATCTCCGGGGTTCCGTTGGAGGAGGGAGGGGCAGTGAGCTGAGTGATCTCCGGGGTTCTGTTGGAGGGGGGAGGGGCAGTGAGCTGAGTGATCTCTGGGGTTCCATTGGAGGAGGGAGGGGCAGTGAGCTGAGGGATCTCCGGGGTTCCGTTGGGAGGAGGGAGGGGCAGTGAGCTGAGTGATCTCCGGGGTTCCGTTGGGAGGGGGGAGGGGCAGTGAGCTGAGTGATCTCCGGGGTTCCATTGGGAGGGGGGAGGGGCAGAGAACTGAGGGATCTCCGGGGTTCCGTTGGAGGAGGGAGGGGCAGTGAGCTGAGTGATCTCCGGGGTTCCGTTGGAGGGGGGAGGGGCAATGAGCTGAGTGATCTCCGGGGTTCCGTTGGAGGAGGGAGGGGCAGTGAGCTGAGGGATCTCCGGGGTTCCGTTGGGAGGGGGGAGGGGCAGTGAGCTGAGTGATCTCCGGGGTTCCATTGGGAGGGGGGAGGAGCAGTGAGCTGAGTGATCTCCGGGGTTCCGTTGGAGGAGGGAGGGGCAGTGAGCTGAGGGATCTCCGGGGTTCCGTTGGAGGGGGGAGGGGCAGTGAGCTGAGTGATCTCCGGGGTTCCGTTGGAGGAGGGAGGGGCAGTGAGCTGAGGGATCTCCGGGGTTCCGTTGGGAGGGGGGAGGGGCAGTGAGCTGAGTGATCTCCGGGGTTCCATTGGGAGGGGGGAGGAGCAGTGAGCTGAGTGATCTCCGGGGTTCTGTTGGAGGAGGGAGGGGCAGTGAGCTGAGGGATCTCCGGGGTTCCGTTGGAGGAGGGAGGGGCGAGCTGAGCGAGTGCGGTGTCTGTTGGAGGGGGTATTATGACATCATCAGCACCTAACTGCCCAGCTGATGTGATTGGCCCTGAAAGACTTTCACCCCTGGGGGGCGTCAGAGGTGAGATCCGAAAATTTTTCGACCCTTACCAAGATCTAGACCCCAAGACCCCTCAGTGTACCAAATTTCAAGTCTCTGGCTCAAACGGTGAGGGAGGAGTTCGCTGTCATACGTACATACATACATACATACATACATACACTCATACATACACCACTTGACTTTTATATATATAGATAAAATGTAGGGTTTAATTGGTTTCAAATAATAACTGACAGAACAAAGTAAGTTACCAAGCAAAAAAAAAAAAAAAAAAAAAAAACCTCCCCAAGTCTAAGCCTAATACATTTAAGAAACTGAATACAGGTATTATCTCACCCTCAAAGGTGTTCCAATAAGCTTTTTTCACAGACTAGACTCCTTTCTAGTCTGGGTCCAATCATTTCCTCTGGTACAATCCTTGTTCCAGCTCAGGTGGCAACTAATGGATTTCTCATGATTGAAGCCCCTGTGTAGCTTTGACACAAGGTGGTAATCTTTTTTTCTCTCTGGGTCCCCACCCCTCCTTCTAAATGGAAAAGCCCCAGGTTTAAGATGAATTCCAGTACTAGGTGACATGGTCACTTCCCCTGTGAGACCCCAAGCCTTCATTCTTCCTGTCCTGACTCACAGGAAGGATTGCAAGTAAATAGAGCCATCTATACAGTCAATTGTCCTGTTAATGGGAGCCATCAAGATTTCAAACCACATTAATGACCCACACTTTGCATAATTACAATAGGACCTCAGAAATTTCATATTTCTAGTTTCAGGTACAAGAATGATGCATTCATAGAAATAGGATGAACACACTCAGTAGATTATAAACTTTGTAATGATAGTTTACAAGAAACCTTTTGCATGAAGCATATTCCAGTTGAATTATATTCACACTCATTAGCATATTATCATAAAACCATAAGGAGTGCAACGTCACAGGCCTCATTAGCACTGACCCCTCCACTTGGTAAGGCAACTCTCATCTTTTCATGTGTTTTATATTTATATCTGCCTACTGTATTTTTTATTCCATGCATCTGATTAAATGGGTTATAGTCCACATAAGCTTTAACTAATTTATTTTGGAATGTCTCCAAGGTGCCACAAAGTCTATATCAGCAAAAATAATGTGGAGTCCAACACGGCTCTCCCTCTGAAAACTAGATTAAACTAGTAAGTGCAGAGGTTCACAAAAGGACAAAAATAGTAATTAATATAACTGGATTTTTTTCTTAATCTCATAAAAGGTTTAGATTTTTGTTCCCTTTCAATTTGGGGGAAATATTTACATTGATTCTTGTCTTATAAGAACTAATTTATATAATCTAGTATAACCCCAAGTGATTGAATAGGAGTATTCAAAAACAAACATTACATGTTTACTGCATGTGAATAGCAGTAAATAAATAGCCCAACATGTAACAGGCATGTACTTGGAAAAAGGAACTCCTGTCTGCCTGAGACTTGTTAATGTTTTGTTGTAACTTTTAATAAAAGTCACAGAAATGCTGCACAATAGGCATGAACCAACCCCCAGAATTTGGATACCCACAAATGTTAGAAATAGAAGGGAATCTGGATTTTGTAAATAGTCTCTATCTTTGTAAGGGAATACACCAACTCCATGGATCCTAACAGTTGCAGAAAAGTTTTCATAAGCAGACCCCAATTCTGCAGCTTGAGAAAATCTCTAGTACAAATAGAAAATTATTGTGTTTGTATTATTCCATGAGGTAATGAAATTAAGGTGAAGTGTACTTAGTATAAAGATTACAAATATGCTTCTTTATGTGTGCATAACACTTTTTAAAAGCACTTTAATAAGAAGGCTTAAGAAGCATGCAGTGTTAGCACACCTTTGTCTGCACTACAATAATAATTGGCTTAAGAAGCAGACAATGTTCGCACACATTTGTCTGCACTCTTAGGAAAATTTCTTCAGTCCTGTGAAATTTGTTTGCTCCTTAATTCATTTTGCGGGCATTATTCTTATTATTACCTACCTACCCAAAGAAGATTATCATACTTATATTATAGTATATTATTCAAAATATTAGCATTTGGAGGGAAAAAAAACATATCCATGGCAGGGTGTGTGATGTCATCCCAGCAAGTGGTGACATTTTGAATGCTTGATGACATTTCCCATTGTAAATAGATAGAGCAGTCAGAAGGTGCTGCACTGCTTTACCATTTGCAAAATGTCACTGCACTAAGGAAAATGAAAATTCCTGTGTTTTCTTATTCTTTTTATTGTTTCTGGGAAACAGAAGGAGATTATACCAAAAGCTCTGTACATATCCTGTATATTTTCTCTCATTATTTGGCAAGATTATTCTAAAGTGATACCAGTCAATTTCAACTACACACGTTGTTAATTTCTGTAATAGCTCTCTTACTCAAACTCATGCCTCTTTATGCTTCTAATGCATCTGACTTTAGCTCATAGAAAATACATCTTTTATAACCTTTACCATCTACCTTTGAGGATTTACTTTAAGGAACATGCTACTCAGAAAACCTACAATTTTATCCTTTCCTGTTCTGTTTTACTTGCTTTATAGCATCAGAATAGAGACATTTGCCATGGTTGGGGTGGCACTTTCATTTTAAGATCTCTTTTTTATAGCAATTTCTTACCTTCTCAGCTCCTCCTTGTCTCACTTTCACCCCTCTTACATACTGGGAGTTCCTACTCACCACAGATCCCAGCAGAGCTCCTCCTCAGAGCTCAAGTGATGATGCTCTTGGATGTAAATACACTAAGAAACCAAGAAGTTCAGAGTAGGGTGTGAAAAATCGGGATGGGGTGGCGGAAGGGTAATAGGATATATATAAGAAAAATACCCCACAATTGGGACTGTCTATATAAAATAGGACATCTGGTCACCGTAGGTCAGAGAGGACTGCATTGATAAGAGATAGTGAAGTGATTACCAGGACCTGCCACCCACCTGCTAGCAACTAAAGACAGAGAGCAGGCTGATTAGACATATCAACCCCTTACCTGGTCAGAAAGAGGATTTGGTTTGGCCTATGTTTTAAATGACACTTACCACTTGATAAATGGGTCTTTAAAGTGGAAGGACTGGACCAGCTCAAAGATGTTTGTGTGGGGAAGAAAGGAGCCAGGACTTGTCTTAGAATATTAGGTAGTCTTGATGAGCAGCCAGATATTTGGATCTTTTGCAGATTGAAAGGTTGCAAACTTTGAGATCCCTCCATAAGCAGTTAATAGAAGTATTCAACATTTTCACAGGAATGAGGGAAAGGTAATCTTCAGCTTGGTTCAACTAGAAAGATATTTAGTATGATTAGCACAATTTACTCTCATCACATTGGAGTAACTTTGCCATCAATACTTAAAAAGGTGCAATCATTTTCCAAAGAATTGGTTCTGTGAGTAAATGTTGCACCCACTCAGGCTGAGTGGGTTGGAAATGCAGTCACATATTTCTCATCACTCAAAGCAACACATATAGCTTTTAAAGGAAGCTGGGTTGAAGGAGCAGTCTCTAAAAGAGGTAGATTCATCTCTTGGAAACTCCCTGCTGGAACATTCTAACAATAACTGGCAATTTCCCATGATCCAGGTAATTTATTCATGAAACTTACGGAGGTTAATCAAAAGTGCATATAATTGTAATAAACAGAATACATAATGGACTAATCATGCAATCCAAAGCGTTTTGTAATTTATTTGAAATATCAGATAAAAATAGCTAAGAGGTGTGCCAGGAAGCCAGCAAATAATTTGGAAACTGATGAGCATGGCCTACCTGCTGAACTATGAATAGATAAGGTAATGTCTAAAAGAATATAAATAGATATAATAATGTAGAAAATATATTCCATGTGCAGAAGCTTTTATTTTTTTAAGCATTTAAAATTGATTTTTTTTACTTCTGAAATGCATGTTGTCTAAAGAATGGGTTTCAGAAAATTGTGCTTTCCCTCATTTCACAGAAGATGTCACAATGGATGCTATGCTATATAGAAATAAATGCATATAAGGGCCAGTCTCCTGAGTTCTGTCCAGCTGAGCAGTCACGCAGGGCACTGGAAATATGCAGGAGGGGAACAGTGGAGGAAACCTGGCTGGAGTTACCTCTCTGTTTCCTTTGTCCCCTGAAGTGGGGAAGGATGGAAAGATCTGTGCAGAAGCCAATTCTTTGGCAGCTCTTCTACACTTCCTCTATCCCAGCCATGTCATTCTCCTCTTTCCCCGTGCAAACTGCCATGCAAAAGGCCCACAAAAAGCTGAGTTCTGAGTGATGCAATGAGTAAACACTTCTTCTATAGTCACTCTGCATCCAGCCTCCCACTGAACCTTGCAGAGTGAAGCTGTACTAATTCCTTTACTAAGAAATCCCTTTATATAAACTATTCTCAACATGTATGGGCTTTCATAGATAACCCAATCCTTTCTATATTGTTTTTGAACCATCTTATAGAATCCTTCTGTAGCAGGGATATAATTTTCTATTCAACTATATAAGGTAGTCCAAATCACTTTTAGGAAACTTTTCATTTTGCATTAAATTTCATAGGGCTGAGGGTTAAAAAAATAAGATGCAAACATGACCGTATGTAGACTAACATCTTAAAAATAAATATAATGTCTAGAAAAAATATTAAAAATGGAAATCCAGTCCAACCTTACAGTCTGAAAAATACTAATGCCTGTAGTTACTGAAAGGGGATGGAATGTAATTACCTAAGAAATCATACATTTGGGCAGGACACAAGGCTGGACACTAACATCTTCTCTTTCCTTTAAATATTTCACATAGACATATTTTTCACCCTTCTGTTTGAAGACTTTCAACTAAACACTTGGCTTTATCAATTTAGTCAATTATATTCAGAAGAATCACTTCAAAAGCATGAGAAAATGTAATGTTATGCCTTATAAGACATCATATAGTTCTAACTTTAAAATGTGTCCTGAAGATTCCTTCTTTTCTAAAACAATATAAGAAAGATAAAATAGATGAGGATGACTTGAATGAGCTCCTTTTTTCAGGATCATCTTGAAAAGTGCTAAGCCATGAATGGTAGATTTTTAAACTTCATAGGCTAAATTGCAAAAAAAATATTTGACATCCTTACTTTGGTTCTGTATTACCAACAGAAGTTGTGACAATGGAGCTCTTTGCAGGGCTTTGCTTTCTAACAGCAGGCAGGCAAGTAGGTAAACTGCTTCCTAGCAGGCAAATTACTTTATTGGAAGCAGCCAGGCTCCTTTGAAACAAGTGGGCAAACTCCTCTCTCCGGCATTGTTTTATTAATATCCACATTCCTTTTCAGGGAATCAAATTCTTTTCCAGTCTAAACACAATTCCTTCCTTCCAGGCAGGTAAATTTTATTTATATGTTTGGTTTTAAGTTTTTTTTTTGTCCGGTAAGTGAACATAACCTAAAAAGAGGGGATGTAAATGTTTTCTCATAGAACTCTGCCAAATTATTTTATAAAGAACTGTTCTTATGACTTAGTCCTTTAATATTGCTTCACATCAAACAAAGATAAAAAACAAACAAACAAACAAACAAAAAACCCAGGTGTCATTTAGGATATATCTGTACTGCAATGTGATTGCAGTTTGTGTAGACAGACCTGAGCCAGCTTAATGTAGCTAGTTAACGTGCCAGGGCAGTGAAGCTGTGGAAGAGTTTGCTTCAGCACTGGACAGCTTTGTGAGCAATTACCCAGGGTTCTGGGAAGACTTGCACAACCCATGCTAAGCAAGTGCTGCAGCAGGTTCACTACTCTGATACCCAGTGATTGCAAAACAGACAGACCTTTGTTGACATAACCCACTATCAAAATTGGCACTAGCCACCATGATGGTTGATGGTCTCAACTAATGACAAACATGGAATAGGCATGGAGAAATAATTATCTTTCTACTCCTACAATTGGTTATTGTAAATCAGGACTCGAGAACACTGGCAGGTGGAGTGAGAAAACTTGTACTGCTTCTGCCACACTTTACATATTCTTCAGACTTCAGTCTCTACTGCTTGTTGATTTAGTACTTTGCACTAAATTAATTTCAAAACTAGTGTCATACAAGTGTGAGGTAATTTGCACAATACTTCTAGTAATTATTATATTTCTTAGGCACATATCCATCAATTATTTTTGTTCTAGGTTCTAAATGTTGCCATGTTTGACTTGCGAGGGACAGCAATCCCTGGACACCACACCTTACTGTTGCGATCCAGCACCTCTCTATAAGCAAAGCTCAGGTACTGATGGGCTGCAATCTGAATGTTACAAGCATTTTTGGCATTATATCAGGTCTGATCTTTTTCTAGTGGTGCTGGAGTGTATCTAAGAGAAAGAACTGCCTTTCAGTTCCTGCAGGGCAGTGATCATCCTGCTGCACAAAAAATGGGACCTCTGTGATTTATGGAATTGGAGATCTTATTTGCTCTGATTATAAGATTTTATCTAGGACATATCTAATTGGCTGAAAGACTGTCTGGACTCTCTGATACACCCTGATCAAAATTCACAGACTAGAATATCAGGATTGGAAGGGACCTCAGGAGATCATCAAAGCAGGACCCATCCCCAACTAAATTATCCAAGAGACTTTTGCCCCATATCCCTAAATGGTTCCCATAAGGATTGAGTTCACAATCCTAGATTTAGTAGGCCAATGCTCAAACCTCTGAGCTATCCCTCATATCCTAAACTGCTGTATATTTGTTTTTAATGTGTGATGATTTTTATGTGAGAGCAAACTTTTGTAATCAGGATGTGGGTCTTATTTCAATGGACTAGGATAACATCTTGGATAACATTGACCATAGTTATTTTAAACAGGTAGAGACTTTTGGGATTGGTTCAGCCTCCCCTTCATATATTACTTTAAAGTACCATAACATGCTTAGTGTCCTAAAGATTAAGAGAGGTCTTAGCTGCTGCGTCCCAGTTCTCAGAGCCATTAATCAGGGTGTCCTCTGTCTGGGATACTGTATGCTGGTAGTTTGGAGCCACTCCTGCATCTTTTCAGAAACCAGCAGATTGGCCTCTCTGACCAGGGATGCCGGATGCTTTCACAGTTCATGTAGGCCTATGCTATTAATATCTCATTTTTATCATATCTGACCGTGAGAAGCATGCACTTTGAGCTTGTTAACAAGTGTATGAGGCATCTTCTGCCTGCATTAACTGGTTAAACAGCAATTTGATCTTACTGGGCTCTTGGCAGTGTAGCAACCCCCCTTTGTTGTCCCACTCTGCAATGGGGCAATGGAGCAACACTGGAATTAAATTATTGGGTCTTTTTCAGTTCTTAACAATATATGCTAAGGGACTGAGCAGGGGAAGGTACCAGGCTGCCACAGAAATGGCTCTGACTCTTGACTGAACTCTGTTTGAGACCGGTTTTGATTTCCAGCAGTCTTGTGGCTTCAATGTTGTGTTACTGGCTACTGTCTCGACCCTCCCCCAGGCCTTCTGAACCTGATTCAGTAACATATTAACCATTTTTTAAATAATTACCACTGGTTGCACCCTTCTTTTCTGTTCCTACCTTTTGCCTCCATTCTGTTCAGTGGTTGCTGTACTCCACTGGCCTGAAAGTCCCTTGCTTTTTCTCACGTTCATTGTGCAGGAGCTTTGACCCTCACCTGTTTTTGTTGGCATCTGGTTGATCACAGAGTCTAGATTTGCCCCCATTCTATAATGGTCTTGTTAATACCTGGCAACTTCTGCTAAGTCCAGGGCCAGACCAGGCATTTTCCAGTATATGTATCTTGGAAGCACTGTTTTTAACCCACTTTTCCCCACTGAATCACTCTCGTCCAGGAACCTGTTTTCTGCCTTTACTCAGGCTAGGTTACCCAAGCTGTCCTACCTGTTTATTCCTAGTTGGAAGTCAGCTCCTACTGTTCAGACCAGAATCTGGTTAGGAGTTTTTTTGATAAGGTCCTCACTGTATTCCAGTCAGTGCTTGCCCAGTGAGCTGCTCAGTATTTAGAGAAAAATTTTGCAGAGATTCTGCTTCTGGGGGAAATCTTGTTTCCCTCATTATTTGTCTCCCCTTGTTTGGACAAGATCGTTGTGCAGATTGTTGTCCTGGAAGGGTCTGGTGAATGTTACTTTTGCAACCATGACCAAGAAGCATTTCATGGCATGGGCATCAGGATGTGGCATCATCTCTCTAATCTCCCTAATACATCCTGGAGGATGCCCCTGTCCCTGGGTGACTCTATGTCCCTGGTTTGGAGGAGGCTGAACAAACCTCCTCACAGGACTTTGTTACCTCCTCTTCATAAGCACTCTTCTGTCTTGCAGTGGAGGCTCCTGCATAACATTGTAGTGAGCAAGCAAGCCTTTTGTGCATCATATTACTCCTGAAGTGTCTATGTAGTGCCTCTTATGGTCAGCTTCAGATATGGTGTTTCCATTTTTCATACATTGCCCCTATTTGATTTCTACTTCAACCTTATTTGAAAAAGATACCACTACCTCATATCAGATACAGAATGGTGAGTTTTACACAACTCAAGGGCCCCTGAAACAGAATATGGGACAGTATCTTGGCAGCCATGAAGACTGCACAATCTCTAAAAGTCCATTTTCTTCAGATCTGTTAAGCTAGGTCGTAGACATATCCCTAGAAATTTATTAAGATGCTTTGAGACTCCATCCATGGCAAACTTTAAATGTGAAAGTCAAAATGTTTAAGTCAAGTAGTATCCACAGAGGGCTATATATACATTTTTTATAAATGGGGGAGAAATCCAGGCCTCATTGGAGTCAATGGGAGTTTGGGTTCAGTGGGGCAAGGATTTCGTCCTTGGTTTTTAACTCATTCATATTTTTTTCTTCTCATTCTAAATAGTCTTGAGGTTGTTTCTTAACATTATTTCTGAATATTTCATCTACAGACAATAAGAAACTTAACCAGTTTAAATAGGCACAAACTATGGAACTCAAGTATCCCTCTGTTGGAAGGCATATCCAGTATCTTATCTGAAAACTTGGACAAATATCACTTAGCTAAAATTAAGTTGTGGTGCTTTCACACCAGCAAAAAAAACCCCCAACACATAATTATTTTGGATTTTTTGGCTTCCCTGGTTCCTGACTAATATCTTCTTTGTGGCCTTTTACAGATCCTCCCTTGTTGATATTGCAGTACACCTGATTCAACATGCAACCATTCTGTGGGAGATCTTTGCTGCAGAGTCCCCAGATTTAAAACCACTGTAATGTTGCAAAGAACAGATAGACTGCTGTTCAGGAGCCATGGAGGACGAGTGCTTCTCACAAAGACACCAGTTCAGGATATACTCATTATGGTTTGGAACACATGTACAACATGTTGCCTTTTCTGTAGTAACTTGTTTATTTTGCCTAATTGTATTTGAGCACCTCATGCCTACTCTCCATTTCACTTCTCAGTCAGCACCCTTACTTTTTTTTCTCACACTCATGAGTGCGCATCCAGTCCTGACTATACTCCTTGCTATAAACTTGCTTTCCTATAACATTTGTGTATTGCCTTTAGCCATTTGCTGTACTATTGCCACAGATGTAGTGTTATGCTGAATAGCTTTTGCCCCTGCCATATTTTCTATGGCTTTTGCAGAAGTTAGGTAAACATCTCTGCTCTTTAATATAGGCACAGTATCTAGCAGTTTAACCACAACTTTTACTGTATATGTACTTCCTCTTTTTTATTCTGGTCACCTAAACTATAATCATATGCAGGTACTCATTAGGGACAATATTAATGCATGTTTTACAATTTATTTTTTTAATGCACAATGGAACAATGTGGGGCAGTATCTTGTATTTCTTTTGCTTATCAAAATGTTTAACTAGAGTATACCATTGAGATTAAGCCTGAATCATTATAGTTGTTTCTCTCATTTCAGCCCCTCCACCCTCAAGCTCCCTCCTGGCTGTGCAAAAACGTTGACGGCTATGGGCTTAGGTCACACTACTTAGTATCAAGGAACTGTCAGACCTTGTTTTCTTTTTGCTGTTCAGCTCATTAGCCAAAGTGTATTCTTTACTGCAGCAGGTCTGCATACTACATCCTAACCCAGTACATGACTCTGGGATGTGATCCCATGATGATCCATCATGCAGGGTGAAAATATGAGTGGTCTGTCACAATAAGCCAGCTATGACATCTTCCTGTGTTCACTTTACAAAGCTTGACATACTGCAAGCTGCAACATTAAAGAAAATGTCAGTTCCCCTCTCAGCTTTGTTAATATAATGCACCTTAAGGAATCAAAGATCTTTGCCAATCCAAATACACATGCTGAGATACTCTTAGCAGATGGCCAATCCTTGACTGTCTATTGCTTGCATGACAGATTTTGATGATACCTAAATGAGTAGAAGAATCATAAATAATTAAAAGATAAATTGGGAAAATTTCAGATGGGGAAAAACCATTTTTTTTGTCCTACAAAGTTAAGATGTTTCTGAATTCTGGGAGGTTTTGAAATAAAATATTTATCCTATGTGTATACTAGTGGTGTTGAAAGTTACTGTTTATATTACTGATGAATATCCTTCTCCTACATAGAAAAGTATGCATCTATTACAATTTAAATAAAAAGCATCTAAAACCAAGAGGATTTTATTTGTGTGTGTGTATTAGTTAGATAAAACAATATATGAAAATAACATTAAGATTGCAAATTATTGTACTCAAATATTGGGAAATACCAGAATTAAGATTGCCTGTACAGTGGCAGGGAAAGAATCCAATTCTCAGTGACAGCATTCAACTGCCTTAACCATGAGAACATCCTTTCTTTTCCTGCAATCCTTTGCCTCATTTACTACATACTTCACACCTGCTGCCCCAATTAATAGAAGCAGGTCAAGGGAAAAATCCTAGCCCAGGTTGCCCACCCATCCATTTGTTAGATAATACACTCTTTAACACTTTATCTACCAGCACTATATTTTGAAAAGTATTGTTCAAATTCTATGAATGGTAAGATAAGCACTGCTACAGCAATTTAGACCTGTGCATAAAGTTTACTGATAGGCAAAAGGAGATATGAAATGCCTCCTCCCTTATAAATAAGGTTTCTAATGACAATTAATAAAATCAAACAAACCACAAAAGGCCATTCTTGAAAACCAGTGTAGTAAATTCAATCATAATGATAGCATTTGATTCAGGTCAATAACAAGATCAAATATATAATATAATGTTATCATTGGAAAACTCATTAAACCTTTTTTATCTTTAGTGACTTCAGTACAACCCCCTCTACCTAACCTTAGCCTTCCATGGTTGGTGAGACGATAAGCCCTTCGCTCATCTACTAAAGAGCAAGAAATACCAGCTTGATAAAACCATTGACCTAGAGGTGAAAGGACCTGTGTTCCATTACCAGTCACTAGAATCACGAAGCTTCCTGTATCTTTTCATCTATATGGAAAATGATGATCAAAACAACAATGCTGGGCAAGCATGTTTCCCCCTCATCTTATTTTAAACTGTTTGTGCCTTATTCTTCTACTTGCAATGCTTTCAATCAGCAGTGAATCCATTAACATCAATGTTGTAAATGCAGTGTAGGTGGGATGACTATCAGAGCATCAGAGTGCAATTTTGTCTGCTAAGCATTCCAGGCAAGCCTACTCTGAGAAATTATATTTGAACAAAGAAACATTGTAACCTTTAAAAATGAGCTCTGACTCTAATAAACCCAAAGATCAAAGCTATTTAAACTTAAATATTCCAGGGATTTCAAAGACTGTTCTTATCGGGGGGAAAAATTAATAAAAGCATAAATCAAGTGGTGGTTGTTCCAGGCAGCAAATAGTGATCACAGAAAACAGCTCTGTACAGGAGTGATTGGTAAAGGTGTTGGGTCCTAAAATAAGCTGCAGAGAAAATATTGTCACTTCCAAGCAGACATGTGAAACAAAACATATTTGCACAAAACAGTGCAGATTAATATATGACAGTAGACTCTCGATTATATGGGATGATAGGGAAAAATGAATCCTGGTTAATAAAATCCCAGATAATCACCATCCATAGGAAATATGAGGGAGAGTGTTGGTTCACTGGCTGCCCTGCACCCTGGTGGTTTTGTGTGTGTGTGTGTGTGTGTGTGTGCGCGCGCTTGGGGTGGCAACAAAGCCAGAGCCACCCCTGTAAGTTATGCATATTTTTTTTGACATTTTGGTTAATCCACAACTTGGTTAACCTGATCCTGGATAATCGAGAGTCTACTGTATATTATGTTTCAGCAGCATAGCATGCATTGGGTCATACTGTGACCATGAAATAAACACCTAGTTGTAAGACCTGTTGGAACTTTTACCAGGATTATAGGTTGTAGAAGAGGTTTCTTTAACTGATTATTGGCTCTCAGGAGGATGTTGAAACCTAGTTCACTGTTTACCTTCACTCATAAATCAGATTCAGTACTCATGGTAACTCTCTCTAGTAAAATTTTCATAATAAAACAAGTGCCTCTCCTTGCATTTATATTTTCACGTGCCTCTTTAATAGCCCATTCATAGGTGGTTATTTAGGATACCAGCTTCCATAAACTAAAACAAAGAGGACAGTTAAACCTATGCAACTATTGTCAAATAAGTCACTTCTCCTTTTAAAATACGCTGACTACATCAAGGCTGCAGTCACACAAAATGCGAAGCAATAAGGGCCAAAATCTGCATTTAGTCAGTTACGTGCCTATATTGCCAATTACATGAGTGGGGTGGAAACAGGTGAATTGATCTTTAGCCTGTAACAAATTAGATTATCTCATGCAGGGAATACTATGTCTACCACAGTAATATTTAATCAGAGAAAAGATTACTGTAGCAAGGCGAAGACTCACCAGTGTGGTGCCTCCTGCTCATCGTCTTGGGAATTAGCTCTTTCAGTACTCAGAGTGCCCTCTGCTGACCAGTATCTCACCTGCCGTTGCTAACCCTGCAGAGGGACAGATCCTAACTCAATGTTATCACAAATGGATATCTGAGATATAGTGTTGTTGGTTTTGTGTCTTAGGGGCGATCTACACTTCACTTTGGGCTGATCTTACAGCTTTAGTGTAGATCCTAACATTTTCTCGGCCTTAGCAAAGCCTGCAATCTGAGGGTTTACCAGAGTGGAGCTCCTCAGCTCCCTTTGCCCTTCCCCAGCACAGCTCTGCTTCAGGTACCATGCTCTTAAGCCCTTCACGGTCCAGGACTAGAGTGACACTCCTCCATCTACTGGTACACAACCCAGCTGTGGCCTGACTGGGGCATTGTCCAGCTGTGGCTGTCTTCCCGATTAGCCTACCTTATCGGCTCTCAGCCCCAGTCCTCTCCCAGGGCTGGCTTTTAACCCTTTCTGAGCTGGAGGGGGCGACTGACACTCTACAGTTACACTGTAAATTTGGCTCTCCTATGTAAACTAGAAGAAGATGACTTTGTTACTGTTGCTGAACTGGTTGCCATTAAAATGCTAACATTTACTCAATGTTATCACAATTGGATATCGGAGATATAGTGTTGTTGGTTTTGTGTCTTAGGGCTGATCTACACTAAAGCTGTAAATTGACCTAAGTCACGCTATTTCAGTAACTGCAGTTACAAAAGTATCTGAAGTTGACATAACTTAATTAACTTACAGTGGTGTCTACACTGCATTCTGTAGATGGGAGAGGCTCTCCCACTGACTTTCCTTCCACCTCTGTTATCAATTTAGCTTGCCATTGACTTAGCTTGTCTTCACCAGACCCGCTAAATTGACTCCACTGCATTGATCACAGCAGTGCCGATTTATCCATAAGTATGGACAAGCCCTTAGAGTCGAAAATAAGTATTTTGTCTTAGAACAGTTGTGATTGTTTCTATCTAATTTACAATTGCCTTCCTGATGATCCCCTGGTGATAGGTTTCAGCATTGTCCATAATCTGTGCAGTACTGAGTGCTGTAGAAGCACCCTGGCACTCCTTTTCTGCCCCAGTCCTGTTCCCTGCACATCCCCTGTACCATGGCCTGCAAGGGGATCCTTGCAGGGTAGCCTTACAACTGTCTTCCTCAGTTCCTGAGCCAGGAAAATCCTGCACCAACTTGAGTGGATTTTAATATGCCTTTTCCCCACTTTTACCCAGCATAAAGGATTTCACCCCATGCCTCCTGCTTGCACTATGTTTTTATATCCATTAGACTGAATATGCCAGTTTGTGAAAGATGTGGGGCTTGGAAGCTGAAGTCAAGGTTTATGTTCACTTTTTTTTTTCTTCTACTCAACCCCCTTTGTATTTCCTTATCTCAGGCCTATTTATTCTGCATAAATGTGTCTTGAAGCACATTTAAGATTCTGACCACACATCTCTAAATTGTCCTAATAAAAATGTTAAAATGAAGGCCAAATTGTTTAGTTATTTACTTAAAATTAGGCACCTAAACAAAAGTGATATGATTTTGAGAAGGGTTGAGTATCTGCAGCTCCCATTTAAGACCTATATAAATATTTGAGGCGATTCTAATATTCATATTCCTAATCAGCTAAAACCTCATTCCTTGTATGCATAGATTGAGGTATCTCTATGGATTTATTCCTAGATTTTAATGTATTTATCTTTATGTAGTGCTTGTGAAAAAATGTTCAGTAGATTGTCTTAACAAGGCAAATTGCATCTGGTTTATCTCCAAACTTTTCAGTGCAGCTTTGGGCTCTATTGAAATTAGATTGATATTTTAATCCTGAATTTTTCTTGAGCAGATATTTTAATTCATGATGAATTGGGTAGTAATGGTGGAATGTGCACAAGTGGCCACTGGACACCAGAATAACACTACCAAAATAATTTTAATTAGATGCTGTAACCAGCATTTAAACCCAACTATTGTGGGAAGAAACATTAGGTTAAACCCACATTAATCTCATAAATTAAAGATTGTTGGTATCTATATTCCTTTACCCTAAATTGCTATAATAGGGATAATGCCCATTTTATAATAGATCCACTATTAATCTGACCATTTTGCATTTGTCTACTCTCCGTAATTGCCTGTACTCCTACAATGGATTATTTCATCTGTTTTACCTCAGAATGAGGGTTGCTGTTCCATGACTTCAACAGGTTGTCTTGAAAATAGTGGCAACCTTCTCTGAGCATAAAGAGGAAATTATGACCTGACTGTCATGTACCAGTAGAAATTGTCTGTCTCTCTTTTTCTGTCAAGAGACTTTTGGCAGGAACATAATATTCACTTCAAAATCAGTTTGTTCCTTAGACTTCTTTTTTTTTTCATATGTTCCATTCATCTGATCCTTCCTCTTCCAAACAGTCTTCAGCCTTCCAGACTGATTAGATCCTAATTCTTTTGGCATGCTGTCAACTTGTCCTAGTCAGAATAACTATTAGGCCTTTGCTTTTGCAACTTCTCTGCAATTTTGTTTCCCTTTCTCCGCTTCATGTCTTTTCTTTGTGATTTTCACCTATTTTGCCTGAAGCTGTCTTCTGACAATATGTTACCACCTTTCTTTGTGGATTTGTTCTTTGCCTGCCCAAGTAATTTATTTATGTGTTAGTTTCCTCTTTTCTGTTATCCAGGCTGTTTGACTTTGTGTGAACTGCTTTTCATTTGCCTTAAGATATTTAATATATTATTAACATTTTGAAACAAGAGGGCTTTTATAGCTTTTATTGCAACAACTTAATCATGCCAACTGTGTGTTTTAAAATGACTGGACTTCCTTGTTCACTTATACCGAAATAACACGTCCTGTGTGCTTATGAAGCCTGCGCAACTGAACACAAAGGATTGTGAGAAGCTTTGTATGCATGCATGTGTTTGTGTGTGCGTGCATACACTTGGCAGCTAAGTGACATATTTCAAGTAAATGCCAAAATAAATAAAAATCAGTCTTTGGATTCTTCTTCTCTGTTATCATATTTTCATTATATAGAGAGATAGAGAAAAAAAAACCTTTCCAATCTAAACAACCCTTCAAATACTGGTACTTGAATGTGTGAGAAATTCCATCATAAGATTTGTCCCTAAGCTCCAAAACTAAAACAGATTCATATTCAACTCAAGATGGGTTTTCTGTTCCTTTTCATTAGTTTATACCACTAAAAAAAAGTATGATGAAGGCAGACATTGGAAATCCAGCAGCAGATATCAGATAGATCCTACGTTTATTGTTTCCCTCATGCTGAAATTTTAACATGTTGAAATTGTTTGGTCTGACATGCACAAAATGATGGTGGCATGCTATCTAATCAGATTTCCCAGGGAAATAGGTGGAGATTAAATTGCTTAGACTTCTTGATACAGCAGATTTAAGTTACTAGTTGTAATCCCATCCTGTTCTTTAGCTGACTTAGATTTCAAACATCATATACTTTCTTATTAAAGCTGTTGAGCAATTTAAAAAAATCATCCTGATTACTTGCACTGTTAAACAATAATAAGATACCATTTATATTAAATATTTTTGGATATTTTAGACATTTTCAAATATATTAATTTAAATTACAACACAATGTAAAATGCACAGTGCTCACTTTATATTTATTTTTATTGGAAGTATTTTCACTGTAAAAAACAAAATAAATAGTATTTTTCAATTCACCTAAGTACGTTAGTGCAATCTCTTTATCATGAAAGTTGAACTTATAAATGTAGAATTATATATACAAAAAACTACATTAAAAATAAAACAATGTAAAATTGTAGAGACTGCCAGTCCACTTAGTCCTACTTCTTGTTCAACCAATCGCTCACACAAACAAGTTGGTTTATATTTTCAGGCAATAATTCTGAAATCTTCTTACTTACAATGTCACCTGAAAGTTAGAATAGGCATTTGCATGGCACTGTTGTAGACAGTGTTGTGAGTTATTTATGTGCCCGATGCGCTAAAGATTCATATGTCCCTTTATGCTTCAACTGCCATTCCAGGGGAATGCATCCATGCTGATGATGGGTTCTGCTCAAAAACAATCCCAAGCAGTGTGGACCGACACACATCCATTTTCATTATATGAATCAGATGGCACCAGCATGATTTTCTTTTCTGGTGGTCCAGCTTCTGTAGTTTCTGCATTGGAGTGTTGCTCTTTTAAGACTTTGTAAAGAATTTTCCATACCTCGTCTGTCTCATATTTTGGAAGGCACTTCAGATTCTTAACCTTCGGTTGAGTGCTGTAGCTATCTTTAGAAATCTCACATTAGTACTTTCTTTACCTTTTGTGAAAGTGTTCTTAAAATGAACAACATGCTGTCTCATCATCCGAGACAGCTATAAATATGAAATATGTGGCAGAATGCAGGTAAAACAGAGCCAGGGACATAGAATTCTCCCCTCCCCCAGGAGTTCAGTCACAAATTTAATTAACCTATTTTTAGTGCATGTCAGCATCATGGAAGATTGTCCTCTCAAATGGTGGCCGAAGCATGAAGGGGCATTCATATGTTTAGCACACAAATGCCTTGCAATGCCAAGTAAAATGCCAAGTAAACGCCTGTTCTCACTTTCAGGTGACATTGTAAAGAATAAGCAGTATCGCCCGAAAATATAAACAAACTTGTCTGTTAGCAATTGGCTGAACAAGAAGCAGGACTCAGTAGACTTGCAGGTGCTAAAGTTTTACGTTTTGTTTTTGAGTGCAGTTATGTAACAAAAAAAATCTACATTTGTAAATTCAACATTCATTATAAAGAGATTGCACTACAGTATGCTTGTATGAGATGAATTAAAAACACTTATTTTATCATTTTACAGTGCAAATATTTGTAAGAAAAATAACATACATTTTGATGTCAATTACAACACAAAATACAATATATTTGAAAATGTAGAAAAAATATTCAAAATACTTAATAAATTTCAATTGGTATTCCATTTTTAACAGTATGATTAAAATGGCAATTAATCACTAATAATTGTTGTAATCATAATTATTTTTTTTAGTTAATCATGTGAGTTAATGACAATTAATCAGCAGCCCTATTTCTTACTGAAAAAGAGGTCTAAATGACCATACACCTGACAGCAAGTTCAAACAATGCTAGTGAGACCTGTAGATGCTGCCTCTGTCTGATCCATAAAGAGGCTCCTTTGGGCTAAACACCATAACTCCACCACCATCTGGGCTCCTTTGTGGCACCAAGATGAATAAGAAGGAAGCAAGGGGTATTTTTTTTTATTCTGTTTTCTGTGCTTTTGCATTTTTTGCTGTAAGAGTCAGTTGAAGAAAAAAGGAGAGAGCGTGAGAAATTTTTCTGTTTTGGACAGAGACACATGCCATTGCAAGAAGTTTGACTGGGGTGCCATTGGGATACCACAGTGACCATTAAGGTTATCATTGTCCTTCAACTCCATTTGCAGGGTACCATATAGTCTGTCACCCTGCTTCAGAGACTACAGTGAGAGACAGTGACATGGTTTAGCCTGCCATACCATTAATGTGGTCTGCATTTCATATAACCCACATATGGTTCAGCATGCAGTTGCTTGTCTTTCTGGAACTCTACCCTACAACAAAGCTTGAATTAATACTAACTTGTTGGTTGATGTTAAAAAAAAGACAAAAATTCTATCCAAAGCAGATCTAAAATGGTGGAAATGATGTCTGGTTCTCTGAGGGTGTTCTTTCACCATTTTTAATAAGCTATACAACAAATCGTGTCTTTCCATCTCTGCAAGTTCAACTTGTTATGGCAATTCATCTTGTATACAGAGTTCACCAAAGTCATCCACACATGTGTGACCTCGAGATTGGACTCTAGTGTATTCTACACAGGGCTATGCTTGATGATCACATGAATTTTGAGATAGTGCAACTGATCACTTACTTAGAATAGTTTATGATTTGATTAACATTAGGTCAGAACTCCATAAAATACATTAGCTTCCAGTTCATTCCCAGGTGTAATTCAAGTTCATGTTATCCTGCAACATGGCAGCGGAGATAATGAGATACTTCATCTGAAAGTACTAAATTTATGACAATGGGGGGATGGGGAAGATTCTCCAAACCAAAATGAATGTTCTCCCCGGTGTGTAATACATTGGTTGTATCGGCTCAAATCCAGCACTGTCTTCCCATTTATTTTAAGCCTCCTTTCTGAAAGTGCCAAGCTAAGAGTAATTGTTACAGAGGTCGATATGCAATTGTGGTGGATCTAAACCGATTGCTTGTGCCCTCAGATTCTTCTGGTTTATTTAGAAAGGGCCTTCATACTGTAGATGCTTAAAACTGTGCTTTAGAGTCATCTTATTTACATTTATATTTATAGATATATATAGATGGATAGATATAGATATATATTTGTTTTTGGTAAGTTCCCCAATAAAGATAGTTTGTATCTAGCTAACTGCACTCAGTGGCCTTCTGCATAATCATTTCCTTTTTCTAACTAAAATTTAATTTTCTATTTTTAGTATGCAGACCACTGTATGACCTTTAGCTTCCATCTGGCATTGAGTTTCCGCTCTAGCAGAAGAGCACAGTGTATACAGAAAGCAGCTTGCCCTTGAATATCATATTGACAATAAAGTAGAAGTTCTGAGACTTGTTGGGTCAGTCAACAAAAAGCATTGATGTGTCAAATCCTTGGTGTCTTTTTTGTATGTACACTTCTTGAACTGTAAGAAGGCCATTGTTCGTTCACAGTTATATAAATGCAGCATGACTCTAAAAAGTATGGCTTTCATTTTAAGCTTTCCTGAAGCGTTCCAAAATGTACTGTCTATAATATTGATATATATGATTCTCCCAGGAACAATAAGGGTTTCAAACTTCTCAGTAGCAAAACTTAAACAATGTATGTATGCTTCAGATGAAGTTATTTGAAACTGAAGGAAATACCTTAAATTAAAATAAATATATAAGTAAAACAGTTGTAATGTATATATGCTGAATGATCAAAAAGCACATTAAAAGTGATATGCAAACAACACTCAAAGATTATCCACCACTGAAATACAGTTTGTGATTTAAAGTTAATAATAAATATCAGCATAGTGAACAGTTCAGAAGAAGCAGTGAAGACTAAAATCACCAGTTGAAACAACAGAGCAAAATATATTGTAATTTAATTACCCAGGTTAGAGATTGGGTAGGACACTAGGGGTAAAACACCTATTCTTATTCAAAGTACTATGAGATCTTTAGTGACCACAGGTGTTTAGGAAATAGGTTTTTCATCTCATATAAGAAGGTACCAGTAAAACATCCTTACCACCATGCTGGGACTAGAGCTGTGCAGGAAACACAATTTCTGTTCTGTGAATAATTTAGTATTTCTGATTTTTTTTTTCATTTTGAATACAAAATAAAGGTCAAAAATGCAATTTTTTCTGTGTAATCGAAGTTTAAAAAAAAAAAAAAAAACTGGGCAGGGAGCCATCCGGCCATTTAGCTGGTAGGTTGACGAGAAACCAACTTTTGGACCAGCCAGTCAGCATTCCTGATTTCCAGTGAAAGTTTTGATGGAATTGACATGTTCCCACAGAATATTTTGATTCTACTGGATCATCATTTTCAAACAGAAACATAGTTCCATAATGTCAGTGACCTGATGACCCCAGAAAACTCATCTAAATAAAATAAAAACTTGAGATAGATTGTGAAAAATACTACTAGCTATCCACTAAAACAGTTACTATAGTGCTGTCATTAACCTAATGACCAGTCTTTTAGATGTGGGATTATTGTACAATATCTGATAATGGTAATAAAAGAATAAACGGTGTAAAATATGACCACATAAACATATTCAACTAGTTATTTAAATTTGTTTATCATTGACTCCTTCAGTGATGACTGGAATGCTGAAAGGGTGATGTGTGTATATGTAGCAACTAAATTAAGAGAACAGTTGGCAATTCACTCATTGTCTGTCTGAGAATTCCTGATCAAACTGTGGCAGGAAAAGAACTTAACAAAATATCAGCAAAAGCAGGAAGTTCCAGTTTATTGCAGTTCTAATTGTTAGATACTTGAGAGAGTCCTGAACAAGAGAAAGCTGTGCATGATAATTTCATTTGATTGGTAGATTTCTCCCGCTGTGCCCAAGCATGTAGTTGATGTAGACTATCGAAAGAAGAGAGTCTCAGGCCAGGTGGCATTAATTATGAAGAGATAGTTGGGGAAAATGTAGACAGAAGATTCAGCTTTTGCAAATGCCTTTTGCAGCAGCATTCTGAATGGATATTTGCTGGATGAGGTTGCACTGGTCAAGGCTAGAGAGCACTACTCAAATGCATCTTGATGCACTACTCAAGATGCAAGATGATGGAAGCCTGGAGAAGAGTTTGAACCATGTGAGTCATTAGTGGAAGCTGTGTC
Source organism: Sternotherus odoratus (assembly GCA_032164245.1). Lineage (NCBI taxonomy): Eukaryota > Metazoa > Chordata > Testudines > Kinosternidae > Sternotherus > Sternotherus odoratus. The sequence continues at coordinate 39,867,829 of JAVMKO010000004.1, forward strand.
TTAGAGATGTTATGCAGCTGAAATCACAAGATTTAAAAATAGCTTGGCTGTGAGGACCTATAGAAAGGTCTAAATCAAAAATGATGCCCAGGCTTTGGGATTGAATGACAGAAGAGCTGGTGGTGTTGCCCACAATGATTAAGAAAGGGATAGAAGGGAGAATTTAGGTGGGGAAAATATTAAGAATCTTGTTTCAACAATGTTAAGCTTGAGCTGATGGCTAGATATCAATGAGAAGTTGTCAGAGAAACAGGCCAATATTTTAGTTTGTACAGAAGAAACAGATCTGGAGTAGAGAGGTGGATCCATAGTAGCTGAATTTGTGTTTGTGGATGAGATTTCCCAGAGATAAGATGTAGAGGGAGTCAGAACTATCATGCCAAAGTTTGTCATTAACACCTTAGACAAGCTACTTAGCATATCTAAACCACAGGACTAATCTACTTTTGACTATAGGGTGGGAATTGTACCATGCACTGGTATGCTATGCTGTAATTGCCCTGTGGGTGCAAACTAAAAGGTTCCTAGTTTGTGTTAACATAGTCCTTTTTCTAATACAACCTGCAAAAAGTGAGTGAAATAGGTGGGAAGGTGAAAGGTGGAACAGAGACAGTGCAATAATAATAATAATAATAATAATTAATATGAATATAGCTTAATATTGCATAGATATATATTGAAAGGGTCATTTTGGATGGTCAGTTGTAGCAAATAATTACTAGAAGTAAATTCTGCAGTTCAGATGCAAGCACATAAATTTAGCTCTGCATGACAGCAGACATGGGAGATACAGTTCTTCCCCATGAGGTGAGAGCTTTAGTTAAGAATAAATATGTGGAGTATAACTTGAACAGCAAAGATGTTAAAGAGCATTTAATTTCAGTATTAGGTGTTCTGCTCGCTGCAGCAAAAATAGACTATTATGGAATGGGGCACAATAATTTTTGATGAATTAGATGAAAAATCTCACTGGAACGAAATCAATCTCAGCTTGGGGCCTTGAGATATTGATCTATCTCAAGTATTATATTACTAATTTGTAAGGCTTTGGATCTGAAAAACTCTATGGTCCTCAACATGATGAGTTTGGTGCAAGGCTAAAACCATGCCAGCTCTAAATTTAAGATTAGTTTCCAAGGCAATCATTCTTTCATTCTTTCATTCTTTCTTTTTCTTTCGTTCTTTCCAAAATCAAGTTAAAATGGTATTACATGATTCATTTACTAATATTCTCTGCTAGTGAAGTTGGGTGAAAACAAACATTTTATAAATAATTTTTTTCTTGACTGTTCATTGTGTTATAGTACATCCCAGAGCCATTTCAATATGACAGCTCCATTGTTTTCCTCCATTTTCTCATCTCTGAAAGTATGAGTGGCCAATTAACTTTTAAAACTATATCTGCACAATGTGAACAACAAATAAAAATGTTTTTTTTGTAAATGCAAACTAGAAACATGTTGTCTAAACAATATATCAGTGTAAATACAACTAATAGAAAGTGTAAGCTTTCTGCTAAGTGAAGTATTCTTTTCCTATGAGGTTTTCATCTGTGAAGCTACCCCCGCTATATCACTATTGCATTCAAGCCAGCAGTTCCTCTAAAGTCCATTAGAAATTCCACTTCATATAACACATTTCACTATAATAGCAAAAGTATTTGCTCCCAAGAGTGAGCACAATAATATATTTTTATGATGTAATCGTCCACAGCCTAGAGAACACCTGTTAGCTAAATCTGATTTAGTATAGTGCTCCTAACACTCTGAAACCATAGAATGGTATAGTAAGGTAGTTAGGAAACAAAGTAAGAACTTGATTTTTACAACAAAAAATAGTAGCATAGCTCATGATGTTTATTCTCCATTTGAAGGTCTCATTCGTTATACAAAGAGACCATGAAAATAATGTATTATTCTATGTACAATTTGTAGTATTGCAGCTCAGTTTCATAGCAGTCTATGCACTAAGAATGAGAAGGTGTAAATAAACCCCTCATAATTATAATTTCTAGATAGAAATACTAATAAAATTACCTTCAAAACATGTTCAGCAACTTGATTATTATTAAATCATGTGCCCTTGCCAGAAAGAAGAATTTTACTGTCAGAGCTAAATAACACTATAGTTTCCATAAAAAATCAAAACAACTTCATTTGCCGGATTCTTGGTACATGAAGAAATAGTGTAAGCAAACATATCCCTGGGATAATACTATTTACTTCAAATAAGGTAAGCCAGGAATGATTTTTGGTATGCTTTACCATGGCATGCAAAAAGAAGGCTATGGACAAACATGCATTCTTATTGAATAGTCAGATATCTAAGTTCCACATTTGTCATGAACATCAAGTTTGTATGACTAAATCTAAGTTTAGGTTTCAAAACTCAGGTGGTAAAAATTAGTCACACAAGTTTGAACATGCTAATGTAAAGAAAAAGTTGAAAAATGGACTAAGAATAATTAACATTAATTATTATGTCTAGCAAACATGGCTACACCAACGCTGCAAACAATAAGAATGTTTGTCTATAGCCTTCTTTTTGCATGCAATGGTAAAACATACCAAAAATCATTCCTGGCTTACCTTACCTGACAAATGTGGAACTTAGATATCTGACTATTCAATAAGAATGCATATGTCATAAGTATAAAGTAGTTTAGGATTTCTGTTTTACCTGTAAAGGGTTAATCTGAAAGTAACCTGAGAGGGAGATGACGTAATCAACCTCAGGAACAAAGAGAGTGTTTTTAGTTTCAGTTTCCCTCCTCCTCTCTCTCATGCTGTTCGCCTGGCTATGGGACGAATCAACCTTCTGTCTCTATTCTACATTTCTATAATCTTCTAAAAAGCCAAGTCCAGTAGTAAGTGAACTGTATGATTGAACTGTATCACTTGATAATTGATCCACGGTGTTTCTTTTTCTGTTAGCCTTTAGCAGAAGTAGAAATTCCTAGTGAGGGGGTCAGGAGGCTGTATAATGTTAAGGGCTTTTTTCTATTGATTTCTGTACAAGGAGTTTATGCTTTTCTTTTTTCTTTAATTAAACTTTTCTTTTTAAGATTTTGTCTGCTTGTTTCTATTGGATAGATCCTGGTTTGGATCGGACACATCTCACACAAAGTGAGGGTTTTGGTCTTTGTTCTCAAGTCTCTCCCAGGTAAAGGGAAGAGATTTGGGGAGGTGATTAAAGTAGGGATTCCAATTTACCCTAACCCATGGTTTTGGGGCTTAAATTGGTGGTAGCAGCATTATTCCAAGTCCAAACTGAAGAAGTTTGTGTTTTGGGGAATTTTTTTTAACCTAAGCTGGTAAAATAAGCTTGGGGGGGGGGGATTTCTTCTTTCATGCGGGGTACCCACATCTTTACCCTAGAGTTCAGAATGGGGATGTAAACCTTAATGGCATAACTAATTTTTTTTAATCTACAATTTTCAGGTTAGTGGTGTGCAAAAGCAGGGTACTCAGTTTTGGACCACTTTGAAAATACGTCTCCTTAGTTCAGAATCTAATATAATATAAGATGAGAAGAAATCATGGAGTCCTTGATGGCATCCTTAGATTTATTTGCACATATTCCCTCAATCAAACTGTGTGACAATAGTTCACAGTTTGTATTTTATAAAAAATATATTAAAACATTATCAGACAAACTCTAATTATGAAATTAAAGAATATGTGTTTGGACAGATGGAATTAAGTTTATATATTTTTAAAACTTGAATTAACTTTTTTTTCTGAATTCTGTTGATCTTAGTGACCTTGTTTGTGCTAAATATGGGACTATCTGCAAGGAAATGCATAATTTTATACTCTGTAGGCTTAAATTAAATGCCAAATAGCTTCAAAAGCCATTTTAATTGCTAAAATGAAAAGACGACACACATCAAAGAATCTTTATTTTTTCATGCTGATGCCTACATAGCTTTTTTATATCCATTTAAAGCTGTTAGTTAGACTTTATCCTTATTATGGCACCCCTTGAATAGTTGTGTGCTTTTAAAAGCTGCAATTGCACATTTTCAGAATAAAATAGAATCCAAATTCAAAACTTCAGTCCTTTTCTCCAAAAAACTTCATGTGCACATAATACATTTAAGATTATAATGAAAACGATACCTGCCTCTTATATAATCCTTTCCATGTGTAAATCTCAAAGCACATTGCCAAGGAAGTCAGTGCTATTTACCCCCATTTTATAGATGGGTAAACTGAGGAAAAGTACTGACTTGCTCAATGCCACCCAGATGGTCAGTAGAAGAACCAGGAACTGAAATCAGGTCTCCTGAGGTCTGGTCCCCTCTTCTAGACACTGGGCAACACTTCCCGCCCAATGCCAAATCTTATTTGATCAGCTTTTCAAAATATTTTATGTATAACTTCCTTCACTGGAAAAGACCAGCATTAATAACAATCCTTTTGAAAAATAATCTACACTAACCACATCAAATATTACCTCAAATGTTATAGTTCTTTTCTACAGACATACGCTTGGACAGAGGACTCTGTCTCTTTCCCTCGCTCTGTCTCAGATTGTCCAGGTGAAATGGTACAGTAGCTAGACATATCTATGACACAGGCAGCTGAATTGATTAACCTGAATATATCAATGTGGAGGATCTGGTATAATCAAGTAAGAAAGCCAATTTAGCACCAATATAAACCAGTAACTCCCTGCAGAGTGAGGTACTAACTAAGAAGAATGGACTGGTGGAATTTGGCCCTAATGTCTTAGCTAAGTCACTTCTCAAGTAAAATTCCCAATACCTTAAAATTTTTGACTGAATAAATATTCTGAATTTGACCTCATGACTTCATTCATAAAAGTACTCCATCTGCAGGCTGGTGTGGAGTCTCTGTTTAAAAAAATCAGTGTTTACTCCCAGCTACCAAACTGCAAAGCTGCTCAAACTTTTTTTTCAACATTTTGATGAATTTCAAAATACAACACTTTTTAAATATTAGGAAAAGTGATTTTTCATTATTTCCCCCTCCCCCTTTGCTTCTAATTAGCTATATAGCTGATTGAAAGCACATACCTTTAGAATTTTTGAGATTTTTTTTGGGAAAAAACAAAATTTCAAATTTTCTAACTCCCAAGGAAAAATATTAAAAATAGAATTATTTATTTCCCTCCCACGTTGTTTCTACCAGCTCTACCACACATGTGAAATGGATGTGTGACAGGATTATGCTTTGAATGGAAAATAATGGTGGTGTCATAGATTGCTTACAGTTACTATACAAGGTAATTGGTGATTTTTTTTAAATTATTTCTTTTTTCTGATGGTGACATTACAATTTATCACATCAAAGACAGTCTTTAAAGATATGCTATTAGATAATATACACAAAACTATGGCTTAATTATCATCTGGGATGTGGTTGGCAGGCAGCATTTCTGAAAAGCCTACGCCCATGTGAGACAATGCCCATGTTCTTCATAAACGGCCATGGATTTCAACATAAAATACTTTAATGAATGCTATTCAGTATCCAAACCAGCATGAGGTTGAGCTATCCAATAAATACTGTACATTACCTAAAGGCTTTGAATTTGCATAATACAATGATAATTCTAGTAGGATGAATAAAATTCATATAGGCCCTGATTATCAGAGGTGTTCATCACTAACTTTAGCTGGAGCTATGAGTACTCATCATGTTTGAAAAACATGTGCTTCTGGAACATTAACACCGATCAAATTTTAAGTCTCTTTTTTAATGTCATTTCTTAAATAAATGAAGGAAATGCTATTCAGGATATGATTTTATTTCTTAGGAAGTTTGTATAAAAAAGAGAGGAGAGCGAGCTCTGATTCTGCATTATAACCTTGTGTTTGACAATATTACCACTATTTTTTTAGTTGGTAAAATAAAATTATTCATATGATAATTCAGTGACCTTCAAAACTAATTTGGTCTTCACATTCTTGTTGCTTATCTTTATGCAGTGATGCCAGAGGATGATGTGCACAATTATGAGAAAATGACAGAAGTAAAAATTACTTATTAGGTCATCTTCTCTAGCCTCTTATAAATAAAAGATTGATACCTACAAGAGACTTTTGTCTAGTCCAGTTATGTAAGAATGGGGCTTCCAGCATGTTCTTTATGAGACTAGTCAAAAGTCCAGTAGACCTAGTGACTATAAAACTTTCCATGATGTCAAGTCAAAACTGACTTTCAGGGCCGGCGACAGGGGGGTACTACAGGTACAGCTGTACCGGGCCCCGGACTTCAGGGGGGCCCCCTGAAGTCCGGGGTTGGCCCGGTATGCAGCTGTACCCCCTTGTCGCCGGGGCTGTGAGCAAGGTGCAGCTCCAGGCAGCCGCTGCAGCGCTCACCAGCCCACTCCCCCGGCACCCAGCAGCCTCCCCCCGCCCCCCTTTGCTTCTCCCAGCCGGGCCACGCGGCCAAATCGCATGCGGGGGTTGGGGCCCGCGGGTGGCGGGAGACCGGCCGGGGGGGGGCATGATCTGCATATGGTGCCCCAAAATTCCTGTCGCCGGCCCTGCTGACTTTCATCATTTAACTTCTACACAAAGCTTCTTTGACAATCATATGACATTTATTCCTTTGACTTGTTTAAATACTTGTATAAAGGTGATATTCAGTTTTATTTATTAGGCATGAACTGAGTGCTTAACAGTGTACTGAATGTAGAAGACATTTGGTGGGATTTTCAAAAGTACCAAAGTGATTTAGGAATACAAACATCACTTGCTTTAACTGGGACTCATACTCCTAATTCACTTACATCATTTTGAAAATCACATATATAGAATGTATCCACTTATAATCCAGATATGCATTTACAAACAGTAGATAATATGTAGATTCACACTGTTCTGTAAGGCATCAAATTATCACAATTTATTGCTATAGGTGATACAAAAATGGAACAGCAGTAGCTGGCTAGATATACAATTTTGGATACAATTAAAAAAACCAGCTGGAATTTAGTATCTGACAAATCCAAAAAAAATGGACTTCAGTTTGGTTGAGAGAGCCATTCACCATCATGGGTCCTTTTCTGAATTTGCAAAAATGACTTGGCAATTTATATGAGGATGGGTAAAACATCAGGAATTTCTGCTTCTGACCCTGGCAGAAATATCACAGGAACAGTTTCTCTTAAAATGTTATGATGATTCTAGCAAAATTTAGAACTGGTCTGAATACATCAGTGCAGAGGGTTTTTTTTCAGAAATGAATAGAAAATACCTTAAATATTTCAGAGTGAAGTAAAGCTTCTAAATTAAATGTTTATAGTTGACTTAAATGTTTTCTTTATATTTTAATATGTACCTCCAAAATGAGATCAGAAATAGGAATGGACAAAGTGATTAAGCAAACAACTCCCCCAAAACATCTTTTTTGAGAGTTGAAGTTAAATTAAACCATTTAATGTTTTTTATGTAAGTAGATATCCTAAGGCAAAGTTAAACTGAAAAACAGCACTTAATGCAGATTTTCGCTGTAATGGAAATTACAGTGAGCACACTGGTGCATTCAGACATTTTTAAATCTACTTCATAATACATGGTTTCACTATTGCATATCCAAGTTCACCATAAAAGGTTTCCGCTATCATCTAAAATCAGCAGCTGTTTTCATAAATGCCTGTGGAATAATAGCTGTTTTTACAAGATCTGCGTCAATATACATCTGGCCTATCGAACTGAAATTAGAGTCAAACTCTAAAAAGAGACTGGTATCAAAATTTTCAAGAAGAAAACTCCTCAGTTGATATTTACAAACACTAGTTGTTTCTTAAAAATAGATAAACAATTATCCTCTTTCCTCTGGTAAGAATTTTCCAGTACAGAAAAGGCATTTATATATGAACACTTGCTGTGAGTACACAACATGTGCATTGTACACTGTTGAGAGAGCAATAGACATAAAGACTATCGAAGAGCAAAAGAAAGAAAGACAGAGATGGATACAGAGGATAATTTACTTGGATATAAAGTATTTAATTTGAAATAATAGGATTGGATAGAAGCCACTAAACTAAGGCCTGGTCTACACTAGGAATCAACTTCAATATAGTTACATCTCTCAGAGGTGTGAAATATCCACACCCGGGACAAAGACAGCTAGTTCAGCCTAAACACCAGTGTAGATCAATGCTAGGCTGATGGGATAATTCTCCCATTCACCTAGCTACTGTCACTCAGGGAGCTGGATTACCTACACCTATGGGAGAACCCCTTCCACCAGTGTAGGTGGTGTCTTCACTGAAGAGAATAGGTGCAGCTGCACTGCTGCCACATTTTAAGTGTAGACAAACCTTAAGCTTAAATTCATGCATCATCACAGTCTAATCATGTTCATGGATAAGAACTAAGTATGGCATCCAATGGTGCTGCTGAAATCCTACTTGAATGTTCATGATGGGATAACTGTCACACAACCTGAGAGACAAATAAAGTAATCCCCTCACCCACACAAATATATGTATTTATTTATGTGCATAAGGGGTCAAAAATTCCTTTAGAGAGATGTATCACATTCAAGTGAAGGACAGAATGGATTTACTCACTGGATATTTATTTTCTCTTAAACCTTTAGAAAATTTGATTGGAGAGAAGAAAAATGCAGTAGTGACTGAGCAGCAAAAGCCTGCTTTATGAACTTTCTTACATCAGAGAGACTTATGGTTTCCACTGACTTTAAAAAAATCTCTTTGTCTATTTGGAAATCTGGAAAACCATTGGGTTTTTTATAGTATTTTTATATGTCAGTACTGAAGATGTAAAAAGGAAAATTTAATTGACCCTAAGCATGGATTGTGTCTTATTTATGAGAGATCTTTCAGGCTTCACAGTATTTCTATCATCTGATAAAAGTAAATAAATGGTGCCTCTCTTTTTTTATATTGCAATCTCTTTAAGAATGGTATCCCTTTAATTTTTAATGCTTCATGAGTATAGTGATTGGACCATAGGTAACATATTTAAGGGACTGAGGAGCAAAAAGAATGAATAATATTTGTTTCAATGTCAATGGAAAACCCTCCATTTCTCTATTTAAAATTCAGAAGCCTATCGAGTTCATCTTAATTGAACAACTAATTTGTTGTTGTTGTTCTTCTTCTTCTAAGTCAGAGAGAGTTCGGTAGTTAACCTGTCCTTTTTCAAATATTTAGATGCACTGAAACCATGAGTTGAAATCCTAGCAGGGACAACTGGATCCTTCAGACTTCAAGATAGAACAATATTGACCCAAAGATGTAACCAATTGTTTTACAAAACTGCAGTTCACTCTTAAAAATGTTCAAGATCAAATAATCACTCTTAGCTTAATTTATTGTCTAAAGACAAAGCAATACAATATGAAAAGGAGACATGCATACCCTCCTTCTGTGAAGCAAATTCTCACAGCGTGTTCAACTTGCACAGAAGGTGTGCTTCAAATATCTGCCTTTCAACTAGTAGTATTTATACTATGATTTACAAGTTACAAAGCTCTTTAGGCATCACTAGACTCCAACCCATGGGTTTGCAATTATTCCTTGCTATTTTGTTCTGTACTTTTCTTGCCTCTGTTTTGGATACTATATTCCAAACTAATTGGGTGTAGAAGCATATCCCATCCTGTCCTAGGACACACCATTGATGTATCTTGATAGTATTTTCAGATGCCAATGCTGAGTTCAGCTTTTCAAAGTCTTGTGGGTACTTGATGTGGAAGAACAGGAATGTGGGATGAACACAATGCTTTCAGCTAACATGACTTCCCAACATCAATGTATATATGCCAGGCCCATAATACCTATTAAAATGATGTATACTACACACACACACACACATATATATATATTGGCTAACAGGTAGGTAAATTAAGTACCATGGAGCTATATATAAATTGTTGCCTGAATTCACTGCATACTGGGAAAGAATAGATGGGAGGGTTTTGTTCATATGCATCTAGATTCCAAATGTGCTAGGTGCTACACAAACACTGTAACAGCCTATAAGAGATTTCCTTCCCCACTCTAAACTCTAGGGTAAAAATGTGTGGATCCCACATGAAAGACAAATTAACTCCAAGCTACTTTTCCCAGCCTAGGTTAAATCTTTTCCCCCAAAACCCAAACTTCTCCAGTTGGGGTTTGGAAATCCGCTGCCACCATTAACGTGAGTATCCCAAAACTATGGGGTGGGGCAAATTAAAACCCCGATAGTAACACCCCCTCCCCCTTGCTACCTGGGAGAGATTAAGAACACAGACTCCAATCCAAAGCTAGGATCCCTCCAACAGAATTAACAGACAATTCTTATAACCAAAAAAAGGTTTAATAGAGAAAAGAGAAAAGCATGCAACTTACACACACTTTACAGATATTCAGTTCCTAGCCTTAACCCCTCCCTTGGAATTTCTCTCCCTGATGAGGTTAAAGACACCATAGATTGATTACAAGCTTATACAATTAACAATTTCACTTACTGCCAGGCTGACTTAGAAACTTTTCAAGGGATGAGTAGAAAGGTGATTCATTACCCCAGAGCCGGGGAGGAGATGGAGACAGGCCGAGTGCCCGGGAAAAAGTGAAACTAACTCCTTTGTTTTGAGGACTGAGAGCTTTTATGTCATCCCCTCTCCTGTTCAGGTTTTAACCCTTTACAGGTAAAACAGTAATTCTTAGGGTATGTCTTCACTACAGGAGTAGGTCAATTTCCCTTAAGTCGATTTTCTAAAGTGTACTTTAGAAAATCGACTTAGTGTGTCCCCACTAAGGAGAGCAGGTCGACAGTGGTCGACACTGTCTGTCCTTAAACTTTTGCAGGGGTCGACATAGCCCGCATTGCACTGTGGGTAGGTATCCCACAGTGCCGGGAGTGCTGGACACCCCCGCCTGCCCAAGCAGCCCCGCGGACCCCTCCCGCTCGCCCAAGCAGCCCCGCGAACCACCCTGCTCGCCCAAGCAGCCCCGTGCCAAACCCCCCGCCTGAGGGGGGGGGGGAGCCGGCGCCGGGCTGCTTGGGCGGGCAGGGGGGTTCGCGGGGCTGCTTGGGCAGGCGCGGGGGTTCGCGGAGCTGCTCGGGCGGGCGGGGGGGTCTGGCGCGGGGCTGCTTGGGTGAGCGGGGGGGTTCGCGGAGCTGCTCGGAGGTCGGAGGCTTAAAGTCAGATGCCTCTTCACTACATCACAATCGACCTAGAGAGGTCGATTTTAGCACTACTTCTCTCATCAGGCAGTAGTTATAAAGTCGATTTTGAGGGCCCTTTAAATCGACTTTAAGGGCATGCGTGTGAAGACAGGTACACGTTTATTTCGACTTAACGTCATTAAAGTTGACGTTAAGTCATAGTGAAGACATGCCCTAAGGCACTTCATACTTATGACACAGCCCCAAAGAACTTATAATATAAAAAGACAAAACAATAAATCATATGAAGGATGGGTTGTAAAGATATAACATATAAGCACTGTCAGTGATGGCGATGACTGTAATATTATGGGAGTAGGAAGAGGGGCAGTATCAAGAGATAATGAGTTTTAAAAGAGCAAATTAACAGGAAAAAAGTATTGGTGCATGGCTGCATGCTCCATTTTACAAGGAGGTAAGCACTCTACTGTCTGGTCCGTCCAACCCTTATAGAAATTATAGAGTCATAGAAATTATAGAGTGTCACGGTACTGAAATAGTTTGGTACCGTGTAGATCAATGGGTGCACGAAATATTATGTGAAAGGGGTCATAACAGGTGTCTTATGTGTGTATCTATTCCATATGTGTGTATCTATTCCATATGTGTGTATCTATTTTGTAACTAAAGTTAAAGCTTCAAGCTGTACTTCAAGCTTAGGCTTGGCTCCTGTGAAGGCTCAGACAGGCTGGGGCTGCCTGATGGCCCGTTAAGGGACATCAACCACACAATGGATTTTGTATCTGCCTGTCCACACCCAAGCTGCTCTAGGAATGTCACTGCCTGGTCAGAAACTGAATCCTGGAGAAGTCTAGTGATTGGACCTTGTGACTCTGAGCCTCCATTTTGCAACTGGACTCTGCAGAAGAAGGAGGAGGGTCTTGGCCCAGAAGAAAAAGTCTATAAAGCCTGGAAGAACATTCCCCATTTTGTCTTTCACCTCCAGTCTTCAGCCTGCCTTGTTTCCAGCTTTGGATGGAACTTTGCTACTCAGGGAACTCTGGACAATGGTACTGACCCATCCCCCGAATGGGATGCATCCAAAGACTTTGATTTGAACCTGCAGTTATTCTACCTTTGCTGCAAGCCTGTACTAAGAGATGTGCCATTACTGTGTGTAATTGATTTCTTTTAACCATTCTTAACCCTCACCTATACCTTTTTTCTTTTGTAATAAACCTTTAGATTTTAGAGTCTAAAGGATTGGCTACAGCATGATTTGTGGTAAGATCTCATTTGTATATTGACCTGGGTCTGGGGCCTGATTCTTTGGAATTGGGGAGAACCGTTTTCTTTATTTGGGGGATTGGTTTTCATAACCATTGATCCCCAGGACAGGTGGCTGCTGGTGGTGATACTGGGAATCTGGAGTGTCTTAAGGGGATTGCTTGTGTGACTTGTGGTTAGCCAGTGGGGTGAGACCAAAGTCTGTTCTGTTTGGCTGGTTTAGTTTGCCTTAGTGTGGAAAAACCCCAGCTTTGGGCTGTAGATGCCCTTTTGGAAGCAATTTGTCCTGATCTGACACTCATAGATAGATCCCACCAGGAACAGCACCGTTACATAGAGTCATAGAAATTATAGAATCATAGAGCTGGAAGGTATCTCGAGAGGTCATCTAGTCCAGCCCCCTGCACTCATGGCCATCCCTGACAGGTATTTCTCTAACCTGTTCTTAAAAAGCTCCAATGATGGAGACTCCACAACCTCCCTAGGCAATTTATTCCAGTTCTTAACCACTCTGACAGGAAGTTTTTCCTAATGTCCAACCTTAAACCTCCCTTGTTGCAATTTAAGGCCATTGCTTCTTGTCCTATCCTCAGAGGTTAAGAAACAATTTTTTCCCCTCCTCCTTGTAACATACTTGAAAACTGTTATGTCTCCTCTGTCTTCTCTTTTCCAGACTAAACAAACCCATTTTTTTTATCTTCCCTCATAGGTCATGTTTTCTAGACTTTAATTGTTTGTGTTGTTCTTCTCTAGACTCTCTTCAGTTTGCCCATATCTTTCCTAAATTGTGGCACCCAGAGCTGGACACAGTTCTCTAGTTGAGGCCAAATTAATATGGAGTAGAGCGGAAGAATATCTTGTTGTGTTTTGCTTACAAGACGCCTGCTAATACATCCCAGAATGATGTTTGCCTTTTTTGCACCAACATTACATTGTTGACTCTTATTTAGCTTGTGGTCCCCGATAACCCCCAGATCCCTTTCTGCAGTACTCCTTCCTAGTCAATCATATTATATGTGCACAGCTGATTGTTCCTTCCTAAATAGAGTACTTTGCATTTGTGGTAATTGAATTTCATCCTATATACTAAAGACCATTGCTTCAGTTTGTCCAGATCATTCTGAATTTAAATCGTATCCTCCAAAGCACTTGCAACCCCTCCCAGATTTGTATCATTAGGAAACTTTATAAGTGTACTCTGTCTGCCATTATCTAGATCACTGATGAAGATATTGAACAGAACCAGACCCAGAACTGATCCGTATGGGACCCCACACATTATGTCCTTCCAGAATGACTGTGAACAACTGATAACTCTCTGGGAAAAGATTTCCAACCGGTTTTGCACCCACCATTTAGATTGCATTTCCCTAGTTTGTTTATAAGACGGTCGTGCAAGATAATATCAAAAGCTTTAATAAAATCTACACTTCCCCCTTATCTACAAGGCTTATTACTCTGTCAAAGAAAGCTATTAGGTATTGGTTTGACACAATTTGTTTTACAAATCCATTCTGCCTGATACTTATTACTTTATTATCTTCTAGGTAATGACCTATGACCTAGTCCTTTTTCTAACAGCTTGCTTCTAGGGAGGAGCAGAAACAAGCAGGATGTCTTTGGGTAGCAATGTGAGGAAGATTGTTTCTTGCTTGCTCCTCAGCTAGATGGTCACAGAGTTTAGTTCAGATAATATGACAGAACTAAAACATATTTTTGAATTCAAAATCAGCTCATTGCTAGAAATCATGGAGGAAAATGGATCAGAAACTTTTGAAAAGGAACATTTAAAGGAGTACAAGCTATAGCTGATTCTAAGTTCTACTTCTGACGCTCATTTCAATTAGATAACATTAGTTCTTTAGCTAAAGATAAGAAGTTTTGGGGGACATAATTGATTAGACTTTGCTTTGCTGCCTGTTGCCCCTTCCCAAAAAGCACCTAATGTTTAGAAAAATGGATATGTCATTAAATAATGAACCATAATAATAGCTAAGATGCTTAAATTACTCATTCCTCGTAAAGTATATACATTTTCATATTCTTTAATGAATTAATTATTCCCTAAAATATTTCCATTATATGACCAGCTCTCTAGATTCTCAGATAATGCAAATACTGTCTTTAACATTTTTCCATCAATCACTGAATGATTTATTCATTTAGATATATTTTATAGATATTATTCAACCAGATGTTTGCAGCAGCTATTACATGTCTTTGTTATTTGTAAGCAAGAGATTTCTGCAAAGAAAGATAAACTCTCAACTAGCAAAACTTAACTTCCTTGTAACAAGAATTCTGTATCTTATTTTACATACCCAAGTGCATAATTAACTCAATATATTTTCACCTCACTGTTGATTTAACAAGTAGATTTCTACAACAGTGTTTAATGTGATGACCCTTTCAGTTTTTATCGGAAATCTTCTGCTTTTGCTATCCTTCCTATGCTTGTTCTTCAGTCTCTTAAGACATTCAGAAAACTTCAATTACTTTAATTTGTGTGTTGAAGATAGCTGATAGAGATTTACACTGCTTGCCAAAGTCTGTTAAGCCAAGCATTTTGAACATAGTATCTACATAAATACATATTGAATAAATGTAGATCTTTGGTTTATAAGGACTGGCATAAGAATTGAACTTGTTTAAATATAATCATAACAGAAAAAGAGAGATAGAAGGAGGGACTGAATAGAAAGCCTAACCAAAGGAGTTGGCATAAAATATATCATTTATTTATCAGATGATTTTCATTCAAATGGCATAAAGGGGACTAAACAGCTGCACAGAAGTGATAAGAAGGTGCAATGATTCAAGCATGAGCAAATCTTGTTCCCTGCTGTAGGATCCAACCTATGCAGTTCCCTGTTTTGTGCCATGGGGAAGAATTTGAGGAACTCATGAGAGCATATAGCCATGGAATCCCAGTGAAGTAAAGTGAAAGACTAATGGAAGCTATTCTATCCCTAAGGGGCTAATAACACTTGTTAAGTGCAGAGTATTTGAAACTGGATGGCTAGCCTCTGCCTGAGACCCATCGTACCAGAGGGAGCTGGGAAAGAAAAGAGTAGGAGTTACTGATTCAGAGACTGGTCTGATATTGCAGACTCTGACATATGGCTGAGACTGCCAAGACAACTGCAGTGATTGTGGATAGACACAGTGCAATTGAGAAAAGGGAATGGGCTGGCTGGCATCAGACTTCAGCAGCAGAAGGAGACATAGCCCTCAGTTGTTCTCTGCAGAGTAGGGAAAAGATCTCTATTATATCCTTCAGCCATAATGGTCCAGCCATTCAGAAACACCAGCTTTACAGAAGGTTATCTCCTTCAAGCAGCTGTCCCCGAAATGGTTTGATTATTGAAACCACTGGGCAGGGAGAGAAGCCACTCCCTATATACAATTGTTGGTCGTCTAAGGTGGACTACAAAGCCACTTCGGAGGGAAGAGAAAGTGATAGTAATTTTGGGGATTGGGGTATTCCAGGAAGAGGCTACATGAACACATAATTTTCAGGGATGATGGTGTCCTCTGGACAGCATTCCAATCTCAGCACTAAACTTTTTTATGATTGGGTTTCAAAGCCACTATCATTTTATTTACATACTTTACAAGACAAAACCAACAAAGCCAGTTTTTAAAAACTAGCTTTTTCAATATTTTTATTGAGACGCTTGTTTAAAATGTTCTGAGCTTGTAAAGGTATAATTATCGTATCCTAATAATTATAACAGACAACATTTCTCTTCCTGTTTGATCTAAACTGTAAATTTCTGATCTTTTTGTCAAAGACAGAGCTGTTTTCATGGGAATATTTTGAACTTTGATGAAAATTTTATGACACTTCCAACAAAACATGCTGCTCATTAAAGTTTTATACTGAGAGAGCTCTATCTGAATTGTTTTTGAATTGTAAATACCACATAATTGTCATCAATAAGCTGTTGATGAAATACCTGTTCCCAGTAGTTTATGTCTGCAGACGGGAGGTTGGGGTCTCTAATGAATACTTATTTTTATTGTCCCAGTGTGTTGAGATTTGGCTCCTATAGTTCTGTCATGGTGATGGTCCCATAAAGTCAAAGAATAATGAAGATGCTGATGATTTATTTATAACATTTTTCAAGGCATTTTCAGAGGAAACAAATTATGTAGTTTTCAAATATCGTATTCATTCTCTTTCTCCTAAGAAATTCGAGGGAGACGATGGTCCCCTTAGTTTCTTTCATACACTTTTTATGAGTCAAAACTTAACACATCTGTTTTCAGATTGTAATGCACAACACTGGTTCCTCTCTTATATGAATATAAACTATTATGTTGTTTTCCATAGGACAACTGGTTCAGACAACTGGCCATCTGCACAGCAGCAAAATATAGTCAACCACTCTATTTTTTGGTGGGACTCCTTGGGACTTGCTTTGACAAGTCCCAGGGAGTCCCCTCCAAAATAAAGTGGTTGACTATATTTTGCTCACAGAAGGTTATTTCAAAAACATGTATTTGATACACCTTAAGCTCTTATTACTTACTGCTTCTTATAATATCCTTTATAGTTGGATGTAAAATAGACTTCGGTGGGGGGGAAGTATCCTTTTTATGAATAAAAAAGCATAGCCATCTGGGTCATCTAGAATAAGAGTAAATCTCATCATTTATAAAGACGTATTACTAAGGGGGAAAAAAGTTTTTACAGACACAATGTGATTACAAGGAAAAATGTTTTTTATAAGGTTATATCAGTAGATCAATTAATCTGGCTTCCAGTTTCTCTGAAATCCACTCTAAATCCCTTTAAAACACACATTCCCATGGAATTGATAGAAGTTTGGGACTTATAGGAGGACTGAAGTGAAGTGATTAGGAACAAATTCTTCACTCCAGTGTCAATCTCAAGTAAAGGGGCTTTGCTCAAGTATTCTCTCTCACCAAAAAAAACATCCCTGAACAACTGCAGAACAGACTAGGAGGCATGGGCACTACTTATTATTATTGGGGAAAAGTGTAGAATATGTGACTTCTTGCCTAATGGCTACGTGGCATATACATTCACTTGGTGCAAGCAGCTCATGCCCCTTTCAGCCCATATAAAGTTTCTGAGGCCAGAGTTCATGAAGAAGAGGAGCTGAAAGAGACTAAATTGTTTATATATACATGGGATATTGGCACATTGTACAATGGGCCCACTTCAGAAATGAGTCATCCAGTCCTCCAGTTGAGGAAGGTCTCATAATGGAAGGTCAACAAGCTGGGGTGGAAATACACACCCTCTAACTAATACAGTTGAAGGTGACAAACCCTACAGTACCAAGGACACCATGCCATGGGATGGAGTTACAGCTGGGAGATGCAGACAAGCTATGATGATGTGGTATTTAATCATTAGAAATGCAGCCAACTGCTACATTTGGCTAAATATCAAATGGTGAATATCAAAAAGACACCTAAAAGGACTTCTGGTAAGTAGTGGCAAGAAGCCTGTGATCATGGCATATGTTGGGGAAGTGGTCCTGGACCTAAATTTAGACTACTAGGTAGAACACTTAGATTCCAGGAGCTCTCTAGTAGCTTCTCAGAAATGCTTCCAGTTCCACCCACAGTTCCAGCTAGGCAAAAGGAACTTCTGGGTCTCAATGGGTAATTGACAATATGGTAGAAAGAAGAGAAGGTGTATTGGGTTTATTAGGCACTGGGGAACATTTTGAGTAAGGGAAAACCTAAGGTATGGATTCCACTTAAATAAAAATGGCATCAGATTGAAGCATTAACACAATTTTGGTTGATTGTTTAATTTCAGAGGTGAGGGCAAGCAAAGAGGAGCTGAGGCGGTTGTAAGTTTGACAAAGACATCTATTAAAGATATTAGTAATTCAGCAGTATTGGTGTACCCAATAAAGAGTAGGTTGAAAATTACAACTCATCCAGAGCATGGTGGGGGGAAGGACTAGTGAGCAAAAATTGTGTGAAATCAATAGTGTCATGTTAAGAAGTTAAATAAAAACAGGAACCTACAAACAAACCACCCCACACCAGTACCAAAATAACCCCTAAAAATTTATATATGCAAATATAAGAAGTTTAAAAACAAAAATAGATGAACTAGAATGCCTTGCAATGCAAGAGGACCATGGCATATTAGGTTTTACAAAAAAACATAGAAGGACAAAAACATAATACCTGGGTATAAACTATGTAGGAAAGATCAATAAGGGTGCAGGGTTGATGTAATAGTGCTTAAAATCTTCTATATAATCTAGATAAATAAAAATTCTAGGTTCACACAGTCAAATCTGTGTGGATACAAATCCCAAGCTGTAATAATGTAGTTATATTAGTGGTGGTGTACTATCATCCTCCATTCAAGAAAATGTTAGTACACAGTTTTTAAAAGAAAACAAAAGGAGAATCAAAAATCTAGCAGAATGATAATAATGGGGTATTTCAATTACCCACATGTACTCTGGTCAAAGTGCACAATGGATCAAAGTTTAGAGAAAAAAATTCTCAAGACTTGAAGTTGCTTCCTGGATTAGCTAGCTCTAGAGCACACAATGGGAGATGCTATTCCTCATTTAGTCTTACATAACACACAGGAGTTCATTGAAGCTGTAAGTAATAGTGACCGCAGTATAGTTATGTTCCACAGTTTGGGGGAAATTAGGTAACAAAAAGAGTCACAGTGACACTAAGCTTTAGAAAAAGAGAAATTAATAAAATCAGGAGTCAAAAGTAAAAGAAGTAAAATCTTTAGATATGTCATGGAAGCTACTTAAGACAATAAGAGTACAACTATTATTAAAACTGAACAACTAAACCAATATGGATAAATAGCAAACCCAAAAGAAATCTTTCAAAATTTGGAAATCAGATTCTAATGAACACAATAAACAAGAGCATGACAGGAGGCAGTATATATGAGGGACATTAGAAGAGCCAAAATGGATTTCAAAGAGTAAACTGGTAAATGTATAAAACAAACAAAAACATTATTTGTGTCAGAAGCACTGCAAAAGAAGCAGTAAGTGTGCTGTACCACCAGGAGATAGAGGGAGAACTGAGGAACAATGCATAGTTAAATTATGGAACTCATTGCCACAAGATGTCATTGAAGCCAAAAACTTAGAAAGATCCAAAAAAGGACTGAACATTTCTATGGATAACAAGAATATTCAGAGTTATAATAGTGAATATTGGCAACAATTTGGGGAGATATATTAAACCTCATGCCTTAATGTTTAAGACAATCTCTCACTAGTAGGGGTTAGGTTCCCTGCAGTTTCATCTGAAGCATTTAGTGTGAGTAATGACTGGAGACAGTATGTTGGACCCTGGACCTAGCTGGACCCTGGGTCTGAAATTCTTATTTTCCTATATATTCCAGGGCTGTTTTGATAATGTGGTAACATCTACAACTTCTGCCACCTGCCTGTAGATCCACATGGTGATGGATGTGTAGGACAGTCCCTTACTCATACCAGTTCTGCCCTGCCCCTCTCTCCAAATTTGGCATAACAAAAGTAGCCATAGATAGAACACTGATCTATAGCACTGAAAGGTGTAGAATATGAGCCAAATAATGGTTTGAAAATTAAAAAGACAATGGGGAGAGGATAAATAATATACACTTGAAATGTGTTGATTCTTTTAAATCCTTTCTTTACCACTGCCCTTGCTATCAGGATGTACCTTTTCTCCAAGACGTACTGGCCATAAGCCTATGTTCCTTGAATACCCATAGCTCCTATCCATGGAAGTTTTGGATGTTTAGTTAAATGCAGTCAGTCTCACTCCAGGCAGTATACTGCCTCAGGCTTCAGGTGGTTTTTACCCTCAATATGAATGACTTATTAAAGAAAGAAATCTGGAGCTACTTAACATGTCCAATTCCCTATTGTAATTTAAAATAAAGAAAACTACAAAAATCCAAGCCTAGTACTATGAAACCTGACCACTTGCCAAATGGGGCTAGAAGGAAAACACATCAATAAAAAACAAACAATTTCAAAAAGCCTGACAGAGCCATTGGATTTAGAATCCTGCTCTTATGCTTGTGACAATCTTGCATCACTGAGCCATTCTAGATTATGTCATTCAGTATCTACTGTTTTGGACAGCTGACTGATGTATCTCATGCAATGCTGGGATAAGGTTTTCAGAAATATCCCTTTTTAAATAGTAGATTTGTGTCTCTAATTGATAAATTTGTCAATGGTAAGTGAGCAAACATAACAACATAGTCATAGTGGGTGAAGAAAATATTGCATCATGTTCTCCTACTCCAGAGCACAAAGTAAAGTGACCTGTGGAGAAAATGTGTCAATATGCATTATATGGTAGGGAAAACAAACAAACACATACACATGCTTACACAAAATAGTCCCAGTTAAAAACACTGATTGAACTGTCTGATGAGCCAAGGCTTGGATGGTAATGCCACTTTATATGCCAAAAGATTGAGCATCTTTCTGTAAAGGAAACTAGAAATATTGCAGAAAAAAAAGGGAGAAAATGTTTAAACTTGGGACTCTAAAATTAGCCTAGATCCACAAAGGGTCTGAAATGTGTAACTGATGACTCTAACTTACATATTACATAAGTCATTAGATACCTAAGTCCAATATTTAGGCACTACAGAAGTCCTCAACATCCCCATTCGGCTTCCATCCAAGTTTCTGCTGACAAAGTCCACCAAGTTTCTGCCAGTGGACATGCATAAAACCACTTTAATTCTGACACTGATGAGCTGCTCCATGCCCTAGGTCATATCTCAGCCATGGTGGAATTCTCAGGCTGTATGTTCCCATGCCTATCTCACCTGTGGAGCTTGAGCCAGTAGGCATGTTCTGAGCATAACTATCAGATTGGGCCCACACAGGAGACAGTGATTGTGCTGTCAGATCAGGAATTTTCTGGGCTGGGACATGCATGTGTATGTGTCCAATGACCCAATGGTTAGGGCACACGAAACATAGAAGACCCAAATTCAAGTCCCTTCTCTAAATCAGGCAGAGCAGGGGTTTGAAAACAGGTCTCCCTTATCCCAAGTGAGTGTCCTGACCACTGAGCTATTGACTATAGTGGGATCTTTCTGTTTTTTTGTGAGAAATGGTGGTCCTTTTAATTGCTCAACTCTGGGAGAGGGTTCAGGGCTGTGAATCCCTAGCCTCTCTCCAGCCCATAGGTAGGTATTTACATGATATCTCCTATTAACTAGCTTAGGTATCTGCCTGGTCAGCTTGCTGGGTTCTGTGAATCCCATTCTTAGATGCTTAACTCTCCACATGCATCGTACAGAGATCCTGGGCACCTAATTCAGGGCTGAGGATCCCAATGTGCAGCAGGGTACCTACACATTCCTTTCTAGATCTAGCCCCAAATCTGTATTTAGGTACCGAAGT
Source organism: Sternotherus odoratus (assembly GCA_032164245.1). NCBI lineage: Eukaryota > Metazoa > Chordata > Testudines > Kinosternidae > Sternotherus > Sternotherus odoratus. The sequence continues at coordinate 39,889,618 of JAVMKO010000004.1, forward strand.
TAAAGTGGCCTGATTTTAAGAGATGCTGAGCTCCCATTGACTTCAATAGGAGTTGTGATGCAAAGCACATCTTCAATTCAAGACACTTATTTTAATGGATATCTATACATTTAGCTGCCTAACTTTAGCCGACCAACTTTTAATATTTTGACTGCATTGTTCTTAAACACACAAGATCCAATTCTACACTCCAACTTCAGTACAGAATTACCACTCATTTCTTCAGGATTTGGGCCCAGGGTCCAGAACTATTCATAGATTAATTAATAAGTGCTACATTAAGATTCATGTCTCAGTCTGAATAAAAGAAACTGTGTGTGGAGTGCCAGGGTGGTGGAATCTATAGATGCACCACTCTACAAGCAATTCAGGAAAGGAATTGTGACGTTGGGAGTCATCTTTGAGGACTCTGATGACAACATTTCAGGCATAGTCAAAGGTTCTATAAAATCATCCTGTTGGAAAATTGTCATGTGGTCTGAAAATAGAACTGACTCATAATCAGGACCAAGTGGATTAATACACTGTGATTTCAACCTGAGAAGATGGGAGCCTGTGTTGAAATTCTGGCTCCAAGTCTTTTTACACAATTTCAATTTGAAGGAAACATGGAAGCTTTTTTCTTTCTTTCTTGTCTTTCTTTTCCTTTTTTTCTTTCTTTCTTTTTGTAATGTAGGAACTAGGTGCTACATAATTCAGTTTTCAGTTTCACTATTAGAAATTACTTGAAGTGGGATATTGAAAAGAAGTTGGTTCTAGATTTGAACTGAAACAATGATTAGTCTTCTAAAGCTTGAAAAGGGTCACATGGCTACTAAATTAATCTTTATTTTCAGCAATGGTATTACTAACTATACATCACAAGGCACACAAACTGGCAACCATTCAAGTCTATACTGAGAGACTGGAAGATGACAAGCTTCTGCCATATTATAAATTCAAAGGTCATGCTGAGAAAAATGATGGCAAGAGTGCTTAAGCAAACCAGTTTTTCACATGTACAGCTTGGGATGATTTCATCCTTAAAATGTCCAGACTTCTTGTCACTTTTCTTTTCAATATACCTGTTATGTTGGAAAGACACATTTTCATGAACAGCTTCATAAGGAAATTAATTGTAATCAACGGATGAAGCATACCATGTTTTCATATTTTATATGGATTTTAAAAATATGCTATAGAATAGTTATACATTTCTAATGAGAACTACATAAACCTTAGAACTGCAGCCATATTTTCAAATGATTGTACTGGTGTGCATATGCATTTACATTATGTGACTCTGATCCTGTAAAGGGATATGCATGGGTGGATCCTTATGCCCATACAGTCACACTGAAATTAATAAAACTCTGTGTGGGCATAAGGGTCTTCCCTGGTGAATTCCTTTGCAAAATTGGGGAATAAATGTACAAATATAGTAGATTTTCAAAAGTGTTTAGTGATTTTGGATGTCTAACTTGAAACATCTTAAAATGGCCACATTTTTAGAAAGTACTGAGCAGCACCTACCAAATAAGAAAATCAGGCACTTAAAACATTACTGTAATCTGTGTGAATAAAACTAAAATGATCCTGGATTATTCAGTTACATTTACAATAAATAAATAAAACTGAGTTTTCTTGTGCCAAACACAGAGCTTTTGTGAAGAATCAGGGTGGTAGCCGTGTTAGTCTGGAATAGCAGAGTTAACAAAGTCCTGTGGCACCTTAAAGACTAACTATAAAGTTTTGAAGCATGAGCTTTCGTGGGCTAATACCCACGAAAGCTCATGCTTCAAAACTTTATAGTTAGTCTTTAAGGTGCCACAGAGCTTTTGTGATTACTTTTCATAAATATGGTGAGAGCCTTGAATTTGACTTACCTGAACAATCTCAGATTTTTTTTTCCAACTTGAACACTAGTATATTTGTGGACATAAAAATGATTATTTTTAATGTCATGCACCAATATCTACAAGTAGTATATGCTAAGTGGGACAAATTTTAACACAGCAGGGGAATAGTGTTATTAAAACAGATGGCTAGCAGATAAACTTTTATTCAAACCAAACAACGATATCAAACCATTCTTCCTGGAAATGGCCCCAATCCTGAGGGGGGGGGGAAATGTGCTTAAATTTATGCATTGTGAGTACTCCTATTTAAGGTAATGGGAATTATCAGAGTGTGTAAAGTTTAAGTACGTGAATAATTCTTTGCAGGATCAGGGCCTAAAGATGCACATAAATATGCAATTATTCTTTGTGAATATTGCAAGAGAGAAAATTTAATTTTAAACTGTTCATTTAAGGAAAAAAATCTTCAGTAGTCTTCCTCTAGCCCCCACCGCCAGCTTCAGGAATGATGCTTTGCTCAAGGCATACATGTCTCAGGAAAGAAAAGATTAAATATTTTCTAAATTTTCTGATCCTGCTTATCTGCTTCCTCTTCCTAAACTGTTATGGCACTTTCCCCCGAGAGATTCAAACTCCAATGTTCTATTTAATCCTTCTTCCAGATTCTGACTTATGATCATCTAGTCATGGAACAGTAGCAATTCCAGGATTCTTATACAGGGGTGAAAGTATTATTAAATTCTTACCAGTATGAGGGTCTAGCTCTGGCACCCAGAAGGGGCAGGGCCTCGGGCAGAAGTGGGAGCTGGGGTTCTGCCTCCCCCAGCCAGTCTATCCACGCTGCCTGGCCCACACTGCCCAGGGCTCTGGTGGGCCCAGGGCTCCGGCTGCCGCCGTGGTAGCAGAAGCAGTGGCAAGGAGCCCGGAGCCCATTTAAATTGCCAGCCCCGGGGCAGCTGCCCCTTTTATCACCCCCAAAAGGGTGCAAATATGGCACTGTCTTAAGGTTGGCGCTTTAATGTTGCTGCCCCTTTCATCGTCCCCCACATCTGTCCGCGGCCCAGCAGGCAGCAGACCAGGTGTGGCGGAAAAAGGTACAGCAACATTAAAGTGCTGCCGTGGCAGTGCTTTAACATCAGCTGGGTACTGGGTGGTACCAGCTTGTACACCATACCAGCCACCTTTCACCCCTAGACTTACATGATCCCTCATAACTAGAAAATGCTATTTTAATTTTAAAACCTGCTTATTGAATAGTCCCAGTGAATTGTTTATGCCTCAGTCAATAAGAAGGTCATCAGGTAAATTCAAATAACAAACATACTCTAGAAAAGCACAATCTTCTGTGAAAGAAAAGAGTCGGTGAGCTATTTAGTCAGTGAACTACTCTCTGTGAATTGTTCACTTATTGCTAATATAGATACACATATTTTTGAAACAGTATGTTCCAGAGATTGCTATAATAACCCTATGGTTCTTTGAGTGCATAGATTTTATAAATAGATATAACCTCTATACCTCAGTGATTAGCACAGTACCATACTGCATTTTTATTAGCTGAAGTTGGCTGCACATAAACAAAAACTAAATATATTTTCCTTCCAATGTATGGCAAAATCTCACTTTTAATTCTGTACTATGCTACCTCGTAACAGCTAAAAGATAGCACAAAGGGAACTGAATAGGAAAGCCCGATCTGTATTCTATCAAGAAGGTGACTGTGTTGCCTTAATAGTTTTTTTCCCCCTAACCATGAACATTCTTCAGCAAGGTTTCAGTCAATCAAATTTGGGGCTAAGCACCAGTTTGTCTCTGGAGCCTGTGACATGTATTGCTCTGGCTGCATAATATGATGTGAAGTGATTTGATAGGTGAAGATATTAAATCAGTAAACTTATTATATTTCTGCAAACTCCATTGTTTTCATATGTATTCTTCTGGTTGCTATTGATCGGCTTTGATTATCCCTATAAATCCTGTTGACTGCACAATTACCTTGTGGCCTATGTATTCAATGGGACAGACAATTGCCCTTCTTTGCCAAAAGACAATAAAATGTGTTGTGAAAAGTGCTGTGCAAGCCTATAGAGTTTCTTGTTCTGCAAAGCTGAACAATTATGAGGGTAGAAAGGGAAAGAGAGCATGCGAGAGAAGCCTTTGGATATAGAACAGCCAAGAAGGAGTGAGACTCTCTAGAAAAGGACCTAATTCTGCAATCCCTCAGCATGCAGAACTTTCATTACAACTAGTCAGGCTCATGGTCAGGTTCACAGAAGACAGAGGGCAACACAAGACACTGGTAATAATGTTGGGTAGAGCTAAAAGGAAGTTTATGCCAAAACAGATGTGCTTTAAATCATTTGGTCTAATTGTAAAGATTTAAACTAAGCTCCGGCTTTAGTTTTTGTTATTATTGTTGTTATTATATTATATTAGTATTAATTATTGTTATTATTATTATTTAATAATAATTAATAATTCCCCCCTTATACAGCATCTTTTCTCAAAGGATCTCAAAGTGATGTTCAAATTTGAATGAATTAAGCATCTTTGTGAGGTTGATAGTTATTATGCCCATTCAAAACATAGCTTGCTTCACCTGGTGAGCCTGTGCTCCCCTTCCATGGAAAAAACTCATGGCCAGTGGCCATGGCAGAAATATTCTCCTTAGTGAGAATATTGAAGGCTGTTCCACCTCCCAGCTTTAAAGTTTCTGGGGAGAGCTGCTCCTTTCATGCGGGGACATGAATGTCTCCTGACTCGCTGCTCCCTGCCTCCCAACAACAAGGCTCAGAGAAATTCATGCTGGAGAAAACTGCCATTGGTTGGATTCGTTTGGAACTGCACAGTAGTAAACCGGAGAGGATATGCAGAAGGATCCAATATAGACCTGAGCTGTATTAACATCCAAATGAATCTGCCATTTAGATAGCTGAGAAACAGTACAAACAAGTTGGTGAGGGATGAGAATTATTTTGACTTTGTTTTTTGCCCTAGTGACCATAGGTATAGCAGAGAAATTAAAGGCCTGATCCTATTCCCATTGAAGTTAATGACACCTCCCTATCCCATCCATAGCCTAAAACCTTATTACTCCCTAGCTTCACACGCACAGTAGGTATCAGGTAACCTCTTTTTACAATGAGTTAGAATGCCATGTTCTGAATAGCTTTTGTGTTAGATATTCTGTTGACAGGTGGCATTGTGCAAATATTTATTTATTTATTCATTGCATGAACATTGTATTTATTTACTATCATTTAAGTCAATGGTGCATCTAGCATTACCAAACTGTATCTCTAGAATCTTTTATTGTACCACTGTCTGTGACTCAAAATGAAAACCAGAATTTGATAAAATCTCTCCTTAATTTCAGTTCTATTACAGCCTCTGATGCTATACTTTTCAATACAGCAGATTATTGTCTTCCTTATATATTTTCTTTAGCTATTTCTTTCCATCTTTGTGTAACAATAAAATATAGGACCAGATCTTTAGCTGAAGCTGAGAATGGCACAAAGTATTTCAGAATGAGAATGAATGTTAGAAATGTGAATGTACAAGGCAACAGTAACTTGGCATAAACTCTGTAGCTAGTAGGACTGGTTGCAGGGAAGCAGATTGTACAGGAATTCAAAGTGTCTTAAATGCTGGGTAGAATCTTTGAATGGACTTGGTCTTTGTTTATTTTTAAATACATTTAATACTAGTAGACTGTACCGGTAGACTACATTTTGCTATTTACCCACAGAAAAGGAATATCAATCACTTGCATTAGAAAGTACAAGGTTTGCATCCTACCCTGCCAATATGACTCAAACCCAATCTGGATGGAGTCTTCTAATAAGGAGAGGATTGTTCTGTCTTTATACATATATTAGACTACATAATAGCTTCATTTCTCCATGAATTAGACTCTGCAAATTTCAGGAACTTTATTAACCATAAACTGGAATACAGAGTCCACTGCAATTTAGGATATTTGGTATGAATTTAGACGGCATAAATGGACCAAAAGAATGAAAAGTGTTAACATGACCGACTCTCCAACTTCAAACAGGTTTAAACAAGGTTCAGGATTTCATATTCAGAAATCTCAACCTGGCAGACATACCACTAAAATCCTTTTAACCTTTTATTAAAGATATAGAAAAGAAGGGAAAGCAGTTAAAGTTTTCATTTTAACAACATCCTTTGTTCACTTTTCCTTTAGTGGGAGGGAGATTTTAGAAGAAAAAAACAAAAACAAAAACCCCTTGCTCAAAAGTCTCGTAGATGGTATTAAAGGTGATAATTACTGTCCTTTTGGGGGAAAGAGAAGAAGATAGTGGAGATGGGCTGGAGCTGCTAAAGTCTGAACCCATTTCCTAACTGGCAAAACAAGAACAAATATATAAGAGCAGAGAGAAAATGGTAGCAGAGAAACTGCAGTTTCTGGTTCTGTGTTGACACTCAGTTGCAGCCCCACTGCTAAAAAAGCACAGGTGCAGTGCATGATCTTATCATGTCTCTTTGGGACATGGAAAATTTGTATCAGTATTGCGCTGTTAAAAGGCATTTAATTTATCTGCCTTTCTGGCCGTAGGGTTACAGCAGTGTTGCAAAATGTACAGTGTTGTACAGCTAAGCCAGACTCTTATTAGTCAAAAGAAAAAAAAACCAGAAGGATAGGAATGAGACGTAACTTGTGTAGAAAAAGAACACATAAGAGGTTGGATCAGGGAGCTGTGACAAAGTCTCACATCCCAAGTGGTATTACAGATTCAGCTGGCACTGATAGATGTGACAATGTCAGCTGGGTCCCTCTCTCTGGCCCAGTCTGGTCAACACATCTCTTAAGGTCAGGGTGAGGAAGGCCCAAGTTCCCAAGAGACAACACGGAGTGTCAAGCAAGGTTTTGAAGCTCACCCCAGTAGCCAATTTTTCTCCTTTTTTTTTAAAGGCCCCCAAGAGGAGTGATACCCTCTCATCCATAGACAAAAGTTCTTGGAATGGTGCCATGGCAATAATTTCACTTGCTCTTAACAAGATTAAGTGGCCTTTGCATTTTGAACTGTGCCTCTTGACAGGACAGGATGAGAAAACGTTAGAGCTGAAGTTGTGCATGAAGTCCTCACAGTGCAGTTCATCTTTCATTGAAATCTTTGTCAGCTCAAAAAATTGACTCTCTCAACTTGCACCCTACTTGCATCCCAGCTGCATGCAGGCCAAAAGCAATAAAGGCAATATGCGACTGATAGCAGCCACTAAGCATGGTATTAAACACATTATCTCCATTTTACTAAATGAACATTGGAAGAAAGGCCCTGTTACACCATTCCAATTTATCCTGACTTTCTGAAAGTGAGCAAGTTCTCTTGTTTTGATATCCTGGAAGACCCAAGAAACAAAACACCACATAGCCTTTGATCAAGCTTGTGCCTTTCTCTCTGTCATCCATTGTATGCAATGTATTTGTTGTATTCCTGAAACCTGCAGTCATTTGGGGTATAGTATTTCAGAAGAGGGAATATGATGGTAGATTTCTGTTTTACTATGATGTTTCAATTTATGGCAGCTACAACAAATAACCTAAGGTGGATTTTTGGCTTGAAGAGGAGAATAAATTCCCAACTACAAATATGAGCTTCTTGGTTATCCTGCGAAGTACAATGTCACTAGTTCTTCACAATTTCTCTCCTGCTTCCCTGAACCATCTCTGGCAGTGCTGTCAGCTACTGAAAGGTGATATGATATATGGCAGTGGTCCCCAAACTTTTTATCACCGCAGACCGGTCAACGCTTGACAATTTTACTGTGGCCCGGGGGGGGGGGGTGAACTCCTCAGCGCTCCCTCGCAGGGCTTAAAGCCATGAGGCTCTTCCTCCTCTCCCTGAGTGCCCCGGCATGAGGGCGGCCGCTGCTGAAGGGAAGGCAGCGCTGCGGAAAGGCGCTGCGTGAGGGCGGCGCTGTGTGAGGGCGGCTGCGTGAGGGCGGCGCTGATGAAGGGAAGGCAGCCGCCCGCGGAAAGGACTGCTGCGGCCCGGTACCAATTGATCCACGGACCGGCCCGGGGGTTGGGGACCACTGATATATGGTTTTGGCCAGAGTTTGTCTTCCTCTTCCAAATCTTCTTTTTAAATGTCATCTTGCTTCCCAAAAACCTTTGTTTTTTATTTTGCTCTCATTCTGCCATTCTGATCAGGAAAGTGTAGGGCCGGATCCTCACCTACCATTAACTAGAATAACTCCACTGATTCAATGGAGTTATGTTGATTTACACCCAATGAGAATCTAACCTGTGGCATGAATTTCTTACACGATTAGGTGGTTCTCCTCTGTAAAATCCTTCCTTCCAAGGTTTTAAATATTTTCACAAAAGAACAGGATTCTCTATTTCATTTAGCTTTTGCTTTACACATCAAAACAAACAACAGCAAATGTCTCTGTCATGTTTTATCTAAAAGGAAATGAAATATCATCATGATATTTTCTGTGTGCTTTGTATTTAACCTAAAAGCAGGCTTGTCTTTGGCTGAGGTACAAAAATAGAAGAGAAGGAATCTGGTTTCTCTTCCTGCTCTGAGACAGATCCCTTAGCCTCATTTTCCCTTTCTAGAAAATAGAGATACTTTAGTAATAGGTCCCTGTCTCACAGTGGTGCCCACTTGCATCCGACGAAGTGGGTATTAGCCCATGAAAGCTTATGCTTCAATACTTTAGTTAGTGTTTAAGGTGCCACAGGACTCTTTGTTACCTCTGCTATTCCAGACTAACACGGCTACCTCTCTGATTCTTCACAATGGTAGATGTGATAAGCATAACTTAAGCATGTTTGTAACTTTAAGCATGAAGTCAATAGGATTACTCATATGCTTAGATATATAAGTACTATAAGGTACAGCACTCAGTAAGCACCCCGTCTGATTGAACATTTTTGGATATGTAGGAGAAAAAAAAATTCATAGTTTTATATATAATTTGGACTTTTGAAAATTTTTCATCCTTCCATTTCTTAACAACTTTACATTTTATATTGATTTTAAAATAATTTATTTAATTTCATATTTTGTTATATAACTATGGGTTTTGCCCTTAGTATTGTTTCAAATCCCTGAAGTAACTAAGTAGCAATGCCTCCACATTTTCAGTATTGTCCTGGTATTCCCTAAGCAAAATATACTGAGATTTATATAATAGTATGAATATTGTGCTAATCTATATATATAAAAGTCAAATGGTGTATGCGTGTATGTATGCGTGTATGTATGCGTATATGTATGTGCACTTACTCCTTCCACACCGTTTGAGCTAGAGACTTGAAATTTGGTACAGTTATAGGTCTTAGGGTCCTAATCAGGGTAAGAGTCGAAATTTTTTCAAATCTCACCTCTTTAATTATTTAAAGGCCAATCACATCAGCTGGGCAGCTGCTGTTCTCTGTGACATAGTTATGATGTCATAATACCCCCTCCAACGGACCCCGCATTCGCTCAGCTCTCTGCCCCCTCCCCCCTCCAACGGATGCCACACTCGCTCAGCTCTCTTCCCCCTCCCCTCTCCAACGGACCCCGCACTCGCTCAGCTCTCTGCCCCCTCCCCCCTCCAACGGACCCCGCACTCGCTCAGCTCTCTGCCCCCTCCCCACCTCCGACGGACCCGAGTTGGGTTTGGTCGGAGGGTAAGTGAGGTGGGGGTGTCGGGTTTGGTCGGGGGTGAGGTGGGGGTGTCAGGTTTGGTCGGGGGTGAGGTGGGGGTGTCAGGTTTGGTCCGGGGGTGAGGTGGGGGTGTCGGGATTGGTCGGGGGGGGGTAAGTGAGCCGGGGGTGTTGGGTTTGGTCTGGGGGGGGGGGAAGGTGTTGGGGTGGGTGAGGGGTGAGGTGTGAGTGTTGGGTTTGGTCAGGGGGTGTTGGGTTTGTTGGGGGGGTAAGGTGGGGGTGTTGGGTTTGTTTGGGGGGGTGAGGAGGGGGGTCAGGGTTGGTCGAGGGGTAAGTGAGGTGTGGGTGTCGGGTTTGTGGTGGTAGGTAGGGTGTCGGGTTTGGTTGGGGGGGAAGTGAGGTGCGTGTGTCAGGTTTGGTCTACGGGGGGTGAGGTGTGGGTGTTGGTCAGGGCGTGTTGGTAGGGGGGTGACATGGGGGTGTTGGGTTTGGGTGGGGGGTGAAAATGTGAGTCGGGATTGGTCGAGGGGTAAGTGAGGTGGGGGTGTCAGGTTTGCTCTCTGCCCCCTCCCCCCTCCCACAGACCCTGCACTCGCTCAGCTCTCTGGCCCCTCCTCACCTCCGACGGACCCGAGCAACGCCGGGTATTTTCGCTAGTATTATATAATTGTAAAGGAAACTGTAGAACATTTGTAGTACAGCCATTGTACTTTTATTACAATTATTCTTATAGAAACATGTTTGAGCAGTAATGAAATCAAATTTTAAAATTTAAAAGATAGTACTAATGAAAATTACTGAATATTGTATGTGTATAGAAAACTGGCACTTTGTGAATCTCAAATTGTACTAATATCTATATGTATGTTGATTTGCATAAACAGAGATAGTCAGTAATTATCACTAGAAATTTTAGTCATTGAAAGTAGATAAATAATGAATAGAAATGTCATTTCCCCTTATTAAAATTCAATAGACACATCTGACAAATACTGTGGCACGCCAGCAAATAGTTCAAAGAGGCATCATCATAACTCAAATACTTATATTAATGGCAACAGCTCGCTCTCCATTCCATTTTATCAGCACTGTAGATCTCTATTATATATTCTGCACTTGTTTTGTGCATGTGGCTCCTATTGATATCAATGGAAGCTCGGCACATGGAATGAAAGTGGAGTTTGTAATAAAGATTTGAGATGAAAATTATTCTGTAAGCACTTTATCCCTTTGGAAACTATCCAATACATAGGAGGATGCCATCTGAGGGCTGGGTATTATCCAGGGAGGGGAGAAGTGGCTAGGGAGATGAGTAGGGTGATATGTCAGGCAGATGTTATATGGTGCTGTTTCTGGCTGCTGAGAGCCAGAGGTTAGGTAAGGTTAGGTTGAGACTCATAAAAGCCTCCCTGCAGAACTCTCCCTTCCTTCCCACAGCCTGCCCTCCTGCTTCCTAAAGGTTCCCAGCAGGGAAAATTAGCAAAGTCAGGAATAGTAAAAAATGATGGAGAAGCCAGAGTGGCTCCAGGTTTGGTGGCAGAGCTGGTACCACATCAAAGGCAGGCAGGAGACATGAGGCTCCCTAATTGCTTGAGGAAAGAGATTGTTCTCTTCAACATGACAAAGGATGGGAAGTTGGATGGAGAGAGTCCCCTTTTTTCAAGGGAGAAAACAGTGCAGGGAAAGAGTCAGAGCTCAAGTTAAGGAGATGGTGTGAGAGGAAGAAATAATAGCAACCTTGTATATATAAATAAACGTTACTTGAGTACCTCACTGCAAAATGCTTGTTCTCAGTGTTCTAAGAATCAGTGCCATAGAAAGGAGAAGAGAGAAAGAGAAAATACTCCAATTAACAGTGTTCTTGCACAAGTGATGCAAACATGCACCATGCTCTAAGGACGGTCAGGTATGGCTGAACTATCACCTTTCCCACTCCTTTCCTGCCTTCAGCCTAAAACCACCTGATATGTGAGAACTTAAACAATGACGTCTTTCTTTAAACAATTTTCTGGAGTGCCAATGGGCTTGCTAGATGTTACAGTGATATGGAGTGGTTCTAAAGGCACTTCCCTCCGAGATTAAGCAACTGTAGGTAGTCCATTATTTAATCTCCTTGTATTTTTATCTAAATGTTGTTGTACAGAAGTGGAGAATTAGGTGCTTTATTTAAATTACATCTTGTTTTCATGTTTGGTGTTTCATTTCCATTGCTTGTACACACAAGGGAATGTTATGAAAATGAGAGATTAAACAGAGCACTGGTACCCAGGAGGACATCATAGACACCTTTAGTAATTTTCTAACTGTTTTGGATACTCTGGTAGCCAAACAAATTACCCTTTCTTCCTCTTCCTCTTCCTCCTTCCTCTCCTTCCCCCCACCCCCCACCCCCGCCTCCCTACACACACACTCACCAAAAATGCAATCTGCCTGGGTCTGAAAGAGATGTTGTTTCATCAGAATTCAGAATCACTGCAATCATACGAGAAAAATGTTAAGTGGTAAAGATGGGAGATTCCCATGGAGAGATTTGTTTCTGACCAAAACAAAATAAAACAAACTATGATGTCTCATCTGTATAATATCCATTCTCTTTCAATAGACCCCCTACTGTTCCCAACTCATTCATATGAAGGGAGATGGCATGAGACTTCAACTGAAGATGGACTGGTGGCACCAATACAATATATCTGGCACAGTTATTTGAAAAATTTACAGCTTCGCTAGCCATTAGCAAGATTTTCTCGATTCCAAAGGCTCACTGCCTGAGGTGTCATTTAAAACACTTCCATACAATTGTGTCACTGTCAGATATTTTTGTCCTTCTGTACAACTTAGTAGGAGAGAGTTGTGGTTGGAAATTAGGCTGGTATGATAATTCTAATTCTTAGTACTTTTATGCGTAACACCTGCAAGTAGTTTTATTATTTCTAAAACATTTTTATTATCTTTAAAAAGGTTCCCTAGGAAAGTAGGAGACAAGAAGGGGGAGAACATTCCATTGTTCACTGAATTAATTATATTGTCACTCAATGCTGAGGCAAAGCTGTTCCTTTAGAAAATTATAATATTCAATAGGACAATCCCTTCCAGTGACATTCAACACAGGAGGAGCAGTATGAGTAGCAACAGAATGACATTTACTCATCTTTGGTTGACTTCATAGAATCTGCTGATTTGTAGGAGATCAACAAGAATGTCAGTAGCTACTGTTCACCTCATAATCTCCTTAAATGATTTGTTTGTTATTCTGGAATATCAACATTTTGCACCAACAGTAGCAATGAATACTTCCACACAAAAAAAACCCCATCTACTCTTAAATGTTTACACACTACATTGAAAAGTGAGATGAGATACTCCAGAGAGTTGAATTTACAATGTACTGGTTTCCAGTTGAGCTGGATGTATACAATATCTCATTATAATTGTGAATATCTTGTGCCAAATTCAACCCCTTGCTCCATGGTGCTGAGACTCCCTGAATTTCAGAACCAATGTAATTCAATCACCCTGGGGTGCAAACCCGAATGCAACATGGAGTCAAAATATGGGAGAACTCTGGCATATAGTACCCATGTTGTGGGGTCTGGATGGGGCTTCAGGCTCCTGCATGGATCCACTTTATCTCACTTAACAGTGGGTGGGCATGTAAAGGTGCTTGTAGTGCTTGTGAAATCATTCTACAGTTTGGGAGCAGGAAGATTCTTCCTATCTCCCCATGCACCTTTCCCGGGACTCAGTATAACTATTCAAGAGAGGCACTGAATCCAGCATTTGAAACTTATGGAAATAGTTTCAAATGCTGATCCTATGGAAATCAAGGGGAGTTTTGTTATTGACTTCACAGGGGCTAGGATTTCATCCCTAGTGTATTAATTATAGTCTGTTAAACTAGGATGCTTGTGAAGTAATGAAAATAAATCTTGGCTGATTGTACAATAATGTGTACACTTATCATGATGGTACATGCAAATCAGATATATGGATGTGAAAATAATTGTTTGAGCTTTGAAATAGCCCTTGGCACCTGCAATCACCTACTCTGTATGTACAGTCTCTGTAAATACACTCTCAGTTGTAAGCTCCAAGTAGTACATATAAGTGGGATTCTACTTTTTAAACAAAATTGGCCTTCTAAGTGCATCTTTAGATGGCATTCAAACTATCAATTTTACCTCTTTTGGAACCTGTACAACAGTAAAAAAATAATTAAATGTACCAAATGAACACAGGGCATAGAGACTTAGAGGGATTTACCACACATTTTTGGTCTACTTCCCAGGACTCAGCACTGAACCAGAATGGAGCACTGAACCAGAATTAAAACTGCTGAACTACACCAGATGCCTTTTAAACCCACATTAATAGACTTGCTGCAATAGGAAACTGAACAGAATACACCATGAAAACTACTGACAAATCAAGGGTTAGCTACATGCAGTGTAATGAATGCAATCATTCTATTTCTATTTTCACTTTTCCCTTCCCCACAGCCTGCTGTAGATGCTAGATAGTAATTTTCAGTAATGGTAAGGTGCAATATCACAATAAGTCTCTCTACAAAAGAACCAAGCAGATTGGTTAGCTGCATGCTTTGGCTCAATAATGCAGATGTGCAAAACAGAATAGCTTTGCTTGTAGTGATCTCTGCAAAACTTTTCTTTAGTGTTTGATTGGAATGTGTTTGTATCCCCAAGTTTTGCTTTGAGACTTTAATTCAAACAAATGCAAAATCTAAAAAAATTAATTTTTGTAAAAAATATCTCATTAGGTTCCATATGAAAACAAGGGGGAAATATGATTTTCTCTGTTTGAATGCAAAATCAGAGAAGAGAGAAATTTCCCCCAAAGTGGTCCCATGTTTGCTTGTAACTGAACCAAAGTTCTTAAAACTGGGCACAGGTTCACATGGAAGGTTTGTAAAGCAGAGTTAATATTTCAGTGAATCTATTCTATCTGTTCTGTTCTATATAGATTCTTGAATCACAGCACTAACTATTGTATCTAGCTTTTTCACATACTTTCATATTGCTTTCTGACTTTTTTCCAAAAAGAGTGAAGAATGTTTTTTTTTCTTTTATTTGCACAGACTTTTTTTTAACCTTTGTTCCCTTGGAAAAAAAGAAGGGAGGGAAGAAGTCTATAAAATCATGACTGGTGTGGAGAAAGTAAATAAGGAAGTATTATTTACTCTTTCTCATAACACAAGAACTAGGGGCCATCAAATGAAATTAATAGGACCAGGTGTAAAACAAACAAAAGGAAGTATTTTTTTTTCACACAATGCACAGTCAACCTGTGGAATTACTTGCCAGAGGATGTTGTGAAGGACAAGATTATAAATGGGGTTCAAAAAAGAACTAGATCAGTTCCTGGAGGATAGGTCCATTAATGGCTATTATACGATGGACATGGATGGTGTCCCTAGCCTCTGTTTGTCAGAAGTTGGGAATGGGCAACAGGGGATGGATCACTTGACGGTTACCCATTCTGTTCATTCCTTCTTGGGCACCTGGCATTGTCCACTATTAGAGGACAGGATACTGGGCTAGATGGACCCAGTATGGGCGTTCTTATGTTCTGTTTTTTTTAAAATATAGGCTAGAAAGAGGAGGCAAGCTGAAAAAATCCAAAAGCTGAAAATAGAAAAAGACAGTATCTGTTTCCAAAAAACAATATGAAAACTAATTATTTTTTCACTTTAAAAATGTCATTTTGAAATGAAACTTAAATGAAAACTGTCTTTTCATTTCTATATGGAAATTCACATGGAAATACCATGGGAAACTTTTACTGTGGGGGAGGGGTTCCCATGAAAATTTCCATGGGAAAAATGTGTTTTTTCAAACTTGCTCCAATAAAATTTTAAATAGGTAAGATGACAGATAGAACTTACCTTTAGTCAGATGCTAGACTAGTTTGTATTTTATTTGCTAAGCATGCTACATTTTAAAAAATTCTGAGTAGAAAATGTGTTTTACTGAAGATTTGTGTATTGTTTCTTTTCAGACTAATGTATCTGGATGGTGAGACACAGTGTGGCACTTCACATAACCTTGCATTATGAATTTCCTCCTGTGACTTATTTGACATAGCAGAATACTAGTGACAGAATGGAATGGAACACATCACTTTGGAAACCATGAAATACTGTTTCTAAAAGTTATTTTATTTTAAAAGACTGTATTTCACTGAAATGGATGAGTAGATATAATTAAAGCACCAGTACAGTTAGTAGCCAAAAGTGTACCAAAATGTTTAACTGTTAAAATTTTAAAGTAATCAAACATTGTGAGAGTACATATATAGTGTAAATCTCAGAAGACACACAAGGCTGGAGCTCCATCTTGGTTTCACTTTTATTTGTAATTTTACCTGATTAAATTGAGGGTTCATTATTATTTTATAGATTCTCCATCAGTGAAGGTGAGCAGCTAGAACTGAAATGCTAAATTCCAAACCTGCTGCATATGAATTAAGTTTTCTCCATCACTGCCTGGCATGCTGCATCTTTGGAATGTATTGGTGAAAGCCGGCCTGCAGGTTTTGAAAGTCTCAGTTACAGGAAGCAAAGGGATATGTTATAAAGGACTACACTCAGTGCAGGAATAAGATGGAAATTTTACTAGCCAGCTGTGGGCAATGAAATTGAGAGGCACCAACCCTGTGATGAAACCTCCATCACAGAGAGAAAGGGTTTAAGTTCCACAAAGGATTAAAGGTCACATTCAATTCACCTGCACAGCAATTAGGTTAATTGTTAGCCTGGGAGAGCAGGACTAAAGAATAATCAGGTGTTAACTCAACAGATATCTGGACCTTATAAATAGACTGAGAGCAGTCATTTAGGGGAAAAAATGGGAGATGTGAGGTTTGAAGAAGGTTTTGAGAAGTTTGAAGAAGACTTAGTGGGCAGGCTAGTATTTGATACCAGAGGTAGGGAAATATAGCGCAACTGCAGGAATGGATTGAGCACAGGGGCCAGAAGATAGGCTGATTTTCTGGACTATTTGTTACCCTGGAAGCAGTCTGAACTAACTGTTTCTCAGTCAGAAACCTGTATATGTCTCAAAGCGAGTACCAGAGGACAAGAATATCTGCAATGCTGTCTTCAGACATGAGGGTCACCTACAAGGTGTGGATGGACTATTAATTAGAGAGCTAAACTAAATTCTTAGGAAGAAAACTTAAATGGCCTCTTCTGCAGCTTACTTTTTCTGAAACACTTCCAGTTCATAGACCGGGTCCAAATGTTTGGATGGAGGATAGCACAGAAAGGAGTAGCTTTAATTTAATTTGATTCATTTTTGAATTTGCCTATAAACAATAGATAGACTTCAAATTATCCAGTATGACTCTGAAAGAGCTTAGAAACATAGCTGCTCATAGAACTCAGAAAATAGCCTGATTATATTAATTTTCTCATGTCCCCTTGAAATCATTTAATTTTACAATGTGTTAAAATTTATTTTTTTTCTTTGATGGTTGTTTGTTTAAAGAATTTGTTTTCAATATCTCTTACCTCTGGGTAAATTTCAATATTTTTTTAAGTGGGGAATTATATATGGGGGGACAATTTAAGAGCTATATTGGCTTGTGACAGTTCATATGTGTGCTATCACTTAGACTTTGCAGATTTCACCTGTGACACACACTTGTGTATTTAAAAAATGAAATTCCCTATGGTCAAGTTTGAATATCACCTAGAAATGTGACCTGACCTAAAAATCCCTGCCTCTGGCTGTGTAAGTAATGTAAGGTGATCCTGTGTATATAAAAGAAACAAAGGAGATTTCAGTACAATATTTAAATATCAAAGCTTCACAGCCAATTTCTTAAGAAGAATTGTAAAATTCCCCCAAACGTCAGCAGCCATGTAATGCCATATTCTGTCCCACTCTAGCTTGGAGTCTGTCACAGTGTTGCTGACCTCATTAAGAGTAATCTGGGTCTAGGATATCTATGATAGACTCATTCCCCATAAGCCTATCTAGGCAGCTAATTGAATAATGAGCACGTGTCTGATAAAAGCAGTTTCAGGAAGGTGTTCCTTGAGAGAGGCTTTCCTAAGGCCTAAAGAGGAGGGCTGTGAAACCCCTGAGCCCTAGGGAAAATATTATGAAATTCAAATAAACTTGAAATATAAAGTAAAACCCCAGCAGTGGAATTTTGTTTTACACCTCTTTGGAGTGGGTGGAATTCTTAATGGGTCCTAAGAGAAGGGAAAATGAGGCAGGGAGAGACACTATAGGTCAGGCATAACTTGGGATAGAGTCCCTCATGCCATAAAGGCATTTTGGCTTTTGGCAAACGGAACATATTCAAGTATCTCCGTGTGGAAGTCTGTTCTCTTACGCAGCTGACAGGTCCTTTCTTGACCTTTTCAAGGAGAGTTGTATATGCCATCGATGCACTTCTATCTGGCTCATTCTTGAAGGTCAAGTAAGCTATTTGGAATGTAGCTAGAAAAAAATAGGAAGGTGTTATCACATATCACAATATTATCCATTTCAATAGTAGTATGACCACATCAGATAATTACAAAAATCAAGTAGGCTAACAGTGCCTCCTCCCCTGCCAAATATTAAATGCCATGCACTGAACCATAATGCAGCGTGTTATAGTGAGAAATCAAGTTCCCTACATTATGCATCTTGGATCTCACTGAGCTCTGCTTAAGACAGGATTTAAAGAAGATGTGGGGCAAAACTGGCTTTAAACCAGTTACGCCTTTTCAATTTTGGACTCAGCCCCTGACATAAGGGATGACATAAGGGGCTGTTATGGCTGCTGAGAAAAGTTGCGCAGCTGCATCCCAGCTATATCTTCCTGTCCAAGACCACATCCTTTTATACATCCTGAACACCTGTGTGGCTTGGAGCCATTATGTTGGATCTAAACTGCCTAGAGACTTCCCTAGGAAGCTACCACCCTGCTAGTCATACCAGTCTAGCTTTGTGGCCTTTCCACAAAACAGGTGCACCACAAGGTGTCAGGCATAATGAACATTTTGCTGAAAGTTTTAAGCAGTCTGTTTAGCTGTTAAAATATATTTTAAAAAATTAAGAAATTGTAATTTATAGCAAATTGTCTCTGAATAACATAGCTGGAAATTTTATAGAATTATAGTAGAAGAAAGATATTGCTTGGGTAATGTGTAGTTTTGTTTTTCCTATTCATTTTTCTAAATAGCAAAGTGAATGCATGTGAAAGGTATCAGATTAGCAGCCTTGGATCCTGAAGTGCTCTCTTTAGATAAAGTTCATGTCTCATAATCCTAGCACAAATTGTCAGTAAACAGGAACTGAGCAGGTCCAAATTCCCGAACCTGTTGATAGGGTATGGTGGTACTTCATAGATCCTTCATGGTTGCTCTCTGACCCACTTGTCTGGATTATAGACTTTATGGATTGTGTTTACCAGGAGTCACAATTTTGCTGTCTCAATGGCCATGTTCTTTCCCTTGTAAGCCACCTGGTCCCATCTTCTTCTACACAGCTCTCATGCGTGGGCTAAAAAGTCTTGCTTATAGTCATCTTCTCCCTAAGTAGTAAAATACTTCTGGTAATGCTGCTGCTGCACTGGGAGTCTTCTGGATACCTTATATAAGTGAATTACAACCTTAATAGTAAGGACAGGAAATGAATGAAATGAAGACAGGCATCTTCATGCTGCCTCACTTATGCACCTCAACTCTGAACTCAAGTTACCACCTTTTCACTTGGTGCTTCATTAGCCTCTCTGCTGAGACTGTCAACAAGTGCAAATTAGTTCCATTGGATATTTTGTTTCTTTAATGTATAATCCTTCTATATAAATGGTACCAATACCATCTGACTCATTGACCAGGCCAGGTATAATATATATTCTGTTTGATGGACTACTTAGTAATTTCAGAAGTTACTGTAAGCAATATTAAAACAGACTCCATACAGATTCTCTTTATTTCACCTTTGATGTTTGCCTCACAGCTAGAGCCTGTTTTCAGAAGTGCCTGTGTAATGTTTGATTAAGGCTAGTCTTTTGATTTTGACAGTGGAAATTTAAGTTTTTAGTGTTGGTGTGGGTGATTTCAGTGCAATAGTAGAATCTAATTCCAGAGCCATTTCTTTTACCACTTTTTAGTTGAACAAATACACATAAAATAACACCTCTATCTTACCTATAATAATTAGTATTACGGGGAGAGGGATGTATCAGCTTTCATGTCACACTCCCTGTCAGTACCTGGTCCAAGCTAGGGAAGCTAATGATCCAATCAGCATACCAAATTTGGCGATGAATCCTGGTCACATGCCACCCAAGGCACATTGTGCATATACTAAGAAGAAGATTAGAAGTATTATGCTTCTTGCAATGTTTAGATTTCTCCATTTTTCTGTCTATTCATTAGATTTATATATGTTTTATTCACACTTGGTTTATCAGGAATTAGCTATTGCTCTGTTTCAATCTCTTTCAGTGCTCCAGTGAAGAGAGTGTTTCTTGAATGCGTGGCCACTCTTGTGGTTGTTTATTAGGCTATTCATTGTAATAAGCTATCTTTTCTTGTGTTGTTATTGTATTCATTATTCTTTGCTCCATGGATTAACATGAGTGCCACCTCTAAATATACTTTTGTACATGTTAAAGTTCTATAGCTGTGTGAAACTCTGTTTTAGGCCTCAGCACTGCCCAAGGATCTACCAGTGAATACACAGAAGCCTTGAACTCAATATTCTGTGCAGTTTTAAGAGTCAAGATAATAAATCACAAGTTACACCAAAGGGGAAGTTTTACTGTACATTCTTGCAGCAAGAATATAAACAGTGTCTATTTTTTCATGAAAAATAAAATAAGAGTAATTACACAGTTAAGGAAATCATATTTCTACACCTATTTGTCCTGGAGGGAAATTTGATTTTTCCCTATGAAAATTTCACTACTATTTGTCCATAAAAGTCATTCTGCATGACTAGAGAAACTACCTTACTTCTCTTAATTTGGAAGGTGATGGAAAAATAAGGCAAACCCCTAAACTGATTAATTTGTCAAGAAACTGACTATAATGTGATTATTTATTTGGGCCATTTTTGCCAGCCATGCAAACTCCACACAGTTCTACTAATTATTTTTGCTTTCTACCTCCTTGTTGTTTATAGTGTCAAATTAAGGTAGTGTCAAATAAAGTGACATGGACTTTTTATACATTCACATGAGTATGAGTCCAGTGAGCTGGGATAAGCTGATAGTGGAAATGCAGTATCTTCCCCATTTGAGCAGGTGAATGGGAAGAAGCGTAGAAGAGTGGTTGAAACCTCCATAGGCCTATGGAAGAGAATGTCTGCAGAAACAGCAAAGTATTACCCCTGCAGTAATGAGCTGTAACCTCTGCATCTAGCATTTACTTCACTGCCCTTCTCCCAGTGCCTAAAACCTACTCCTATAGGAAAGCACATGGAGACTCAGAATTCAGTCACTGAGGATTTTCAGTAAGGCGTGCACAGGGTCACCCTCCTCACATTCAAGTCCAAAAAGAACAAAAGGAAATAACTTAAAATTAAGTACCAACTTTGTATAATCTTATGATGAAGAAACATCATAGCCACCAACAACTTTTTTTACAACATAACATAGATACTTTATAATCAACATACTTTATCTTCACGGTGATACATAAATCTAAATAAAAACAAATTAAACCCAAACAGGTCAGTCCCCACAGCAACATAGTGAGAAGAAACTCAGAGTTCCCAAAAGCTTAAATTGAGTTCATCTGAGTCTCAGTTACAGTTTATTACCAAAATCTATAGTCTGTTCAATCAAAGGCACTTCCCACCACTTGCATGTAGAAATCTTCAGCAGGAATCAATGCAGACTCTTCCTCCTCCTTTGCAGAAATCAGCTAACTCATTCACCAACCACTCAGTTAAGTATGTAGATTTAAAAAAAAAAACACAACCCTCTTATAAGGAAAATACAGAACTGAGAATAGCATAACAAATGACTTTCCCAATCATCATATTTAAATAAGAGATGATGGTGAATTATATTTCAAACAATTTAAAACAGTTTGGCTAAAATCAACAAAATTCAAAGTATACAATTAAAATAAAACTTCATTTTTTCCCTCCCACTTTTCCCTTACTATAATTGGCAGTGCCTGGGTGTCTCTCTTGGAGGGTTTACAATATCAATAACCTGCTGCAAAATGCTTCAGAGTTAAGGAAAACAGTCTGGGTGCCTAGAGCTCAGCTTCTCATGACTCACCCAGGGCATGTGAGCTTTTGTAAAGCACCTGCCCAAATTACTTACCCTCATGGAGTTTGACTCCAGCAGGAAACATATTAAGCATACTCCAAACTGCCACACCCAAATCCAGAAACTTCTGAGTGTGGAGAACTACTTGTGCATTGGCCTAGCAACAATGAACCAGACACAACTGACACCCTCCCCACAGAATAGATCTCTTACAGAGAGATTTCCCTGTTTGTTATGAGGGTTACAGAATCAATGGAGAATATTTGTTTCCCTAAACAACTCTAGTGTTGCTGCTATTGATACATGGCCCCTTGCTCAGAGCTGTACCTGAAGACACAATGTAGCACCAACACTGGATCAAATTGATTGGCTGACTGAGGTTTTTGTAGCCTAGATTTATCCTGCAGTCCTTCCTCCTAAATATTTCATGTGAATCAAGCCTTTGTACTCCCCGCCCCACCAAAAAAAAAAAAATCCAACTGTAACACCCTCATCCCCTCCCCACTAGAAAATCTGAGTGGTTTGAGGCTCCAAGATTTTGGCTGATCACAGCCATCCTGACTGCCTTGTCATTTATCTTTTGTCACCCTTTCTTATACTGCTTAACCATGACACTATGAAAGGCCCTTGTGGCTTTCCATGTTACTGTGAGCTTCAATTACTAATACTAATAATCATGAATACATAGTTCGCTGTTATACTGCACTTTTCATTTATGGATCTCAAAGCACTGTGGCTCAGTACAGTCATAATAGACCCATCAGTTTTACTGATGCTGACATTATCAGTTCCTAATACAGCTCCAAAAGCCCTGTCCCAATATGTATGACCTCATTCCACAAACCCCTCTTCTTTCTATAGTCCTTGTTAGGAATTTAGTTGGGATTGGTCCTGCTTTGAGCAGGAGGTTGGACTAGATGCCCTCCTGAGGTCCCTTCCAACCCTGATATCCTATGACTCTATGAATTTCTA
The DNA here is from genome assembly GCA_032164245.1 of Sternotherus odoratus. Classification (NCBI taxonomy): domain Eukaryota; kingdom Metazoa; phylum Chordata; order Testudines; family Kinosternidae; genus Sternotherus; species Sternotherus odoratus. Next base: position 39,912,307 of record JAVMKO010000004.1, read on the forward strand.
AGAAAACTTCCCAGACCATTATAGATATTAATGGTAGAAATAGTTTTTCCTTCTCTCAGAAAAAGAGCAAAGGTTTACTTCTTCAACCAAAGCCCTGTAGTAGAAAGGGTGTAGCATAGTGCTCAGGAGGCACCACCTGGTGTTGTTGGGCCTAAATCAGGCCTGATGACCCAGGGAGCAACTTGAGGAGTGCCTCCTACTATTGGTATGTTTTTATAGGAAGCAGCATTCTGTCTCCAACCTGCATCAATCAAGCTCCACTGTTTGAAGTAGTGATAGCAGCCCTTCACCCCACTATTTTGGTGAGGCTAAATTTACTGTAGAGTTTAGCCTCAGAAAGGTTATGAATTCACTGTAGAGTAAACTTGAGATATCTACACTGGTACTAACTCCTCTTAAATTAGCCTAGCTTGAGTGAGAGCAGCCATATTGCAAAAGAACCACTTGAGCTGGACAGAGTGATTGGATTTGCTGCACAGAGTGGTGGTATTAGCAGCTAACAAGTGGTGCTAACTTGAGCTGTAGCCAATCCCTGACAGGCCAGCCACCTCGAGTGAAAAGCATCAGCACACTTGATTTATTGGATTTTGTGTAGAGACAGAATTCCAGTTAGAAGCACACTCAAATTATAATTCAAATTAACTCTGAAGTGAAGAAATCCCAGTCCTTTGTTTCAGGCACAGCCAGTAGTGTGACAATGCTGAGCCCCTCTGAAGGGAAGGTGCAGGTTTCTTCTGCCCATCTGTCCTTGGCACAGCCTCCCAAATCCAGTTGCAGCCTAGCCTAAATTTAGAACTAAAGGTCTTGTTGTTTTATAGGCCCTTCTTTCCTCTGAGCTTTATATCTTCTGCAGCATACGGTATTATTTTATGGTAAAGTGTTATGTGAGAGTGCATGATTGTTATTGGGTGCTCCAAAAATATGAATGCCTGTCTTTATTTATTTTAATTACATTTCTTGGAAACAAATAAAACGTTTCAAAGACCTTTATTCCAAGCAACAATACTATGGATTTTACTTATAAAATTTTTTTTATGACTGATTAGGCAGTTTAACACCAAAATGCAGTTGAGTGGGTTTATTTGCTTACCTTTATTAATGTCCTTAGGCAAATATTTTTTGCCTATAAAATATTGCAAATGACTTTAGCTAAAACAGAGTTTTACTTAAGGAAATGTTTAATACAGACTTGTAATATTTTCTTTGAGGGTAGAATGAATTGTTCATTGATCAAATCTGATGCTGATCCATATGAAGTCTGTACATATTTAGTCTCATTATACAGAACAGATTTTGATAGTTCTCTAATCTATTCTGCCAGATTTATGCAAAATAATTTGATTTTGAACTAAAGCTGTGTGGAACAATGATTTTAAATTCCCAGATACATTTCATCTTGATTTGCAGATTATTTTTGTGCGAATGAATATCCATTATTTGACCTTTTCAAAAATCCAGCAGCAGATGTAGGGGAGTTTTGGGGAGACTATTAAATTAATCCAAGACTTCATAGGTTCTTGGGATGAGATTCAGGACAGTTCATATTCTGACCAAACCAGTTCTAAGCTATGCCTGGATGCCCATTACCCCAGTGGGCCAGTCTAGCACCCAGGAATAGCCGGAACATACTTTTATTCCTGCCATATCTCCAAGGCAGGAGCTGCAAAGACAGAGTAGAATTGACATTACATTGCCCAGGGATTTCTCCCTGTGTTGTAAGAATTTTCATGTGGACAAATCCACTGGATTTCCTGACTCTTTGGAGTAACAAAGGATTCATAGTAGTTAACCTCATGGACTGATTCTCCAGTTCCTTATATATTATGTAAAGAAAGCGAGAAATACTTGTAGCACCTTAGAGACTAATTAGTTTATTTCAGCATAAGCTTTCATGGGCTATAGCTCACTTAATCGGATGCATTAATATATTATGTACCGTATTTCTCGACGTATAAGACGCCTTTTTAACCCCCAAAAATACTTTCAATATTAGGGGGGGCGTCTTATACGCCGAATATCGGCCGGACCAAAAAAAAAAAAAAAGTGACGCAGCAGCCCGCCCGCGCGGCGGGGACGGGAGAGCGGCGCGCTCCCAGCAGCCCGCCCGCGCGGCGGGGACGGGAGAGCGGCGCGAAAAAAGCGGCGCTTTTTTTTTTTTTTTTTTTTTGGTCCGAAAACGCGGTGGCGTCTTATACGCCGGAGCGTCCTATGGGACGAAAAATACGGTAATCCCTTAGGACAATGTAGAGTGAACACAGTAGGTATAAAATACCATAAGATCAGAATGGTAGCATTTTGCATCCACTTTGCATGGATGTAAATGATTATTCAACATTAAGAAACTGTATAGAGAATTAGGCCCAATGATTCCAGACAGTGTTATCTGGGAGTAGCACATGCTCCTCTTACTCCTTTTGGCAGTGTGGAAGCCATGACAAACATCTAAATGTTTGCTAGTCACACACACACACACACACAAAAGTTAGAATTTGATTTCATTTATGACTGATGATTCAGTTTAATTCTCAATTCACCCTTCTCCCTAGGTTAGTTTTGATTTTGTGAAACAAACTGTTTTGCTGGAAATAGTTGTCTTTCACTTCTGATATAAACTTCTGAAATCAAACAAGTGGATTTTTTAAAAATGAAACTGGATTGTATAAGAAGTGTGCATGGCTTTCTAAATAGAGAAGATCAGTGAGAAGGAAAGAAAAGAAAAATGAGTAACAAACTTTCAGGCTTCAACCATTAATCTTTAATTTCAATCCTTTGATCACTGAATGCACTGTTTTCCCTTGATGCTCTTCCTAGTATGTTCCAAGGTGTTTTTCTAGCAAGAAATTTTCCTTTTATAGCTCTTCCCCCCCACCCCCCTTTTATTCTGCAATTATTTAAGCAGGAGCACTTTCCCTTCCACCTCCTCTTCAACGAATGTCTCAAATTCTTGTTTCTTTAAAACCTTGTAATATCCTGAAAACTAATTTTAGGAAAGCATCTCCTATCTGGGCACAAGCTAATAGGTCTGTTCACTAACATCAACAGTCTTCAGGACTCACATGGATCTTGTATACATGAAGGAATTTTAGAGGAAAAAAAAATCACAGGTGCTATTATTGGTGCAGTTGCAAAGGTGGTAGAATTAATGTAGACAGATCAGGTACTGGGCTGTGTTTCCTTTTCCCCCCTCACACACACATCAGTTAAACCTGTGAACTAAATGATTTTAAAAGTTTCCATTGGAAGTGAAAGACTTTTCATTTTATTTTTACCAAGCAAAAACAAATTAAATCCAGGGAAGGGCTTAATAAGATGTGTGAATTTAGACATAGACATTGCTTATATCATGAATGAAACCAAATCCCAATCATTCCTTAGGTTAGAATATATTTAGTTTTTTTATTGAGCTAGTCCAGAATGGGGAGGGGGGACATGATTAAAAAAAGATTGGAAAGTGTTCTCATTTAGAAATTTTTGAAAATAACTTAATTTTCAAAAAATCAAACCAAACTCTTTGTTCTCTAAAAAGAAAAGAAAAAAGAGGGATACATGCAGAAGGTCCAGGAGGAAAGCAAAACAATTAAAACCAACCCATTTTTCATCAAAAATCCTAAACCAATATATTTTTGTCAACATCTTTTTTTGAAAAGTAAGCCATTTTCACTTCCTCAAAGACTGAGTTCCAGCTTCCAAAAAGAATGAGTCATGGTGCGTTTTTAAAACTCTAGAAATTATTAAATTAAAATAAGTTGATGTATCTCAGCATGAACCTAATAAGGGAGAGAAAAAAAGAGACAAAGTATTTGTGAACTCAGAGCAAATATAAAGTATACTATAAAAGAGGAGGTTTTTTGCCTTGGTGTATTCTTTGTTGACTTCAGTGAAATCCTCTCAGGGGTTGTTAAGTAATAGAGTATTTTGGTTTTTTTGTTTGATTTTTTAGTGGTGGATGGTGGGGAGAGAGAAAAAAAGACACAGAATTTATCAAATGAGGTTATCCAACTTTTTGCATCTTCATCCATGGTCCAGAGCGGGGGTCTCCAGACTTTGAGTCGAGGGCCATATTAGATTTTTTTTTGAAGGGGCTTCGTGGGCTGAAGCAACCGTTGCAAAAAAATAACATATACAAATATATGCAAAATATATACAAAATATTTGTGAATACATTAAAAAATCACATTATGTTTCTATTTTATTTCTAAACTCACAAAATTTTAGCATACAAATACACATTCAAAAATAAAGAAATATTATTTTAGGATTAGTGAGAAGTATGGTACTTATGTTTTTCTGACAAAATTGCATTTAACTGTGGTTCAAAGTTAGTGTTCCCTATCATCAAAATTGATTGTAAATGCTCATCAAGCAAGGCCGATCTGTGGTTGGATTTCACATATTTCATCATCAAAAAAGTTTTTTCACACACGTAAGTAGGCCCAAACGCTGACATTAATCCACAGGCAAAGTTTTTTACATGAGTATATTGATCATTTGGCAGGCATTTATAGAACTCGACCAGATTTCCTTCCTTCCTTATATTTGTCCTTCAACTCAAAACTCCGGACATATGAAAACCCTACCCCTGGGCCTGCAGACAGGGCCCCTGCCACACACAAAATGGCAGCTCCCCCAGCACACAGAAAATGGTCACTCACCCCCTTCCAAACACAAAATGGTGACAAGCCCCCCCCCCCCCAGCCACACACAAAATGGCAACTCGCCCCCACCCCACCCACCCACAAAATGGCGGCTCTCAGGGACTTCTGAAAAGGTGAGGGTGCCCCTCCCTTCCTGCCACACAGAGACCACAACGGAGTGGGGCGGGGGTAAGAGAAGGAAAGGAGGACGCTCCCCAAAGCCAAGCTACCCCACCCTCCCCTCAGTCCGGTGGAGAGAAATCCCGGACATAGATTTATTTTTAGCACAGACCAAAAATCCGGACATGTCCGGCAAAACAAGAAGCCGTTCCTTGCCCAGCCGCCTACTGCAACCTGACCCCCCCTGACCAGCACCGTGCTATCCGCTGGCCCCCTTACCCCCCCGCCGTGCTATCCTCCCACCCCCTCTTGCGCCCCCCGCCGCCGCCGACCAGCGCAGAATCCAGACATATCCGGCAAAACAAGAAGCCGTTCCTTGCCCAACCGCCTGCTGCAATCCGGCCTCCTCGACCAGCGCCACGCTATCCCCCGGCCCCCTCGCCCGCCAGCCTCCTGCTGCAACCCGGCCTCCCCGACCAGCGCCGCGCTATCCCCCGGCCCCCTCGCCCCCCAGCCTCCTACTGCAACCCGGCCTCCCTGACCAGCGTCGCGCTATCCCCCGGCCCCCTCGCCCGCCAGCCTCCTGCTGCAACCCGGCCTCCCTGACCAGTGCCGCGCTATCCCCCGGCCCCCTCACCCCCCACACCCTGTGCTCCTCCCCCTGCTGCTATGCCCCTCCTTTTGCTTCTACAGCCCCTGCCACGCCCCCAGCTTTGCTTTTTTCAACCTCCTGCAGCTACTAGACACGGAAGTGTTCTCCACGTGCTGGCTCAGCTGGTGGGCCAGAGAAATCAAGCTCACGGGCCGGATCCGGCCTGCGGGCCATAGTTTGGAGAGCCCTGGTCCAGAGCGTTGGTGCTGCTGTAGTTTGCTAGTGTTTATCCAATATACTGCCTCTTAAAGATGATCTTATCTTTTAAATTGCCTATTCTTTAAGGTTAAAATAATGTAGATCCTTGTTTGGGTAGGCAGTCTGCAAAAGTAAGGAATCCTCCTTACCAGGCTTCAGAGATTCTGTGGAGCTTTTCCATGGGCTTACTCCAGCCCAATAACCAAAGTAATCTCCATAGCTTTCTACATGGTCCTTCCATGGTCCACCCATGCCCTGACTCCTGTCCAGCCCACTCACATATAGCTGCATCTAATTTATGTGGCAGATTTGTGTCCATTCACTTGCCTTCTGTGCCCATTGGTGGGAGGCTTGATTTTGCCATTTTAAAATGTTTAAATTTTAACATAAAAAGCTAAGAAACAAACAAAAAAGAATCATAAAGGGAAGACTGGGCCTTCTGATGTACTGTTTACAGCTTGTGTGCTTATTAAATATTTAAAACGCTCTATACTAAGAAACAGTTTAGGGATCCACTTCATTTTTTCTCTCAGAGTTTTACCAGTTTCATGAAACTTCCTCTTGACTGTCAGATGTTTTGATGCATTAGTGTCTGAGAACAGGTTGTCTTGCCAGCACTCAGAGAAGAAAAAAAAATGTTTCCCTGCTCACAAGATAGACCTAAATATATAGATATAGTTTCTAGCTAATATGTTGTATGTCAGAATTAATGAGTTCTGTTTTAAGAGGAAAGCTTGGAAAGCTGCACTGTAGGTTTCTTTGAATCCCACAATCAGAGAAACAGAACTGAATGACACTCCAGTAATACAGATATTTATTTTCTTAGAAATATTACAAACTTGGGGAAAAGACATTATCCCAACAAACCTGGGAAAAATCCCAACATGGTCAGCAATATATTGTATTTAAACAACATGAGACTAAGACCAGTTGCCTTAGTGTAAGTTACAGCTATATTATGTGCTTATTTTCTGAGAAGTCACTGTTTACTCAAGGAGCAAAGTGCTTGTGCTTTATCAGCCATTGTACAGAGGGGTTATCCCCCAGCCTCTATGCTCCTGAGTACAAAGGCTGGGCCTCTTCTATGCCAGACCAACAAGTCCTTTTCCCCCCACACACCCCACTTTGCCAGTTGGGGTTTTTGGGGTCACCAATCACTGCCACCAATCGAGTATACTTCCAAAACCTTGGAGGGGACCCCGATCTTCCCCACCCCAACTTTGTCCCCCTCCCTGGGTTTCAAAGTCAGATGCCTGAAGGCTGCTTTCCTTCACCCTCTGTCTCTCTGTACCTGAGAGGCAGACACCTGGAAACTGCTTCCCTTCACCCTCCCCGGCTGAAGGCAGACTTCCCTGAACCTTGACTCTGTCTTCCTCCCTGGATGCTAAAGTCAGATACCTGGGGGCTATGCATCTCCCCCTACCTCTTCTCTTCTGAGTGAAGAGAGAAAAACCTTAAGGAAAATAAACCAGATGGCTTTAACTAGAAGATTTAATAAAGAAAAAAGTTAAAGCAGAAATACAGACACTTTACATTTGGGGTTTCCCACTTTCTTCTGAAAAGGAAAGAACACCCCAAAAGGCACGGCTTATTATAAGAATCAAATGGTTATACTCACCTTAGCTAATTAGAAGTATAAGAGAAGAAAAGCTGAGTTATCTCCATAGCTAGAGACACACTCCTGGACCCTTTCCCATGTTGCCTGGCAGCCCCCTGCCTCATGGACAACCAAGATGGAACACTCCTGGCCCGTGCCTCCTCCCTGAAGACCAGCCAAGATGGAACTGACTGTTTTGCTCCTCCCTTCTTCCTGGGCTGGAGGCTCCTCCCTCCCTCATGGCAGGGAAACTCCCACGTCACCTGTCTCAGACAACATAGCCCCCACCCAGGCAAGGCACACTGTATTAGATAACATAGCCCAACCCAGGCAAGGCACCCCCCATACTTATGACAGCCATGCTATTTCGGAGGCTGTTCCAAACTCCTGCACTGTAATTATTCAATTAATAGGTACATAGTGTACTTAGAGGTCCATTGCTATAGTTTTGGGGAATAAGCAAATATGTCTTTTTAAAGTGAACTGTTCTGAACTGATGTGAAGAACTTTGCATCGTATAGCTCATGAAGAGAATCAACTCAGTGACTCATATGCGTAGTACTGCGAGACTTTGGTGCATACACATATTTGGAGTTCAGTATATGAAAGTTTCATATCATTCATTGAAATAAACAGCAGCGATGACTGAATGTTGTTACCATCTGTACAGTTTAGCTGAGGACCATGGATGATAAAATAGTCCATGTAACATTTCATAGATAGGAAGAAAAGATAAAAAAGATAAACAGATAAAGAGGCGCAACAGATGGCTCAGTTGCACTGCCTAAGTAAAAAAGTGAATAATTAGAAATTAGATTAAATTTTGGTTGTTGATTACTTTAAAGCCATTTTATGAAGATGCAATTTAGTTGGTGAACTCTGATGAAATAAACCCTCCAAAGACTCAATCCATGCAAAGTATCATTCCTTCCAGTAAGGAAACAATCATTTTTTTAGAAATGTGATATAATTTCAGATTGAAGAATAATAATTATTTTTATTCATTTATTGACAGGGTAGAATATAATTGCTTTATAAACCCATTAGTGGTCTGTTGTCATCAAAGCTGCCATTTAAATCCTGATTCTGTTTAAACAATTACATAAGTCTACTTTTTATTTTAAAATATATCTGTGATCCTCAGAATGATCAGGCAGCTGGGGCATATGATTTACAAAGGGAGGCTGAGGAACTGGGCTTGTTTAGTCTGCAGAAGAGAAGAGTGAGGGGAGGATTTGATAGCAGCCTTCAACTACCTGAAGGGAGGGTGGTTCCAAAAAGGATGGAGCTAGGCTGTTCTCAGTGGTGTCAGATGACACAACAAGAAAAAATGATCTCAAGTTGCAGTGAGGGAGGTCTAGGTTGGATATTAGGAAAAAACTATTTCACTGGGAGGGTGCTGAAGCACTGGAATGGGTTACCTAAGGAGGTGGTGGAATCTCCATCCTTAGAGGTTTTTAAGGCCCTTCTTGACAAAGCCCTGGCTGGGATGGTTTAGTTGGTGTTGGAGTAAATCACGTCCAGGGGTCTCTTCCAACCCTAATCTTCTATGATTCTAAGGCCCCAGGACTACAGTATATGAGGGAAAGAGAGAGATTATTAGGCAGAGCTTTTGTAGCCAAGCTTCAATCTAGAGTGGATTTTTGCAGCCAATTTCTGAACCACTGACAATTGGGTCTATAATGGAAAAACAGACACAATTTTAACTAAGATAGTGTGAATGGAGCTGCTAGAAGAACAGTTATGTGAACTGAGAACTAAAACGTAGGCTACACATCTGCAGAAAGGCATGTGTCCCTGACAGAAACAGATCTTGAGTGATTTCTTAAATGATGTTAAAATTAATAAGTTATACTTCCATCACTTTACTTTTACTAACATGCCACGTGGTTTTCCATATTTCACAGTGCACACATCATTTTAGCTTTGAAGGAAACTTGCTTAGTCAAAAAGTCAGCTGTATTCAAATTATTCATAAGGGAAATTACATCTTTGGCAATTAAAAGATGTTCTGGGCAAAATCAGATGCTATTTTGTGAGAGAAGGAAGTCGATGATTCATAGAGATGACTCTGCTTTCTCTGAGCACCTAATACTAGGTGACTGTATAAGCCAAACAGGGACTACAGAAGGACATAGAAGAAAAGACTTATTTTAGAGAACTTTAGAGTTTTTCTTCTGATTTATAGACTTTCCACTCTGCGTTTGAATAATAGCAACAACGCAGCATGGAATCTTACAAGCAAAAGTGAAAACCCATATCTAAAAGTCTAAAACTTAATGTAGCAAAGTACAGTGGGAGCTACATGGGAAACTGCAGGCATAAACAAATGGTCTGGTGGCCCGCCAACGGATTACCCGTGCAACTCATGGGCCAGAGCTTGTCCACCTCTGCTCTACAAGATTCCCACCTGTTGCTCAGACAGAATTCTCTCTTTGCCTGTTTCCAGAAATCATTAATTTAAGAGGTAACAAAGTGCTGTGGCACCTTAAAGATGAACTATAAAGTATTGAAGCATAAGCTTTCATGGGCTAATACCCACTTCGACGGATGCAATACTTTATAGTTAGTCTTTAAGGTGCCACAGGACTCTTTGTTACCTCTGCTATTCCAGACTAACACAGGCTACCTCTCTGATTCTATTAATTTAAGAGCAATACCTAGTTTTGTTCCATTTGCAGCCCATATGTCAGTGTATTTTTTTTTTAACCTTTTCAGTCCATCTCTGTTACTGAATCAAATACTTAGGGCCATATTATGCTATTGATTTTTAAGCGCATCTCTCTGTTAGATCTAGCAAGGATCTCTGTTTAAAAATCAATGGTACAATATTGTTTATAATGATAGACAAACAGGCAAGAGATATAGAATTTGGCTCATCAGTGACCCATGATATTGAATAACCCATTAATAAGTTACATCATACTTATCACCTGACAGGTAACTCTGTATATCCAGTAGTCAGAAATAGAATTAAATAATATATTCACAAAAATTCAAGGCAAATTACATCTGAATAATAAATACCAAAGATATAGATGTTCTCTCTCTTTTTTACAGTTTATCCAATGAAAAAAGCAAGTTTTTCATTAATTCCACAAATTTTGCTGTTCCTGATTCAAATGCAGTAGAATCTCAGTATTTTTGTAGAATAAAATAAGAATTACCTAACATTTATATTTTTGAGAAGCTGTATCAATAGAATATACAAGTAGTCATAACATTTAAAATAATTCTACTCGGGGACAGTATATTTCAGTGGTTGAAAGAATTACTATAATCTGTTTTACTGTCAATTTGAGGTACAAAATCAAATTGAAGTCTGCAAAAGCAAGGTCAGAGCTAACACATGCTTTTAGGAGTTTCTCTTCAAGTCAAATGCTATAAGCATGTTTTTATTCATTACATAATTTATTTTCAGGTTTTTATTACTTCTTAACACCATATATTTCTATTTTATAATTCTTTAGTGCTTTTATCTATTTCCCATTTTATATTCCTGAAAATTTAAGACCTAACTTTTATTTCAGCTTTATGATCTCAAAATGTAATCATTCAGTCTTCTCTTTCACCAGCATGTTGTTCCCCTTCCCTCTTTATCTTTTTCTGACTTTCCATTTCACTATATCTTCACCCACTGCATGTCTACTACAGCTTGATCCAAGGCCCATTTAAATCAGTAGGATGATCTCCCAGTGGCTTCAATAGATGCTGGATCAAGTCCCTTTCCACTTCCTCCTATTTTGAAGAAAAATAAGAAATAGGGGGTTGGGTTTACAAGGATGTACTAGATAGTTGCAAACAGGGATGTAACTAGGATATTTTAATGTCTCAGTTGAGTGATGTTTTGTTTTCACCAGAGCAAATGATATTTTCTGTAAATCATATATGTGTTACATAAATTACCATTTTAACTAACTACCATATGAAACCAGTGACTTCTTGTTTAAATATTTTAACTTGTATAACCTATACATTTGGTTATTTTTCTATTGACTTCAGTAAGAATTGGAACAGGCTCCAGATGAATAAAGATTGCCAATATCGCAAATTTATAACTGGAGGATATGCGGTATGAAATGAAAACCATCCCTCTTTCAATTGTAGTTCTTTCTCTCTTTCCATCAGTCTGCCTCAACTACTTTTCTTTACCATAGATGTTAGAAAATGTAAGAATGATTGAAACCTCAGAATACCATCCTTGGAATAACTTTTATACAAATATATGCCTAAAGAAATGGATTTTTACTTATCCTCAAAATTCCTAAACTATAACAAATACTTTGAATTAAAAGAAGATGCAGCACCTACACATTTTTTGTCTGTCCTCCTGGAAAAAAAGGTATATTAAAGGCTAGTGGAGTGGAAGCTTCCGGTTAGTAATTTACAGCCTACAAATGTTATACAGATGATCAGAAATTCACACAGTAGATGCATTTTTTTCTTGCAGTATTTCTTCACTACAGCTCCATAAAGTATTGAACAATGAAATGTTTGTGGATGATTCTTTTTGAAAATTTCCAAATCTGCACACTTTATTTAGCTATTATCAGATAGACCTTGATCAATCATGACATATGAACCAAGAATGCCAATATGTTGTCTGTAATAGCTTCTTGGCTTTACTAGTGGTAGCTCTTGAAATATTCTTCAAACTGGATAAGGGTTGTTTTTCAAGAGCATAACAATAATAGCTATATTTTTCTTAATACTACATAGATCATGCTGGTAACTGGAGTATAAATATTTCCCAGGTATTCTCGTTCAAAAGTTTACAGGCCTTGACAAGTGATCCATTAGCTGTTCTGGTCCCTTACTAATGTTTGTTATCTCAACTGAAAATAACGTTTGAATCTCTTGAGAGAGACGATTTAGAAGCAAGTAGATGACACTGTTTCTAGGTTACTTTCTTTATCTATATTTGTTAAGGTGTCCGCTTTGATGCTCACATTAGTACCTGCTACCTGACATACCAGTTTCAGAATTTTTTCTCGCTTAAATTAGCTTTGAAATATAAGCAAAGATTATCCTTTAGATGAAGCAAATTAGAATAATGCCTTCTAGCTCACCCAAAGGGAAGGCTCCATTTTGGTTTATCCAGAAGAGCTTCTGATTCATACAAGAACAAAGGTTCTGATTTGAATCTCAACTATATGTGCACAATTCATATTTCAGAGGGGTGAAAATACACAATGTTTCTAAATATCTTTAAATACAGTGCTTAATAAAAATTAAAAAAGCTTAGTTACACATGATCATTCAACACTGCATCATGTACATTTTAGATTAAATGAACATGAACACTGTGCGTAAGCATGAAAATAAGGCTCAGCAAAGTAGAATTGCATTTCAGATACAGATTTTCAATTTATTTATTTAAATTCCACCTCGATGACTTTCAAATATATCAGTAAAGTATACTTTTAATAACTACAATAATACAGAATACAGCTGGGTGAGTGGATTTTGTTGTTGTTTTATTTTGGCTTTGCAAACATTTATCCAGAATGGCCAAATATTATCCAAATCTGAATTTGTTACCAAACCTTTTGCTGAATCCTATCTAAAATATATCAGCATATAGATTTTTGAAGTTATGTTTCAGATTTCAAAATGCAAGAAATAAAAGCTAAGCACAACTTGCAAGACAGTATTTTTTTAAATTCATTTTTGAGAGGTATGTATATTGTTTTAAAGAATAGTTGCATCTGGAACAGTATAGTTTTTACTTTACATATTATTTAATTAAAATATAGGTTAGCCTCAGACTTAGAGGACTTAAGTATGGAACTCTCTATACCCTCTATATGAGAAAGGGGAAAAGCTTACTCATTTATATTAATTTTAATGTTCCTTAGCCAAAGTTCCACATAATGTATTTTGTTGCTTTAGTTGGAATTGGTCTGTGTTCTGATTGTATAAATGATAACAGATTGTTACTATGAATGCACTCATGAGAAGACCCAGAAATTGTGAAAAGATATGTCCTGGGTCAAGCTGAGATTAAAGATAGTTGAGTCTAGTTTGAGAATGGGAGTCATGCTTAAAAAGAAGAGGGCAGATTGCTGTGTCCTGGAGACTGGAAGTTGTTGTACTCTAGGAAGTACTGGCTCTGTCCAAGGGCCATGTTTTGCTTTTGCTTCCTCACATGAAGATTCTGAGCCCTATTTGGAGAAATTCAATAGAACCAGATCCAAAAAGAAACTAAAATGATTGTGAAAAGTGATAGTGGTAAAACAGCATCATGATGAATTCACCCATTATCTTTTAGTGCAATGCACAGCAAATAAGTAAGACTCCAGTGTAATAGCTGAACACAGGAAGTTGTAAATCTCATAGGCTAATCCAATTTGAAATCAATATTCATTTTCTCTACCATTTTATACTAAACACTGAAAGTAACATACTTTCATAATCATGCTCAATTTAATTAAACTCTATGGGTTAAATTGTGCCTTTGAGCACAATAGCAACAGTGTGGGGGATGAGGTACTGTGGCAGCCAAACAAAGATGGCTGGAAGCATTTTGCTTGTACTGAGAAGATACAGGCAGGCTGCTACGGAAGGAGCATGGGATTGCACAGTCCCCAGCACCACCACAGTGCCTCTTGAAAGGTCTGCTGTGTAGTTATCCCTTGCTTTGTAGAAGATTTAGGGAGCATGGAGCCTAGACATATGATAAACTGGCTGGATATACCTACTTTGGAACATAGATTACACCCAGCTACATTAACTGGCCCCTCACCCTAATGCTTTGGGATCATTAGCAACCAGTTTATGACAGAGCCCTGCACAGCTGCCCAAGGAAAGAAAATCCTTGTACTTCCCTGTCCTCCTAACCCCACCCCCACAGCACATGCTCTTCTGTTCTTTCCATAAGGTTTATCTGCAATTGCCTGGTCGTTGTGAAGGCATTGTCCTAGAAATAAGATATTATCAGCCACTTTGTGACCTATCATAGGTTCATCTAACCAAAACCCTGTGATTTAATTTTGTATTCTTTTGGGAAATCAGCCTTTAACATATCAAGCAATGCTGACTTAGAAGAATAAACACATCTATACTGACTAAGTGTATTTAAAAATAAATGAATGTACAGTTAGAGTTGAGGAAAATGTGGTGCCCAGATTTGGTGAGGCTGACATTTTTGGCACATTTGTGTTAGCTTTTTTGAATTGTTTAGGTCAAAAACAATCTTAAAAAAAACCACAAAAAACCTCTCACCTGCCTTCCCAAGGTATGCATGCATTTGGTACAAGAAGCTCTTGGCCCTCAGGGACCGTGTACACCTGGGCTTTGGAGACCACAGTGGCTGAACTGGAGGAGCTAAGGGAGACAGAGAGGTACATGGATGAGACTTTCTGGGACACAGTAGAATGGTCTCACCCACGGGCTGAGGAGGATGAAAGTCCCAGGGAAGGAGAGCATCTAATTGGAGCAGCGGGAAACAATCCCATAGTTGGGACACTCCTTCCAGATTATGCTGTGGTATTCTCTCGCACTGAGGATACCTCTCCGGGGGAGGGAACTCCAGCTATTAGAAAGAGACAGTTATTAGTAATGGGAGATTTGATCTATAGAAACATAGATAGCTGTATTTGCTATGACCGGGAGAACTGCATGGTGACTTGCCTGCCTGGCGTGATGGTTGTGGGTCTCTTATAAGAACATAAAAATGGCCATACTGGGTCAGGCCAAAGGTCCATCCAGCCCAATATCCTGTCTACCCACAATGGCCAATGCAGGTGTCCTGGAGTGAGTGAACCTAACAGGTAGTGATCAAGTGATGTCTCTCCTGCCATCCATCACCCCCCTCTGACAAACAGAGGCTAGGGACACCATTCCTTACCCATCCTAACAGCCATTAATGGACTTAACCTCCATGAATTTATCCAGCTCTCTTTTAAACCCTGCCACGTCCAGTGGCAGCTGCTATACTTCTCCAGTTGTTGTGTAGTTTTGCGGGCACAAGTCCAGAGTGAAGTAAAGTCTCCCCTGTCTCTTCCATATTCACCTTCCAGTGAGCCGCTCAGGTAAGTGGTGACATCTTGGTTGGAGTAGGTCCTGGTGATTCGCTTCTTGACGTAATCCTGCAGAGCCCTCAATGTGATGTTCCTCACCACGGCATCTGGGCAAGGCAGAAGGCATGTACTCCATTTATCTCCTATCCTTTGTTTCCTATCTTTTAATCAATTACTGATACATGAGAGGACCTTCCCTGCATAGTTTGTTTAAGAGCGTTTGGGGTGGACCTTGTCAAAGGCTTTCTGAAAGTACAATGATATCCACAGGATCACCCTTCTCCTTGTTTTCTTACCCCTCACAAACAATTGTAATAGATTGGTGAAGCATGATTTCCCTTTACAAAAGCCAGGCTGACTCATCCACAGCAAATTGTGCTCATATATGTGCCCGATAATTCTGTTCAATCAATTTGCTTGTTACTGAATGTAACAGGGTGCTGGCTAAAAAGCCCTGAGCCAGCCCCTGTTAGCTCAGCTCCTGCTAGCTCAGGCCCCAGGCAGGGGAGTAATTGGAGCTGGCAGGGTGTGGCCCTTAGCCAGGAGGGCTTAAGGCGAAGCACCTGTACACTTCCGAGGCCAGAGGGATAAAGCTGGCAGGCAGGGAGTGCACGGGAGAGGGGGAGGGGGAGCAACAGCAACTGGCTGGTGTTCCTAGCTAGCTGCAGGAGCTAGCTGTCCCCCAAGCAGCTGAGTAAGCGTACTTGTATATAGAACTGTATATAGGTGGTGGGGTTTGCACAAGGCAATAAAAGGGGCACTGGTGTGGAAAACTGCGTGGTCTTGGCTCATTCCTGTGACGAGCGGTGAAGGGCTCGTCTACACTGAAGTTAGGCTTATTAGCATGTAATTGCCAGGATTGACCCTGCAGCCTATTTTAAAATTGGTGTTGCATTAGTCATCCTCCAGTCATTTGGTACAGAAACTGATTAAAGTGATAGATTACATACCACACTTAGTAGTTTTTCAATTTCATATTTCAGTTCTTTCAGAACTCATGGGTAAATAGCATCTGGTCCTGGTGATTTATTACTGGTTAATTTATTAATTTGTTCTAACATCTCTTCTAAGGACACCTCAATTTGGGACAGTTCCTCAAATGTATCACCTAAAAAGAATGGGCTCCCTCACATCCTGTGTGCATGATGGATTATGCTGAAAGCCCACAGCCTCATCCTGGTTGATGTTTATGGATTTCACTATCCTCACTGCTCCACAGTTCCATTGTATAGAACTCAGATACTCAGGCTTTATGCAATTAGAGTGGAAAAATATAGCCCTCTAATCTTTGTTGGCTATAGAAAACTTAATGTGAAAAGATAGTAGGTAAAACAAACTTATAAAGTATGTCTTTAAGATGCATTTTTCCTTTAATTTACAATTTTGTCTCATTGCTTTTCATATTGTGATGACCAATTTTAAAGCTAATACTTTTCTGAAAAACTGTCTACATAAACCCTTACTATATTTATACACAAGTGTTCCTTTTTTATGATTGCTTTAATCAAAATTAAGTTCATTTCTATCTGTCCACTCATAGCTGACTCTAGAAATTTCTATATTCCTTAATATTTATTATCTGTAATGTAGTACTAATGTAACTTAATTTGAAATGTGCTTGTGGAAATTGAGAATATTTATTATTATTTACTCAGCCTGGTTCTTTAGTGATTCATGAATGTAACAAAAAGGGTCCATGAATTACTAATTTTAAGGAATGTGAAACAAGCATAGTGATTCATCAAAATTATCTTCCAATAATTCTCCTTTATTTAAGCTCAGCAATCATTGATCTCTCCTTTACATCAGTATCTTACCTCGAGGCAAAATAAGAGAAATCACATATTTTACACCAAGTATAGCAAACTAAGGTATCCAAATAGTCACTCAAGTTAAGTTTCACTGGATTTTCTAATCTAATAGCTAGATATGGAAAATTAAAATTAATTACATTGTATATATTCAAACATTCCCGTGGGAATCCATCAAATATGTTGTTTTAAACAATCTATGATGAAATAATAAAATTCATTTAAATAAAATTTTATTCATTTAAATAAAATATTTAAATAAATATTTAATATTAATATTTAAAATTAATATTTTAATTTTAAAATTAATAAATTTAATAAAATTTTATTTTAAAATTAATATTTAAAATATTTAAATAAATATTTAATAAAATTTATTCATTTAAATAAAATATTTAAATAAATAAATAAATAGCATTCACTTGTGCCTACAAAAAGCTATCTGGATAAATAAAACCTCTTTTTTACATTTAGTGTAGTGAGGAATGTATCAAAAATTAAACCTGCCCCCTTTCTTATGTGGCAGCCATTCTTCAATACTTGCAGCATATACCATATTTCAAGAAATTTGGGGAAGTTGGAAAATCAATTCTGCTTTAGCAATACTAATGTTGTGATCATTATCTTTGCTCTGGGGACTTGTATTTGAACACAACATAATTCAGATTAATAATGCATATTTAATAAATGCTTAGTACTTATGTTAAGATGCATTCTGGTTTCCAAACGAGCCTCAGCATTGGGCTATATCATCTAATCAATAATTAATTATAAGCTAGTTGACCCAATAAACTCTTGCTGCTTGCACATATTAAAACAAAGAAATCCAGTAACATGAATGGAAAACCAGACAATATAATGTATAGTCCTTTTGTTCTCTTCATTCAAACCCTTCTTTAAAATGCATATATTGACTTTCAACAGTAAAATTCAAATAGACTTAAAGTGAAACAGAAATGTAATAAAAAATTGTGAACCATTACCCCATTCTGAAGTACATTTTCAAATACTGTATATTACATAGTTAACTTGCATTTAGCTCTGTCTGAACTGGGCCTGATGCTGCTTCCATTGGGCTCATTTGTGAACTAGCCTTCATGTCCATGCTCTCCCTTGTTCCCCTTTGCTGGCTATTTACAGTGTGGGTCACAATGCAGATGAGAGCAGTCTTTCTGGGACCACTTCTCCCATCCCTGCACAGGTAGGTGAGTAGTGGATGAGTGGGTGGGTCTTGGTTCTGTCCCCACCAACATCTGCTGGGACACTGCAGCTGAGCTGGCATGATGACTGAAGTAAGCTTCATCAGGAAAAAGGACTGGCACAACTAACTAACAAAGGGAAAGCAGGGTCCAAACAGTGATTCTCCAAGTCACAGTTAAGTCTCCACTCAGATTGTAGGGCAGTGCCCCTTATTCAGGGCACAGTAGCTCACTGAAGTCAGTGGGAGTTTTATTATTGGCCTCAATTGGTTCTTTAGATGTATACTCCATGGGACAGGGACTGAGTACATTGAAAGGAGTAAGTCAATAAATAAATTCCATATAATACAGTACTCCCTCCTTGTTCCAAGTGCAAATACTTTTTAAACTAACATGATCAGGGGATGATAGAAATTGAAATAACTAAACTCGCTTAACTGTTTAGATAATATTCATCGCTGGAGTTTCTCTCATGTGGGCTGCATGATAATTACAGGTCACTGCTTTCCCAGGGAGGATGCTCTTTCTGTCGATCATACCATGCTACAATATCCAACTGTTTGCTTACTAGCTCGTTGCATTTCTCATCACTCTCTTCATTTTCATGCAAAACACTCTGCTTTCTGTTGGCGAGTCTCCTGAGTAATGTCTTTATTAACCTATGGCACTAACAGAGGTAAATAGAAGCAGGCAATGACATAGTTGCCTGCAATGCTGTAAGAAGCTGATGTGCAGAAGGCTACAGATATGATTGTCACTATGGTGCTGATCCGTTAATTCTTCCAGAGGATTTTTTTGTTAACCACACATCTTTACCTGATGAAATTTTCTATGAAATAAAAACTGACAGAAATCTTGGGCCTGCTTGTGCTCTCCATTAAGCTTGCTTAAGCAAGTGTAACTCTATTGGGTCAGACCAGAGCCACATTGTTGTAGGTGCTATATAAAAAAATGAAATGTATATCTTGCTGCAAAGAGAGAAAAATCTAAATAGACAAGACAGATGAGGTGAAATAGAAATAAAAGCAAGTAAGAAAAAATTCTGACAACACTTTTTTGGGTCAGAATTTGTCTTTTAAAAAAAAAATTGGAATGTTTTGGGAAACTGTGTCAGTTTTGATGAAATTCTGGTTTCTTGCAAGCTCCCAGGCTTGTGGCTCCATTGTGTAGCCCTGATTCCCAGGTCTTCCAGACTCCGAGCTCTGGGCTCCCAAGGTTTCCAGGGTCCTTGGCGCCCCAGCATCCTGCCATGTTGACTGTTCAAAGCCAGGGATACCGGAGTTTGTAGCTGTAAGACAGTCTACCATGCAAACTGACCTTGAGCAAAGGATCCCAGGACCTCCAAATCTGAATGAAACCAAATTTTGAATCTTGAAATCCTCTTCAAAACAGAATGACCATTCTCCACCCTGCTCCAGTTGAAATTCATAAGTATAGGGGAACAATGTGATGAGTTGCAAGCATCATGTTGATACCATTTTTTCTGTGTGGGACAGAGGGTTTGGTAGATCAGCTGGTGGAGCAGGATGACTGCCCTGCTACAGGCAGTTAAACAAACAGAAGGGAGAGAAGACGTTGAGGGGGACTGGTGAGGAGAGAGGAAAAGAAGACTAGAGAGCAGGTAAAGTCAGGCTATGGTGGAGTGATTGCAGGATTAAAAAACCAGCCAGCACAAGGGAAAGAATATCCAGAGTAAAGACCGGGGAAAAAGTGTAATGACATTATCTATGTCCAGGGATCCCTGCCACAGCTGCTTCTATGTTTGCTGCTGGCTAAGTTTCTGCCTGGCTCCTCCCAGGAGTTTCCCTCATCTCCAAACACAAATCCATTCAGTACAACTGAGAGAGGAGCTGGTTATGACTTCCTGGTTCACTGCCCAGCACTACCCCAGCCTGGGGGTAGTAAGAGCAGATGTGCTGCTGTAACTTATGCCAGCTGACAACAGACCGGAGAGCAGTGGAGTGGTAGGAGCCACCTAATCAGGATATGTTCCCACTGGGATGATCACCTGTGCTGTGGGAGCAGAGCAAGGCTGGAAATCTTTCCTATTGATTCTGGAGTTGTAGAAGCCTTCTGCATACAGTTCAGCTTCTTTGGAATTACACAAAGAACAAAGAAAGAACAAGCCCTCCTTCCTAAGAATACCAAAATGTTCTCTAAAAACTAATATTAAAAAATGAAATATCTGTAATTAAATAAAAGGACAGAAAACAATGTACTTAAAGGCTGAGATTTTCATAACCACCCAAGGGACCTAGGTGCTCAGTTGCCATTAATTGGGTTTCCTGATGCTTTGGAATTGTCTACAAGTCTTTGAAAGACTTTGAAAATGTGAGCCAAAATGCAGTTCTTCTCTGAGAAAAGGCTCAGCAAATATGAAATTATAGGATTCACGTTCACTATGTCTAATGCACTTGTGGATCAAATTTACATGGGTTACAAACTAGACAATGGCTTTCAGAGTCCTAAAAAAATCTCATCATGATTCTTCCACTTACTAATGACTCTAGGTAAGTCCCTTCACCTTTATGCCTAAGCTTCTCCATATGTTCAAAATGGGTGAAATAAGGATGGTTCAGTTAGTGTCAAAGTGTGGCTGGCAGCTACATGGGAGATTGTGGGAAGTCTCTTACACTATAGACAGGTTCACATTTGCAGACTCTGAACAAACCTAAGTTCAGGTTCTGATCCATCCAAAACAGTATTTTCCTGAGCAGGTGGAGACATTATAGAGCAATGGTCCCAAATACCCTTCTGCACTGGTCAGTGGAGCTGGCCAATCACATGGAAATATATATCCAAATGTGATGTGCTCCGTCTATATATTTGGTAGCTGTAAAGAAAATGGTGTGCGTCTGAAGCACAATGGCTTCTGCTGACTCCGTGGGGTTCCACCCCCTTATCAAAATAGGGATGGACTAACAATCATAATTAGAATTGGTATGCTAATGTACACTTTTTTTCCCTCTCCCTTCTTTCTGTATGTATAAATGCATCTTACTTCTGTTCCATTCTATGCATCCGATGAAGTGGGCTATAGTCTCTAAGGTGCTACAAGTATTCCTCACTTTCTTTAATCATAATTAGGGCCTTAATTTGTAAAAATGTTGAATAATTAAATACCTATGTATATTATCTTGCAAGATCAGAGCACATTTTCAGTGCCATCATAAGCACACCAAGTTACAGCATAATTGGCTCTAATTGGCTCTTCCACAAGCAGTAACCTGCAGCTGAGTGGCACTCAAAAACATTCTTTCTAACTCTGGGAACCTCAAAGGATATCTGAGAAATCGCTTCTCTTCTGAATTACTATAAGAGTGCTCACCCACATCAGCACCATTAAGAAATGGTTTTAGGAAAGAAAGGTTTGTGCCAAATAGCTGAATAATCACCCTAGGTGGTGGTCACTAAACCAGATTTGAGTATACTTCTCATTTCACAGGACCGGGTGTTGTGACTCTTCAATGCTGGCAGATTTCACTTGACTTCCAGTTTTGGGAGCCAGATTGTAATTGTTTTCCAGTGAGGATGGAATTAATCTTCTGTTGAAACACTGATCTTACTGGTTTTGAGTGGTGCAGACCACCCCTCTCTCTCATTGTTTTGATTCTGGTGTTCAGCACCTCTGAAAATCAGATACCATTATTAGGTAGCTTAATATCAAGTTAGATGCCTAATTCGAGACATTCATATTGGTCATACACGTCAGGCCTGGATGCACATCAAAAGTCAAATTTCCTCAAAGTTCTCTTGTGTTAGGATTTAGGGTTATAATTTTACAAGTTATACAGATAAGGCTGATTTATAATATTCAGAACAGAAGCTGGGTCCCAACGTCCAGAAAGAGGGTGGCTAGATGAAATGTTAAGATTTAGGCTCATTTCTGTGTATTGTTGTTAGGGTTCTATATAAAGGATTTTTGTTTGTTGTTGGGTGTTTTTGTTTATTTGTTTTTAATTGAAAATGGAAGTTGGCTATGATATTATCAGAATGCAGCATCAGTGGAGTATAGATATCTTTGGAGTTTCAAAAGTTACTCATGCTACTCTTTTTGGCTTAAATTGTAACTCCTTTATCTTGCAGTTGTCGTAGTTTTCTTAGTCTCTTAAAATGTAGCTGCTACAAGAGGGAGACATAAACACTCTCTTAGACTGGGTTATGCATGGAAATTCCTGAAATATTCAGTCTGAAACCATGACTCATCACTCAAGAGAGTGACATATATGTGTTAGTATTACTTCTTGTTAATTTATTAACCAGATTTTGATAACCTTCTAGCACTTCAGGGATACAACAGAATGACTGAATGCAGTTTAACAGTTTTTATTCATTGTTAAAAATGCAGTAACAAATTCACAAGGTTTTGTTCTTAAAGTTATTGAGTGTATAGAAAGGAGCAGAAAAAAGAGATTGGAATAGAAAGCAAAGTCATAAACTATTAAGATTTGTCATGTAAATTTATAAATCCCTATTTAGCTCATACCAAACTCTATTTCACATTATTTAATAATGTGAAATAACAACTCCCACTTCTCAGAAATCTGAGATTTTGGCAAGTCTTCTCTGCCCATCTTCAGGATATAACTGATGTTTGGTCTGTTCTTTAGTAGCTTCGATGGAAGTCTATTCCAGATAACTTTTTAAATTAAGCATTCCTAGGTAGCAGAAAAGTGCAGCATCCTCATTATTAGCAGATTTTTCTCTAACTGAATGTATTAGCTGTATGCAAAAGGATACCTCTAGTTTTCTTTCCTTCCTTCTAGAATCTTCTCTTTCCGACACATTTGTCTTTATTCTCTGTGTTTAATTTTTGTCCTGTTTCTCCGATGTAACTTTACCCATAGACTCTTATTTTGTTTACTTTCCTTATTTGATATTGAGAATTCTGGTCACATTTTATATTAAGATTTTACTTACAAATGGATTATGAATAATGAATACATATTATAAGAATGTTGCAGGCATGAGTAGTTATATGTTGTAAGAGTCTGGTACCCCAGCCTTTATGCTCTCGAGCACAAAAGCTGGGACTCTTTACTAGCCAAACCACTTAACCAAGCTGGTTCCCAGCCAAATTAAGTCCTACACCCCGAGACACCCCCCTTTTTACCAGTGGAGTTCTTAGGGTTACCAATCGCTGCCACCATTCGGGTATACTTCTAAAACCATGGGGGGGGGGGACAAACTTCCCCTTTACCCCAACTCTGTCTTCCTCCCTGGAAGCCAAAGTTAGACACCTGGGGGCTGCTTCCCTTCACCCTTCCCGGCTGAAGGCAGACTTCCCCCCAACCCTGTCTCTCTCTACCCGAGAGCCAGACCCTCAGAGGCTGCTTTTCCTGCCCCCTGTACCCTGTCCCCCTCCCTGGGAGTCAGAATCAGGTGCCTGGAGGCTGCTTCCTCCCTCCCCCATCTAAACTGACAGTAAGGAGAGACAGTCTCCACACTCCAGCTAGGCACTTAGCCCCGGTCCCTATTTCCCTTCCCTTCTCCCTTCCCAGACTGGAACCAGAGAAAATCCTAAGGGAAATAAACCAGACAGTTTTGTAACTAGAAGATTTAATAAAGAAAAGGGAATGAAACGAAGATACAATACACTTTACAATTTGGAGTTCTCTAGCTCCCTTCTGAAACGGAAAGACACACCCCAAAAGGCACAGGCTTAATAGAAAAATTAAAATCACTTACATCAGCTAAGTAGAAGTATAAAAGAAGAAAAGCTGAGCTATTTCCATAGCCAGAGATACTAGTTGACCCTGGTTCCTGCCTCCGGCCTCATGGCCAGCCAAGATGGAACTGACTTTTTACTCCTCCCTTCCTCATGGACTTGAGGCTCTGACGACATTGCTGTCTCAGATGACATTAACCCTCTCCAGCCCTCCACACCCATGACATATGTGTTGGCCATAAGACCATCAATAGACAGAACTATAGATGGCTAGGAGCCTCGACAAATAGGCAGTCTGTTGTCCTTTTGGACTCTGTAAAAATGTATAATGATTTAATTGATTGTAAATAATTTATAAATTATTTATGAAGTGGGATCAGAATTCCTGTATTTAACATTAAAGGAAATATGTTATGAAGGTGAGGTAATTTTTAGGAACAAATATCTACAGCATGTTTATTTAGAATAATAAATACAATTAAGTTAAATAAGATAGTTTAATCAGTTTGTGTGGGCACTGAATGAAATTATTTCCTTGAGAAAGTCCTTGGACGTGCATGGTATGCTTCTCATTAACTAGTCTCATTAACTAGTAAGAGGTTTTAGTAGATAGAGGTTCTTCAGACAGTTTCTTTTCATTATATTTTTCCCCATGTGCGAGTGCATGATACTGCATTTCTTGGTTCTGAATGGAAGTGTCACATCCAGGTCACAGACAGACAGACCTATTCATCATTTTGAAATGTCTTAAAAATTTGAAACTAAAAATGTAAAATATGCATGACATTTTAGAAAGGATTTGTTTTCTTTTTGATTTTCTAAAATTTTGGGAAAAAAACCATTTTGGTTCGTATAGTGGGTGGAATTCTGTCACTGTGATGCTGTGGAGGCTGCTGAGCTGTTACAACTGCTCAGTTATTCTGTCCTTGGAGCTCCAGTATTATCAGCACTAGCAGCCTGTTAATTAAGCAGACTTTGATGTTACTGATACGGAAAGACCACAGGCATGGTTTGGTGACAAAGGCACTCGGACAGACTTATTGTCCTGAAGGCACAGTCCTAACAACTTGCAAAAGTACATTAACATGAGTCCCCTGTGACAAGCAGTGTCTCAGTCAACTGCAGGAGTCTCTGCTGTCCCCTTGGCCACATAAAGCATTAAGGTAAGATATCCTAGGATTTATTAACTCAAACAACTGAAATAAACAGGTGTATCACCTTACACGTTTCATGACATCAGTTTGTTACCTCCCCTTTTACGTTACTCCTAATATCTTGGACAAAACAGCACTGTTCATCATTCTGTCAAACCATTCTTTTATCTAATTGGGTGTATCTGCACTTCTGGAATGTAATTAGATAAATATATTTTTCCTGGTACTTCTTAGGAATATCTATGTTTTAGTAACACTCACAGCAACTTTGCCAAGTTCATGTACCAAACCGTGAACTTCTAAGCTTTTGCTTTAACACATGGCCTGACTTTGTTCCCAGCCTCTGGTTCAGGCTTCAGGACATGCACTAGGCTCCAGGATCTCTCTCTCTCTACCACAGTTTGGACCTTAAAATTTTTTGAACTTGCCAGAGAACCAAAAAGTTTATTTGTCCATGTCCACTGACATGGCTTCCTCCAAATTCTTCCCTCAGGAGGGAGAGTCTATTTTCTGTAAAGAAAAAAAAAAGTCTGGTCCCAAATCCCATGAATCCTCTAATCTTCCTGTTCCCTAATACTACAACTCCATAGGACTGCTGCAAAGGGGAAGGAGGGGATTCCATTTTGCAAAGTAACAGCATAAAAACAATTATATAAGCTGAGTCTGCATATTACCTTTTTGAGGCATTCCTGCTGGGTTTGAGGGGCAATGTACAGGGTTTGTAGCACATGAGATAGTACTGTGAAAGCAGCTCATCAACCCAGAGAATGATCTCATCTATGGCTACTCTTGGAAATGAAAGAAAAAAAAAGTTTTGGTTGAATATATAGAAGGGTTCCCCAAACTACCCAACCCCTTTTAGAAGAATTTGGAACTCTCTGTACTATTTGTTTATTGTAACTGAAAATCAAGAGAAAACATGGGCAAGTGCCAGGATACTGTTATTTCCAGGTATAAATGGGCATACATTTTCAGTTATGGTGATTCTTCTGCATATTCACAGAATAAAACCGATCATCAAATGTATGAACTTGAAAGAATTCCCCATTTATGGGTATTGAAGCTCTGATCCACTGAAGCACTTAAGCTCTCCACAAAGTGTGTTTCAAGCCTCTTCCCGATGTTTGCTTCTTGGTGGCTTTTCCCCTTTTCCATATGGGTTGGGTTCTGGGTTCTTTCTGTGATGCTCAGTGCCTCCACCCAAATTGACTCCTCACTGTGCCCAGGACACAAAGGTTGCTGTCCCTTGCGAAAATGAAAAATGCTATAATTGATGACAAGGAGTATAAAACCCAGTTCACAAGAAACAATAATGAACATCAACGTAACACCAGCAAAGAAATGTCACACTTCAAAAAAGCAATAGAACAAAAGGAGAACTTTACTGGGTACAGGAAAATAGGAGTTAGGGAAAGAAATGCTTAGGGTTAACTAATAAGTGCTAACATACCAACACTCTTCCCAACCCCCAACTCTCTTTCAGGAAGCTTTCTAAACAGATGGTAGGTGGAGGATGAGTCCAGAGCTGAGTGTTGTGAATATTGGCCAGTTTAAAGAAACAAAAATGGGTCTCTTTACAGTGTCTTCACCACAGGTCCTCTCCTGGCTGCCTGGTCCAGAGTCCTGTGGAGGTCTCAGCTGGCTCTCAGTAGCCAGCAGTGAGTTAGATCTCCGATATTCTAGACTTGGTCTTTGTAGGGCTGGAACTTGCTACCCAGGCACTAAATCCCAAAGCAGCTCAAAGACTCCCTGTATGGGGAGTGGGAGTTAATGAGAGAATCTCTGAACTGTTCTGCTTCTCTCTCAGCTCCCAAATGCAGAAGTTCAAACTGAAAATAAAATTGTCTCTACTCTGAGTTATTTATTCTGAGTGTCTTTCATGATCAACTTTCTGCAAATTGAATCCAGATCAGGTAGTTTTCCTACCTGAAAATTAATGAAATCAATTTGTCCACAGTTCTGAATTTCTAATTCTGGAGATCTAAGAAGTTCAGATAGTCCATATACACTATTGATAAACTGAAAATTAGGGTATTTTTATGAAGTGAAACAAATCTTTGTTTTACATGTGCCCCAGCCCCCATCACTATTGCTAGAGTACAGTTTAAGGAGTGAAGCCAGTGTAGTGAACTGATGCAAAATGAAAATGTCAGCCGTGCTGTGTATCATTAGCTATTTCTTATTACAATTAGCCATCTATTCATCCTTTCTGGATGTGCTTATGAATAAGATGTATAACAAACTGATGTATTTTTCAGCAACACTGAAAAGGGAAAAAAGTATATTAATTTCTATGTGCATTTTATAATCCAAAATAAATTGATATATGTACAGTAATGTCATATATTTTTCTTCATATAACATTAGAAAGATGTATTTGATATAAACTATACACTTTTCATGTATGCCAATGGAGACTATTGAATGAACAGTAAACGTGATCATTCAGCATAGGATAGGAAAATAAAAAAGTTTCTCTCTCTCTTTCTGATAAGTTTCCCTATTCCATGCACTTACATAATTTGTAAAAGCAGGTATATATAATATTATGTACAATAGAAAGAATGAACTTGTAGTTAAGGCACAACACCAAGATTCAGAATATCCAAATGTAATTTCCAAGTTTGCAACAGAGTTACTGTGCAGTCTTAGGAAAGTCATTTAATTTCTCTATGTCACAGTTCCCCCTCTGTAAAATGAGGATAATAACACTCCCTTTCTCCCACCCTTAGTATGTCTTGATTGTAAGCTCTTTGCAGATGATACTCCTTCATATTGTGTGGACAGGACAATGGGTCTCTATAGATACTACTCTAATAATACTAAAAAATGTACAATAAACTACAATATTAGTTTCCAACAGAAAATTTGGTTCACAAATAGGTCTAGTAAGCGCTTGATATGAATATAATATTTATGATTTTGTGCATAGACTATCATCTCAGGTCCATTCATATACCCTATAATGCAAAGCTGGCAAATTTATAAATTACTGTGAATAGTCTCACAAAAGTGAAGAAACATCACCATAATATTACTTTGAACTCCAAGAATTCTTGTCAGTTAGAAGAAATATAAAAAAGCTGTGTTAGAAACCTAGGTGATAAGAAACACTTAGAAACCTAGGTGTTAAGCATTTTAAAAATACGTCTGTCAATGTTATTGCTTCTGATAGAATTATGATGGTGTTTCTGTTTTTTTTTTTTTCCCCTCCTATTTGGGCTTTTAGCACTGTTCCAGAATTCAATGCCAAGTGCTCTGTATATGAATGACTAACACAGGGATATGGTTTTATAATAACCAGTTGAGAAGAATCAAAGAACACACAGGAAGTTACATGGAATTGATATTGATTAACATGGTTTTCTTGAGGAACAGCAGGATATTCAGTCAGTGCTGCACATGTTGGGAAGCTGATTTACTTTCTCTCTGTGTGTGTGTGTGTAAAAAAAAAGAGCACAGAAAGAAATGTAAGTTGATGAATCAAGTTATTTTAACTAAAAAACACAAAATTTAAAGGCACAGTTTTCAGTAACTTAGTTCATATGCTGTCAGCATGAACGAAGGGGAAGGAGGTTATGATGATTTTAAGCAACCTGTATTTCCGACACTGTACAAAGCCTTGCCCAGCCTCTAGCATACATCTTCTCAAGTTTATGCTCTGCTTCCCATGGATCCTGAGAAGCAAAAAATAGCTGGTGCCAAGCGCCTTCCCTGACCCTGGTCCACTCCTGATATATCTCCTGTCTTGGGAGCTAGGATCAGGGAGGGTTTTCTCAGCAATATATTTCTACCCTCTTTTTGTTTCCATAAAGACCATAATGCAACTGAGAATCAGGCCCAAAATATCTAAAATAAATAGGTGCATAAGTTAAATTAGTTGGAAGAAGAAAGCAGGTCAACCTAGTCAACAAGTTAAATGGGCAATCATCTCATTACCATGTAAAGAGGAATTTTTAAAATTGGAATATTTGAGTAATTTCTTCAGATGCCTAGATGAACATCTAGGGTGAAATCTTGGCTTCACTGATGTCAATGAGAGCTTCGTGAAGGCTTTCTTAAGTTCTTCCTCCTCTCATACCTCCCAAAATCTCCCCTGAAGATTGTAGCACCCTCATCTTGAACACTGCAGGGAAGATGTATGAGACATTAGGTATGTGGATTAAATAAGGCCACAACATTATTTACTTACCACATCTGGGAAATTTCCTAAACATAGCTCACCTACTGCTGGTCATCCTTCCTTCCATATTCTGTATCAGGTGGGAGAGGGCTGCCCTTATCTCTCCCCTTCAAATTTTGAATATGGTCTCAGCCCCATTGCTAAAATCTCACCTTTCTCTTATCATCCAAAGTTCAGGGTGTGAAGAAAAGGGATTGGCCTTATGCTGTATCAGATTTTAGGAGTACAATCCCAGTCTCCACCTTCATTTAGAAGATGTCTTCTCCAAATTATCAGATGGGTAGCCGTGTTAGCCTGGATCTGCAAAAGCGACAAAGAGTCTTGTCACACCTTATAGGCTAACAGATCTTAGGGATCATAAGCTTTCGTGGGCTAAGACTCACTTCATCAGATGAATGTTGTGGAAATCTCCAGAGGCAGGTATAAATATGCAAGCAAGAAAGTCTACCAATATAATATACACTATCATGTGCCAGCAATGCCCTACTGGTAGGTACATCGACCAAACTGGACAATCCCTACGTAAAAGGATAAATGGACACAAATCAGATATTAGGAATGGCAATATACAAAAGCCTAAAGGAGAACACTTCAACCTCCCTGGACATAACATAGCAGATTTAAAGACAGCTATATTGCAGCAAGAAAACTTAAAGACCAGACTTCAAAGAGAAACTGCTGAGCTCAAGTTCATCTGCAAATTCAACACCACCAGGTCTGGACTTAACATAGACTGTGAATGGCTCACCAATTACAAGAGCAGTTTCTCCTCTCTGAGTGTTTACACACCCCCCCCTGATCAGCTGCTGGAAGTGGGCCTCACCTGCCTCCCCCCTCCCTCCCCCCCGATTGAATTTACCATGCTTTCTTGCCTGCATATTTATACCTGCCTCTGGAGATTTCCACAGCATTCATCTGATGAAGTGGGTCTTAGCCCACGAAAGCTTATGATCCCTAAGATCTGTCAGTCTATAAGGTGCTACAAGATTCTTTCTCCCACTTGTGATTCTGGTTTATCAGGGAACCAGACTCTCTACTGAATGAATCCCTGTGCTGGTCACCTGGCATCAGGAGGCAATTCATTTGGCTGCTTTCCCCCACTCATCACCAGATGGATTCCCATAGTATTAACAATTCCTTCCTTAATATTGGCCAAAATCTACACAGTCCCCAGAATATGCTGTTACATGGTGGGTAATCAGCCATCTCTGCTCATGTAATTTAACTACAACACAACTTATACTCTCCTGGCCTATACAACTGAATCCGACAAAAGTGGGTACTAGCCCACGAAAGCTTATGCTTCAATACTTTTGTTAGTCTTTAAGGTGTCACAGGACTCTTTGTCACTTCAGATAAAAGGATGTTTATTTTACTAAGTATGTCTGGTAAGCACAGTACAAAAGTACTTAGTGTTAATATAAAAGAATTGGGGGAAATATGGTGTGAAAAGAATTTCTAAGTCTGAACACTATTCTAGGCTTAAGTATAAAGTTTGTATCCTTCATGCGCCACTCTAGCTGCACAGTATTGACCTGTTAACTTCAATTCTTGTTTGAAAGATAACAGCCAGTAGTGCTGGCATATTATAAGCTGCCAATCACGTAGAAAGCTATATCTCTGACTGTTAAGTATGCATCAGTTATTAAAATTAAATCCTTGACATGCTGAAATGTCTATGTTTATGTTTAGATTACAAGGAAAGTTATTACATATGTGAATGGTGTATGTTTTGCCTGTTCTCTTCTTTTCTCAATAGTAAAAGGTACTATTAAAGTACCTACATTAACTTGAGTAAGCCACATGATCATCAGTCAGAATAGATAAACTGATTATAAAGGCCCAATGTCAAGCTAAAATTAGTCATTTAAAAATGTTTTTCCTGTGTTAATAATGATGTGTTATATGGTTGAAGTTGAAATAATTTTCAAAATCCAGTTTATTTTAATGATTTATGATATGCATTTAGGTTTGGCAATGAAATTAGATTGGTTGGTTTCCCTTTGTAGACATAATTATTTTCATGTTCTACTCCCTTTAGTGGTGAGGCAGTGCTGAGCTAGCAGGGAAGGAGCAGTGTGCTTTGAGGTCAACAGATTTCTCTTTTCTGTTAATTGCCAGGGAGGAGACATGCAAATGATTATTAATCACATTTATTGTGGTAGTGTCTAGTGTGGTAGTGGATGAATCTGACAAAGTGGGTACTAGCCCACGAAAGCTTATGCTTCAATACTTTTGTTAGTCTTTAAGGTGCCACAGGACTCTGTCGCTTCTGAAAACCCAGACTAACACGGCTACCTCTCTGATCCTTTTATCTGTGTTTCTTTTTATAACATATGCCAATAACTCACTACATTTTTAGTTGAACATTTAAGCAGAATTGGTAGATACTGATCTTATATTGAGAAGGAAAGAATTCACTCGATGCTACTCAGATCTTCAACTAAAATCATAGTACTAAGTAGCCTCATTAATTTTAATTCTTCATATTAAAGAATGTAATTATGATTGTCAATTATATGAATAGGGATGAAAAAATGGTATCAAGAAAGCACTCATTATTCCAAACTACTGTCAGTTGGAAAGCCACTTTGTCTATCATGTTCCACACTTAAGAAAAGTTTTCCCTTTTCTAATAATACAGTAAAACCTCCATTTAACGGACTAATTCAGGCGAGGGGGTGTCCGTTAAATCAAAAAGTCCATTATTTAATAATAATAAAAAAAAAAGAGCTGTCAGAGCAGCAGCCCACCCGCCACAGGGTCGGGGCGACAGCTCCGCCGCCTGCCCGCTGCCTGGACCCGGGCGGCAGCCGGGAGCCAGCCTGCCCGCTGCCTGGACCCGGGCGGCAGCCGGGAGCCGGCACCAGCCCACCAGAAATGGATCAGGAATGCATCAGACTTGCTCAGAAATTTTGTCCGTTGCATCCAAAGTCCGTTAAATCGAGGGTTTACTGTACTCAGTTCTTATGTAGCAATTTTCATCCATTGATCTCAAAGTGCTTTGCAAAGGAAAGTAAACATAATTTACCTCATTTTACAAATGGAGGAACATGCACAGAGAGGTAAAATGACTTGCCTGTGTCATATCTGAACTCAGTGGCAGAGCTAGCAACCAATCTGAAGGCCTCTGACTCACAGTCCTATTCACAACATCACTTTGCCTCCCATATGTAGAAATGGTGCCTTTGTTGTTATCACAAAGACAGTGCCTGTAAACACAAGGGATTTTTGTGATTTTGTGAAAATCCAGGGAGGAACATGGAGGATGCTTATTTCAGGCAGCCTCAGAATGAATAAAATACTCTTTACTTACAGTACAAGGATGAGGTAGAAAAATATACTGTTTATCCACTCCTTCCAGCAACCGCATATAGAAAATTGCTATATATCTATTAACTATAGATAAGGGGGGAGGGATAGCTCAGTGGTTTGAGCATTGGCCTGCTAAACCCAGGGTTGTGAGTTCAATCCTTGAGGGGGCCATTTAGGGATCTGGGGCAAAAAATCTGTCAGGGACAGTACTCGATCCTGCTAATGTAGGCAGGGGACTGGACTCGATGACCTTCAAGGTCTTTCCAGTTCTAGGAGATTGGTATATCTCCATTTATTTTGGGGGGGTGGGGGGATAGCTCAGTGGTTTGAGCATTGGCCTGCTAAACCCAGGGTTGTGAGTTCAATCCTTGAGGGGGCCATTTAGGGATCTGGGGCAAAAAATCTGTCAGGGGACAGTACTCAATCCTGCTAGTGTAGGCAGGCGGATCCTGCTAGTGTAGGCAGGGGACTGGACTCGATGACCTTCAAGGTCTTTCCAGTTCTAGGAGATTGGTATATCTCCATTTATTATTATTATAACTGCAACTGTACCTGCAAGCCCAGAACACAACACAACAGCTCCATTCTGTCTAATCTAACCCTATTTTATCAAGGGTATAGATTCACTCCATCCAGAGGTTGTCAGAGAAGGAGTTAACTCTTTTTCTTCTGATTAGATGAAGCACCATAGCCAGCATAGCGGTATCTGTTCAGCCATTTTCAAGATTAAGGTTAGGAAAAAATACATTGTTTTGCTTATGTTAAAAAAATAATCTTACAGCTGTATGCCACATGCACTATCCACAGGAAGCTAATGCTACTCATGTACATGAATATATAATACACTCAGAATGAGTAGGTTTTGTTCACTATTTAATTTTCCTTAAATAATGAGCTGAAGCAAGAAAACAATTAACATTCATCTTAAATCTGCACATGTGTAAGCAAACTTGAACCAATTATGAGTAAAACAAAATTCAAATGGTACTCATTAGGTCCAAGGTTTGCATGTTTTCTGCTTTATCAATTGATACAACTGCCTGTAAGAAATACAGTGGATTTCCTATTCTCTAGACCATTATCCCTTTAGGTCAGAAAGAAAAAAAAATATTTTAGTTTTGTTTTGTTTTTTGTTATGCACTATTACAGCAACAGCTCTTCCTGGAAGAAACATTTTTGACATTGTTAACAAAAGTGTCCCGATTTGCTTGGGAGTTTTAAGGAGATTTACCTTAACTTATGTGAAATCTTTTCTTCTAGTTCAGAATTTCAAGATTTCACTAGGGTCCTTTTGACTAGTAGTGGAAACCCATGTAACTTCTGTGAAGATGATCAGCCAGTTAATTTATATATGGTGTCTTACATTATAAAAATTAGTATATTAAATTATCCATGTGTGTGTGTGTGTGTGTGTGTGTGTGTGTGTGTGAGAGAAGTTGGGGACAAATCACTAGTGCCAGGCATAAGTATATGTATTTCTGTTGGGATTGTGCTAAGAGTTCATACAACATCAGAATATAGAGTGAGCAATGTAGGAATCTTAGTTTATGCAGAGAAATGGAGGTATCTGTACTGCTGTGATAAAGAAGTTGAATAACCTCAGAGATAGACTGCTGTATTGCTTCTGAATTCTAAGTATTTTTAATCTCTTATTCAAGTTCCCTTCTACAAACCTTCTGACAACCACAGTAAGACTTGACCAAGCATGACTGATAATCCTGCTTTTTCAGATCATCCTGGAATATGTCGTGTCTGAGGAGTTGTAAAATCTAATTAATGCCTGAAATTAAGTAGATCTGCCACATGCTGTTTGCCAACCAAAGAACATAACTTCATGTGATATTTTTATTTTATTTTCCAAACTGAGTACCACCTTGTTATTGAAGATCCAGATTCTGTCACTTTTACTCACATCAAATAATAATTGCTATTCAATGTAGGTAAAAGTGGCAAAACTGACCTCCATTATTATTCTTGTTAGATTTAGAAGTTGAGCAATTCACACCTTGAATGAAAACTTAGAATACTCATAAGTGGTACATTTCATAGGGCAGTCCATGTCCAAATTATAACACACTCATTAAAAGATATAGGGTCTCGAAAGCATTTCAGAGGAAGAAAAGTGTCCTTGACAATGTTATATATATATTGTCTCTAACAATGATGAATCTGTATTTTTTCAGTGGGTGCTAAAAATTTACCATTGTAGTTTACTACAATACTACAAGTTCCTGATAGTTTGCTAGAATACTTGCAGTATTTACTCCTGGGGTTAATTCTGCACCACTGTGTGTGTGCAGAATTCATGTTCCCTGCAGATTTCTTTGCTTCCCAGTAGAAAAATGACTTCTGATGGGGAAGCAAAGGGAAAGCTCAAGAGTGGTTACTCACCCCTCCCTGTCAGCACAGGCAGGTCAGTTTGGGTGCTTTGAGCAGCCAGTGGAGACATAAATCACCGGCCAGGGGATAGGGATGCTGGGTAGTCTTGTGTGTGAGAGAGAAAGGCACTCTGTCCCTCTTGCATGCTATTGTGGCACAGTCAGCATGGAGAGGCAGGGCATTGGGTTGTTTATGAGGAGGTAGGTGTGGGAGGGGCTCTGTCCCCTCAGAAAGAGCAGAATGTAGCAACCTGCCTGCTTAGTGGATTGTTCTTAGTGAATTGTTCCCATTGACTTTGTGAATCGCCCAGCAGTATAAAATAAGTGTAAAAAGTTTAAGGCTCCTTTACATTGCCAGAATGGTGTAAAATATTCTTATTTAAAGGACAATATGGTTTATAAATGCTTATAGTGCTTTAGTGATTAGAATTGGTCTACATTTTTGGACTGAAAACATTTCCTATCAAAATATGCTCCATGAACTGTTTGCTACTGATCATTCTGGAGATCGTCAGTAGCCAATATAAATTGTCAGTTTGATTCCCCATCCCTCACTTGCTCTTCAGTTGCCTGTGATGTAACACTGAGCATGTGACTGCATATATTTGTTGATTAATAGCTATAAATAAAGGGTCAAACCTACCTACATTATATTAGACAAAGGAGGGTTGGGGATTTCCTCCAATGCTCCCAACTCCCATTCTCCATTCTTTGTATTGTAGTTTAAATAAATTACCAAAATAATTGAAACCAGCATAATTATATTGTGTTATTTTGACAAATAAAGTATACAGAATTTTGCAGAATTTTAAAATATTGTGTGCAGATTTTTTTTTCAGCAAAATTCCCCCAGGAGTAAGTATTTTCAATTATAGAGGCTATAAGTGTCATTCCATGTTTCCTTATGCAGGTATGATTTTCAAAAGGATCTCAACTTAGCTTCTGTGTATGCTCCCACATTTTTGTGGATGCAAATAATTATGGGTACATTTCATAGCACTCACCCATCTAAAGATTTGGTGTACTGTAGGTACAATCAGGTGAATAAATGTCTAAGAATCTTTTTTAAAAAAATACATTTTTAAAGAAGTAATTTTGATCCCATAAATATTTGTACTTTTGCACCCACAAAGAATTTCTGAATGCTGAGCAGAAATCTCACATTTGAGGCGGGTTGCTTATTCATAACCAAAAGTATCAGGTATGCTTCAGAAATAAACCTCGTGACTAATAAATGCAAAATAATGGTCTTCCTCAGAGCTTAGCATTTACCTTGACAGTCTTGTCAAGTGCTTGACAGTCACTTAAGTAATAACCCCATTATATAAACTTCACCTATACCGATAACGTACATCCTGGAACAATCATATATATCCACAACTTTTACAATGCTATGATACATTTTATATAAAGTATACCTTATGAGATATCATTTGTAATGTTATAATACACTGTCCAATATTGTCCTGATAAAATATGTGTATCAACATTGTATGTAACATTATATGTTTCTACTGTATAACTTTGCTGTAATATGTTCCAGAGTTAGAAAGGAAGGCCCAAAGACACTCTGGCATCTACCAGCCACGTGTCAGAATAATCAGTTGAACAATCACCCAATTAAATTGCCTTTCCTTGGCAGGAAGAAGGGTGTGAGTGAGGACTTATTGGCAAAGACACAGTGAATAACATCAAAGAAGGGAGAAGGATATAAGAATGGAGAACACAAACACAAATTGCCTCTCTTCCTCCCCCCCCCCCGCCCCCCCATATCTACTGATGACAGCTTCAATGCTTGAAAGATAAATAAAGCATCATTGACCTGGGAGTGGTGTGATCCTGGCTGGAAGACTTTTCAGCCAGTACAGACTGCTCTGAACATATGGTGAGACATAAACCTTTTTGCTTTTTAAGTTCACTTAGCTAGTAAAGCTAGGTATTAGCTTGTGTTTTACTCTTTTATTTCTTTTGTAAACAATCTTGACTTTGACTATGAAATACATGACTATGAATGCTAGCTAACTACAAAAGCAGTTGCTCCTCTCTTGGTGTTCACACCTCCAGATCAGCTGCTAGAAGAGGACCTCATCCTCCTGATTAGAGATAATAAGGTAGTTCAGCCTGATTGAACTAACCTTCTTATTTCTAACCTGGTTCTTGCCTACTTATTTATATCTGCCTCTGCATACTTCCAAGGCATGCATCTGACGAAGTGGGTATTAGCCCACAAAAGCTTATGCTTCAATACTTTTGTTATTCTTTAAGGTGCGAAAGGACTCTTTGTCTTCTGCAGATCCAGATTAACACGACTATCTCTCTGATTCATGAATCCTGACTTTATGCATCATTATTTGTAATCATTTAAATCTAGCTTTCTGTAGTTAATAAACTTATCTTATGTTTGATCTTAACTACTGTGTTTGGATTAAAGTGTGTGGGAAACACCATTTGGGATAACAATGCTGGTGCATATCATTTTCCTTTGATGAAATTACAGACTTTATATGAGCTTGTATTTTTCAGTAGGCTACTGAGCAGTACAAGATGCTTATTTATTTGAAAGTCTGAGATAGGTATTTGCTGATGTTGCTCTGCAGTTTAATTTATATGTGTCTAACTAGTAGCTCTCAATAATGTAGCTGGAAGTTATTTTACATGCAAGAGCCTGTATGTGAACAGGCCAAGAGTTGATGTCTTATAGCAAAGCAATGTCAGAGGCACCCAAAGTTGGAGAACTGAGGGAACACAGTTATTCAACAGTCCAGAAAGTGCTGGGTAAGGTGTTATGTATATATACAGGAACTCCTCACTTAACGTCGTTCTGGTTAATGTTTCCTTGTTACACTGCTGATCAATTAGGGAACATGCTTGTTTAAAGTTGTGCAATGCTCCCTTCTAACGTTGTTTGGCAGCCACCTGCTTTGTTCACTGCTTGCAGGAAGAGCAGCCCATTACGGCTAGCTGGTGGGGGCTTGGAACCAGGAGGTACTGGCAGCTCTCCTTATAGTGTGTGTGTGTGTGTGTATAGATATAGATATAATATAGTCATTTGTCTGGTGAAAAAAAGTCCCTGGAACCTAACCCCGCTCATTTACATTAATTCTTATGGGGAAATTGGATTTAATTAACATTGTTTTGCTTAAAGTCGCATTTTTCAGGAACATAACTACAACGTTAAGTGAGGAGTTCCTGAATATGTAATTCTTTTTTTTAGATAGCAACCACTCCAAGAATGAAAAATTCAATTTTTGGTAATAATATTTGCAATATCACTGGAAACATGCAGGAATTCTGAGTCTAAAATAAAATAACAAATGCAGAATCCACCAAAAAGTAGAATAGGAAAATTCTATGCAACATGGCAGAATAGAGATTTTTTTCTACTATAGTACAAATTTAAAATTAGACTGGAGAAAACATTTGATACTATAGAATATTGCGGTGTCCATACAGCATTAATGTCTATGGATTTAAGAGTAACATCAAAATACTACCAGCTTTTTTGGTTTTATAGGTTCTATCATTTAATATTTCATTATATAATATCTCAATGATGGCCACTTTGTTCTCAGTCCCACTGGATCTGTTATCTGTAATTAAATATTAGCCTTCTGAATATCAGTAGTGCATTGATGAATAGTTGCATACTTATGAGACAGCACTTAGAGAAATGGAAGCCCTTGAAAGCAAACAGCATCAGAGTGTAAATCAGCCAAAATGAGGACAGTACTGAATATAGATTTTGTGATAAGAATACTCAGGAGATTGTTCATAGAAATTTACAGATTAGAGATTATGCCCATGTTGATTTATTGTCAGGCACTTATTGATCATTGGCTAAATGACTGCAAAAATAAAAATGTATGTATCTTTCCACTATAGCCACTAGACTGCATTATTACAAAAAAACAACAAGAACCTAAAATGTAATATGTTATATATTAGACCCTTAAGTAAAAGCCTTTGTGCAGTGTGAATGTTCTGAAAGAAAACACACACACAAAATAACAAAAAACAAAAACAAAATGTAAAACCCTTGTCATGAGCAAAGATAAAATATTTAAAATATTTCAGATTTACTTCCAGCTTTAAAAGTAAAAATATAAAACTTTCCTTTGACTTGTGTAATTGGTTGCATAACTCATATGATATTGTCTCTGTACTGTTTTTTTTTTTGTTTGTTTTGTTTTTTTAAGAGAGAGTCTGATTTTTCTCAGGGTGGGTTTTATGTTGAGGGTGGCAAGTGCACCAATAATACTCTGAGGATCAAACACCATTTTTAGAATGTTATAATTTTATAGCTATCCTTTTGCACAGGCACAACATTAATAGTCATTTGGATTCAGGATTCTGTTGCCAAGGAATTAGCATTGCTTGTTTCATCCAACAAGACATCAAACAAACAAACAATCCTGTAAACATTAATTAAGTACCTATTAAAAATATACCTAAAACACCTATAATACACCTAAAAATATAACTATAAAAATACCTATATATTTAATAAAGACTGTCAGCCTGTGTAGTATAATAGGAATTGTGCTGTGATCTCTGTGACCACTGCTGTGCAAGCTGTGCTACCTATCCATTTAAGGATTTTCCACAGCGTTCATCACTGTGGTGTTTAAGCTATGCTCCCTTTTGTGTATAGATTCGGGATTTGGCCTAAGGCATCATAGTGTGTTTTTTGTCTTGATCTGGAACATTTTGGTTTGAAGGTTTAATGATCTGATTAAATTGTGTTGGACATGGAACATAAGTTAAATGGGTATCTTAGAACATAGGGGTGTAGAAACATGTTGAGACAAGAAAGAATCTTGCTTTCTGAGTTTTTTTTGTAAAGAAATATAATTAAAACATAAAAAGTATCCTCTCTTTCTAAGGGTCAAACATAACTACAACACAAGTAAAGACATTTCAATCACTGTCCAGAAAGAAAAAGAAATTAAGTGACCCTGACCATCCTCCATTTCTCTACACAGTTCCATCCTATTCCCTAGAGTGCCTTCCTTTATCTCACACATTCTCATTGCCAAACTCAGTCCACAGTTTGACAGAAAAAAAATCTTTCTTAGCATGCTGAGGTGGCAGGAAAGACAGAGGGGAAAGTTAATTAATTCTTCACAGCCCTCCCAGACCTGTTACCCTACAAATCCCTGAATTAAGACCTGGTAACACCAGTGTAACTAAGGTGTGATTTTAAATGAGTGTTGTTAAATGGGTGCAAAATCCTCTAGACATTCTGAATTCAATTTAAATTTGGTCTATGTTGATTTATCATAAAAGCCACTTCTCTGTCAATTATACTAAATGAATATTGCATCCAAGGCAGCTCAGGAGCCCTGGGAGACCAATTTCCCAACTTTCTAGGCCCCCTGAACTGCTGGGCTCTCAGGCTTTCTGTCCAGCTCTCCACCTGGTGTGTGCTTGGACTATTCACAGCCCAAGAAGCCTTGGAAATGTTTAGAAAAGGTGGAAATTACATGTTGTGTCCTTTTCTATACAGAATTTTGGAATTCTCGTTTGCTGGGAAAATTTAACATTTGTATTGATTTGTTTGTTCCTGAATACACCAAAATGGTTTTTGAAACTTTCTCTTGAACAAGAATTCCAGTTTCTGGCCAACTTTGAGACATTGCAGGGATTGTCCTTTTTAACCCCTGCAGCCCAAATATGGAGCATGATCATTTTCTCTGTGGGGTTTGTGCATGCTCTATCCAGTCAGTACACAGTAATTGTCAAGGGTTGGAATATGTACAATACAGACAAAGCTTCGGAGAAGTTAGCAACCAAAGTCTAACAAATCTCAGTTGAGCACATGCTAACTAAGAATTTTCAAAGTCTCATAATTTGGCCTGATTTGGAAGGTTTCTCATAGCAACAGCAATGGGCACATTACTGACAGAGATAATTCATGCTCCTAAATATCTTTGAGGAGCTACGCCTTAGTCCTTTACATACATAATCTTTGACATCAAGGGTGGAATGGAAACCTACTACTCCTTGGTGCTTTGGGATGCCCGAGCTATGTTTGTGTTTATACAGGAGCTAGCTCTTTAAAAACTAAAAATAATTCATAGTTCATGATAGCAAGAACAGGACTTTGTCCCATGAATGCAACTAGGTGGTGCCAACTTGTCTTGTCTCTTGTCTCCAGATACTAGATCTTTTCTAGAGATCTGGACACAAATGACAAGTGGTTGAATGGAACTGGAAAAATATTAACGGTGAACATCTATTTGATGAAAATGTCAACTAACATTGACCTTGTTTGAAAAAGAATAATAAATTTCAACAAATGGGTCACACTAAATTATTTAAGCCATACTAAATATTCAGAGGAATTGCAAAGGTTGTAACTGTGTGTAGTTGTCCTCACTAGAAAGGAGCAGTAGCAAATAGGATTAGCTGCAAAAATGTAAAAAATGTATGAATTCTGCCAATTACAGATGAAGTTGTTTATCAGCTAGGTTATTTAAACCCATAACACCTCTAGGAAGCTAAAAATGAAAAGGAAGCATCTAATATAAACACCTGATTAAGCCAAGATTACAGTCTCTCTACATGTAACAAACCTCAAATTAGCCAGTGCAATATTTGTTTATTTGATTTTATTTTGAGGAAATAGATAGAAGTTCAATATTCTGTTTCTAAATTCCTCAAATAAAAGGAATCCCACTTCAACTATATAATAAAAATCAATTCTCAATTACACCTATTGCATTATGAGATCTAGAACTTGAGAGATGCTGTGACTATCCTCTTTACAATGGTGCCCCAGGTAACAGCAGACAACATGGAATATAGTGAGATTTTCTTTTAAATCCTGGCAAACGGAAAACTTTTGCAATCTAAAAGAGATGTTCTGACCCTGCTGGGAGGCCCTGGGGCTCCCAAAACCTAGAATTATTGTGTTTCCATTTGATTTTGGTGGTGGTGACCTAATTAGGCAAGAGAGCCCTGGGAACTTAATGTACCAGGCAGAGCTCTCCTACTGACTTGCCAAGCCTGAGATGAGCATGTATAGTTCCTTGGATCACTGTGCCTTACTTCGTGCTGATTTTCGACAAATCGAAAGGTCAGATTCCCAGGATTTCTCTGCTGTCTTCAATTGTGAGCAGGCGTTCTCAAATCAAATCTTTCCAGCATGGTAACAAATCTGTATGTCACCCTGCAAAGCTAACTTTGGAGACACAATATATCATGTTTGTTGAGATGAAAATGTAAGTAATGAACACAATTTAGCTGAGGAACTTTTAGTATTCAAAAGGGAATTACCAATGATACTTCATCTGAGCTCTACAGGCTAATTCTCATGCTGAGTCTATAGGATTCTCCCTTAAGGTGAGTAGCTTACAAAAAATAAATAAAATAAAAAGGGAGAGGAAGTCCAGTGAACAAACAAAAAATAAATCTTTGTGCATACATTTTTTTTAAAAAGTTATATTTACAGTTCTTTTAACAAAAAGATGCAAAGATTGAAAGCTTTCATAATGAAGCTGAAAATGTGCACGCTTTTTCATAGCTCTATTACATTCCCTTCCATAAATAACCAATTAAAGCTTCCGATAGACAGCAGAATGACAAATAAATTCACTGATTTACTTTTTTCAAAAATCATGCCCAAATAAGTATCCCCGCAGTAGGCAATGTGCTGGTCTTATTGAATTATATACATTTTAAATGTAGAGTCTGACTACCAGCCAGAGCTGTATGGGGAATCTTTCAACTAATAAATGAACCAGAGGTTGAAAGCTCAGCCAGTTACATTATTTTGCTGTAAAGGTGAGGTTTTAATAGATATTTCTTAGTGTATTGACTTTTAGATTATGATGCTTCAGGGCAGTTTATGCATGTGTTTGAGCAAGAATAAGTAGAAATCAACAGAACGAAACCAGCAAAAAGTAGTCCTTTTGTTTTAATGATGCAGTTTTGTATAAGGTTGTTTGCAGAAGAACAATGCACCCTTTTTGTTTCTAGCAGAGAATATTTTCTTCTCTTGCATCAGTACAGTCTTCCTTGCCCAGCTGTTCCTGCCTCCCTGTGGGGAATGCAATAAGATGCAATTAAATGCAGGTGCTTGGAGACAGGAGTGCCCTTGCTCTGCTTAACAATCTGAGGTAACAAACAGCAAAACAACAGCAAAACAGGAATCTACCTTCTGTTTAATGGTGCATGAACACTTTTTTTGGCACCAAGACAAGTGACTACCTCTTGTTAGAGGTACTCTCCTCTTTTTCCCATGGTGAAAAGACAGGGACCTACCTTTTGTTTATTGGTTCACTTCTGCGTAAGAAGGTAAACACGAGTACATGCTATGGGAGAAAACCACTCTTAGTCACTGCACATACAATAACAGAAACCTAGGATATGCATAGAATAATATGGGGAAATTATTTGGCCCAATTAATCCAGAATTTTTTTATGTGACAGTCTTTCAGAAAGAGAGCACTGTACTTGTTTGTACATCTCTTTACAGTAGGTCTGCTTTTCTAATTTAAAATACACCTCAGTTGTGTTTACAATGAAAGATTGTGGACTGAAATCCAACCCTTTGTGTGCCACTTAAGAGATGCAAAGGGCTTGGAAACTGGATGCAAATGACAGCACAGAATTATTTGTTGGTAGGAAATACCCAGCTAGCTCATATGTACTGGATCCCAGCCTGATATCAGCCACTCCTGCTCTCCTAAGTGTAGGGAAAGTGTCTGGGGCTGAATGCCAAAACTCCATGGATGTTGGTGTGATAACTTGGCCTAGTTCTTCTCTTCAGTCACACATCAATCTGTTGTGAGTGTACCTTACCACTGGATTCCACATGCTCCTATACCAACTAGGTCTGGGTGGAGCTAGGACACTATTTCTAGCCTCTGGGTCCCAGTTCAGGGGCCAAACTCACATCTCTGCATTTCCTTGGGAGGCAGAGCTGTGCAGCCTTTGCTGCCTTTAATATCGGAATGAATTCCTCAACTCCCCTGAGCCCCCAGTTGCTTATATGTGTTCTCCCAGAGTCCCAGCTTTCCATTGGCATGATAAACTTCTCAATTAACCCCTTCACGAACAATGTGGCAGGCAAGCAAGGAACAGAGGATTAGCAAAGAAGTTTCTTAACTACTGGTATTTTACTTTTAAACAGCAGTAGAAAGTCACTGATCTTTGGAAAACAACAAACTGTCCTGAAGTCACTCCACCAGAATCTCACTTCTATGAGTCCTGGGTTTGGTCAGTGTCCATAGGTTAGGCAGGGACCTACTGCCTTCTCTTTCTCCTATCCAGTATTATCCCTTATAGAATCTGAACTCT
Source organism: Sternotherus odoratus (assembly GCA_032164245.1). NCBI lineage: Eukaryota > Metazoa > Chordata > Testudines > Kinosternidae > Sternotherus > Sternotherus odoratus. Next base: position 39,956,540 of record JAVMKO010000004.1, read on the forward strand.
TTGACCATAGGTCCAAAATGAGGAACTGCAGTCCCTTCCCCCAGCCAAGCTTCTGCATAGAGAGCTCATTGTTCTGTGGATGGGCCAGTAGCAGAGAAACAGTCGATTTTTTTTTTACCCTTCTCTCAGGCTGTCCTTCAGCTAGGTGTCAAGCTCCCACTACAAAATGGATGCTAATCCACAAAGGAGATTGCAATACAAAATGCTCAGACTCCAAAATGAAAGTTACAATACAAAGTGAGGCCCCTAAAAATAAATAGTATTCTCAAAACAAGATGGAGTTCACAATTTAAAAGAGACATGCCCCCAATCTGTCACATTATGGCCATTGGTCCTCTACACCAGTGGGAAAACCTAGATCAGTGGTTCTCAAGGTTTTTTTGTTGTTTCCTTTTGGTTTGTTTTTTTGCAGACCACTTGAAAATTGCTGAAGGTCTCAGTGGACCACTTAACGATCTTTCCAAATGCAAAGTGCTTACATAAAAGCACAATATAAAAAAAGTGATAATAATGAACTTTTTTTGTTCTACAAATAAAAGTACACAAGTCATATTATAATTTCAATAGTCTTACCTTTCTAATGAGGTGGATGTGCTCTCTCTCTCCTGCCACGGCAGCCCTGGAGCTGGGTCTGGGAAGGAGGGGGGGTCTCTCCCCATCAGTTACAGCCCTGGAGCTGGGGAAAGTCACCTCTTTCTCTAGCCACTGCAGTCCTGCAAGTCCCAAATTCCTCCCACCCCCTCTTTTCATCCCACTGGCCCCTCCCACCTACCTTCAATACCCCCCAAGGTCATCACATCACCTTACAGGTGCATCTTCTCCAGGGGCCAGGCACCTAATTAGTGGAGTCACATCTGTGTGCACCCACCCAGGCACGCATCTTAGAGGGAACAATCCACGGATCACCTGAATTGAGCTTTTGCCTGCTGATGGCTCACAGACTGCACTTTGAGAGCCACTGACCTAGAGCTGCCTGGCAGCAGCTCTAAGTGAAATCCAGACTAGTCTAGCCGTAAGAGCCAAGGATCTGTAATAGGCTTCTGACTTCCAGTTGCACTGAGCAAAGCTTTGGAGCAAGAGAGATTGTGTCTCTGTATATTAAACTGTGTGATGCTGAAATCGTAAATGATAAAATAGTATGTGGCATTTTGCTTGCTATATTACATACAATAACTTGTGCTGCTGTATTTAAATAGCACACTTGAAACCAATATGTCGATCACTACACTGTTACTGTCACTGTTACTTTTAATGAGCACTCCTGACATAGGCTGATGTGATCTTTTCTGAGTAGGATGTGAGCTATGTCAGTCACTGTCACCTATGAGACACCAATTACCTTGAAGCATAAGCTTTTGTGGCCTAATACCCACTTCGTCAGATGCATGGTTCTTGCCTACTTATTTATACCTGCCTCTGCATACTTCCACTGTATGCATCCGATGAAGTGGCCATTATGCTTCAATTTTTTTGTTATTCTTTAAGGCATCACAGGACTCTTTGTCGCTTCTGCAGATCCAGAGTAACACGGCTACCTCTCTGATTCCAATTACCTTGGGTCACAGATCATGCTCATCAATGACATATAGTAGAAGTCCTATAGATCTTCAGGCTGCCTGTGAAAATAAGACTTCTCTTCTGAAATGCAGAGTTGAGGCTTTTCTTATTAGAAATTATTAATGTTTCACAAACTTTTTGCTTAATATATGTTTGATAAGGACCAGCAGTTCAGAAAGAAATAAACCTTTTGTGCAGTGAGGGATTTTCTTTGTACACTTGAAACTCACATTAACATTAAAGTGGTAATATAGGCATAGGAGAATAGACAATCAAACCCACTTTCTAACTGTAATAAGTGAAAGGGTTTTCATGTTTTCCCACCCAGATATCAGGTGTTGGAATCCTGCATGTGTGATTCATTGGACTCAACCCCAAATATAAATGATGTGAAGTAAACCCTTGGCAAAGTAAATTAGCGAAAAAGCCTGGGATTTAATGTAACAATAGGTTTTAATGACATATTTCTTAATAAAATGAGATTCCAGGAGTGGTCACTTTTGACTTTAAAATGAGTGTGTTGTTTTGTCTTCAATCAAATGGGAACTCTACTACCTTGCAAAACAAACTGGGAGTTGGGGTTTTTTTTGAGCCACTTACCTTATAATTATCTGACCTGGCTCAGCATCAGGTTGGTTTTGATTTCCCAAGGCAAAACCAAAGTTCCCTGAAACACTTTAAAACAGTGTTGGAAGAAATCATTGAGACTCTGCCTAATTTGGGGGGTTCTATGTTCTAGCAGAGCATTACTGTATCCCAGTATTGTGTTACTTGTTGGAAAAGGAGCCGTGATATCGTTGGATCAGCATAATGTAGATACTTTAATTAGTAAAGAAGTATCTCATAAACAGTGGTACTTCTTGAACAAGGTTCAATGTAATAACAGGATTAAGCACAATCTTATTCTACACTATAGCTTGAACAACATCATTGCTATTAAAATGATATGAGGAAATAGGATTGAAACCAATGACCTTCTGCTCTGAACTAAAGGGGCAGCTCTCTCAGCCACTTAGTAAGGATAAAATGCTTAAGTGCTCCACCAAATTGTCATAGTTTTGCTGAGTGTCTGCAAATATACTGGAGACAGCATGCCAATGCATTACATTTTGGCGCCTAGACAGTAAGTATGTTGTCCTTTAAAAAATCTTATCTCTTGTTAAAATTCTTTTAAATACATTGGCCAAAACAACTTTGGAGCAATCTCCTGATGTAATAGGGACCAGATGTTCCAAGAAATTACCAAATGGGAGTGATTAAGGTAGCAGATTTGGTTTCAGGGAACTGAGAATATGATTCAGCTTTTTACTTCAATAGGAGTAGGACTGGCACTCAAACTGTTAGGTTCACTATCAGTCTCAAAAATAATTATATTAAAAAGGGGTTAAAGCCAGAAACAGTGGATCTGGATCCTAACAAACCAGATTTGCACGTATTCATATTAGAGACTATTTGCAAATATCAAATCCAGATTTGGATTTTGAACACACCCAAAGTTCAGTGTAATTCAGGTAAGGGATTTTAGTTCACACCCATATATAGTTATATCCTACACAAAGTGTTTCCTTTCCTGCAGTAAGTTTACAGTAAGAGCTTTCCTTAGGCTCTATGCTAATATACTGAGTAAAATACAAAATTGAAAAGTTCACTGCACTTTTGTATTACAAGTAATCTGAACAAACTAGAGAAAATTACAGTGTATGCTACCAGATCTATTATAAATTTACAGGACTGTTTGTAAAACTACATAGATTGAAATTAAATCTTATTAAAATCTGCTTTATAGTACAGAATAATTAGCAAGGCATTATTTAATGTTCTTTTCCCTCAATTTAATAGCAGTTGAAATCTACAACTAGAAAGAAATTATGTTCCTAGGCAGCACATACAAAGCTTGACAGTTATCAGGTTCTTCTAAGGGTCAGTGAATCCTTTCACACAGTTTTTCCTAATTAGGAGGAAAACTAATATCTATGGGTTTTTTTAAGGGGAATAAATGTCACCCAATAAGTTGCCTAGTAGAAGTAAACACACTGTAGAGAAAACTGTATCTTTGCCAAGAGAGTTGGCTTTGCCACAGATAGTTCTGAGATGCCTAATGATTTAAATATCTTGTTTCTTGTCTTTTCTGAAAACACAAACACCCAGGGCCAAATTGGCTGTCATATGCATAAAGATATATTCTGAATAAGACAATAAGTGTGCTCTGTTTAGACTTGTTAACTGTGAGTAGAATGTGGCCCACATTGGATTCTGCACATCTTTTCTTTCAGACCTTACAATACATACACATGTATTTTGGAATGCAGGAAGGCAAAAGCATATCCATGTAATTTTGTGTATGTAGGACGATCTATACTTTCACCAGCTAATTAATACCTAGAACAGATTATCTAATTGTCTACCTGGTCTGTAATAAGGTCTAAAGAAATTAAAAGAGCTTTGATTACTAACTGGCTAAACCTCACAGTAGAACTAAGCAGAGACATATTGGCCATGGAAATGGAGGTTGTCCCATTAGCAAACCTTTTAATAGGGGGACATGAAGATAAGAACTAGTGAATCTTCCCTTTCTTCTTTTCTGTTACCTATGTCTATAAATAACTCAGAGCATTAACTGAGAGGGTATGACTAAGAGAGAAGGGTAATTTGTCTATTCTTTAAAATTCTACCCATAGGCATTTAAATCTTTCTTCACTGTGACAAAAAAATTATAAAATACAAATAAAACATATTGCTATCTTACTACCATTTGTGCTTTAAGAAAGGGTTTTCTCAAAGCTCACAGGATAAAAGTGGGATTTCAATTTCAAAATGATTTTGGAGCATTTGTTGTGTTCTGTACAGTAACACTGGGGATGGAAAAAAAATTCACAATATTGAAAAAGATTTTTTGAGAAATAAATTGCAATGGCAGAGTGGAATAGAGTCCTGTAGGTAGGTCTCAGGTCTAAAGAATTGATTGACTGCATGCTCCTCACCTTCAGAGGTCAAAGTTATAAGCCAAGACAACATAACTCTTTAACAAGAGTGTGGCAGAAAGTGGAAGAGACAAGAACAGCTGAATTAAATCCAGAAGTTATGTTCAGGGGTATGAGAAACTCAGTGTGTGTTATCACCTTTGTCATTAACATTTCACGGCAAGGTCACCTCTTCTTCCTTCAGAGTATTGCAGGAAAAGTTAATGAGGTGCCTCTTTCTTTTTCAGTGACAGACCATTTTCTCCCTATAGTTCTTTAGCTAATTTTCAGATTGTAGATTGGGATAGAGAGTATCCTGAAACCCACGCTTTGTATTTGAGTGTGTTATGATGGTATTCTTTCTGTTTTCCATAAAAATATATTCTATATGTATCGGATTTAAAATATGAAAAAGAAAATAACTTTTGATTTTGTAGAGTGGCCTTAAACCATAAGACTATCTGAAGAAATAACATTTATATATTCCAGAGATTGAAGCTGGCAGAGTAGCTGTGGAAATAGCTTAAGCAGAGACTGCTATTCTAGAGGGGGAGGAGATAAAATGGTGCCAACAAAAGATCTATGCCCCACTTATCTCCTGCTATCCTAAAGGCTTGCATTAGTTTTACAGGGTGCAATGACCTTGTGCTCTCTTCACAGAGGTGAATCTCACCAAGTTAAATTTCAAGCAGTACATTTTGACACCTTATTTACAAAATCAACACCTCAAGCAAGGGAAGCTAGGCTCAGTGGAGAAAGAGAGGGTCTAAATGAGCCAATTATGTCTCTGATTCCAAGCCACCTGGCCCCAACACAAGCTAGAGTTACAGAGGAGAGCGGTCAGGAAGTTTACGCCTGTGGAGGATTGGGCATAGCAGACTTCTACACATCATAGATTCTGCGGCCAGAAGGACCATTGTGATCATCTAGTCTGACCTCCTCTATAAAATAGGCCACAGAACTGTGAAATAATTTCTATTTCAACTACAGCATATATTTTTATAAAAACACCCCATCTGAATTTAAAATTGCCAATCATGGAGAATCTACTACAATCCTTGGTAAATGTTTCCAAGGATATTACACTGCTACACCCTGTCCCCTCTCCTATGCTGGGTATGAGTGGCTTGTTGATGGAAGAAAATTCTTTTGCACAAGGGGAATTTGCCACTGGCTATCTCTGGCCACATATGCAGCACAAAATGGAGCAAGCAATCCAGCCTCTTGTTTAAGGTTTGAATTAGAACTTTCCTCCACCTTTTTCCTAACCCTCAACTCTTTCTTATTACAGGGCTTTTGGTAGTAACACCTGACATGCTAAAATAGTATGTTCTTTATGAAACATAAGGAAGGGTAAAGGGGAGATGGATCTGGTTGTGTGAAATGAACAGAGACTGCAAAATTGTAGGCATCACTTTGAACCTTTGTAGGCAGGTTTGAGATTAACAATTACACCCTCTCCTCTTCCCATTTTATGCTTTCCCATTTGTATCTATGTGAATCTTTTTGTTTTCTTTCAGAAGACTTTCAAATATATAGCACATGCAGTTATAATAAGATGAAAACTCATGGTAGATTACCAGTTAAATCAGATTTTTATTTTTCATCTGGGTCACCGTTTAGCCAGCCTTCAAATCTTGGGGAAAGTCCTGTCATATGTTATTTCACAAAGATTTTCAATGCTTTGCTTAGCACATAGGTTAGGACAGATGGTTGTCACAAACTATCATTTCTATACCATATTCACAATTAGGTTTGTAATCCAGATAGTAGGTGATGTTAGCTCTTCCAAAACTTTTAATTTTCTGCCCTCTGAAGAAGGGCTTAATTCAAAAAGGAACTATGAAAAAGAAAAATATTCATATAAAAAGCCACAGACATGCCCCTATATCCATTCTGATAGCTAGATCAACATCTGAAGTGAGGTTTTATTTAAAAGGGCAGACTGTTAACATTTCTTTGTTGTGCTTTAAAGAAGCAACAAATAGTAGATCAATATTAATAAAGTGACAGAGTGTGAAAATTATTAGAACTGAAACTATTTTTTCAGGATGATTTTGGATTATGTTTTACTATAGAACAAATTCATTCCTAGAATATCTCCTTTGAAGTCCACTGAAATTATGCAAAAAATGAATGTGACTTGAAGTATCAAGCTCCTGACACACACACACACACACACACACACACACACACACACACATATATATATATATATATATTATATATATATATATATATATATATATATATATATATATATATATATATATTATATATATATATATATATATTAATATATATATATATATATATATATATTAATATATATATATATATATATTAATATATATATATATATATATATATATTAATATATATATATATATATTTATATATATATATATATTAATATATATATATATATATATATATATTAATATATATATATATATATATATATATATATATATTAATATATATATATATATATATATATATAAATATATATATATATATATATATATTAATATATATATATTTATATATATATATATATATATTTATATATATATATATATATATATATATATATATATATATATATATATATGTGTGTGTGTGTGTGTGTGTGTGTGTGTCAGGAGCTTGATACTTCAAGTCACATTCATTTTTTGCATAATTTCAGTGGACTTCAAAGGAGATATTCTAGGAATGAATTTGTCCTATAGTAAATTATATATATTTAATCCACTTGTTTTTGACTAATTTGGTGGGAAACCCTCACTTTCCCTTCCTCTCCATTGTATTGTGCTGCTGTGAGATTTTTCCACTCATCACTGTAATTAGGTAAGGAAGAGAATTATTAGTAGGGGAGTGGATTGTAACTGTATGATAAAGGAGATGTAATGTTCACTGCCCCTATTTGTTACCTCTGCAAGCTTCTCATTATCCCTGTTAGAGTCACTTGTCTTCTTCCTGAGGAAAGGTGATTGGGCCTCTGAACTAGATAGATAATTTTCTCATATAGTATATCCAGCACTGACACATTGCTCTTCTTATGGATGTGTTCTTCTGAGAAATACAGAACAGTGAAGGTGGCATCATGGCATTCTATCCTACCTAGATTTTGGTTGATGAAAAAAGAATAGATCCTGTGAGAGTAAACCTGATGGGTGTAATTGTGGCCAATTTTCACTGTTTTGATTTCCCTTCTTTCTCCTGTTTGAAATTGAGCCTGAGGTTTGTTACAGTCTGGTAGCTATTGGCAGAGGATTGGGGAGATAAGAACTCACTGAGATGTGTTACATACAAGAGGAAAGGAAAATGTGTAGAAACTGAAATGATAAGGTTGCATTAATAGGCTGTTGTAGCAGTAGTTTGGTAGTTGACTGAAGTAGCTTGTCATGATATAATGAAATGAAATATGTGCTTAGTCACATATATACAAAAACACAAAGAAAACTGATGTTATAAAGATTGATAATCATGTAGAAAAAAAGTAAAATATCCATTTCTATATCACACTAAGAAAGTCTTTCCCCTACTGAATGCATGCCGTCTTTTTTATCTTGGTCACTCACTGTTGACCGGAGGTGTGAATAGACAAACATTAATAACTAGTGAACAGTGTAATATGTAATGTTAACAAAATATATTCTGAATACCAAAAGTTAAATTTGATGATTATGATAATCCTCTTTTGATTTCCCTTTATGCAATTGATGGGCAGCCTGCAGCCCATGGGCCACACACAGGCTGCCAGGGTAATCTGCTGGCGGGTTGCAAGACAGTGTTTACATTGACCATCCACAGACAGGCCGTCCGCAACTCCCAGTGGCCGCAGTTTGCCATTCCCGGCCAATGGAAGCTGTGAGAAGTAGCGAACTATGGGGACAATGAACCACAACCACTGGGAGCTGCGGGCAGCTGTGCCTGTGGACATGTCAAAGTAAATACTTTCTCGCGGCCTGCCAGCAGATTACCCTGACAGGCCACGTGTGGCCCGCAGGCTGCAGGTTGCTGACCACTGCTTATGAACTATACTAGCAGGCCTTTGGTCTCAACCCTCTAATTTGAGACAATATATTATGAAGTCCTGCAGACCTAGGAATATTCAGTAAAAGGTGCAGAGCATGAGAAATCTGGGAATCCCCCAGTCCTCTTTATATTAAGTCAATGGAAATATTGCCATTATTTGGGGGTGGCTGTTTTTTTTAAAACAGGTTTGGGGACATTATTCAGCATTTCATTCTTGTGATGAATCAAGGAGGTGAGAACAAGATGCCCAGTAGATATCCTCTCCCCACCTTCACTTCACCACAATTTTGCATCTAACTGAATAGGTTTGGGGGAAAAAAAAAAACCACTCTTCTATAACTAAGGAAGATGCTTATTTTTTTTAAATATACCTAGCCAATGGTTGGATTAGCAATTATCTATTCTCTCCAAAATTTACAATATAAACTTAGAATACCACCCCTAAATAGATAGATATTCTTCATTAGAAACTCTGTTCTCAGAAGGTACATTTGTGTCACGTATTATAGGCCAAATTATGCAAAGGGTTCAATTTGGACAATTGTCTTTTAGTGGCTGAGGTGTATATCCATCTGTTATGACGGAAAAGTGCCCATTCACAAAATGATTTGAGTATTTCTCTGGGGGCACACGCAATTTTCCCCTCTTTTTTAAAATAATGAATTTATCGCTCATGAAAGGTGACAGTTTGATAGCTTTGGTGACTGAAATTCTCTGTTTATTAACAGTATAAGTATCCCAAGGACAATAGCAATTCAACTTCTCCCACTCTGGCCTGGTATTAGTTTCAAACCTGATCTGGAGGAGCCATTGCTTGGTGTCATGGAGAATTCAGTTTCCATATCCATTTAAATCCTATTCCTCCATATTGATACTGCCAGAAAAGACTGCCAATTAATGCCTAGTGTAATGATAATTTTTGTGTTTTGGACTTCTGACTACTAGGGATTGGACTAACAGCACCAAGTCATTTCTCATAAGCCATCAAACAGTTGGCAAATGGTATACATTTGGTCACCAGCAATTTGGTCAAGATTAAACCAGGGACTGAGAACTGACATCTAACCACCCGATCTATTATCAATTCAATCTGTGTCTAAACAACCCCGTTTGCCACCTTTATGAAGTATTCAGGTCCTCCAAGTCAGGTAATTATAATAGATTTGTGCAACTTTTTTAAAAACGTGTCTGTATAATCATGCCACTGAGATGGGGCTTTAGATTCAGGCATTTCAGACAAATGAGGTTCTCATCTAGTTGGATTACACTGCAGTTATGCTGTTCTAGGGTTTGTTTTTGTTCTGTTTTTTACTTTAGAGATGATGTTAAAATCTTCCCAGTTACACTTCTTAGTGGTCCTTTCCAGACAGTGGTGGCGAGTTATATGGGCTGTGATGCCCATGCTCCAGCAATATTCAGAACCTGGGGACCCAACTCCACCAATGTTTGGGGCCAGGTTTCTCCCCCAGCCCCACCTTCTGCCCTCGTGTGCCTCACCTGTAGAATCTCCAAGTCCCTCCTGCCGCCCCTGCGTGCCTTCCAAGAGTGTTTGTGGTGGCTGTCCTGCCACCCTGCACTGAGCTCCCTCACTGGCTGCTGCCACTGCTGGGTACAACAAAGGGACTGGCACTGATGGTAGGCTAAGACAGAATCTGTGCCTGTGGAGGGAGGAGTGATGGCACAGATTCTGTCTTAGCCTACCATCACTGATGTCCCTCCAACCCCCCCGGCACCCACCAGGCGATGACTCTGACTCCAAGAAGGCTTCCTGGAGTCTGGACCTGAGCAGCTGGGGCTTGGGTGATTGTTAGACTCATGACACCCTTCCCCCCACCCCCACAGTCACCACTCCTGCCCCACCCTTGGCAAGAGGAAGCCCTATCACCTACTCCCAGTGAGGTTATAGTGAGGGGCAGCAGCAGGGGAGGAGGCACACACATGACGGCAGCCACCTCCTCCCCTGAGACCCACCACAGGGGAGGCAAGGGGGCTTCCTGGACCAGAACACCTGGGGTTTAGGTGAGACCCTGTTCCCCCCCCCCCCCCCCGCCTGCAGTCACCACTCCTGCTCCAGGTTGGGCAAGGGGCATTTCCATCCCCCCACTGAACAATGACAAAAAGTGTTTGCTGCCACCTGAAGAAAGAAGGGGCTATATTTTGTTTTAATTTTAGAAAGTATTTGCTTTTGAGGGTTATTGATCCAAGAGTGCTGGGTTGTTTCTATAGTCAAATGAGTTTTAATAAAGTTGATATTCTTTGTTAAATATGTTTTTCTTACAATAGTGATATTGTGCAATAGAGGGAAACTGTTAAACACTGTTTCCCATCCATGTTTACATTATTTTAAAAAATATAGATTGGCTTACAAAGCAGATGTATGGGGGTGGGGTGAGAGGGCGGGACTTGGACCAGTTCTGGGCCCCACCAAAAATTATTTAAACCTGCCACCCCTGTTTCTACATTCCAGTGGCTGCAGCATCTTCATAGCAATTAATCCTTGAAACTACCCTGCTGGGTTGTATACCATGCAGCAATATCACCTTGAGACAGCCAGTCTGGTGAGTACAGGATTCCACCACTTCTGCAGGAGTCCCTTCCTATATCCGTACTGTGAAGCATTAGCAGCGACTGTCTTCCACTTTTTATCTTTTAGTATAGTCGGATTGTTTTACTTATGGGGGAGCTGGGGCATGGAAAAAATATGAGTGAAATAAATTGACCTTTGTCACTAATCAGTGTCCTGCTGTCAACTGTTAATTTAATGGATTAGCTCTTTCAGTTGAATAATCTGTGCTCTGGTTCCCCTGACTGTATGGTATATGTGCAAATGTTCCAATAAGGGGCTTTAAAGCATCAGCAGGACTTTGGTGAGAAGCTTGTCATTGGGCACAGTGCATCAGTAAGCAGCTCTTTAAAAAGTGCTCTTAAAGAATGGTCACATGTACAGTTAAGGCATGTTACATTGGCCCACCTGAAATTTAGAATTGGAGCAATTATTTTTTTTCTGATGGTACTTACCACATATTATTTATTTTCAATTTAACGACTACAATAAATGTCTGTCTCTGGCTTCAGGCTCCCCATTTAAAAACACGGTACACAATAATAAAGACAAAACAGCAGCATAAACAGCCAGCTGGTAAGAAAAACACTGCAGAAGCTCCTCAACCCTTTTCATCCCTTAGCCCCTTGCTTCAATCCCTCTCAGCCCTACCTAAATTAAAAAGATGGGCTTTGCAGCCTCCCCTGAGAGCCAATAAAATAAAAATGAAGCCATTTTCAACTAAGGGTTGAGAAAAGGAATTTTAAAGATGAGGTGATGTGCTCCCAGAGTGCACTCTACCGACAGCTTCCCCTCTTATAAAGTAGAGATGCTTCCTTTATCTGTCTTGTATTTTTCCTAGACTGTAAAGTCATCAGAGTAGGGAATGTCTCTGACTGTACAGTTCTTAGCCAATGGGGCTCTACACTCAATTGAAGCTGCTTCTGTAATGCCACCAATAACAATTTGTTAGTTAGTAGCCTGACACAAAGAGAAAAGTCATCTCACAGGTTGGGTGGTGTCTGACCATTTAAGATATCTATATATATAAAAGTCAAATGGTGTATGCGTGTATGTATGCGTGTATGTACGTTCCCTTACTCCTTCCACACCGTTTGAGCTAGAGATTTGAAATTTGGTACAGTTATAGGTCTTAGGGTCCTAATCAGGGTAAGAGTCAAAAAAATTTCAAATCTCACCTCTGACGCCCCCCAGGGGTGAAATTATTTAAAGGCCAATCACATCGGCTGGGCAGCTGCTGTTCTCTGTGACATAGTTATGATGTCATAATACCCCCCTCCAACGGACCCCACACTCGCTCAGCTCTCTGCCCTCTCCGCACCTCCGACGGACCCGAGTTGGGTTTGGTCGGAGGGTAAGTGAGGTAGGGGTGTCGGGTTTGGTCAGGGGGGGATGAGGTGGGGGTGTCGGGTTTGGTCGGGGGGTAAGTGATCCGGGGGTGTTGGGTTTGGTCTGGGGAGGTGGGAAGGTGTCGGGGTGGGTGAGGGGTGGGGGTTCGGGTTGGTCAGGGGGTGTTGGTTTTGGTGGGGGGGTAAGGTGGGGGGGTTGGTTTTGGTGGGGGGGTAAGGTGGGGGGGGTTGGTTTTGGTGGGGGGGTAAGGTGGGGGGGTTGGTTTTGGTGGGGGGGTAAGGTGGGGGGGTTGGTTTTGGTGGGGGGGTAAGGTGGGGGGTTGGGTTTGGTCGAGGGGTAAGTGAGGTGTGGGTGTCGGGTTTGTTTGTGGTGGTAGGTAGGGGTGTCGGGTTTGATTGGGGGGGAAAGTGTGGTGGGTGTGTCAGGTTTGGTCTACGGGGGGGTGAGGTGTGGGTGTTGGTCAGGGGGTGTTGAGGTTGGTAGGGGGGTGACATGGGGGTGTTGGGTTTGGGTGGGGGGGTGAAAATGTGAGTTAGGGTTGGTCGAGGGGTAAGTGAGGTGGGGGTATCGGGTTTGGTCGGGGGGGTGAGGTGGGGGTGTCAGGTTTGCTCTCTGCCCCCTCCCCCCTCCAACGGACCCCACACTCGCTCAGCTCTCTGCCCCCTCCCCACGTCCAACGGACCTGAGCAACGCCGGGTATTTTTGCTATTTTTATTATATCAGCAAGCACAAATGGATTGCAATGCTGGTACATTCTATCACTAATGTGAGGCATCACTTAGAATGTCCACTATAATTGTTGTGAGTGGTCTGAATTAATTGGAGGGACAACAGATAAGAATCAGGAATAATATCAGATATCTTTGACTGCTTGGGTATAATCTGAGTGTTAAAAATCTCACTATTGCTGAATCTGTCATTCAAATGGTACACTAAAATGCTGAGTATAGGATATAATTAAAATATGTATATATTTCTTCCCTTATATACTTATACAGTATTTGCTTCCTGTTAACCATATTTTAACTAGCCACACAAAATATTCCAAATTCAGAGCTGATGCTAAGATTTACACTTTCTTCCATGCTCAGGCACCACTTTAGATTCTCTTAAAACCATTTAGAGCCATGAGTTTTTATCTGCTGTTTTCCTGACCAACCTGAGAACTTTGATGCCTTTAAAAGCCTGGTATCATTTACTAGTTGACAGAACCTGATTTGATCACAGGTGTCCCATGACTCTCACTTTCTTAAGTTTCCATAATTGCCATCACAATTCTATTTATTCTCCTCTTAAATCTGTCCAGTTGTCAGTCAATTTCAAATTCTAACCTAGAATTTTCTAGCATTGGGAGTATACATTAGGAAACTGGCACTCCAGAATACCATTAGCAGCCCACATTATGGCAGAGTAAAGTTTAGGAACACATTGGGAAATGGAAAGGTGAACAAATTACCCTAATACATGCAGCACATACAGCCTTACACTCTGGTTTAGGCTACTACTGCTATTGCTGATGGCTTGCATGCTGTTGCAGTACAATTACCTGGGGAAGATAAAATCTCAAACTGGTTAATATCAGAAGATTGCCCCTGCTAAGGTTGTGATCTTATCAGGTATTGACTGATCACTTACAAGAGAAAAGTATCTGCAGTTTCTGCACAGTTAGAGTTCAGCTCTTGATATACTGTAATACAATGAGTTTACATTTTTCTTTGTTAAATATCTTGCACCCAGAGCTAGTGTTTAGCTAATGGGACTGGTGCCAAAACACTAAATTCAATTCTATCAAATGAATAAATGATCATACTTTGGTATAATTGCATTTGGAATGGACTGTAGTAGAAAGAAATGTGTAAGTGCCAATTACACATTCACAGAACAAACATTACAGTTGAATCCCAGTATAAACTTATTGGGTACATCTACATAATGGTAATATAGTTCTGCTTTTCCATTGGTTTTTACTCCTAGACTCCCATTCCCTTCATCATTAAAATAGATTTGTAGTGAAGAAACCCTGAATTGTTTTAGATGTGGGTAAATGTAAATGCATACGTCTAGGAGCAAAAAATAAAGTCATATTAAATGATAGGTGATTCTGTCCTGGGAACGATGACTCTGAAAGGTTTGTAACCATTAGAGGAGTGAAATTCTGGAACAGCCTTCCAAGGGAAGCAGTGGGGGCAAAATACCTATCTGGCTTCAAAATGAAGCTTGATAAGTTTATGGAGGAGATGGTGTGATGGGAAAACATAATTTTGGAAATTGATCTTTGACTATGGTATATGATGGAAAGTTGGAGGGGATGGGATCTGAGTTACTACAGAGAATTCTTTCCTGGGTGTCTGGCTGGTGAGTCTTGCCCACATGCTCAGGGTTCAGCTGATCACCATATTTGGGGTCGGGAAGGAATTTTCCTCCAGGGCAAATTGGCAGAGGTCCTGGAGGTTTTTTGCCTTCCTCTGCAGCAGGGGGCGTGGGTCACTTGCTGGAGGATTCTCTGTACTTTGAAGTTCTCTGTACTTTGAAGTCCTTAAACCAAGATTTGAGGACTTCAATAGTTCAGATATAGGCGAGGTGTATTGCAGGAATTGGTGGGTAAAATTCTGTGGCCTGCGTTGTGCAGAAGGTCAGACTAGATGATCATAATGGTCCCTTTTGACCTTAAAGTCTAAGTCTATGAAAAAGATTTGGGAGGCATGGTGGATAATTAGTTATACATGAGCTCCCAGTGACACTGGGACTAAGAGAGTGAATGTGATTCTGGGATGCCTAAATAGCAGGTAATCTTGAATAGGAAGAGAGAAGTTATTTTACTTTTATATTTGGGATTGGTGGAATAATGTGCCCAGTTCTGGTACCCACAATTCAAGAAAGATGTTGAAAAATTGGAGAGGGTTCAGAGAAGAGCCATGAGAATGATTTAAGAGATTACTAAACATGCCTTACAGTGATATATTGCCATCTCTGAGACAATTTAGCTTAACAAGGAGAAGGTTAAGGGGTGATTTGATTACAGTCTAAAAGTATCTACCTGGGGAACATATATTTAATAATGGGCTTGCCAATTTGGAAGAGAAAGGAATAGCATGAGCCAATGGCTGGAAATTGAAGCTAGACAAATTCATACAGGAAATAAACATACATTTTTAATGGTGAGAGCAACTAACCATTGGCACAGTATACCAAGAGTCACAGTGGATTCCTCATCACTGAGGGTTTTAAATGATGACTGAATGTTTTTCTAAAAGATAAGATCTCCAAATTATTTTGGGGAATAGGCTGTGTTGTATGGAGGTCAAACTAGATGATCATGATGATTGTTTCTGATTTTTTAATCTATGAATAAGATACATTCTTAAAAGCAGTTTTTCACACCCCAAAAATACATTTGTTAGACCCATAAAAGTTCATGTGATCCATAAAACCTCATGTAGTCCACTCCTGATTTATTTTGTTGGATTTTATCAGGAGTCTGTTTGTGCTCCATAGAAATATAAAATACCATTTTATCAATGTAGTAAACACAGGCAGTTTCCCTCTTCTACATGGGTTCTGAGTAGGATGAACAGTTTTTTTCTGAACCTTATGAACCTTTTTTTCTGAACCTTATGAACCTTTTTTTCTGAACCTTATGAACAGTTTTTTGGGATCACAAAGTTGCTAAAACTAGTTTGGGTTTTGAGATCCCCCCCCCCCCCCATATAATTGAATGTGATATATTGTTTCAAAGGAAATTAATTTTTAAAATATATATTTGTTTTAACTGATGGAAGTTTGAACTACTGTTTATCCCAGAAAATGCAAAACCTTTCTCCAACAAATAAATACCGTATTTTTCGCCCTATAAGACGCACTTTTTCTTCCCCAAAACGGGGGGGGGGAAAGTTGGTGCGTCTTATAGGGCGAATGTGCGCCCCGGTTCCCCCCTCCCCGCCGCGGGCGGGCTGCCGGGGGCGCTCCAGAGCCACGCCACTGGGCAGGCAACGCTCTGGGGAGAGACGCAGGGCTGCGCGCTTCTGCGGAGCTGCGCTGCAGAGCATCTAGGTCCGTCTGTGCTGCTGCTCTGAGCAGCATAGTAAGGGGGCCAGGGCCAGGTGGTTGGATCAGCGGCAGGGAGCCCCATGGCGGGGGGGGGGGGTTGTCAGGGACAGGGAGCAAGGGGCAGTTGGATGAAATGGAGGTTCTGCGGGGGTGGTCAGAGGTCAAGGAACTGGAATGTTGGATAGGGTGTGGGAGTCCTGGGAGTCTGTCAGGGTGTGGATAGGGGTTGGGGTAGTCAGGGGACAGGGATTGGGTAAGGTGTGGGGTCCTGGGGGAGGAGTTAATGTGGGGGGGGTCTCTGAAGGAAACAGCCAGGGGACAAGGAGCAAGGGGGGTTGGAGGGGTTGGGGATTCGGAGGGGGTGGGAAGTGGGAAGGGTCCCGGCAGCCCGCCCGCGGCGGGGAGGGGGGAACCGGGACGCTCCCGGCAGCCCGCCCGCGGCGGAGACGGGGGAGGGGCGGCGGCGCAGACGGCGGGGGGGGAGGGATAGGCGGACCCGGCAGCCTGCCTGCGGCGGGGAGGGGAGGGGGGTGCAGCTGTGGGGACTAGGGCAGGGGTGCAGCCGGCAGGGGGGGGTGTCCGCGCTTTTAAAAAAATCTGCGGCTTTTCGGCGGAGGGGGTACAGAATCTTCTTTTTCTAGATTTTCCGCCTTTAAAATTAGGTGCGTCTTATATGCCGGAGCGTCTTATATGGTGAAAAATACGGTAGATAAAACCAGACTGTTTCAAGCATTTGTTCAGTTTATGGGGTTTACACACTTTTTTTCAGTAAACTTTTTTTTTTAACCCTCTCTATGATCTCTTAAGCAAATAATAAACCTAAATCAGCAGGTAGCTGATCTTTTGATCTTACCATATGGGAAATTAGGTAAACTGTGCTTTACATTGTTTAGTTCTGGTCAAATACTTAACAAAGGAAAAAAACATAATTACACTTGTAATCAATAAATAATTGCAGGTGTACATTGTGAATGATCACATAAAAAATAAAGCAAGATACCATGTATTGATTCAGAGCTAAATTGGCCCTACATTCCATAAACAATAGAGATTTTCTCCTGAAATAAATATTGTTATTTTGGTCTAAGCCAGTATTTTTTTTTCTCTGAACCAAAAGGTTTTCAGGGAACTCGGCCTTTGTAAGTGATGTGGCAACTCCAGGGAAAACTCATCTTAATGTGAATATCAGAAACCTGCATGCCGTTCTCTGATCTTGACTGCATATGACAGCTGGGAAAGCATTTTTTTGCACTTTAGTTTTTACCCAGTCAAAAAGTATTTGCCAGTATGGCAGCACTATACAGGAAGAGAACCTTATTAATTCAGGCATCTAGTTTAAAGAGAGACAGACTCTAATATGTATGTGATATAATGACCACTCACGCTGTTCCTGAAGTGTTACCCTTGAGCAACAAAAATTAAAATTCATCAATGCGGAAGAAACTGTGTCGCTATGGATAACAGACATTTGAGTCTAGTAGGGGGGTAAAGTCTGATTTGGCAGAGGATTCTATTTCAGCAATTCTCTTCCTTCATAAGTCTATTACATTTTTAATGAGGATTCATGAATGAATTCAGAAATAGGTTTTAAAACCAACAGACTGTTGTTCTTCCCTCTACTCCCATCTGAAAGAGAACAAGCCGCCTGAGACCTGAATTGTTCTAAACTTCAAGGGGGAAAAGTTGATAAGGTTTAGATCATCCACAAGAAAAAGGAGAGAGGGGAAAGCAAAAACTCAAAGGGCCACTTACTCCAGGATTGAAAACTAGTCTTTTAATAGCACAATACTGTTCAGAAAAAGAGCTATATTGCTGGAGTTAAGGGAAAACATTTGAAAAATGTGACACCAATTGCTTTCATGTAATGAAGTATTAGACAATCATTTTAAAAAAAATCTTCAGCAAACAAACATACAGTATATCATTTTGTCCAGAATGTCTCTTTACAATAGATAATATTGATGGGGTCCTTACAGTGATGCATATATTTCACACTGGAAGAGTAACGAAAGGAGGAAAAGGAATTTACTATGGAGGAATAGTAGCAACTACTTTAGTTAATGTTGAGAATATTCCATGGGCTAGACAGTGCATTTGCAATAAGTCCCATGAAGGGGGGGTGACATGAAGCCATCACATCCAGCAAGACCCAGGAGAGGATTGTTCCAAGTGGGGCTATTTGATGTATAAGGAATGCACACACTATTCTGTCCTAGTGGATGGTGCAGATTGCTTCACCCTAGTGTGCCAATTCCATTTTGCAGGTTGAAGTGAGGGTGGGGCCATGGCCCTTTTTGGACCTCCCTGCCTCTGATTGGATTATTTGATTTCCAGAGAAAGTACATGCATTGCTGTTGCGATGGGTGTTGTGTGCACCATAGGAGAAGGGGAATATCTATGCTGTGCAAGGACCTGTCAGACTCTGAGCTGAGTGTATCACATGCAACATCAGCTGGCTGACATGTTTCTGGGACAGTCCAGGAATGCTGGGAACTTTCCACATAACAGGGTCAGTGAGTTTGGTGTGTAATATATGATTGTTATCATGGATCAAGACCCCACTGAGTCAGACACAAAAAAAGAACAAAAATATGGTCTATGGCCCAAGGAGATTTCAATGAGATTTCAACAGAACAATCAGACCACTGAGCACATTGGGGAAAAAATAACTTAATGTATTTCAATAAAGATTATTTTAAAACAAGAAAAAAACAGATTTTTAAAAAATCTTTCCAGTGATCAAATTTGTTCAGTGTTACTGCATTTTGTGAATTCAATATCATACAGCAAATATCTCTGCCTTGTTTGTGATATATTTTGGGTTATACAATGTGACAACTGATGTTCAATTAGAGAAAAATCATACTGAAATTGTGGTGACAATAAGTGATATTTTTCCACTTTTTCTGGTGCTCTGAGAAAAGCTCACATTCATTTACAGCGTTTTCTATGCAATTTTTTCATCCACTTCCAGCTATTAAATTTAAGTAATATTGTCATTAAAATATACAAATATATATAAAAATATCTTGCAATGTTTTTTTCTTCCTTTATAGTCTGATAAGCCTAACTAATATTTTGAGACTACCTATATTTGTGTCCATTTGCCTGTTCTTCATAGTCACCCGTCAAACAGTTCACTAGTTAGTGCAAGATACTTGTCTTTCATCTGGTAGAACAAATGATATCTCAAGTTAAATGAGAGAGAAAGAGCTAGAGAATAACTGGCAGCAGTTTTCATAGAGGGAAATGATGGGCCTGGTTCTCCACTCCATCACACCAATTTTAAACTGCACAAGGGAAAAAATACAAACAATTCCAAAGTTAAGAGAAAACATGTAATTAAATTTTCTGTGTTGATTTTATTGATAAGAAGCAGGTGAGAAAATGTGAGGAATAACAAACAGATTCCAAAACACTGGTACATTCATTGAAACAGAGTGGGCTGCCGTGAGCTTACTTTCTACCTGATTTCATGTTTTTCATAATGAAACCTGTGCACAGTCCACTTAGGGTTCTTGCAGAAACTGATTTATAGTTCCAGTTTAAATATTAATGTAATATTTACTTTATCTTCTTATTGTTATTTTTCATTACAGTTCATTTTGGTTTTATAATCACTCTTTGTTTTGAATAGCATTTAAAATTTTAAGTGTTAAGTGCAGAAAAAGTGAAAAACTCTGGTTCTTATAATGAATCAGCCATTTTACTGGAACACCATCTGTTTTTCACTTACAGAGGAAAAAACAAACAAACAAACAAAAAGACTTCTTGTGCATACATAGAACAGATCCCGAAGCTTCACTCTTGACAGCTGCTCTAGTGGTTTTGGAAGGAAGTGGTTGCTTTTAAAAGGCTTTTATCATTAAAGAATATAGCATCTGCTGTACCATCTATTATTGCAGTTACCGAATTTAAAAAAAGAAAAAGTGCAAATGAACATTTCTGTGTGGACATAATTCTATGTTTTGCTTTTTAATGACCATTCTTTCCTTTTTCTTCTCTTCATGCACACACACACACTGGGACATGGATAGACACACAACTAGTTGTTCTTTCTTTACAGAAAAGACATATAGAGTTGAATAGGAAGGAACCAATTTCCCTTCAAATGCAATACGGTTCCATATACATTGCTGTAAAAACTTACAGAATTTTATAGAAAATCAGTTCTCTGTTATATTCTCTATCATTTGTATCCGGTTTTAAAAAAAACAACAGTAGAATTCTATAGCTAAGATACATATATCTAGTAAAGTTTATAGGATGATTAACAATTCTATAGAAAGAATATTCTAATAAATTCTTAAGGACCTTTCTGTAATCATGATGGTGAAAATCATTCCTGTTCAGAGAGGCCTATGTGCCACTCAAAATTCCTATTTTAGGAATTTAACTATGGCTTACACTGGATTTCTGCACAAGGTTAATTTTATGGTGAAAGTAATGGTTTGGGCGCTATAAAGTTTTTCACAGGCATGAATGAGAGATGATTACATTATTCACAAATATTAAAGCCCATGAGTGAGTTACACTGCAAAAGACTGCCTGTAAACATTTTATGCTGCACGATTCTACATATCACATGTATGTTACAGAAAAATAAAATCTGTTAGGAATGGCTTGAAGAGCTATTTAAACATTTTATTGTGATTTTTTCCATCAACCTTGCCAGGTTTCTTAGTTATCAAAAGTGCATATGGCTACAGAAAACAACAAAAAATGTACGAGAGCCCTAAAATACCATTTTGTATTAAAATCTTAACCTGATGTCACACAGACCTGCTCAACTAAAAGAGCTTGATGTGAGCAGAAGTGATAAGCCATGTGACACTTATGAATTTATTGAGCACATTAGATTATCTCACCTAGACTCCACCTAAAAAAATCTGGGACATTTTCTAAAAATGAAAACTACTAAGAAACTTCAGACATACCAAATGCGGAATGTCATTCACAATATTGCAGGCCCTGAGCCACTAATGGGTTGAAAGCCTGACAACTCATGAATCTGAGGGGCTAAAAATGAGAGATTTATAATATCAGAAATGGTTGTGCAACATCAGAATTGAAAGTTGCATAATTTTTACGTATTGTACTTTGAATATGTAGCATTGTTGCTTATTTATTATATCAAAATGTTTATTTATTATATTACATGAAATCCTGATCTTATTGAGGTCAATATGAGTTATGCCAGGATTTCATCCTATAAGTTTATATTAAATGCAGAATGCCAAGGTGGACCAAAACTAATATCAAAATGCAAATTGTACATTTTATGCATCTGAATGTACAGAAATAATGGTTTGGTTCTTTAACCTGATTTCACAATTAAAGAAATACAAATCGTACATAATGGAAATCATTCCAAACTAAATCTAAAGGGTCCAAATTTGTAACTCAATTATTATTCCAGGCTTCTGTTCTATTGTAACTTTAGTTAAAAAGAAACTAGAAATGTATCCAAGTCTCATGATCTCTTCTGATGTTTCCATATCTTTGGAGACAAAATCTTATCAGGGACAGGATCTGCAAGAGAAAGCAGCCATAGATCACATTAGCTCTTTACACTTTGTTTCTTTTCCCTTTTTTTAGCTAATGGCCTTCTGAATGCACATCCTTCTGCAATATCTTTTAATTAATGATATTTGCCATTGCCAGCTATCCACTTTGGCGCTATATACCAGAGCTTTGCTCTGTACCATCAGTCAACAGACTATGTTACAGTTCCATTCATTGATACCTGTTAAGCAGATATTTAAATTAATCCATAGTCATTTCCTACCTTACCTGACATATTCATAGCCTGTCCTACTGAAGGAATTGCCTAACATTTATTTTATCTGCATAAGTATTTTTGTGATCTCAAAACATCTAATCCTCATATATGGTAGATGGATTTTTAATATAAATAATACTAACACTTCCCCTCACTCCTCCCATAAAAATGCCTTTTTGTATTGTAGTGACCAAAATTTCTGTGGTAAACATGATATCAGAATGGCCATTCAAAACATTTGCAGATTACAGTTTTTTGACTTAAACTATACATCCTAGTCTTCAAGAAAATTCATGAAGCAAAAACAGCTTTTTTATGTTCTCCCCAACAAACACCACACAGACACTTACTGATACAGTGCTTGTATTCTATAATAGTATATCCAACAAGTTTGAGAAAGATATCGTGGAAGCCAATTTTAGATTACAGACAAGAAGGATTAAATCAAGGTCTTCTTTGGTAGATTTCTCCTAAATGCTTCTGGTTCTACTCACAGGCCAAGCTAGACAGGATATATTACATTGATAGATGAAAAAAATTGTGTTGAGAGTGATGTTAAAAGGAACAGTTTTAATGTATTAAGCACTGAGAAAACTTTCAGGGAAGGGAGAGCCTGTATGGAAGGGATATACTGTTGCCATAGAGATTCAAGAAGGTTTTGTGAGGATTAGTAAAACTGGGAGCTGAAGGAAAATTGGCAAGTCTAGAGTAGTACTCATCGCAGACAAATACATCAGGGATTGTTAAATTCAACCATACACAGAGAGAGACGTGAGATAAAAAATGTAAAATACTCTTTCTGGAAGGTTGCTGTATAATACTACTTTATGTCTTAGAATTGAGAATGATGACATACAGGAACCCAAAACAAAGAGAGACAAGAAGGGTACTTCTTAAACTAGCGAGGCACAATTCATTCCACCTTGCTCTAGGTTGGCTCTTTGTCCACTGCTCTTAAATCAGATCACAGGCTTCCCTACAGAGTCTGCTAGCCTGCAAGCAGGGCCAGTAAATTCCTTACATACCTAACGTAATGGGTTGTAATTTTAACACAGTTTTCAATACACCTTAGAAATGACAGGTCTACATAGAGGCAGAGGAAATATTTTTAACTCAGTTTTTCTTTAATCCAAAAATGAGGTATAATAGGAAAAATGTAGGGGAATAAATCAAATGAAAGTATTCAAAACATCTCCAATGAAAATGTTTACTATTTTCAAATTGTTTCATCTGGAAATTATGAGGAAATTTGTATTTTTTATCAGTTTTTAGGCCCCTCTCTACTTTTTTTACAAAAGTAGGATTTTTTAAAGTTATAAAGTGAGAGAAAAAATCATTTTCACATTAACACTTTCTCTTTTCATGAGAGACAACAAAACAAGTAACATTTTATGTTGTTGTTGTTTTTATCCACAGTGAAAACAATTTTAAAATGTCAGAGGAAAAGGGTAGGAGGAAGCAAAAGAGAGATAAAGTGGTTTCTCCAAAATCTACCTCATTTTCCCCATACATTTAAAAAAGGGGAAGGGGGAGGAAGAGGAGGAGCAGAGAGAGAGAGAGAAAGAGACAGAGAGAGAGAGAGGGCTTGTCCCCCACCCAAACAGAATAACATTTCAAACATTTGCACAAGAAATTTTCAAACAAAAACAAAAATCTCATAAACTTATTTCCCCCCCAAAAAAAAACCCAACCACACACATCATGAATGGCCATTTTCAACCAATTCTTGTAAAGAGAAACAATCCAGTAGTAAAGAATAGGTTAGAAAGTACAGTTGTGCTATGGCAACACAGGTTGAGAACATAAAAAGACAATATAATAAAAATAGGTGCACAGGTAAGAAAAGATTTCCGGTCTAGATTCTGCACCACTGAAGTCAATGGGAGCTTTGCTACTGACTTTAATGGACACAAGTTCAGGCCCTAAAGATCTATATGCATATGAATGCAAGAAACTGAAAAGCAAAAATTGGTGATTAATTATGTTTGTCAATGGAATGTTACCCAGACATAACGGGCACTTCTGAAATTGGATGGGATAATAATAAACAGCATGCTGTCATTACTGAATATAAACTGCACAAGAAGGACATTGATTTTGTAGGGAGAGGGGAACTGTGCTATACATATATTTCCCATAAGATTATTTTAAAATAAGATTTCCACATAGAGGTGATAATGCAGTAAAATCTGGGGTGAGAAAGAAATATATTCATAGACATATAATTGTATTGTGGGGTTCTAGATTCTTTATAATCTAAAGACCGAATCCTGCTCCCACTTATGTATATACTTAACTTTAAGCACACGAATTACCCATTGACCATCAAGCATATTCTTAAGCGCTATGCTGAACTGACACAATCTCCATAATGGAATCACCTAGTACTGGCCATTGTTATTACTGGATGCAAAATACTAGAGAAGATAAATATTTTTTTCTGTTCTGTTATGAATTTCCTGTGTTCCTTTGTTTCAAAAAGCTACGAGGAGATAATGAAAGGTTATAGAACAACATTTGAAACCTACAAGAAATGTATTATGGCTAAGTCTCTATTTTCTTTGAACTCACTATTTGAAGTCCTTTAGTGGATAATTTTGAAGAAACTGGAGCCACACATGCGGCTTTCTAGAGGGCAAAATTAGTTCTTAAGGAGCTCCATAGTCTCAGGGACCCCAAATGTACTGAAGAAGCTAGGTCCATATATGTGAAAAACTAAAGTTTATTTATTAATATTATTGTTTGTACTTGACTAAAACTTCTAGACACTATAAAAGCCTTCCTACTTGAAATTTGTAGCAATGGCAAATTGTCTTTAATATCCTTCCAGGAGTGATGTCCATTTCAATTAAGTTAGAATATAAAGGACACTCAAAGAGATACTCCTGAGAAGTTGTTTTATGATTTTTCCTTTCATCCCAGTCCTAAAGGACCTGCAAGAAGATTTCTATTACAGTAGCTTTTGACCACATTGGAGTAGGAAGGGAAATGTACAGTTTCAAACAACAGATTCAGAGTTTTTTAAAGTAAATCTACTGTTCCTTAGACCATTGCTTGTTGTTGTTGTTTTTTCAATGTGAGAAGTACGTACAACACCAACAGGACATTTACCACATCTTTGTTGACTTCAAGAAGGCATTTGACAGAGTAAGGAATGAAGCTCTCTGGGCAATCATGAAAAAGTACAATGTTGGTCATAAGCTTATTCTTACCATTGAACAGCTGTATGCCAAGGCCAGCCGTGCAGTGCTTGTCCATGGCACAATAGGGTTCACACCACTGTTGGATTTAGGTAAGGCAGCTTTCTTTCGCCCACGTTGTTCATCATATACCTGGAGTGCAGAATGACTGATGTCCTAGAAGATCACATATGCACAGTCAGCATTGGGTGAAAACAGTCTCAAATCTTTGGTTCACTGATGACATTGGTGGTCTGGCAGACAGCAAAGATAAGCTTGCAACCTTGTGAAACAATTGAATTAAACCTCTGCAAAATATGGCTTGGAAATCAGTACAGAGAAAACCAAGCTGATGACAAACAAATGTGATGGGATAAGCTCACATATTACTGTCAATGGCAAGAGCTGAAGACAGTGAAATAGTTCAAGTATATGTGTGAAATCATCACTGAGGAAAGTTCAAAGGCAGAAATTCTGGCAAGAACTGTGCAAACAGCATCAGCAGTGGCAAAGCTAAAGCCAATTTAGAGAAATCAGAACATCTCCCAGGAATCTAAACTGAAACTGCTGCATGCATTCGTCATCTCCATTTTTCTGTATGCGTGCGAGACATGGACCCTTGCAGCAGAACTTGAATGGAGAATACAGGTAGTAGAGATGAGATACTTCTGTAAAATCTTGGGCATCTCCTACTTTTGACCACATCAGTAATGAAAAGGTCTGCAACATCATCACCCAATGCACTGGGTCATATGAAGACCTCCTGATGACCATGAAGGAGCACAAGCTGAAGTGTACAGCCATGTAACAAGACCGTCTGGCCTATCCAAGATCATCCTTCAAGTGACAGTAAAGAGGAAGAGAAGAAGTAGACAGAAGAAGAAATGGATTGACAACATAAAAGAGTGGGCAGGAATGGACTCTGCAGAGACTAAAGCAGTGAGTCACAATCATCGGGGTGAAGATAATTGGTTTATTGCTCATCAGTGAAGGTTCCCCGATGACAAAATGTGGTTATGGGTGTGATGATGACAATGACTGTTTGTTAACGATACTCAGTGGAACACTAGAAAGGGAAGTCTTCTATTCACACAACAAGAACAGCAAGGAATAACAGTGGAAGATCTTTGCATCAGCCCTGAGTTAAATGAATGACATCTGGAGCTGACAATACACTTAGTCCATTATTTGTTGCTATGAATTTTGCACATGGCCATTAGGAATTGGACTACAACCCACAATTATTTTTGCTTAGTCCGGTGAAAGAGTCATCACACTGCAACAATTGGTTCATCTGCATTATTTTGCGCTGGCATCCTAGGGTGAAAGGCTCCTTACCTCAATGCCTGTCCCTGTAGACAATCAGTTGTCCAGGATGCTGCCATTTGCTAATGATTTCATAGGCAAGTAAATTAGTTATCATGACCCTTTCCATACAGAATACTAGATTGCAACAGGTATTTAGATTTCAGCTCCCTTCTACATATAATCATATTTGTGGGGCTTGGGCATAATTACTAAATAAAGGAGTTGGGCTGAAACTCAAAATAACATCTTCTATTTTGGAAAATCTTATCCTAATCATTATTTTATTTTAATTTCCAGAAGTTGTAAGGCTGCCAATTGTTAAAATCTGGGTCCAGTGAGGCTCACAATTATCATTAATGGAATTTAGTATTTTCAGGACCATGGGAAACAGCCTGGCTGTAATAAAATATTAAAGGCCAGAAATGTCAGATTAAATATTAATCTTGGTGCCTTGGAGGTTATGCTCTATTACTACCCTAAAGCCCATTAGTAAATAATGATCTAATGGTAAAACATTTTGGAATATAGCATAACTTTGTGTTGAACCGCTACATAATGTCAAATCATAAGAATCTTTTAAAATCTTTTTGCAAAGTATATTGTTTGCATTAACAAGATTTAGGAGTCAGCATATGTAAATCATATCCATAGAAGTAAATTTTCAAAGCGGAGCTCGGATATCTTCAGTTTAAAACTAAAATTGATAAGCATCACATGGCTGAACACCTTGTAACTCTTTGGAAATGTTGGTCCTCTCTCTTTGTTAAATCCTACAGACCAGGAATAGAGCGGTCACTTTTTGAGGAATGCTATTTCCAGTAGTAACAGAGACAGATAGTTAAAGGGGATTCTGTAGATGTTAACGTATATTCATGATCAATATTAATAAGAACATTTTTTAAATATTAGAGGTGGGACATCTCAGAGGTTTAATTGACTTTGGGGACAGGTTTCAGAGTGGTAGCGGTGTTATTCTGTATCTGCAAAAAGAATTAGGCATATTTGTGGCACTTTAGAGACTAACAAATGTATTTGGGCATAAGCTTTCATGGGATAAAACCCACTTTCAGATGCATAGAGTTGAACATACAATGGGAAAAAATTATATAATATACAGAGAACATGAAAAGATGAGGGTTGCCATATCAATTCTAAGAGACTAATTCATTAAGGTAAACTATTATCAGAAGGAGAAAAAAAAACCTTTTGTAGTGATAATTAGGATGTCCCATTTCAAACAGGTTGTCCCTGCCAGCAGGTATATGGGATCTTGGGGAGCAATTACCACACAGGTGGGGTGCAAAATAAACTTTATTAAGAAAATGCAAAAACAGGGAAAATTCAATAGTGAGGGGTATGGGGTTTGTTAAAGTAGACAATTGGGGAGGGGTTTCTTTTAGTAAATGGGATAGGGGGTTTCAATAGTGGGGTACAATACAGTTGGTAACCAATTAACACTGAAGTATAAATGTAACAGGTAGCTAACAATTTCTATGTAAAGAGTGTGTCACAGCAGCATATAACCAACTAACAGTATGGGTAAAATGTGTTAAATAACCAACAATTTTAGGTAAAAATGTGTCTCAGTGGTGTAAATGTAAAATGTGAGGTGTGTTAGAGAGAAAAGGGGTAACCAATGCGGTTTTATGCTAGAAAGAGAGAGAGAAGACAGGCTGTAAGTTGAAACAGCAGAGAGGAAGAGAGAGAGAGAGAAAGAGAGAGAGAGAGAGAGAGAGAGAGAAGTAAGGTTGGGGGATGGGGGAAGAGGAGCACGTGGTGGAGGGAGATTTAAACTCAGGGAGACACAGAACAGACAGGCTGCAAGTTTAAACAGCAGAGAGACAATTATACAAAACACAGCAAAATCTTATCTATGATTTAACTTAACCAAAACTACACAAATTAGCAAGTAACAAAACACAATGCAACAATTCTTTAAGGCTAACTTACAGGGTACAATGCAAGCAATTTCCTAAACCTAACTTAACTACAGCTATGCAAAATGAAATTACAACTTATCTAGACTAAAAGACAAAATCTAACCTAATGGTGCACCTTATACTAGGGGTAGTTTCAGAGGGCAGAGTGGTGTGTGCCCAGGATACAGCTCCAAGGGGGGAGGGGGATTTAACTAGTGGTGGCTGCAAGCTGGCAGCCCAGGATACAGTCCAGGAAGGCACAGGCTTATTTCTAGCAGCAAAGGCGCTGCAAAGCAAGAAACAGATTACAGATACAGACCAAGGAGTTTAAGAGAGGTTTTAAGACACAGACCAAGGTTTAGTTTGAGTCTGTGTGCTGGGGAAACAGAGCCAGCAGCTAAAGTATAGAAAGTTTCACAGAGGGATTCTTACCAGTCCCCAAGGCAGCAGCAAAGGCAGAAGCAGCAACAGCATCAGAAGAAGCAAGGAGGGCTCGGCACGGTCTTGATAATCAGGAGGTCTCTCAGGCAGCAATTCGTTCTTCGTGGGGGGGGGGGGTGTTAAAAATGGAGGTACGCTCAAAAATAAAACGAGAGCGGAGAAAGGACCCCCCAGAACCCCTGGCTGATCAGACCAGGTAGCAATGCAGGAACCTTTCTGATGTTTGTTTCAAAAATGCCTGTTCTTAAAGGCAAACTCAGGCAGTTTCCCCGCCAGTAATCCTGATAGGCTCCTTCTGTCATAGGGGAGGAGATACAGGGGAAAACTGCAGGTGAGCATAGAGACATGCCTGGGCAGAGTCCTGGACCATAGGCGTGAGTTCCCACCTCAGGACTCAAAAGCACATGAGGCCTATGACTCATGCCCAGGATCTCAAAAACACATTAGGTCTCGCAGCTCTGGACATTGCCTACCCTACACCGAGCCCAGGTTTAACAAGGTGATAACAGGACCAACCCTTTGAACAGGGCAGTTGTCCCACTTAGCACGCAGCACAAGTGGCCATCCCTTTGTGAAGGGCAATGGCTCTTGGTAAACAACTAAAGGGGCCCTCCCTTTGAGAAGGGCAGTAGCCCTGGTAAACAACTTAACAGCCAGGGAGGGGCGGCCACAGGAGGAGAACAAAAACAAAATGGAGTAAGGGGACAGCTGTAAGAAACAAAATGGAATAGGGGGAAAGCTGTAACAGACACAGGTGACAAGAAGGTGAGAGTAACAGTAGGCGAAAACTTAGCATAGGGAAATATATTTCAGTTTGTGTAAGGACTCAGCCATTTCCAGTCTTTATTTAAGCCTAATATAATGATATCCAGTTTGCAAATTACTCCAGTTCACCAGTTTCTCTCTGGAGTCATTTTTTGAAGTTTTTTGTTGAAGAATTGCCACTTTTAGGTCTGTTACTGAGTGATCAGAGTGACTGAAGTATTCTTCTACTGGTTTTTTAATGTTATGATTCCTGATGTTGGATTTGTGTCCATTTATTCTTTGCGTAGAGACGGTCTGGTTTGGCCAATGTACATGGCAGAAAGGCATTTCTGGCACATGATGACATATATCACATTGGTAGATGTTCAGGTAAACAAGCCCCTGATGGTATAGCTGATGTGATTAGGTCCTATGATGTTGTCACTTGAATAGATATGTGGATGGAGTTGACACAGGGCTTTGTTGCAAGGATAGGTTCCTGGGTTAGTGTTTTTCTTGTGTGGTGTGTGGTTGATGGTGAGTATTTGTTTCAGGCTGGAGGGCTGTATATAAGCCAGGAGTGATCTGTCTCCCAAGATCTGTGAGAGTGAGGGAGGATCAGGATAGGTTGTAATTCTGTGATGATGCACTGGAGAGGTTTTAGTTGGGGACTGAAGGTGATGGCTAGTGGCGTTCTGTTACTTTCTTTGTTGGGCCTGTCCTATAGCAGGTGACTTCTGGGTACTCTTCTGGCTCTGTCAATCTGTTTCTTCATTTCCCCTGGTGGGTACTGTAGTTTTAAGAATTCTTGATAGAGATCTTGTAGGTGTTTGTCTGTCTGAGGGATTGGAGCAAATGTGGTTATATTTTAGAGCTTAGCTGTAGACAATGGATTGTGTGAGGTGTCCTGGATGTAAGCTGGAGGTATGTAGGTAAGTATAGTAATCATTAGGTTTCTGGTATAGGGTGTTTTTTATGTGACCATCACTAATTAGCACTGTAGTGTCCAGGAAATGGTTCACTTGTGTGGATTGGTCCAGGCTGAGGTTGATGATGGGATGAAAATGGTTGAAATCATGGTGAATTCCTCAATGGCTTCTTTTCCATGGGTCCAGATGATGAAGATGTCATCAATGTAGCACAAGTAGAGTAGGTTCAGTAGGGGACAGGACCTAAGGAAGCATTGTTCTAAGTCAGCCATAAAAATGTTGGCATCCTGTGGTGCCATGCAGGTACCCAAAACTCTCTGTTAACAGAAAATTGGATTTTGGATATTTTTTTGTCTGTGTGTAGAATGGATCTATTCTATGTGGAAAATTCCATTTCTTAATGAAAATAAAAACATTTTAAAATATGCTACCACAGTAGCATAGTACCACACTCTCGTCCCCATTCTACTGTATGTCTGGCCAGCCAACATCTCCCTTTATGCAGAAGGGAGTCTCAAAATGTTTCTGAGAGGACATCATGGTGCATCATCATGGGAGATGTGGGGCAAGCAGGGAACTTGCAACTGATATAAGATTTCAATTGCTGCTTTGCCAATGTGCCATGTAACTGAACTGAGTTATATACACTGACATATATGTATATATTGCTATTTTGAAATAAAATTGCTATCACAAGACATCTGTATTTTGACATCAAAAGTAATCTGATTCCATCCATATGACATTACAGCACAGGTTTTGGCATTGACAATAGCTCTGTATCCCGTCACAAATCTGGATTAAGAACATTTACAAGAATAAGGGTATTTTATTCTGCAATGGCAGTTTGATCATTGGCTTCTCTGATACTGTTAAGGGAACCATTTAGTGATAAATGTAATGTGGATGTATGTGGGTTGAGAATGGAAGTGATTCCAGATAGCCACCAGCTATGATATTTAATCCCTTCAAGCCTATGGAAAGCCAAAGATTCATTATCTTTTCCCCACTCCAGGACAATAGACTTCACTGGAGGTATTCCAACCTCGTGTAGCTCCCAATGGGGAGAGAAATGTTCCACAGAGAGATCCAATCATCAGGTCACATGTCTTTGGATGCCTATGATATATTATTATTTAATATATTGCAATAATGCTCAGAGAGCCCATTCAGAATCAGGACCTAGGTGAGAAACCTACATGCAAAGTGTACATGCAAAGACATGGCTACAGAAATATCACCTGGCAATTTTCAGGAAATATTCGGATTCCCACATTTCTGATTTCAGAGGGGAAGCACAGGAGCATCCTCCCATGGGATTCAGGGCAGCTAAAGATCTAGATCATTGACATCATTGACAAAGCAGAATATCAATAATTATAAAACTATATCATTATAATCTTCTTCAAGAATTTTTCAATTTTAAAGGAGAATAGCAAATGTTATGTTATATATTAATTATAATAATACTAATGGGGAAATGAATACGTTCTCAAAAACACAGAAAATAAATATTGGCACAGATCAGTGAGGAGAAATTATCAAGAAGCAATTTGTGTATCATCCTCACAATTCATGATTGTTCATAAAGATTTACATTTGGTACTTCTTAGAAGGTATTCACAAAAGTGTGTGTGTGTGTGTGTGAGAGAGAGAGAGAGAGAGAGAGAGAGATTGATTTCATTGTGAGCTGAATCCAGCACTAAATATATTACCTATTCAAATGTGAATTAACAGTGACTAAGCATTTGTGGTGTGAAGGAAGCTAATTCTGATTGGTCTGATGATCATTCCATAATATTGGTTTGAACTTGTTCATAATCTTTATCCTTATTAAAATCACATCGTATAGCCAGAGATGTGGAGGTCACAGATGTAGTAGTGATTGTGCATCAGCAAGCAGTTTTGAAAGAAGAAAAGGGAATGATTACTTTTTTCCAACTTAAATTTTATTGAAGTTGATTTTGATATGGGCAGCAAATCAACTAATTCTAGCCTCCCAAAGAATTCTATGGCATCTTTCATGACCACAAATGGTTAGACTTTGTTTTTTTTTTCTCTCATCTGAAAGACTGCATCTTCCTTAGTACATGTATTGTAATGTGTTCATTTATTTATTTATAGTTTTACAGCTATAATCAAAGTGTTCCTATGCAATGTTCTGGTCTCCCTTAAAAATACACTAAATAAGACCCATCAGTTCCAAAGACCAAATCAAATAACCCAGTGAAAACATCAATACAGAAGAAATTAACTAACAGCACTCACAATCCCCAGTTATCAGTACAGCATTAGCTCAAGTGGAAGAATGACATTATAGCTAATGATTCACAAAACTTTGCAGCACCTGAGTTTTCCTTGAGATATGCCATTCATGCACTGACTAGGCCCAACCCTTCCTTTCTTATCCTGTTAAAGATTGTGGTTTTCATACCGTAATCAGCAGAATAGCCTTGTTTGCAGCTGTGACACAAAGTTATTTTTTGTCCAATTAATCTTCATCAGTACTGCCATCCTTCACATAATTCTCTGGACAAAAACTTAAAAGGAAAACAGCTTAATTAGGAACAGTAAAGGCATTTAACTTTTAGAAAGATAGAATGCTCAACACATCAGGTTTAAACAGTATTCTCCAATTAGAATCATTCCTATGTCAAATACTGAACAAAAATGCATTAAAATATGTAGAGCTGAGCAATTTTCACTTGTACAGTACTCATAAATTATAAGGTCACCCCTGTAAACTTAACTAGTTAGCAAGTTAACTTCCTTTCTTATATGAATGCCTGACTCTCTCTAAAAGTACAACCAGAATAATATGCTTTAATTGTTTCAGTAGCATTTTCTTTTATATTACAGCTCAATTCTGATTCCATGAAAGTCAATAGCAAAACTCTCATTGACTTCAATGGTGCGGGATCAAGTACTTTTTGAACTATATGTATGGTTCACTTCACCCTTACACAACTAAATACAGCCATCTCACAGATGAAAATTTAAACACTTTAGGACAAAAAATAAAAATGACAATGAAAGGAATAATCAGAAGAATACAGAAAAACAGAATGTAATTACCTGAAATGGGATTAGTCTAGAACATCAGAATTAACACATCTACTCTTAGGCAGAGTGATCTTTAATAATCGCAAGTGGTCAGGGAAATTGGTTTTGCAATTTATCTGAAAGATGGAACTTCTGTAGCATGATGCTCATTAACACTATGCCAATTATTCATTCAAAGGAGAAGAACATTATGGTGCCAAGACTGTTAGTTGCTCTGGGGATGGGTTCAAACCAAAAAAATACAAATCAGAATCCTGATGTTAACCTTGTGACTTAGCCTTATAATGGCCTAGACAAAATCCCAGCATCCTGACATCACAGAACTTTAGGTACCTAAAAAATAGGATCCAGATTTTGTGGCTGATGCCTTTCTGTATAACCTGTGCCTGGAAGATCTTCAAGCTTAAAAGTAACCCTTTTCACAGTTCAGGGCAATATTATTATAGGTTTTAAACTTTGTTTGGCAATATCTCTTTTATTCATTTGTTTTTATGTGTTTGATTTCCTTTCAGTTGCTCCTTGGCTTTCTGCTATTCTGAGAGCCATATGACCTAATTCCAAGGCAAAAAGGTAATGTCTTCTCCTCTCAAATGGCAATGGCATTTGGCAAAGAGCTATATATTACCCCTTCTCTCTCTTTGCCCGTCACCCCAGCCGGGGTATGGTCCACCAACCACAGATCTCTCCATTTCTGTCGTTGGTGTTTTGGTAGCAATTGGTTCCCTTACAGGGTGGAGTTGCTAGCCCCACGCCCATGTTAAGCCTATATATTACATCAGGTATTAATGATAATTAGGTATTATTGAATAATGAGAGTTTCAAAGTTGGTAGGCTACAGATTTTACAAAGAAATGGAGCATTGACTGAATGCATTTTGAAGAAACAAACCAAAAAAACCCAATCCCTTGCCCCCATGAATTTATCTGTGACTGTCACAGGTGAACTGCATTTAAGTAATATTGTAGCTATGTTAGATTGGTAAATGACTCCCCCTGTCTGTTAGTTTACTTGTAACAATTGCTGAAGTAATATTTTTTTCACCTGTAACAGGCACTGGTGAATCCCAGAGTGAAGATGTGTTACCTCCTTCATCTCCCATAGCAAAGTCCCTGGAGATGGTATGAAACTGCCTGGGTTTTCCAAGTGACACAATTACATAATGAAAAACAGGAAACTTTATTCTCTTATTGCAAATATCATATATAGTTGAATTGTAATGTAAAAATATACCTTCAGTAGGCTACAGTTTGATATTGACTCATTGATAGCTACCCTGCCAGTGACGAAAATAGCTTTTCACATGGGAGAAACAATGGAAAACACCCACTTGCTTATGATAAACAAGAGATTATGCTTTTTCAGGTACTTCTTCTGTCAGGGAACACTCATCCTCTGGGACTGCTGGTTCCACTCCCATCTCTTTTTATTATACAAATCACACAGAAAATAAAGATCAAACATAATTAGTTCTGTTGGATTATAATCTACTTCTCATAGTCTTTGGCAGAGCTTAATTATATATATTTTGTAGAACAGAAGTCTGAAAAGTAAATTTAATGTAGAATTGAAACAAATTCTCTCCCAGAATAGTAGGAAACTCAGGTTTATATTAAGCTCCTCAAATCTTCCTTCCCCATTGTCACTCTGAATGAATAAATTAAGCTCATGCTAAAACAAAATAAACTTAAAATTAATTAATAAATTAAATATAAAAAGTCACAGTGCTGGGGAATTCAATCTTTTCCCTAGGCAGGTGATAATAGAGCTGCCAAAATATAAGTGATCCTTGAATCACTACTAAAAATGTGAAAACCTCCAAACAGTAGAGAGAACCAGGACCAAAGAAGGCATTCACAGGCCATTTATGCCTCCTCTCCCTGTGATGTCGGAGATGGTGATGAGAGGTTTTCCTTTCCTCTTATGAGTCAATAATGAGAGGTTCCCTTCTTCCGCTCTCCAAATGTAAGTGACATTCCTTCCCTTATTTGTTACTGCTGTATTACTTCTGGTAAAATGGGTGGGAATTGGGGACATTCCCCAACCAGGCACCAGCTGTACCTGTTTCTCTCAATTCAAATGTACCTGCTTGTGGAGTTCTCTCTTCATCAGCAATTGAGACGGTAGAGGTAGGCAGAGTCCAAGGGGAGCTGAGCTCCTTTAAGACATGGGAAAAAAATAAGAGAATGGCTCTCCCTCCAGTTTCAGCAGATTATAACTGGATTATAAATGCCACATGAATGTTTGGTTTATATTTTGTTTATTTTGTATTGTATTATTTAGTAGAGTTAGCTGGAAATTTTTCCACAAAATTATCTTGTTGTTAGAAAATGGCGATTTATCAAAACCAAATCTGTTATCCAACTACAGCAAAAGGACAGGAGACGTTACATATGGTTTTAATCAGGCCAAAACTTTATTATTAGATGTCTGGGTCTCCATGTTCATTCAGTAATTTCCAGGGGGGAGACGGGCTGATGGAATCCCCGCTTCTTCTTTCCATCCAGGTCCCCAGCCAACACTGAGACCTTACCATCCACCCCCACTCATAGGAGGGTTAAGATAGGATATAAGAAAGGGGGATTCTTATCTTAGGCACGGCAGGTGCCAATCTTAGGAGTCCCACCATTCCATTCCTTTAACCAACACTTCCTTTTAAGTCATTTTCCAAACCATTTATCCAGTCACTGTATACCTTCCCTATGGAATACCTGCACTGGACATCCACATATGAGGCAGTGTTTCCCCTTGTCACAGCAGTTTGCCTTATCTCTGGAGACAGGAGAAAGTGATGTCACTGTTCCCTCCATTCCACCAGTCAGACAAGTCCCCGCTTAAAAGTGTGGTAAGGTCATTAGCAGAAATACAGCGATTTCAATGAAACTCTTGTTGGGATTCTCAAGTCGAGGATGGAATTTCTGGTCAAAGGTAGAGAGGGATGCTACAATGGCCAATAGTCCTGTTATTAGGGCACTCACAGAGGATGACTTGGAGTAGGGACTTGAACTTAGTTTTCCTATATACAAGGAAACCTAAGCCTTAATTACTGGGCTATAGAGTCAGTGTTTCTGGATCCTTGTTTTTCTGACCCCATGAATATTAGTTATGCATGCAATGAGGACCAGATCAACGGAAGAGATTTAAAGAGCCCCCTACTCCCAGAATATCCAATAGCCTGGAGATTAGGGCACTAACCCGGGTCTCCTATATCCCAGGTGAATGCACTATGCTGCTAGTTATTTTGGGGTGGCTTGTTCTGGTTTTTTAGAAAGTTTTTTTAAAAATGTCTCTATTTCATTCCACCATTGAACAAAACCATATCATGAATTCTCTATTTTTTTTCCAAAATGTAATCCTTACATTCTGAACACCTTCATATCTAGGTATTTGTAAACCTCGGGAAACCTGCAGCTGCAGAAGTGTGCAAAGTAGAAAAAAGCAAAGGTTCATGTTCCCACACAATAAACACACACAATAGTTGAACAAACTTTTTTAAACTCACCAAATGTTTTGATTCATGTTTTGGGTGTAGGATCAGATTGGTTCATGTTTATATGGAACTATTCGCCCATTTGTATAGTCAGTGTTTATTTGGCTATTTAATTAAACATATAAAAAATTAAGAAAACAAATCAGGTAGGTCTGATTTTCCTAGTGGATATCTTGGATTTTTCATGGAGATTCTTTGTGCCTGTCTAAATAATAGTCAACTGTGTGTATTCATGTGTATGCTTTTGATTATATAACGCC
This sequence comes from Sternotherus odoratus, assembly GCA_032164245.1. Taxonomy (NCBI): domain Eukaryota; kingdom Metazoa; phylum Chordata; order Testudines; family Kinosternidae; genus Sternotherus; species Sternotherus odoratus. The sequence goes on from JAVMKO010000004.1 coordinate 39,994,170, forward strand.
TAATACTTATATCTTAGGAATCACACACACACACACTTAATCTAGTCAATAACAGGGATATACAGTTCATACTACCAATTACAGACTGCTTGGTGCATCCTTGACAGCTGTTTCAGAATATTTATAAAATGGAGGTGAAATGTAATTAAGAGTAGACATCACATACCTGTTGCAATTGATATAAATTAGTCACTAGGTGGCTGTGTATCCCAGATGGAAGTGTGGCACTTAACAAGTAGGAAACCCACATGAATAATGTAGGAATTATGAATCTACTATTAGATCTTGCTTTGAAAGTATGAATTGGCTGCCTCGATTATATTAATGAGATTGAGAATAGCTTTTATATGTGCAATATTTTATACTTGCAGAATAATTTTAAAGACCCCATCAACTGGATACCAGTAGAATAACTTAATCCACATGTCTCTCTCTCTTTGCCCGTCACATGTAGGGCCCAATATTTCAGGTCCTAATGAGCTACACTCAGCACAGCCTTGAGAATATGTAGGGGGGTTGGTTTGCATGATAGAATTCACATTTAGTCTCCTTTCCCTGCTCCCAGTGCTGGCCAAGGAGCAGTTCAAGCGCTAAGGCAGTTAGAACAGACTCAGGACTGCTCTAACTTGTGCCAGCTCTCTCCTCAGGCCCATTACAGCAGTTTGTGATGGTCACAGTTGCTCACTGGGATATACCCTCTACTGAACTCTATGCCACATGTGGATTCCACACTAGTAGGGAGTGGGACAGAGGAATCTTCTAACTGGGCCTGATTCAAAGCCCATTGACATCATTGTCATCTTTACATTGCCTTCCTTTGCTTTAGATTAAGCCTCCATCTTTACAACTTCTATGCACGGCCAGAAAGCACTTTTTCCTCCCCAGGGAATCTTTTAAAAAACATTAATTAAAAACATCAGTGAAAAGCCATTCATATTTTCAGATGGCTGCAAAAACAATATTCAGTGAACTCTGTGGCTGAAAGGAACGAGTAGCTGGGCTCCACTTCTACAGCACTCTAAACACTCATCTACACTTTCTATTTGAGACAGTTAAGTCTGGAGTGTATCCTAAAGAATCAGGTCACCAAACCTTCCTGAAATTCTTGAACCAGCCTTGCATACAACAGTGAAATAATTAGAGATAAGAATTACTTACATTTGTAAGGACACGCTGGCAAATAAATAAATAAAAAATCACAAGCCTGCCCCAACATGTCAAGTTTGGTTCTTTTTGTCACAATTTTCAGCCCTCTCTGAGGCTGATAATGAACCACTAAAACCAAACTTTACTGAGGGCTGTGCTATTCGCACTGGTTTTATATAGCATCAATACATACCTCTACCGCCACAGTTAAGTGTCTTTTAATTTTCAAAAAAGAAAGGCCTTTTGTGTCTTACTTAAGTTTGACGCAGATGAAGTTCAGTGTGTTTCGGGGTCCATGTAGTGTATTGCTTGGAAATTTTAAAACATCAAATACCTTGAATTCTACATCTTGGGAGAAGGAAAGAGGCTATTTCACAATCTTTTCTAAACCAATGCTATCAAAATGCTGACCCTATTTGAGACTAGACTCATATATGTGTATGTGGAGGCATGTTTAAAACAAACACTTTTAAACTTGATTCCATACTTCACTAGTTCTAGTTTCATACTTTCAGAAAGATTTCCTTCCTCAGTGTTAAAATACTTCCAAAGAAAACAAAAACAAAGAACAAAGTGAAATCATGACCAAGTGCCCCCATTTGGATGAAATGAAGTAGATTAATTCTTCTTCCCATTCTGTTGCAGCAATAATAAAAAAAAAAGAACTAAGAGCAAAGTGAAACACAATTTTACTCCAGTTTCATTTCTATGTACTGTATTAGAGCAACCACAGCAATCTGTGGAAAATATAAACCTGAACAATTTAGGCAGTATCCATTAAATGTTGAAAATGTTCAGCTACGCCCATCTTTTCAAAAGAACCGTGGAAAATCTTTCCAGAAAAGAAAACACTTTGCAAGGTTTTGTGCACTCATGGAGCATACTATATAAAAAGCTTGGGAGTTTTACCAATTAACTTACAATTAAATTAGCTGAATGTGAATGCATAATTTAGAGGGATTTATTTTTTTCAAGTTAGACACAATAAGTAAGAGGGAAAAAATGGGGAAATGATATTGCTCATTTTTGGAGAACAATTAGAAAGTTGCTAGTCTGGTGTCCTTTCTTGAAATAGTGAAGTTAGTTGTGGGAACTGTCTTTACATTATATTTAGACAGTTTTAAAAATTAGATGAATAATGAATATTTTCAATATTGCATAGATAATTTAATTTCATTTTTTTTTAAATAAATAGATTTTGGCAAAGAAAGAAGAAAACTAAACCTATCATTCCCTTGCTTTCCCCCTTTAATCCAACTCTCTCTTTTGTCTTTTCCAAGTGTAAAGAATCCACTGATTTATCGCAATGTAAAAACACCCCTGGTTCATCAACAGTGTGGGGGGATGGCTAATTATGGACCACCAGCTTCAAAGCATAGACCCTTTCTACTACTTTGAGGTGCCAAGATGTTTTAAAAGCAATTAATGATTTTCGATGCCTACATTTTTCACTGTCCAACTTGACACATCATATATTGACTTGATTTCTAGAAAGTCCTTGAGTTCTGATCCTCTAGTAATCAGGCCTCTTTGTGATGTATTAAGATGGGAGCCCAAAAATGGAGTCACCCAAAACTGACAGGTTTAAGAATAGCAGCAGTGTTAGTCTGTATCCATAAAGAAAACGAGGAATACTGAAAATTGAGTAATTTTTTAAAACCGAATCTTGTCCTATATATATTCATATAAGCTATGAATAGAAGGAGGCAGAAGTTACCCGTTGACCAGCAACAAAGATGAGCATGAACACATTTAGGCAGTGTATTACATCTACCAGTTGGCCAGAAAAACTCATTTGGAGCTTTTGAAATCCACAATTCTTATCTCCATATGGGTCATCATTATTTCCTGGTTTGGCCTTGCACCTCTGAATCTAAAAGCATGAGCTTTAGTTACTTGAGCTATAGCTTAAATGTTGAAGCAGTCCCATAAATCTGTTCATGTTGCCTAGCCACTAGAAGGGGACGAAGACATTTTGAGCAGCGTATTAGCACAGGAACTCAGATCTGCCAACATTCCAGGGGCTTCACCAATCTCCCAGTGAAATAGTATTTCCTAATATCCAGCGTAGCCCTCCCCCTCTCCAAACTGAGACCATTGCTCCTTTTTCTGTCAGCTGCCGCCTACCTTCATCCTCTTTGGAACCCCCTTTCAGGTAGTTGAAGACTGCTATCAAATCCCCCCTCGCGCTTCTGCAGAGTAAACAAGCCCAGTTCCCTCAGCTTCTCCTTGTAAATTGTGTGCCCTAGTCCCCTGATCATTTTTGTTGCCCTGTGCTTAGTCTCTCCACATCCTTTCTGTAGTTGGAGAGGTGAGGAAACTGAATGCAATACTCTAGATGTGACCTCACTAGTGGAATAATCACTTCCCTCGATCTGCTGGAAATGCTCCTATTATTGCAGCCCAATATGCCATTAGACTTCTTGGCAACAAGGGCACACTGCTGACTCATCTCCAGCTTCTCGTCCTCTGTAATCCCCAGGTCCTTTTCTGCGCCTGCTGCGTAATCAGTCAGTCCCCAGCCTGTAGCAGTGCATGGGATTCTTCCATCCTAAGTGCAGGACCCGCACTTCTCCTTGTTGAACCTCATCAGATTTCTTTTAGTCCAATCCTCCAATTTATTTAGGTTACTCTGGACCCTATCCCTACCCTCCAGTATATCTACCTCTCCTCCCATCTTAGTGCCATCTGAGATGCAATATAACCCATCACCCAGATCATTAAGAAAGATGTTAAACAAAACCAGCACCAAGACCGATTTCTGGGGCACTCTGCTTGATGCCAACTAGACATTGAGCCATTGATCACTCCGCATTGAGCCTGACAATCTAGCCAGCTTTCTATACACCTTATCGTCCTCAACAGAAGAATGTTGTGGGAAGGGTGGGGAGAGAGTAGAGGAAATATTGGAGGATTACAGGGAGATGGAATGCTATAGAGATTAATGGCAGATTCAACAAATTCAGATTACATTGATAAACATCCACACTTTAGATGTATATCCAAATCAAGCCTCTTGAGTTCACCAGTTAATAAAAAGTGTCAATGTCATACACCCTGCAGGCAAATGAAATGAGTTTACCTTGCGATGATGCCCATGGCATTGCAATAGAGATTTCAGTCTCCTATGCTTCAGTTACCGTGGCAAAGCAACTCATTAAACTGCCATAGTTGTAATATTTTGTGTTGTAAACAAAGTACAACTGTTCAGATAATGTTACACAGAAATTGAATTGTCTCAGCCAGAATGCTAGGAGATATATATCCACATATATGAATTCAGTTTTCAGTTATGCAAATCTTTGCACTCTGAATAAGTGTGGCTGTATTGTATTGTTATTTCTTGATAATTGAAAAGCATGCAGATCCTATTACTCTGATTGACTAATCATCTAATCACACAGTAATATAAGAACCTCTCTGCTCTGATTAATGACTGTCCTCAGAAGGCAAATATGACTGCTTTAACATCTGACTTCTGCACCTTCCTCCACGTATTAAATACAATTTTAGTTAGAGTGGAAATGAAATAATTTGTCAGTTTCTTGTTTTCTCAAAATCTGAAACTTGTAATTGACTTGCCCCATGTAAAACAACAAAATTAAATATACACATTTTTTAAAAAAAAACATAGAAAGAAACTGTTATTTTAACAATTAATTTGTTTTACTGTGTTACTCAGAAAGGACCAGATGTGCCCCAGAGATACGTCACTCATAACATAGCACCCAAAAGCACATGTTTCTACTGATTTGTAAACCTCTGAGAAAATAGGGCAGCTTGGTAGAAAACCAGAGAGAGAGAGAACAAACTTGCACATAATAGAAACCTTCAGTATCATAATAAGAAGTAATTGCAACCCCTGATGACAAAGTAGACGATTTAGGGACAGATTGCCTCTGGTCTTTACATGGATTCATGGGGATAAAGGGAGTTTTTCCCTGCCCTACTGAGTGTTGCACAAGACTTGGACATAATAATTGCTCCCTCCATCCTCCTCCCATGGGTATGCAATTCTCCTCAGGCAAGACAGAATGGTGAGGAGGTATGTCAGTCTTTCCCTCCACTGATCCATATAGCTAGCTGCCCAGGCACACTGGCATGAGCATTGTATCTACTGAGAGTGTCCTTCTCTGAGTTCTCCCTTGGGGCATGACATGCACTGCACAGGGTTGTGGCTACATGCCACAATCTAATCCTCAGTATTCACTGAAAACTGAGCTAGTCTGCCGCTCATCAACTCATCCCTCCAGACATAAAGATAGCTTGCTCTGTCACTGCCCTGGGTACACCTTGTCTCTGCATATTAGCACATCACTTCTCATGAGCACAATATTGACTTGATAGAGATTAAATAAAATCAGATCAGTATTTGAGCACAGATAGCAGTAATAAATAAAATAAATTGTGTAAGGTCGGACCGAATCATATGGTATGGTGAGCCACTTTCAAGGTGATAAGCACCCTTATCCAGATGATCAGATCACTGCAGCAAAATTGGATGAAAATCGGGGGTTATTTTGAAGCTCAGATTAGAGCTGAATACTGGAAATGCTGGCATACTAATACCTCTGTAAATGGTAGTTTGCATTTTTGGTTCCCCAGTATATAAATGTTGCCTCAAATCCCCTTGCTCTTCAGTAATGCTATATTAAAATGCTGTACTCAGAACCAAGGGGATAAAAAGTATTTAATGCCAGGATAATAAATGTACTGTACAACTATAAAACAGTTGGTGTTTGCAATCTGTCATACAAAACCCATTAACATTCAAATATCATTTGGGAAAATACCGGTTGGAATACTTACAGCTTCAGCCAGATATATGTCCTGTATGCATATATTCATTCTTAAAACAACTCATAATCATTGTTCAGTCCTTAAATGGTATGCGCAATAATTATGGCCTTATAAAATGGTCCTTCAAAGGGAAGTCTGACACACATTGGTGTGAGAAAAGCCTATTATTAACTCTTCAGTCTCTACCTTTAGACTGTGGGAAAACAAAACAATTTAGTCTCAAGTGCTCTCAATTATTTTTATAAGAACTAGACCTACTGCTTTAAAAATATGACTTAAGAAAAGATTATGTGCTGCTAAAATATACTGTGTCAAGTTTGTAACATATGATAAAATGCTAATACAGAGCCTGTTTGACAATACATCAGTATATGGCCCAGATCTTCAGCTGGTGCAAATCAGCGTGTCTTTTTTTAAATCAATGGGGCTATGGTGATTGACATCAGCTGAGGAGCTGGTCCAGATGTTTGATGCATATATAACTATTTGAGTTAGGGGAAAAAATATTTTTTAAAGAATTCACAGTGTGGTCCAGTCAGTATAGTAGATGGATAAGCTTCCAATTTCCTTAGTGAGAGTTCTGAATCCTAGCTTGTGAAATTAAACTACCATATACAATTCTATGGTTACATTTAATCGTACTTTAACAAAGGTGATGTAGCATTACCATAGCATTATTGAGAAATACATATTTTGCTAAAGGAAATTTAAAGAGTATTTTGTCTCTTTTTTTATATTTGCTTCTTCCTTTCTTTTTCTTTGTCTCCCCTTCCCACCACTTTTTTTTTCTTTTATACAAGCCATGAATGAAGTTTACATTAATATGTTTGTATAAGCAGCATGGCATAAGAAGCTATTAATATTCAAGGGTTATTACCACAAATCCCTTTATAAAGCAGCATTACTTTAGCTTTTGAGTGATAGTGCAACATTGTTTTTCAATGAGACTGTCCTTGAGAGGCAATGAACTCCATTTTGCTAAGAGGTTAATTAAGGTCATGTTTATAATGAAGTAGGATGGAATGTGGAAATAAAGTAAAATAGCTGTATATCCGATTGAGATTTCAAGGCATCTTCAATGCATTAATAGTTGTGTGGGTTTGGAAAAGGGTTGTGTAATTTCTTCTATGTGAATAAAAGCTATAAGACCCTTGATGTAATTTTTCCAACTCCTTAAGGCTGGTTACTCCCACTGTTGTGCAGCTATTCACATGAGTAACGTCCATGGGACTTCAGTGAGAAGACTCATGAGAGTAGCTGCTCATCAAGTAAGATAGGAAGGTCACAAACTGGCTCTTAATTTTCAGCGCATTAGTGTACATTTCTAGCCACATGGTTTCTGTTAAAAATCGACAGAAATCATAAGGATAAAACTCCATGTAACTTCTGGAAACTTATATTTAATTGTTTGTACAATCTTTGCTAGTCTTCAGCAATAAGAAATATAGACTGCAGGCCTCATCGGAATAAGGTGTCACATAAAACTACAAATGTTTGTGACAAACACAAGAGCATTATTGTTGTGTAGCTGAACTTCACAAAGCAGCTTGAGATCTCTCCTTTATCAGATGGTAATTCTGAGAAGTTTTAAAGCAAGACTTTGCATTTATCTTTGGAAGCATATTCATTACTAAATGCACTGTAGAGGAATTACTTGCACATTAATTAATGGAATTACTTGCACATTCTCAGAAAATATATTCTGATAATAAGATTAAAATATTATTAAATATAATTAGATTAAAATATTAAAAATTGATAATAATATTTAGAATATAATTCTAAAAAAACTCCTACAGGTATAGCTAACCAATAAGAGGTTAAAAGATTAATCTAACACTGTACAGTGAGTTATTAGTAGTGCTGGGATTACACCACAGACATTCCTTTCTCCTACTCCTTTCTTCAGACCTCTTGGTGACTCTGTATATCAATTCAAGAGAGACCACTGGAAGTTCAGAAATAAAACAAAATCCTGTTGTGTATCATCGCACAGACTGTGCTCTGTGACATGATTCCATGTTGTGCTGTTATCTGGCACTTTATTAATAATCATAATCATCCTTATCACTTAGATGGTACTTTACATTTATAGGAGGCTGTGCAAACATGAACTATTTACATAATAAACTGTTCATGCTTGTTGCAGTGATGCCATGGTGTTATCACACAGACAGGAAAAAAAGCACATTTTCTCATTCATCCTTAATATTAATTCTGGGCAAGTATCCTGATTTCTTTGGCCTAAAGACCAGATGTCAATGACCTCAAACAGCAGTCAGTATTATTTCCAGCTGTGTCATCATCACTCCTTTCCTCATCCATTTCCAAGGGCTCATACTGAACTAAAACACATCAGCAAGAGAAAAAGTGAAGGGAGCTCGAGTTCTATGACTAATGGATTTTTCAGTTCACTGGCAATTCTAGAAAAAAACACACATTGTTTTAGGTTTGGCCTTTTTTAAAAAATTTAGTGGATTGAAAAGTCAGAAAAAAATAAGTTGGGGTTGGCCAGAATGTTGTCTTTGACAAGAAACAAAATATTTTGTTTCAATTTTGAGCATTTTTTAAAAAGATCATATGATTTATGAAACTGAAGGAAATTTCAAATTGGAAAGTGATTTCAAACTGAAAAATCAGAACATTTTCTAAATTAAATGTTTGACTTTGGATTTTTTCTTTCAATTTCAACAATTCACTGAAATGAACACAAATTTGCTAAAGTTTTCAGTATGGCCAAATTTGCAGATTTGGCTGAAAAAAGTTTCATTTTGCCCATCTGTAATTACCTCCCCATTCCAAATTCAGCCTTCTGTAGATCCCTAAATCTGTCCTATGCCTAAGAGTAGCATGTGAATGCCCATCTAATTGTCCTATACTGTAACTGAATAGCTCATTGAAATTACACTAGGGATGCACTAAGCATGACTATTTAGGACAATTAGGGTCTATATTTTTGTCCTAGCACAATGGGGCCTTTGGTTTGACCTAGTATGGCCTTTCTTGTGATTACTATCCAGGGACTCTTCAATGTAAAGAGCAATAGATGATGGAACATTTTACAAATGTGGCCTACCTGAATCAAAGTTCTTGATGAGCAGAACCCTTAATCAAGGGGAAGTGGTCAGTCTTATGGAAATAACAATTCCAACCCACAACCCTTCCCTATAGATTATGAGTCTAATGAAAGAGAATTCCAAAATAGTATAAGTATTCTTATTATTTATTCTTATTTACAAAAAAGTTATGAAAAAAGTGTTGATTTTTTCCCCAAAAGTTCATTTTTTCATTAAAATTGTCAACATTTGCAGCATTTTATTTTTTATTAAAAAGTTTGTGCCCTTTTTATTGAAAGGGGTATCAAATATTATCATAAATTTCAGTTAATAAATGCTCAATTTTGATACATGTAAATTTTCAATAATAATTTTTATTTTTGTTTTTGATAATATTTGGGGGGAGGGGCGAGAAGTTATGCAGCAGTGAAGAGAAGCTGTTTCAGATAAAGTCTTGCTCAGCTCTGTAACCCTGGGCTGGATCATGCTCAATTTAGATGGAATCTTCAGAGAATTTAACTGCCAAACTCTAACCAGTCTGATTATACATGAACTAAGAGTTTTCAAAGAATTATAACTTGACCAAATTTGGATGGTTTTTTTCAGGGTGCCTGGTGCTCACTCAACTTCCTTTTACTTATGCATTGCAATGATTCTTTTAACCCTTTACAGGTAAAGCAAATAGTGACTAGCCACTGAGAGGTATTTTATAGGTAATTGGCTAGCTGGATCCATGAAATTGATCTACCTTCCTCCCCCCCCCCCCTTTCATTTGTCACACCTCCTCTGAAATTAGTGGTTCTAGGGTGTTAAAACAAAATATATTTTCCTAGCTATATTATATAAAGTTAATTTTTACATGTTGGGCATCTGCTTCAGACTGAATATTTTTTTTAAAGTTTCTGAAAAAATGGTTCCAAGAATGAGATTAGGGAATGAGATTAGGGAAATATATTTTGTTTTATATATATTTAAAAATATATATATAAAACAAAATATATTTCCCTAATCTCATTCCCTAATCTCATTCTTGGAACCATTTTTGCAGAAACTTTAAAAAAAAATTCAGTCTGAAGCAGATGCCCAACATGTAAAAATTCACTTTGTACCGTTAAAATTTAACATTTTAAGCAACAGAAAACAGGGCCTCATTGTGAAATTTAACCAAAGGTGGTGCTGCCAGAATAGACTAGAATAGACTAAACTAGACTAGACTAGAATGTCCTTGTTGGTATCAGAGGGAACTGACTTATTTGTTACAGACAAGGTGAGGGAGGTAATATTTTGTCTTGGACCAACTTCTGTTGATGAGAGAGAGAAGCTTTCAAGGCACACAGAGCTCTTCTTGCTTACCCATCTTGTTTCTCTAATATCCTGGGAGTGACAAGGCTACAACTTTATACAGTATACATCAATGGAATTTATTTTGTTAATAGTTATTTTATTTTGTAATAGACTTGAGAAGGACCTGAGCAAACACCCAAACACAAAACCTGCCCTACTTTTGTAGGCTTCTTAGTATGGGTCCAGATTAGAATTTTTATTTTTAAAATAGCAAGAACTTCACAGAGAACTGGACAATGAATATAAAGTACATACGCTTCAAAGGACCACATGTTTAAAAAGTAGCCGCTAAAATGGCAGACACTATTTACCACAGCTTTTCATTATTAAGGCCCTGATTCTGCAAACAGATACATATGCTAAACTTCAGTCACATGTTCCCCTCTGGCTATAAAGATTGTAATTATATATGTCAGTTAGATCATTTTACTTAAAAAAATTGGTTAGATATTTCATATCTATAAATGTGAATATAAAATAAAAAGATTGAAAACTTCACAAACAGAGTACCTATTATGTAAAAAGGTATTTTCATTACACTTATCGACGGATGTTTCTAGCATTGGTTATAGAGGAAGCAAATATCAACAGAAGTGAATGCTGAAACATCTGGAGAACACAGTTTCTGCAACTATGAATTTAACAGGCATGTTAAAATATTTTTTAATGTTGAAATGACCTAATTAGTGTGCTTTGGGGGCATTTGGCAGTTTCTAATAGTAATAACTTTGGCTCATCTAAAAAAAAATCTGTTAATCTTTAATGTAGTTATTGTTTTGCAACATTTATTTACCAAGTTCCTTTGATCACAAACTGAAGAGAGGAAACCTCAAAACACATTGCTATGCCTCTTCACAGAAGCAGAGTTTCTGACATCGTGCCTTGTGAGAACAATCCTTTGGTATTCTTAATACAAAATATTTATGCCTTTCTAATTTATTGTTAAGGTTTAGTTTTAATTAAATTTTAAACATTACAAAGTCAGTGATTTAGTTTCGGTGCTCTGCATTAAAATGGGAAATTTTAATGGGAATTTTTTCTAATAAGCTTTTGCATTTTTATTGGAGGAAATTTAACTTATAGTTTATATAGGCATTACTTTTTATGTTAATTCAATAATTAATACATTTAGACAAAATCCACCTCAAATCCTGGGGTGAGAAGTAGGATCCCTTTCCCTGTTCCTATAATGACCTGTGGGATAGTGCCAGAAAGTCTACACCTACCCTGTCTTATACCTTACTACAAACTCCTTGCCTGCTTCTATTTCTTCCTTCTCTTCATCTAATTGTTTTCACAAGCTGAGGCATTTAGATTGATCATTTTTATATGCTTATATGCAGGGTGAAAATCATCACCATACTTTGGTCCAGGAAGAATTTTCTTTCTCTCATAGCTCATTAGCCAGATTAATGGCTTTATTTTTGACATTCTGCATAGATGATCTGTTGGAGACAAATGCAAACAGGTCAGTGCGCAAAGGTGGGGGCTACTTTGCTTGTAGATGGGCTGCACGATCTTCCTGTAGTAGAAGTCCATTTTCAAGGCCTTCTTTAATTGGTTTCAGAATAAGTAAGGATGATGGAGGGAGGATACTGGGCAAGGGAATGATTTTTGCTATAATTACAGGTACATTTCCACATATTGGTAGAAGTAGAGTTGCAAATGAAAGAGGGTGCATCTCCTTGTGGTCCAGGACAAATGGTGGACACCTTCAGATCTTATAAGAGAAGAGAAGGCTTTGGTGGAAAATCAGGACCCAGGTCCTCAGCTAATAGAAATAATAAACTGCAAATTGACATCAGATGAAGATTTAGTCCCAAGAGATCATTTTTGACACTGTTAAGTTTAAACTGATGCCAAGTCATCCAGATAAAATTGTTGCAAGAGATTGAAATATGGGATTGGAGATAGAAACAGGTTAGTTTTGAGACATTAGTTTGTGAGTCAGCACAGAGCTGACAAAGCGTGCTGCCATTATAGGTACATTATTTACAGCTTGGAACCTCTACCCAGTTGATCTGTAGAAAATCCTGCCTTTAAATGTCAAGGATTTGATGAGTGTTCTAAATTACCAACAAAACAAGAAAACATAACATGTGAGTGTGTAAGAATCCATAGGTGGATTTTTCTTGTTTTGTAAATGTTAGGATTTTTCCCCTCAGAGTCTTAGTAGGTTTAGTGTAAATAATATAGAATCTCTGTACCTGAGATTATCAAGTTAAGCCTTGCTCCCATACCAACCTAAGCATAAATAGAGCACAGTAAGCTAATAAAAAGCAAGCTGATTCCTAGCAGTTCAGCTATGTACCAGTCTCACAATTCTTGCAACTAATAACCTTTCTTCCAAATAATAGATGGGTGGCAAGCATGCATATTCTGGATCTTAATACCATAGCTCCAATCTCTCCATATCGTTGAAAGCAGGGATACCTCTCTGAAAATCCTATTTTGAATGAGATTGTTTTTAACGGAAAGCTTAAACAAATAAACAAAACTTCCAGATGTTTAAGATTATAAAAAATAAGCATCAGTATGAAAAAAACCAACCTTGAGTCCCCAGAAATTTAATGAGTAAGCCACAGGATCAAACCTTTGGAGTTTTGTGTGATTAATGTAATAGTAAATATTTTTTCGTCTGAACAACACAACAAAAGCTCACTGTCTGGCTGTATGTATTAACAAAATGTATTGCTAAAATTATGGAACTTAAAATAACCCCCCCCCCCACTAGTGTTTAATATCTTCTATATTCACTAAATCCTCTTTCACCAAAAACAAATGCTATAATGCAGTGGTTCTCAAACTTTTTGTAATGGTGACCCCTTTCCCACACCGGGCCTCTAAGCACGACCCCCCCTTGGGGTCAGGTGTGGGGGGGCATGCCTGCAGCCCACTGCAGCAGGGGCTGGGATGGGGGGGTTCCAGCAGCCTCCCGAGGCCAGGGGGGGGGGGAAGGTTCCCAACTGCCCATGGAGGCGCCGGCAGCCCACCGCCGCAGGGGCCGGGCTCATGGGGGCGCCGGAAGCCCACCTCAGCAAGGGCTGGGGTCGGGTCGGGCACATGGCAATGCCGGCAGCCCGCCGCAGCAGGAGCCAGGGCCCGGACCGGGCTCGCGGGGGCCACCAGCAGCTCGCCGTGGCGGGAGCTGGGACCAGGCTTGTGGGGCCACCAGCAGCCCGCCGCGGCAGGAGCCGCGGCCGGGACCAGCCTTATAGGGGCACCGGCAGCCTGCCGCGGCAGGGGCATGGGCTGCCTGCAGCAGCAGGGGCTGGATGCCAGCAGCCCGTGGCAGCGGCATTGTTCAGGAGGGGCTCGTGACCCCCACAGAACTGGCTCGCGACCCCCAGAGGGGTCCCGACCCCCACTTTGAGAACCAATGCTATAATGTGTCCTCTTTGGCTCACGTTCTGAAGTAGTTTGTGGTTCGGTGGACTGACAATTCCATTTCAAGGACTGAAACTCTCTTATATTATTATCTCTGGTAGTTTGCATTATAACCTAATCTAATGTTGATGGTGTGTCTATCTGTTTATCTATCTACCTAGGTAATTATATGACCCTGGGCAATAGTATCTGAGGGACACAGCCAGTCAAGTCACTCTTTTGAAACAAAAGAATAACGTAAATGAACAAATGACCCGCGCTTCTGGTATTGTACCTGTATAGTATTTTATTAGCAAAATATTGTGTTAGATTAATGTGAGCTCTTCCTAGCAGTTCAGCTACATACCAGTCTCACATTTTTACTTTAATAAGAACACTTGGATAACATGAATGTTATGACTAATATTCTCTATCTACCCAATGTATATCATTTTTTTATTGTAAGAATGTAGGAAGAAGCAGAAAAAGTTAGAAAATTAAGCATAGGGTTCAAGGTTTTTTTTCTTGAAAGAATCATACAGCGATATTCATGGGGGCAATTAGTAGACACAACAGCCTTTTAAACTATATTTTAAGTGTGTTCATTGTCTGATAATGCTAAGTATAAATTATGCAAATTGTCATAGTTAAATTAATTACTTGCATTAATCAGAATATCATATTGAATATCATAGGGAAAATGAAAGATATTCACTCCATTTTCCAAATGTAACACTTAAACAAAGTTTGTTTAATAAGATTTGGATAATATGAAGTAAAAAATATTAAACAGTTATGTGGACATAGTCTGCTGTTCACCCTCTGAAATTGTATTCAATCCCCACTTTGATAATTATATTACACCTGCCTAACTTTCCAGATACAGCAGTTACAATTGACTATATTATTCTTCACTTCCTGACCTAAGATACCATGCAATTCTACTATACCTGATAAATAGTTGTCACCTTTATGCAAGAGATGACTGTACTTCAGTGGGTGGCTGCAGTGACTCTACATATAGTTAATAGAATCAGCAAGCAATAATTGTAAAGCACATCCATCTGAATAAACGGTGCTGTATAAATTTAAGATTACCTGTGTGTGATTCACTCAGGGCTATCATCTCATGGTTACGTATCTTTTAAAAAGAGAAATCATGCGGCAGTACTGAAGACACTCACCCCTTTTAAAGTGCTCCTGGGGACTTCCCTTTCCTTCTTTTCCCTAGCTCTATGAGAGATCTAGAAGTTAATGGCTAACATCAATGACTCTTCATGTGGTCAGCAACAGAGCTACTTTCTATCACAAACTCCAATAACATTGGCCTCTTGTCCCTTCCCAAACTCCTGGGAAGAACCAGTTTCCCATGTATGCACACTGGTGACCTTCTGCTGTTATATGTTCAGTAGAGTTGCCTGACAGCAGTCCACAGAGTCCAATTGTAATCTAGGCTAGAGACCCAGAGATTCTTCCCCTGGGAAGGGACAAATTTTGCTATAAATTAAATGGTGTCTTAGCCTGTTTCTTAGGTATCTTAGCCTGTCCCGAAAGCAAACAGACCTCCTCGCCCCCAAGTAGGTAACTATACAATATATAAAGGAAACTGAGGTTCACTATATATATATATATATATATAAAGGCTTCAAAAATATAAAAATTCTCATTTTGTCACACCTATGAAGGAAACCTGGGTTATTCTGTAATGTCTGTGCTATACAGATCCTGAAAATAGAATATGCCCCTCTTTTCCCTCCCTCCCCACCAGTTTGAACAGTTCATGGTACTTTGCACAAGGCCGATAACTTGGTAGAAAAGGAAGCTGAGTGGCTAAATCTATAATATGCATGCACTCTCTGAACTGTGTGTAATGCCTGTTCTAGTTGTACATGGGTTGAACTGTAAAGTATTAAATAATGTATATCTAAGTGACCCTGGAACCCTGGAGATTGGTGAATAACAAAACCTATTTCTTCTTTTATTAGTAGTGTTTGGAGACTAATAAGTGGAATTGGTATTTCTGTTCTGTTCTGATACCACTGAACCCTGGTCATCGAGTTTTCTGCCAAACCACTGAGTATTCCCCTGACAGTATGGATGGATGAACCAGTTTAGAACTTGCTTGAACCTTATCTGATATAAAAACCAAGAACAAATATTCTCATGTTAGCATTTTCTACTTTCAGCTAAAATTGCTAGTGAAAATGACAAAATATTGTACCATTGACTAGTAGGAGTCCTTGCAGCATGTTGACTCACCCTCTGTTCAATATTCAAACATCATCACTTTTGTGGTGTTGAACATTTATTCCATGATAAAACTTATTTTTCATCCCACTGCCACCCAACACAGAGAGGCTGTTTAGCAATGACACCCAACCAAAGGACACAAATTTCCATATTTCAAAAACTAAAATATGTCATTGACCATTACAAGAATTCTTAATTACTTTAGATTAGCACATAATATGATGTACATTCTAAGGTCCTTAGTTTACTTAATTATCTCATAATTACTCCCTAATTAATTATTAATTTACCTTAATTTCCTCTGGTAATTTCCTTATCAATCCCCACTTAAACATGTTACATTTTCATGATTCTTCATTTAATTGGAAAACAGATTTTTGCAATCCATTTTGTGACAAAAATATATGGTTTAGCTATATGATTTATCTGGTGTACAGGTTAGTTGGCACAGCTAATCCTGGGTTTTGCATTTAGTATGAGGGTTTCCATGTGGACTATAATCAATCTAATTAAAAACACAGGACTATAGAGGTCCTCAATTCATGTACTCAAAATCAGCTCTGAACTATAAACTCTGCTTTAGTAATTTCTTATAGTGCCTTCTGGAAAAAAGAGGTGGGTCTTGTGTAAAGACCAGAATAAGATCTTGTGAATGTCTCGGGATTTCCCTTTGAAATTAAAAGAACACTTGTGAGAACTTGCATCTTTGGCCCCATGGAATTTTATTATATTTCAGCAATAGGTACTTTAGGTGAGACCTTTGTCACCAAGGCTATATTTGCTCATGCCGGAAATTCTAAACATTACCCTACCAGTCACTTTATACAACCATGAAGAGTAAAAAATTGTCTGAGGGTAGTTTTTTTAGGGAGTAAGAAACTATCAATAGTAATTAAAAAAAGAATGTACTACAAAGCCTCCAGATATTTTCCTCTTTTTCCTGTCATTGAATCTCCTCAGACCAATGAATGTAAATATCCAAATCAGGGTAGACCACCATAAAACCTAGGGGAGTGAGCACGCAATTTAAGTGAGACTTTGCACTATAAATTCTGAACACAAAGGATTCAGTTATTAGCACAAATGGAAGCAAAGCAATCTGAGCATAAATTGGCCAACATTAGCAGAGTTAGAAAGAGACAGCTACTCAATTTAAAAGAGTTGGCACCATATAGTCCTCTATAATGGTGCAGCAAATTTAATATTTCCAGTGGGGATAGGGTGTATTTTGGGTGGTATTTTCTAGAATAAGTTTAGAAATACACAGCTCAAATATTAAAAACAATAAAACTAACTGACTTTTATCATGCTGCTCAAATAGACAGAAAAAGGTTTAACATATATCTAAATTACCAAAATCTGCCCCCAGGTACATGACATGGTTTGTTGTCAGTCTGGGGGATTTCTTTGGAATCAGCATAAAAGTGACACAGGAGTTCTTTCTCTTAAATTCTAAGCCTGTTGCTGGGTTTACACATGTACATTTAAACTTCTGAGGGACAAATGAGGGGATGGATGGGAAAAAGCACTAGATTCTGTGGATTCCAAAGACCAATTTATTCATATTCTCCCTATCAAGAGCAAAATTATAGACAGGCGCTAAGGCAACTAGAATTTGCTAGCCTGCCCGGGGGTGCAACAATATAATTGCTAGGGGCACTTAAAGGGCATGTGTGAACGGAGTGGATCCACAGATCTGATCCATGTGAGCTCTGGACAGCGCTGCAACACTGGATAAGGGTGTTCTCTTCTCCCAGTGACATTATGGCTTACAAAACATGTTTCCAAACAACGTTGTTTATGCAGTACATCTGCACAACGCTCACTCCCAGGGCACGTACTTTTCACCCCAAATCACAAGGCAAAAGTTCAATAGAATAAAAAGGCAGCTGTGAGTTATCCCTTATCTGTGGGATTGATTTTACTTGTTCCCTGTTATGCTCCCTCCTCCCACACCTTCATTTACATCCCTTTGACCATTATTTTACTTTGGAAAGTTGTTGTTTTTCTTAGCATTAGTCCCACACTATGGCAGGGTCCACTTTTTTTTTTGGTCAGCATATCCACCTCTATTCGGAGCCCGGACAGTACCAGTGATACGACGGGGGTATACTCCAACTGATGCGTCGCTCCACCTGTCGTTGGAGGCATTTTATACCTACTGCCATGTGTTAGCCTACAGCACCTAGTATTCCCAGGAGGTCTCCCATCCAGGTACCAGCCAGGCCCAGCCCTGCTTAGCTTCCGAGATCAGATGGGATCGGGCATGTCCAGGGCGGTATAGCCATACTTACTTTGGAAAGTAATTGTAAAAATAATTGCCCACTGTGAGTGGGATCCCAGGGGACCAACAATGAGGTTACTCATTTAGGGTAAACTGCGAAGAATGAGGCAGACAATCCCCAAAGTTCGTGGATATTCCAGTACTTAGACTTACCATGCCAGGACAAAACAGATTCTATAATTCCTTATTGGATATCCAGAAGTCAACAATACAGTTCCCTGGAAGCAACGCAGTCTTAGGCCTCCACACAGACACCCAAGTCAAATGGGTGACTTATGATGATGATTAGTGAAAATCTTATTAATCATATAAATTCTATCAATCAATCCCAAAGGCATCTCGATCATCCAGTGGCCCCACTGGTTGTTTAGCAGGCTTCCTGCTTCTGATGTACTTAAAAAAAAAATACTTTTTTTTTGAGTCTTTGGTTAGTGGTTCTTCACATTCTTTTTTGGCCTTCCTAATTATATTTTTACACTTCAGTTCATTTGAATGTTAAAGTTTCCTTTTGATCTCTGAATTAACATAATAGAGAATAGACGGGGACTGTTTACATATATATTGTTAGCAGTTAACAATGTAATCAAACATAAAAAACATAAATATTATCTACAATATGTCCCTAAAGGTGAATTGGGTTATTTATCCTGCAGGATGCTTAACCTTTCTGGCAATGTGTCACACTCACACTTACTTTCTCAACCACTTCCTTATCCAAAATTGATCAGTTGCTTTGCAGGGAGTAACTGGTTTATTTTCTAAATAAAATTATATTATTATCATGATTCTTAAATAATATTTCTCTCCTCAGCTGCCAGTGCTGCAAAGTCTCACTGAAATCTGAAAATGTAACTATATTCTTTCTCCTTTTTTGTATTGCCACCTATTAACAAAACCTGGCAGCTAGAATTTAAATGATAATTTTGTTGAAGATGCACAAGGCTGAACAAAAACCATAATGCTTTTCCTTGGCTGCCAGAGTATTTTTTTTTCTTTTTTGCAAGCCAAGTGATCAGCTCTGAATCAAACATGCACAGAGAGCAGATATTTTGACTATAAAGAGTATTTTTGGGGAAGAGAATACATTTCTGGTCACACAAAATTTAATGGCAATACTTCTATTTGACTTCAGTAGAGTCAGAATTCCCCAACTGATTAAAATTCCGTGGGGCAGATCTTTAGATACTCAAAAATCTCACTGAAGCTAAGGGAAGGAGGCTAGAGCACCAGTGGACCAAAAAAGCTAAATTTGACAGGTGGTCAATGGTCATCAAATAAGCTTCTTCTCAACCATCACAGAGCACTGTCACAATTGTCCAATTTGTAAACTGATTTGTCAGTCCAGACTGCCTCTGCGCATTCTCCATATTCAGTACTTCAAGCTGCAAGAAACGCTTTGTTTCCCAAACCACTTGGTTCTAGAACAGTCTCAGGTCCGGGAGTGGCAAAGAGGAACCAGAGCAGACCTGAGGAGCTAGTCCAATATATTTAGACTAATATAAAACCAGTGTAAAGGAGATTAGAATCAGGCCTTATGTATACCTTTCTTATCATCCAGAACAAAAAAATGAATCTGAGAGACTTATTACATAATCTCTTATTTAAAGAAGTAATATGTGTCCTTATTTAAGTTTATGAAATAAGAATTCAAAACAGGAGAAGATGCATTGCACTACAGAATATTATTTTTAAAAAAATATTTTACTTTTCCTTCCAAAAGTTGGGAGCAAGTACCATACAGTATTTTATTCAGGTCCTTCAAGGTAAATTGTATCACTGTGTATAAAACACAGTTTCTTCCAAAGGAAGGCTTTAGAACCAGGGGACCTTGGTATAAATAAAAAATGTCTCAAGTCCTTGAATTTTCACCTTGGCTACATTTGAATCTAATCTTAAGAAAGCACTTACCAGTTATATGATAAAGTCAGAGATTATTGGCTAAATTCTGTTTTCAGTTATACCAGTGAAACCCAGTGAAATCAATGTGAGATTGGACTTGTGTAACAGAAAGGAATTTGGGCCAGTGCTTCCAAGAGATAATAAGAACTGGGCCAATACAACAGCAGCCTTCTTCAACAAAAACATGACTCAGACAAATTTAGGGCCATATACTGCCCTTGATCTGCACACATGACTCAGTTAGAGGTCAATGTGAATTCTTGCATGCAGACTTAAAGAAGTATTTTTAACTCACCGGTTACCAGCTGGTTATTGAAGGAGTTGTTGGGGGGAAACAATCCTCTAAAATTAATAGGCATTGATCATGCAAAACAACCCTTCATATTCAGATGAGAGCATAACAGGAACAAAGCATGTTTGCCTCCACACAGGTGCACTGTTAAGCTCAGATGGTAGAGGGAACCTTTTCTTTAAACCCCACAGTACACTATTTCAGGAAATAGATACAGTTTGTGTGACCATGTTGGGGGCACAGGAGCAGGTTTTGGTGCAGGTAATACTGTTTTAAATAATGCCTCCTCTTCCTGCTGTTAAGACAGTGCACCTCCTCCTCCTCCCCTGCAAGGCTATGTTTTGTAATAATAATCATAATAAATCACTGATAATACTTCATTCTCTCATAGAGTTTTCATCTAGAGATCAAATCCCTTTGCAAAATTCAATATATAGGCCCAGTTTGTAGCAGGGGAGGGAAGAACAAAGAAAAGGCTTTAGAGGACAGGACACAGAGCTACACTTGCCTCATCTTGTCCCTTCTTATGCAGAATAAGAAAATGTCTCAGTCTGCTGAGAAAGACTTCAGGTCCTGAAGTGTGTGTGGCAGTGCTGTTGTTCTGGACTTTGCTATGTTCTTTTTTCTTTAACCAGCTCTTATACGGTAAGTAGGGTCAGACTGAATCTATATCTGTACAGCCATCCTCCAAGTAACATCCGTAATAGGTGCTTTAGGAACTGTGGGGATGGGTTCTGTGAATGGTAGGCTTCCTGCTGAGTCCATGTAGAACCAGTGCCCCCACACAGTATAATCTTCTGGATTAGAGATAAAATGATGTAGTGTCACTCTACGTTGTTGATGGGCTGCTGTGTCACACCCTACAGGTTGCTGTATTTCAGTACTAGGTGAAGTGATCCTTATGTATTGTTTGTAAAATTTAAGTTTATAAAGTGCTTTGAAACTCTTTGAGATAAAAGGTGTTCAATGTAAGGCAATATTATTATCATCCCTTTATTAAATAATAGTACAAGGTCTCTTTCTTTAGACATAAACTCTAGTAACATGAAATACAGTTCTTGACAGCATGCCGTTACAGAACAGTGCCTTAAAATGTTGACAATAATATATAGCTTTTGAATACCAACCACTGCAGTGCATATGTACTATACAGTATATGAATAAATCGCAAAAGCTTTAACCAAGTGAGATTAAAACAGAGACAAGCAAATATGGAAGCAGAAACAGAAAAAAAACCCCACAAGAATAAAGAAACAGACAAACTAGAGATTTGATTGTTTATTAGGGAATAAATCAGATAGTATGAGAAGCACAATATATGCTGATTGGCAACTGTCACTGGCTCTTTCTTAAATCAAGAGTTCTTGCTGGGACAGTAAATGCAGGAGAAGGGGTCCAGATTCATTTGTCAATGTAAAAATTAAGGATTGGAAAACTTCTTATATTAATAGTTTGAAAGATTTTGATAAACCCCACCTGAATGGAGCCTTATCTGAGAAACATCTATTTTTTTAAAGTAGTTCTTTGATGCTATGGTCTATTGGCCTTCCCCAAGGCATTGAGTGGAAAGCATCTCTAAGTGTGAAAATATAGCAAAGAATCCAGGCAAATATTGCAAAGTATTGATGGCCTCAGACTGAAGCAGAGGTATCTGTACAAACAGTGGAGATTTCATTAAAGATATATAGCCAGGAGAAGGATGGGTAAAGTTGTGTTTTTGTGAAAAGTCTGGGATGAAGTATTTGTGTTTTTGTGAAAAGTCTGGGATGAAGTAGCTGATGGGGATCAGGATGGTAAAGGTATTGGTCATAGGCAGTTGCTGAAAGGAATCTTCTTTAGGTCTATAAATGGATTTGGAAGTGAGGAAAAAGATAAAGGCCAAAATATTCAATGCCTAGAGTGGTCTGATTTTCAGAAGTGTTGAATACCTAAACGTGAATTTACCTGCTAAATTCTAGGCATTCAAGTTTGAAAAAATTGGTCCAAATCTTTTCCTTATGTACAATGGCAAAAATGCACATGACTTCAGTAGAACCAGAATTTCTTGGATTTAGCTCTTGAAGTAAAATCCTGTGTAGCAGAGGGAACCTCCTAGAAGCTACTGATAGCCCTTAAATCCTACTAGAGTATTTTAGCATGTACTCAGCATCTTGCAATATCAGGCATTTAAAGAGATAGGGAGTCTGGCGTCTGATAGGAAACCCAGCACTTCTGACCAGACAAAGTTTTATCCCACTCACCTATACACTTACTAGACTGGGGTTCTAATTAGAATTGAGGATATCTAAATAGTCAAAATTCTGTGTAGAAAAGGTGGTACACTACACAGAGAGCAATCAGAGAGACCCAGCTCCTGAGTCCTACATACATGTGAGAATCTCAGCTTTCATATTTAGAAAAGTAAATTTCTAGCCCTCATTCATGACTGTACAGAAAAGCTTGAAAACCTGAACCCTAAAGGTTAAAAACAAACAAATATCAAAGGCAATTTTTTGACAAAACAGCATTTATTTTAAAAATTCTTATACTTTTTAGCAAATCTCATGGATTTTTTGGAGCATGGTTCATGATTTTTAAATGTTGGCACTGACAATACTCTCACAGTCTGGGCCTGACTAGTCTGTCATTTGAGCAGTCTTATGTCCCAATTGTGCAATGAAGTCTATTCAGGTGGCTGGACCTCACACAAGTGTAATATTCCATGGACATCAATGAAGTTACTCCTCATTCAGAATTAAAGACATAAAAGATTTAATAATGTAGTCATATGTTAGAAAAATTGTTTGTTTCAATCAGCTCTAAAATGCCAGTATTTTATAGCAGCTCATTTTCAGTCTCTCCCTCATACCTCCTCCCCCCCCAAGACGGTACAAATCCAAACACTGAATATTGATTGTAATAATGCTAAAATCTGAACATGTTAGCTCCTGGTCTTATTTCTTGACTTCCTGTAGTTTAGCAATATTCTCTAATCCAAAATATATTTTATGAGTTTTCTCAACTTGCTATTGTAGCTTTGTAAAGTATTAAAGATTTGAGGAAGATCTACAAATACACATAAATCTTTCCTTACCTTAAACCTTCATGCTCAGCCCAGAATTCAAATCTTTATGCTGCAGCATTTTATTAACCATTCCTTTTTCATCAGAAAGTTACATACTATCCATGAGAGTGGCATCGTCGATTAGAAGTGCAGTACAACTCATAAAATAAGGAAACAAACCTTTCAACAAAACTTGCATTCCTGTAGTTTGCTTTGGAGAAGAGAAGCATGAAGTTCACCAAGACAGGAGTCTTACAGATATGTGACTGGCAGTAGTTTGAAGGCTATGCCCTCTTAGAGTAGAATCCAGAGAAAGATAAAAAGCTGCACATATTAAAAAGTTATACTAACATATCATACACATTTCATATTTATTTGGAATAGCACATTTAATGGGCAAGTCAGAAAAGTACCTACATTTTTATTGTCATGATTTAATTGTTCTTTCTTTTCATCTTTGCCAGGTACAGTATATAAACCATCTTTTCAAGAGCAAATGAAAACTATGATTTTTCTTTTTTTCCCCTCTGCCCACAAATGTCCCTAAACCATCAAATAAAAATATAACTAGACATAATTTTAAAATACAACTGAAGGTGAAAACTAAAACTACAAACTGTCATTTTTCAACCTTGCTAAAGCTTTGGGATTCTTTGGGAAATGAGGGGGAATAAAAATGTATCTATATTTTTGTGACGACAGCTGCTGCCAGATGTGGGGTTGCAGTTAAATTTTCCCGTCTCACTAAATTTCTACCTGTCCATTTCCAGCATTTTCAGGCCTACTGTTTCCAACAGTCCATTATTCTTTGTTTCATGGTAGCAGTTATATGCCCTGGCACTTCAAAAACAAGTGTGCATCAAACACAGCCATGCTCATGCTGAGGGAGAATTAATTAAAGTGTCAAGAAATCCATGCTCAGCAAAGGGAACAATTGGTTTGATATTCTATACTGTAGATTTACTCCTGAAATCCTAAGGGCATGAGAAGTTACTGCTGTGAATATCTACCACACATTAAAACAATTCTAGTTGTCTCCATAATGTTATCTCCTCTCCATACTGTCTGTGCCCAGACATTAGACAACCACTGATCCTACAGAACCACATATTGTTACCCACTACCTGTGAGAGGCTTTTTATAGCCTCTCACAGGTAGTGGCAAGGACAGAGTCTGGGGAGAAAAGATATGTTGTTCTCCTCAATGGGAGAATAACAGGAGTAATGAAAGCCTGAAAAGCAGTTACTATAGTAGCTAGCAGTAGGGAAGAGAGAGTCCTGGGGCTGAAATGGATCCTATTCTTATGCAGTCTCCTTGTCACATTAGAACATGGGGAAGCTGTTCAAAATTGGGAGAGGCTGCTGCACATGTTGGTGATTTACTGGAATTGCTTCCCTCGGTGTGCTGGACAAAGAACTGTGGTTTTCCCAAGCCCAGAGCTGAAAGAGAAGAGGAAATAGACTAAATCTGCAGCCTGTCTAGGAAACCAGCACCATGGGCAATAATCTAGTTGCTGGTGATCTAATGCAGTCTTCTAACATAATTTAAACAAAGATACATTTTAGCTACTAAAATAACACAGCATGCGTATGAATTCTGTCTGTGTGTGTGCACACACGTGCACACATTATTCAATCCACAAAATATCAACGGCACGGGACCAATCCTGCCTTTGCTGGTGGCAGTGAAAGTTTTGCAAATAACTTCACTGAGAATGAGATTATGGCCTCTGCCTCCTAGTACACACGAGAAAAGTGAATAGAATAGGGGCATGCTAAGTCAATTTATCATTTATCTGTCAGTGTACATTCTTACTACTGCCCATTACTGTATTATGTGAGGTCATGTCTGCTTTAAAAAGTTTCAGTTTCAGTTGTACTTGTTTGAACTATGGCAAATGCCTCTGTGGACACTCTGATATTAATTTAGCCCAAGTTTACATTGATGTTGTTTAATTTTGGAAGCAATCAATTTAAGCTAAATTGTTATAAGATGGATCTAAATCAAATTAAAAGTGCATACTGGGAACCCATTATAAATGGGTGCACAGCTACTAGTACCCTATTGTATTTTCCAGCTTCCTTCTGCCCATGTACACTCTGCTAGGGCCCGTAAGCATTGCAATGTACTACAACTTGTAGAGAGGAGTTTCCCCCCCTTGCCACAACCCACTGCACGCAACCTATGAATTTTCTTTCAGGATGCAAGGATCTAGTCTACAGCCTTTTTTTCCCCCCCTTTTTAAAAAAATATGTGTTTAAAAATCCAGAAATATTATTTCATTCACTGAAATTCACCACTTTATTTTGGTTCTTTTACATTATTTTATAGACAGAAACTGAACACATTCCAAAATTACTTTCAATCTTGTTTTGTTTAAAGCAGTAGGTAATTTCACCACCTGTCTAGTTTTCACAAATTAAAGATCAAATCTTACGTGTTAGCTGAACAGTGCTTTTTGTTAGGTTTGGGGGGGTGGCTTTAAAGTACCACTACACTCTCCTGATATGAAGGCCAGTCAAAAACAGGTCTGATTCCTTATGTATATAAGCAAAGTCAGAGAGCTCAGTTGCTCACAGCCATAAGAAGTTTACCAACAGCCAGAGACTGGAGCCTAATAACACCTCAAATATCCGTATCCTCTTCTTGTTAAGTCAACTTCAGCAGGGGCCAGAACAGTGTAGCATAAGTCACTCAAGGCTTCCTTTTCACTGGAAGAAGCCTCAGCACACCTGTACTGCACAAACCAGCGAAAATGGGGCCAAGGATCTTGCCCCTAATGTGTTACTATGGCATCAATATAACAGGTAATAGTAGTATCCAACATATTCCTAAAGTATTACATTTATTACATTTAAAATGAATATGTACATACATGCATAATGAAAACTGGAATAATAAGAGTGGGGATTAGTTTTTCGGAACAGAAACTATTTTGAAAGGTATCTTGAAATGTCAGTTCTGTTACATTGACAGAAAGCCACAACAGCTGCATAGGAAACTGCCAGTGTAAAGACAAGAAAAAGAGGCAAATGAAGAAAAAAATCTTGTGACTAATCCAATGTGATGAGTCAGATCCTGAGCAAAAGGGAAATGATGAGTGAAACAAACTCAGAAGATTTATGCAAAAAAAGAGCTAAGTGCTTCACATATGTATCTCGTTTTGAAAGCAAAGGGAGCTCTATTTACTGGGAGCATGTGGGATTAGGCCCAAAAAATGAATACTGTGAAATTACACCAGAATTGATTATATCCATGGTACCAACAATTAATGAACCAACTCATAAATATTTAGACAGCTACTTGAGTGCAGCATTTGCAAAGGTGGCAAGTTCAGGAACTTCAGCCAAAACCATTCACTCTTTGGACATCAATATCTGGTACTGCCAGACCCAATGGCCTGAGTCAGATTTTTAAATTCATTATGCATTTTACTATTCTGGTTGTACTCAAGTAAATATAGTTTCATTTTAAAAGGTGTTTCAGTGGCAGGTACTATATGAAAGCATATACAGAAACTATTATTAACTAACAGTGTTCTGAAATGTTCAAGACATTTTTCTATTGCGCTTTCAATGTCTATGTAGTATTGGATTTGGAAATGAAAAAATTACACTGAAAGCTTTTCTATAATTTCCAGCTGGGAAAAGAAATACAAGTGCCAGGATATCGTGAAAATAAGACTTGGCTATGAAAATTCCAACCCTGTTTTGCAGAGTCAATTCTGTGTGTGTTTTGGTTCCAATTTAATTACAAATTATCATGTGCAACAGTCACCACTGGGAACTTATCTGTTCACACCCATATCATTAAATTAGTCAGTTCCAATAGCTTTAATCTATTTAAGGTATACTGTATTCTGTATATATTTTGTCCTGTTTGTCTACTCTATATTAATGCAAAATATATACATGTACATTGTGCAAAATGTATTAACAGGGACAATATAGAATGTGAAATAATATGAGGGCCATATCATTATGAGTCCATACTCAAGCACTCAGTGGGAGTACATAAGGAGCCCCCTACTACTTGTATAACTCACACAGTGTCCTGTCACAGGTTAATCAGCAGAGTAGAGACTGACCATCTACATTTAACAGCCCTCTTAGAACTGGTATGGTAATGTACAATTATTTTTCTTTTTTTCTGTGTGTATAAATGCATTTTACTTCTGTTCTACTCTAAGCATCCGATGAAGTGAGATATAGCCCACGAAAGCTTATGCTGAAATAAACTAGTTAGTCTCTAAGGTGCTACAAGTATTCCTGGCTTTCTTTGCTATCTTGGTGAATCTTCAGCTGTGGGGAGGAGATTGATCCATGCCCCCCCCCATCCCAATTCCATTCTATCTACTGACTTTTAAAGCAGGATGGCCATGATGCAGGAGCAAGACTGCACTGTCCCAAAGGATGGTATAAGTTTGGGTCTCAGTCATACATAAGGGAGAGCTCAAGGTGGGATTGTGCCTCCATGAGACCCAAGTTGTCCCCAAGCTCCCTATGGGACAGTACAACTTGGCACTGCCTCCTATTCATGTCTGCAATGTCACAGTTTTCCCAAAAATCTTCAAGAGAATATATAAAATGTAATATTTTACATAACTTCAAGTAATAAACTTTATTATGATTATAAATGATAGACATTAATGGAGCATTAATCTATATAATAGTACTGCATTTTCACAAAAGCAAATTTAACTCATTTAAAATTCTCTTTAAGAACCTTTCTGACACTTTCTACCAGAAAATTACTTAATATTATTTATCCCTAATCCCTAGACATACTTCCTTGCTTCTGCTAATTACCAGTCCAATTTTTCTAGTGTTTTTTCAGATCACCTTTAATCATAATTCCCCATAAAATAAAATACAGCTGCTTGTGACGTTTACAATAAATGTGTATCTTTTGTTAACAAAATGATATGTAATAAAATAGCCAAGAAGACATCACATATATATCATGTGAAAATATTCCATGTGATAAAGCTTTTCATTTATCATTACATGTATAATTATTCAGACAGGTGTTTATTGTTTTAATTAATTAGCCAATTGATGGATTTAATGGGAATTATATGTTGCCATTATACATTAATATTTGTAGTACTCATCTTTTACTGAATTTAGCAACTCGATTCTTCTCAGTATAATCTCATGAAAAATCAACTGTTAAAGTTCAGAGGTCAAATACTAGCACAGAGTTCACTTGGACCTGAAACAAAAAGGGGAGCTAAAGTAGGTTTGAGGCCCCAGTCCTGTAAAAATATAGTGTTTAACTTTAAATAAAGTGTTTAACTTTATCTACTGTGTGTACTCCTGTGAAGTGCATGGACCAGATCCTTAGCTGGTATAAAGTGGCCTACATACAGTAAAGTCAAATGGAACATGTCCATGTAGGTTGATGTACATCAGTTGATGATCTCACCCAACACAACTGCTCACAGCTCATAAAGTTAAGTTCTTGCATAAATCTTAGAAAGATCAGAGCCTTAATTTTTGTCTAGGTTACTCACGTGATAGATGACCCTGTCACATTTTCAGTGCTATAGTTAGGACTGAGAAGAGTTTGGCAGGTCTGGGTGGCAAAAGGCTTGTAAGGCAGTGGGGACTGAATGAGTGATATTAGGACCCTATTCATCCTATTCCAAAGGCATAGGGATGGTTAAGAATGACTGAACATGGTATCATGCATGACTCAGCAAATGCTCCTTGCAGACAGGGGATCTGTCTTCCCATTTCTCATATATTGGTGGTATGACACTTTGAAATCAAATTGTGTGAAGAAAAGCAACCAGCAGATTGGGCACTAGTTTAGGTTTGGGGCTGTACAAAGGTATTCCATAAGGATCTGAACTGGAAATTGGGTTCCTTCAAGGAGATGATTCCATTACTCAAAAACCACATTAATTGCCATCAGCTCCATGTCCCAGATATCTTAGTTCCACTTGGCTCAATTTAATATTCTGGAACAGAAGGCACAAGTGTGATTACAGGGTCCCAATTCTTAGGATTACACAATTCTTATAGGGAAGTTTAATTCATTGCCCCTGACAATGAAGGGCTTGGTAGGGTCTTGATGTATAAGGATGGGATCTGTAATAAAAACCTTCTCCAGCTGGTCAAAGAATACCACAAGGGACCAGGTGATCTGGCTCTCCTTGCCAAGGAATGATATAATGGGAGCTACCAGATGGGAAAAAATCTTGATTAACACAGAGTCCCCTGTTTCCTGGGATAAAACTCTTGGCTTCTAAAACAGAATCCTCTAGTCTTTCCTATTGGATTTGAATTCTGTTCCCAAACCAGAGTCCACTACATGCAAACTCAGATTTACCCACTTACTCCAGGGCATAGTTTGTATTATTTCTATGTCTTTCACGACAGCATTAACAATAGCAATCTATTATCATTTATAAAATCAGAGCACAATAAATTCCAACAACTGTGACAAATCAGGATATACCTCATCTACAGCTTGCACCCTATCCACTAGGTCAGTAACCTTGTCAAAGAACCCTCATGTTTTATAATGAATAATTTATCTTATAAATCTACCTTCTTATTCTGCTTGCAGAATATCAGAAAGAAGATACTGATTTGCCGTACATTTTTTTTAAAAAAAACGGCCCTCCCCTCAAAAGCTCAAAGTATAAATGATAAATACAATGCAGGCAGGACACACTGGGAAATTGAAAGATAAGGCTTATGTAGAGGTTTGTATCTTATTTTTATTTATCCCTTATAATTATGACACATACATATCTTATCAGAATTATTTAGGAAGAATTTGAATGGGAGAGTTGGGATTAAGCCATTTGTGTCTTTTTGACATCAGCACCATTCGCAATTTAGTGGAAGTATTTTCTCCCCATAATGGGTCACAGATGTCTCAGCAGTCTGCATTCCTATCATTATTAAAGCTACATATGTTCCTAACTGACTGTCATACTATAGCCAAAATAAGTGACAGCTAATAAGGACAGGGAAATTTTGATTTTCTGTGACAATGCTGAAATCAAATGTTAGAGAGAAGCCCGTCAAAAAAATGAACTTTTCTGTGGAAAATTGTTTACTTTTATTTTGAACTTTTGAAAACTTTTTGAAAAGAAACATTATTATTAATTGTTCAATTAAAAGTAATATTATGTTGAAATAAAATGCATCATTTTAAAAATGAGTCCATCTCTCATAACATTTTTATCAGGTATACAGTTTTGCAAAGGGAAATAATTTTATTGAAATACTTATTTGAATGATGTAAATCAATTATTGTCAAGATATGGTTATTTCCAATATATTTGAAAATATCTGGGAGAATATGCAGAGACAGTGGAAGCAGCAATACACATTTTGCAAAGTTGGCATTTTGCCCATAAATGTTTATTTTGTTGTATTTTTGCAAATAACATTTCCTGTAGCCTTAAAGATCCCCCTCTGTTCTAATGTGGTGAAAAATAGTTTGCATGTCTGGGTTTGATATAAAATAAAAGAATCAAAGCTTTTCAACTATTGGCCTTTTATGTGCTGAGTCTTCTAAGGCTGTTCTGAATTCTGGTGGCTCACTGTAGTCTGAATGATTTTCTGGTTGGCTCATTTGAATGCCAAATTCTGACATGTGCTGCCAGTGCTAAATATATTACAAGCCCTTAAGCTTCTCCAACCTTTATAAAATATGGGGTGGGGCTGGTCCGTTTCTTTTAATAGACTCGGGCTTCTATCTGTCAGTGGAAAAGAGGAAAAAAACAGCTAATTTGGAAAGTAAGCAAGAAAGAAAAAGCAAACACTAACTGTAATGAACACCATAGCATCTCTTTGAAGTTTGCTCAGAACTTGTCATGCAGAGTCACCAGGGTTTGTGGTTACCTAAATAGCTTATGGCTGAGTAAAGGTAAAATATAGTGATAAAAGAGCATCTAGTAGTCCAATGATCTTCAAGATTATGTTTACCAGTAACTAATGCTAGTTATTTAACTTCCATTTTGCTAATAGGTGAGGTGCCAGTAAAGGCACAGTACAGAAACTGTATTGTTGAACTGCCTGTGATTAACAGCACATTATTATACATTGGAACCTCAATAAAGAGAAGTGTGATGGCAGCTTGCCATAGATGACAGCAAGCTGTACAGTGTAAGGTGACGGATGCCAGCATCAACAGTTGAAGGGGGGACAATTCAACAGGCTTTTAAAAGACACCAGTGCTATTTGGGCAACCGGTACCAAACAGATGTTGTGGTTGCTACTTTCCATGGGGCAATTTCGTCACACCTAGTGCACAATTTGGTAGGCTCTACTGCACTTTAATGGAGAAGAACATCAGGATAGCTGGGGAAAAATACAGTTGTAGAGGGTAGTAAAGGGAAATTAGTACAGAGCTCTATACTAACTAGT
The DNA here is from genome assembly GCA_032164245.1 of Sternotherus odoratus. NCBI lineage: Eukaryota > Metazoa > Chordata > Testudines > Kinosternidae > Sternotherus > Sternotherus odoratus. The sequence continues at coordinate 40,026,040 of JAVMKO010000004.1, forward strand.
TGATGATAGTAATAGAGTGACCTCTCATCCAGATCAGTTTTTGGATGTATTGCAAATTATCTCAGAGCGTCCACAATAGTCTTATTGTAGCCAGGAAAATAATCACTCCACAAATAACAGCCAAACAAATATAGGTCTGTGCTCCATTCCACCCATTAGTCATTGCCTATACAGCCATATATTCACCAGTCATTTGTTCAGGCTTGTAATGTAGTCAGTCTTGTCTCGGCATACCATGGAATCACAATGGTACACATGATGATCAATGTTAGGAGCTCTGAACTTTCTGCTCAGCATATGCCTGCTGTGCATTCTGCAAAAGGTACAACACTTTGCTTTACAGTTGACTTGAAAAGGGCTATTTTAAAGCAGTCTGTATCAGAATCACATTGTGCTTTTATGTATGTTGTTTTGCTGTGCACTGAAGTATATTCACTTTGATTGTGATTCTGTTTTTCATAACCAATCTCACTTGGTGCATCCTGTGCTCACTGCAAAGTGCTTGTTTTGACACTTGATAGTAGTATCATAGTATACCCTTTCAATTTCCCAGGAAGGTGTTTTGACCAACTTGCATTTTTTTTCTCTTTCTAGCAATGGACAGGATACTCAGTCCCAGAAAAAGTTAGCTGATAAGAGTCAGTGAAGTTTCTACACTTCAGAAGTATGTCCAAATGGAAAGGGTGATGCACATTCTGACCATTTTTACTTACATTTTATATTCATGTCATAAGATGTAAAATGGAAGAAGAATAACGATCACTGGGAAAGAAAATAATTAACTTTCAAAGCAGATATAATAGTGGGAGCTCTTAAGAGATTCACTTCAATTTTAGAGATATTCCAGAACTCTTTTTGTAAACCCATTGTATTCAATGTAACTTTGGAAAATTTGCTTTTATAGTGTTTGCATATTGTGCCAGTGATCCATATTAAGCCATTGGAAGGGGATAGACTTTATTTATTTATGTAGTTATTTATTTACGTATTATTAATTATTATTATCATTGTTAATATTATTATTGCTATTGTTATTATTTCCATCTCATTATTTAGGGCTTGTCTACACTTGCAGTCCTGTAGTGGTGAAGCTGCACTGATGCAGTTGTGCCACTGTACTGCTTAGTGAAGATTCTACCTATGCCAAAGAGAGAGCTTCTGCCTTCAGCATAGGTACTCCACTGCCCAGAGAGTCAGTAGCTATGTTGATGGGAGAAGCCCTCCCATTGACATAGTGCAGTCTACACCAAAGGTTAGGTTGGTATAAGTACGTCTCTCAGAGGGTGTGGATTTTCCACACCTCCAATCAACATAGTTATACCAACATAACTTTGTACTGTAGACTAGGGATTAATCTTATGATTCCTCTGGTTGACTCTTTAGTACTGTTAACAGCATCTATATCCTCTTCGTGACCTCTCACAACAACAGAAGTCTACACTTTTTTTGTATGTAAACATCTAGGATGTGCAATTACTCCATGCAGAAATCTGTCCTGAAATTGTAATTGTACAAAAGGAACAAAACAAACAGATTCTTTCTCTCTCTTTCTCTCCCTCTCTTTTTTATTTGCATTTTTGTTGTTGTTGTGTTTGGAAGTGAAAAGTGATAGATAAAATGAGTTTACGCTGTATTATTTATTTGGAAAATATGCTGCCAGTTTCCATGACAGCTCAAAGATCTAAAAAGGTGAAACAATTTAAATTATTTAAAATCCAGTGCTACCACAAATAGGGATGTGTTGCTAACTCCACAGATACAGGGAACAATCATCTTGTGGATATTTGATAAGTCTAATGCTTGGAAGGTGTTTTGGCAAAAATGTGAATAGGAACCTTTGGGGGGAAATCCCTTGGTCATCAGAGTTTGGGAGCAATGCAGTTTTCATAGTGGCAAGAAAACCCGTGTAATATATTAGGAAACCTTTACATGTGGCCCAAACAAAATATACTCTTCTTTTCCCTAGAGAAAGGATACATTTGCAGATGTACCCAATATTTCTTAAATACTAAACTTTGCTAGTTTGCTGAGTTACAAGATGTCTGCAGTTTATCATATCTTTTAGACCACACTTGTGGCCTGACTGTCACTATGGCAACTAGTATAATGGCTTATACTTCAACACCTGGTACTACTAGTAGCTATATACTGTTGAACTTACTTCATAAATAATCTATGTGAAGGTGAATGTTGCTGTCATGTTAATTTGTGGCTACCCTGGCTCTAGCAAGTTTATGATTATATTTATGAAGTGAATACAGCTAATTGTTTGTTTTTTCTTCAACAATGACTTAATGAAAATTGACAAAAACAAATAAAAGAAGCTTTAACAATCACAGCCTCACAATGTAAAAAGGATACTCTGTTTTTTTTCTTTTCTCCAAATATGGATATACTAATTACTAGCTGGCAACTATACTATTAAATCTGTCCTAGTGTCTTTCCGACCTCTAGGGACAAGACATAACAGTAGTCTTCAGTTAATTTATTTCTCTCCCAAATTAAAATATTGTGATCTCTGTCTTCTTTTCTTCTTTCCGATCTTTATCCATTGTTTTCCCCACCTTTCAGGGGAAATAATATCCAGAGATGACAAAAGATCATTTGCTTTTAGAAAAACCAACACATGAACTAGGTTGAGGATGTAGGTGAGTTATGTCGTCAGACAGACCAAGAGCCAAATACTGAAATGAGATGAGAATCTGCAACTTCCATTTGGGTTAAATGGGTTAAAACATCCCTGGGAAGGGCTGTGGCTGCAGGCAAGCAGCTCTCAGGATGATTAGGGAAAAGCTAGGCTGATTGGGAGGCAGGCTCAGATGGAGGCCATGCCCGAAACAGACCCACCCTGCCATATAAAGGCCAGGGAAGCCAGGAGCTGAAGCAGAAAGAGTCTCCTCTATCTGTGGAGTGTGACAGACCGCTCTCTCACCCCTCCGCAGGAACACAGGCAGGAAACCCTTTTTGCTCCAAACAGTGCTCTTTAATTTACAGTGCAGGACCCCACCACCAATATATACAGCTTAAAACAGCTCATTAATATCCAGCTCAACAGCTTATTAATATCCAGCTCAAAACAGCTCCACAGGTTCTGACTCTACAAACTCTATATAGTTCAGCCCCTAATACAATAATACAAACTCAGCTCTTGATAGCTCACACAAACACACTCAGCTCTTGATAGCTCGCTCAAACACACACTCAGCTCTTGATAGCTCGCTCAAACACACACTCAGCTCTTGATAGCTCGCTCAAACACACACTCAGCTCTGAATAGCTCGCTCAAACACACACTCAGCTCTGAATAGCTCGCTCAAACACACACTCAGCTCTGAATAGCTCATGCCACCACCACCACCACACTGGGCTTCGTTCCTGGCAGCCTTATATCCCCCAGAGGAGGTTGCCAGGTGCAACTCATGCAGGTTGATTGGCCTGCACCCCAGGTGGCTGATTAGCCTTTCCTGCAAGGGAGGTTTGCAGGCTGGTGCTCCCCTCTTAAAGGGCCCGCAGGGCTGGCTCAGGCACTCCTGGCCAGCACCCTGCCACACACCTCCCCCCTTAGCCTAGCCCCATTGGGCTGGCTCAGACCCTTCAAGCTTTCGATTAACTCTTGAAAGGCCCCTGGAGTTAACCACTCAGGGCAGACCAATACTCTGCGGAGGAGCGTGATGGGGAGGCTGAGTCCACTGCCCCCGGTTGGGACTTCCTCCCCACCCGTACCCGCAGAGTGGGTGCCCCCAAACCCCAGTCCATGGGCCATCGCCCCAAATCCCGGACCCGTCATGGTCCGTCTTCTCCCAGAGGTCCCTCTGTCTCCACGTATCTGGTCGGGTGCACCGCAGACTTCACCGTCTCTGGCTGGTGCCTTCTGACTCCGGTACGGACAATCTCGGGGAGGCTGAGCAAAACTGCTTCAATATCAGGGAGTCCATAATGTCCCCAAGTCCTGGGCCTCTGCCCACAAGGTACGGAGCAAGACGGAGGGCCCGGGTAGTCCGCTCCCACCCGGCTGTGGTGGCTGCCCTCTCAAAAGTCCCGCAGTACCTTTACAGCTCCAACTGAGCCTGCTGCTTCTGGTGGTTTCTGCAAGGCGTGCATGGCCTGCTGGGTCCGCTTCTGTGGTTCCTCGAGACACTGCAGGGTTCCCCCCACCTCTGGGGCCACCAGTTGTGTTGCTGGTGTAGCGATCCCACCTCTGACACCATATGTGACAGACCGCTCTCTCATCCCTCTGCAGGAACACAGGCAGGAAACCCTTTTTGCTCCAAACAGTGCTCTTTAATTTACAGTGCAGGACCCCACCACCAATATATACAGCTTAAAACAGCTCATTAATATCCAGCTCAACAGCTTATTAATATCCAGCTCAAAACAGCTCCACAGGTTCTGGCTCTACAAACTCTATATAGTTCAGCCCCTAATACAATAATACAAACTCAGCTCTTGATAGCTCACACAAACACACTCAGCTCTGAATAGCTCAGGCCACCACCACCACCACACTGGGCTTCGTTCCTGGCAGCCTTATATCCCCCAGAGGAGGCTGCCAGGTGCAACTCATGCAGGTTGATTGGCCTGCACCCCAGGTGGCTGATTAGCCTTTCCTGCAAGGGAGGTTTTCAGGCTGGTGCTCCCCTCTTAAAGGGCCCGCAGGGCTGGCTCAGGCACTCCTGGCCAGAACCCTGCCACAGGAGGTAGGCAGACCCGGCTGCTGGGGAGCTTGACAGGGTACCTAGAGTAGAATTTCACTTTTACCATATTTAAAATGAAAGTTGTAATGAGTAAGTGTTTATTTTATATCCTAGTTTTACCACTGTCTGTAGCATTGGAAAAAGTCATGAACTGATTGCAATACACTACTTTTCATACCACACCTACTGTATACCTGGAAAAATGTCTCTGTTTATAATTGTACCATCCAAAAGATCAATAGTTTTGGCATTCTCTAAAAAAAAGCACCTATAAATACAGTGTGTGACATGATTCACAAAAACTGAACAGCAAAATGAGCAATTGGAATCTGAAGAAATCTGATGCTGGAAATTAAATGAAGTCTATTTGTAGAATGCAATCAGAGCTCACACTGTTGTCTGCTTGCTATAGAAAACTAGTTCTCTAAATTTCCTGCCTTATACTTTCATAAGTGTTAGGTCATTTTAGTATAAGAAATGTTCATATATGTATTATATCTTGAGAGGTTTAGTTACTGAAATAGCCCATACCCTGAGGGAAATCAGCCCACTTATCTGTGAAAAATGTGAGGGTCACTCAAAGGTTTGGTACGTGAACATGCTGTAATATCCAATTGAATTTCCCATTGAATTGAACAGGGCCATTCACGTGAGACAGAAAATGAGAGAGAAACGTAGAGAGAGAGACATGGAGGAGACTCTTCATCCATTCTCTCTCTATGATACATGGATATGAAAAGTGGGCAAGCTTCCTCAAGGAAATTTTTTGAGGAAAATTATGAGTGAAATTGATTGGAGGAAAATAAATTAGAAGAATATGAATGAAAATTGGGAATCCTTGAAGAGTCTATATTTGATAATCAAATTCTTCACAATAAGGCAAGAATCCACAATCAAGAAAGAGGTCAACTTTGCCTAAAATCTAAACCTGGTTCAGTGGTGAAGTGAAGGCAGCAATTAGAAATAAAACAGCAACATATAACAAATGGGAATAAAAGGGGAAATAGGAACAATCAATATAAATGAGAAGTTAGGAAGTATAGAAAATTGATAAGGGATGATAAAGACATCAGAGAAGAAACCCGTGGCTTGCAGGACTAAAAAGAAGCAGTTTTAAAAGTATATTAGGAACATCATAAATCCTAGCAATGCCCCATTATTGGATACAAATGGTTAAATTGTTAAAAGCAATGCAGAAAAAGCAGAAGAATTAAATAAATATTTCTGTTCTGTGTTTGGAAAGAAGCAGAATGATTTACTCATTCCATATGAGGTTGATGAAGTACTTTTCAGTCCATTAGTAACTAAAGATATTAAACAACATCTACTAGGCTTAAATATTTTTTAAATTAACAGTCCAAGATACCTTGCATCCAAAAGTCCTAAAATATTTGGCTGAAGGAGACCATCTTGAGGGATAGTACTTACCCCAGCAGAACAACAAGGGTATATCTGTTTGGGTTGGTGAGTTGGGCAAACTGAATTCTTCTTCTGCCATGCAAAGTGTCCTCTGGTAGGGCACTGTTGGCACGACCTCATAAAGTGGTGATTCTTGGAGGTTACATCCTATTAAGAAGCACGAGGCAGTTCACATCTCTGAGAACTGTTGTTTCAAGCTGTCTGCAGACTCAGCCACAATTGCATCAGTTAAACTTGAGTCATGTTTTCAAACTTTTCTTCACAATAATGAGGGCTAGGATCTTTTAAAAAAATAATGAAAGCTGAGATGCTAATGTAATCATATGAGTCCAGGAGCTGGGGCCTTAAGCACAGGTCAGTAATGCCTATGTCTTAATCTTGTTCTGGACACAAGATTTAATGATGAGAGGACATTAGAGTGTGTGACCCAAGGATGTCTTGATGCCAATTGACATAGGACTGCATCAGAGTTCATCAAAAAGTGTCAAGTACCCTATGTCTTAAGGGTCATCATTATCATTGCAAATATATCTTCAAATAATATATAAGGAGAGGAGATGTGTGTATACATTGGAAATTATGTACTTAAAACTTTAATGTTAAAGGCAGGTCACCTAGAGGTAACATGTATATTGTGCATCTTACAATAGAAGTCAATAAAAAATTGTGGGAACTTGAAGAGAAGAAATTAACAGGGGAAGGGAATTCTGTTCACAGGTAAAGAAAAAAAGGATAGATATAATATACCTAGTGGGGTGGAGAAACAGGTGCTGATATCCTTCTTTTGAGAAGACAGACTGTCAGAGGATGTGGTCTCATGAAAGGAGGGTTTCAGGCATCCTGGTTGAAAAATGCTATGAGACGTTAATTGGTAAGCAGTACCACATTTAACAAGAGTGCATCTTGTAGTCTTTTAAGCCTGAGAATGCATGTTATGATTTTGTCTTATATGTAAAATAAGTAATAATATTGTTTCCAGTATTTCTGTTTGATGTCACTTGAAACTCTGGTTTTTGTTAGGTAGTCTTATACTTGCTTTCTTCATAAAAAAATTTGTATGTGTGTGTTAGGCAGAGCTGTGTTTTAAGCTGTAATTAGTAAGCGATGGTGAACTGTTTCTTGGGAACAGAGGGTCTGAGAATTTTGTTAATGTCCAATGGTTAAGGGATTGGATATTCTAGGGCAATGTTTGAAGCATGTAGGAGTTGAAGTGTGCTTATTGCTAGCTGCATGAGGGACAGCTGAGCCCACATGGAGTGAGAAGGGAGTATTTGTGTTGCATGTGGCTGGGAAAGTCAGGGATCTGATCCCTGATAGTACCAACAAGGCTACCTCATGCTATGGACAGGTGGTAACAAAGTGCCTCCCAACCCTGTGTTTCTCTGAGAAGCATCACACTGTGAAACTAGTGCTATTATGTCCAAGTGCATTATTGCACACACTTGGCATTTGTTTTGTTGCGGAGGGGGTCAAGAAAGGGGTGGGGAAGTGCATCCTGAGAGAGAGAGAGAGAGAGTCAAAATAACTTGCTAACCTTTATAAAACACTCAGACCATCCCCTGACACCCTTCTCCACTTTTGTTTCTTTTTTTCCCCCTCTTATGGTCTTTTAGAGGCTCAGGCACTTAAAACATTTTAAACCTAGTATTACAAATAGACAGCAGCTGCAAATGTGATCTTTGTCATAAATGTGATACGAAAACAGGATAATCATGATTACACCTTGTTTGAGACACAGATGGCCACAGAGCAAGTGTTTTTGGCTGAAGTAGTGATTTCAAGGTTCTATTCTCTGTTGGGCCCTTTTGTAGGACCCTTACTCACACTGTTGACTTGCACAAATAGTCCCACTGGTCTTATAAAATGAGTTCATTGAATTTTGCAGTAGTAGATTGATCACAGTGGGATTTCTTTTTAGATGATAAGGTTTCTAAGTAGCTCAGGAAGGGCTCCTATTTGTGTCCTCCCCTAGCCCCAACCTCCATAGCTGATCTAATGAATATTATGTAATCACTGGTACTGTCAGTTTGTTCCTCTATAAAATGTGTGGGATGTAGGGCTAAATGTCATGAGTTAAGATTGCAAAATTTCCCCCCTCCCCAATTGTGGTGACATCACTCACTGGTAATAGCATGACAGCTCCTGGAGGAAGAATTCCTTTGCTTTGCTTCCATAACTTAAACCCTCATTTGAGCACTTTGGGCCTCACTTTCTTTGTCTTACTTGCAAGAAGACTTGGCTGAAATGGGAACATTTTTATCATAAAAATATTTATGAAAAAAAATGTCTTTTTAACCGAAAATTTGCAAATTCCAAAAATGTTTAGCCCTGCTCTCGTTATCTTTAACTAGACTACACAATAGAATTGGATTTGGCCCTTAGCTATTTAATTTCATTTCTGCTTTTTGCTCAACCAAACTTTCCCTTTTAAATAACAACAAAGTTTTCTTCCAGTCTGTCCTATCTCACTATGCCTACTCACTAGTTCTATTTACACTCAAAATTTGGAAAACATCAAATACAAATGAAGTAACTTTTTTTTCAAAAACACTTCATTGCCAATTTTGCTCTCATTTAACACTGTCATAAAGTGCCAACTACTTGCAGTTTGGATATATAGTTTGGTGTATAGTTCAGTTTGCAGTTCAGTGTATAACTAACAATGGCACAAATGTGCCATTAGATGCACAGTAGAGATATGTCAAATGGAGGGTATTAGAATCCAGACTAGAATTAGAGTAGGGGATGGGGTTTTAGTCTGATCAAGGTGTTCAAAATTTCAGTTAGGATTTGATGATGCATAAATCATAAGAACTCTTCTCATAATTTTTGTTTCTTAGAAATATCTCTCTAAGGGCCCGATTGTGTTTAGCTTTTACATGGATTAGCAGTGTTAGGGAGTGTGGAAAGTGCCTATCCTACTATCCCTGTGTGGCCCATGTAAAGGGAGAAATGCAAATGCATGCTGGGAACAGAGGTGAATACTGTCTCACTGATGCAGAACTTTATCCCAAGTTCATCCAGGGGTAGATGCTCACCGTAACACTGGGATGCTCAGCCTCTCATAAGGTCCAGCCTCTCATAAATTTGGATTACACAAATGACCATTTCTTTTGCACAAGATGACTAAGTTCCACTTCAACCACCTTAATGAAATATCTCTGTATAACCCAACATAAAGAAAAGATAAAGGTTCCTCTTGGATTCCAGTTTTAACTTTCCAGTGCCCTTTAAATGTGGAGTCTGATTAAACTGATACAAGTATGAAAAGATTCTCAATAATTGAATTCAAATATGTACATACATATTTAATATCAACAATTCAATGTGCATTACATTCTGCAGATGTGAAAGGTTTTTATATTCAACTATTATAACAGCTCTTTTACATATTCCTTTCTTTTTCAGCTAACCATGCCAAATTCTCTTGAGTTAAATTAGGTGATGAATGTTTATTTTCTCTCTTTCAAAAACTGGCCTTGGTGAAAGATACTTTGTTTCACTTTCAGGTTGAGACTGCACATCATGTTTACGTCCCAACTCATTACAGTATCTTTCACAAAGATATTAAGCACCATTGTACAAACAAGAACATTTTTAGCACACTGGAAAGAGCTGTCCGGGTAGGAGCCTCACCTAGCACATTGGGTGTTAGATCCTGTTTGGGGCCTCTAGGTGCTAGCACATTATAAATATTAAATAATCATAAATAAGAAAGAAATCTTACACAACCAAGTACACTGATTATGTGATTAGGAGTGCACCAGTGTTAGATTATTTTTATTGTTCTAATTCTCTAAGACTGAAAAAACATGCTGGGATTTAATAAAATTTGCTCTCAAGTGAAAGTTTTCCTCTGCATGCTCCAGATGGGGACCAGTAATTATCTGGAAGCTGAGGAGGTTCCTGGAACCACTTCCTAGCAGTGCCAGGACTTCTGAGTTCTCTGGAGGCTGAGCATTTCTAGAGTTGATAAGGGCACCATTAAGGGCACCATTAAGTGGCAGCTTGCTCAATTGTGATTTTCAATGCTCACTAAGAATATCAGTGGTTCTCCTTTTTCTGCTGTTAGGAGAATGGTTTGCTGGCCTCACCTGCCCTCTTGCTGCATCTCACAGGCCATCCAGCCCAGCCATTGTTGATGCCTGAAGTAGTGTGGGAAGAAGCTGTCTGATGTGGCTTAACCCTGCCATTCTTCATATCCATGTGATGTGCTTGTGTCTATGTGATTGTGAGTGGCCCTCAAGAGAAGGTAAAGTGAGAGTGTGGATGCATCACTGAAACTTAAATGTGAGCTGAAAATAGATCTAAAAACAATATTAATCAAAACACTAACAATGTAACTTTTCTTCCTGCTCAAGATCTCTCTAGGGCATTTGGAAGAGTTTAAGTGCACTATATTTTGCTGCACCTTTGCTTTTACTCTAAGCAAGGGAAATCAGTCTCTGGTGTCATGTAAATGTTAAATGTACAGCAAGCTGCTATATCTTTCACTAAACTTACAGAAGTCTGTTTTCTTTGCTTTTTCTACTTCTAATGCAGTATTACTGTAACTGTAATTTATCAATTTTAATTTAAGAAAGACACACGAAACAGAGAATAGAAGTTTGTCTCTCTCTAGCATCTTTACAGAGGTTTGGAAAGGCTGAAAACACATTTTGGTTTTGGATCATTCAGGATACCATCTTTTAACATTCTTAACCTCTTTTCCAGTAACTCATTTATATGGTTGTTATTATTTGTTGTTATTGGTATTATCATAGTGACTAGGATCCTCAGTGATGGATTAGGATGTTGCACAAGATGTTGTACAAACACAGACCAAAAAGACAATTCCTGCTCCAAAGAGCTGATTATCTAAATATAAGACAAGAGACAACAGATGGATCAGCTAGAGATGGGAATTAAAAGCAACAATAACACTATATTGGTCAGTATGATAGGAAGTAGTCTCAGCACACCAGCAGCCTAATTGTTAAAAACATTTTTTTTGTAGTCTTCATAGCAGAGGAGTTTTAAGAAATGATTTGAAAGAGGTTTATGATTTAGTTTTGTAGCTGTTTACAGAGGGCAATCCCAACTTTGAGGGGCAGCATGGGAGAAAACGTGAAGGTGCTTTTTTAAAAAAACAAAACAAAACACAATGGGCTCTAAGGGTGGTTGGAGGTTTTAGTCAATCTTTTGACCGACAAAGATAATAAGGAGGGTGGATATACATCATGAAGAAGTTTGAAAGTGAACACAAATAACTTATGTTTGATACGATAGAGAAGGAACGAGTGGAGGAATGCAAAGGGAGGGTGACATGGTCTACCACAAAAGTCTCCTTAAGACATTATCTTCCTTCAAAGTCAATACCTGTGTTCTTATATAGTCTTATATAGTCTTTTGTCTGGCAATTTTTTTCCCCCTTGAACCTAACCCCACCAAATTACATTAATTCTTATGGAGAATTGGATTTTTTTAACATTGTTTCACTTAAAGTAGCATTTTTCAGGAATATAAGTACAATGTTACGCAAGGAGTTACTGTAACTGAAGATAGAATTTGGCCCCATCATTTCAGTGTGAGAGAGGATGCAAATCTCTCTGAAAGTGGTCCTCTGGGTAGCACAATACTTTAGAAAATGATTGTGCTTCTCTGTGAAAATCAATTCTGCTCAGAATTAGGAAACAGACAATTATACCACTGTCTCACCTTTCTGTCTTAGTTTGAGAATAAATTAAAACTATTGAGAACTGTTGTTAAATACTAAAGTAGGCTCAGAATTACAAAAGAGAGGGGGCAATACATGTATACTGCAGCTTAGACAGGACTCCAGGAACAATTTAAAAGCTAGGCATTGTTTTTAAAAGTGAACAAGCACAGATGCTTGATTTTAAAATCAGGACTGACACAGACATTGGCATGGGTTGTGCCTTCATGCTGGCATTTCCAAATGAACCCTAGCTAGTAAGATATCATGTCATAATATATTTTCTAATTTTGCACTGAATGAAGATTTCACACATGGTGACACAGCCACCCGAATGAGGTTCACCTGCCAATATTCTGAAACACAAACACATTCCACTGAGACAAGTAGTTCATTACTATTTTCTAGGTGGAATTATTTGCAATAAGGCTTTGGTCCAGAAGAGGTGTGTCCATCTGTAATAGTCATATTTCCAGCAAATTTAACATGTATTTACTTCTGCCACAGTATCTGTTTATGTAGGAGTAATTTAAGCATGCCTCATTATGGGCATAAGTCCATGTCATGACCTATTCAAGACATATGGTTAAGAAAGCTGAGATGGCTGGTGACTAGAATTTACACTTCCGTGTTGTTATATCTGTTTATCTATGCTATTTGTGATATTTCTAAAGCACGTTCATTATCATATATAATCACTGATGACCAAATCCATAGCTCTGTTAAGGAGTTGAAGTGTTCCTGCAGAGCAAAGGGGTCATAAAGAAAGTTTAATCAACTTTCTGGTGATTCTTTCAGTACAAGGAATCCCCAGGTGACATAGGCTAGATTTACAAACCCCAAGCCACAGCCTTTATGGCCAAATGGTATAGGTAGCATGATGAGAAAACTGGTATATTCCAGAAATCCCAAACTGCCAAATTAGTCTCTTGCCAAGAAGTGCAATTTACAGTGGCCCCAAAGTCCCTGGTTAGACCTAAGATGGGGGAAGCAGAAGAATAAAGGTGAAAAAGCACCTTTCCTTCCCTCCCTCCCTATAAAGGGTACTCCTCCAACCCAGTAGAAGATTGGTCACTGAATTTCCATCTAATATGATTATAATGCTGAATAGGAAATTAACCACAAGATCTGGGGTTTCATGAAACTTTTACAACTAAACTCAGGGCATTTGGTTATGTTGTTGAAATGCCCAGTTTAAGGCCCTTTCCCCTTATTTATTTAGTAACTGTACCATACAGTGTTTATTCACATGTACAATCCTATTTAGGATCCCTGACAGTATACTTCCTCTTTAACCTTTCTCTTCCAAAAGAATTGTGTAATAACCAATAATTTCTAGAGTCAGCATTATGTTATGCAGTCAGCAATGACATGCCAGGAGAAAAGATGGCCAGAGCAACATGTAGCATCCTGTGGATCAATCAGTGGCCAGGAGAAGAGGAAAGGGATCATTATTCATGTTAGGTGTGAAAATGCACTTAGCTGGCCACATGGGAAAGGGATTTGTCCCATCAGCATGACTCAACAATCATTGTCTGCCATACAGGGCTTACTTGGACCCCTATTTCCAATTCCTGTGGAAGCTCACCCCAGAGGTTGTTTGTTTTGTCAAGTGTCCCTAACTCACACTGGCCTCTTTAATCCAAATTGCTGTCATTTCTGCCCTTCCATTCTTTTATTTTAGGACAATATCCTCTAAAGTATTTGATTTCAATGGAAGTTGGGAGCCTCTGTACTTTTGTGGCTCTGGGTCTGAGTCCTCACTGCCTCCCTCTGTCAACTAAGGATTGTCCTTTGTCAATGTTATCCCATATGTTTATATAGACATTTTGCTTACTTCTGATCTTTCCCTTTTTTGTTGAACACAGACCAGTGGGCACCCTTTAAGAGGAGAATCACATGTAGATTATTCTCTTCTATTTTATCTGTTTTCTCTCCACATTATTTTTCACACAGCCCTTTATCTTTACCAGGACCTCTTTTTTTTTTTTTTAGCTTCACTCCTTATATAAATAAAAAATGATATAATAGCAAAAATTAAAAGTGCAATATTTGTGATAATGAGCTAATGAAAGTCTGAGTATTACAGTATCATAGTGATGAGTATTTATATTTTAATTGTTGTAAATATATTGGGGAAAAAACTAGGAAAAATAACAGCTAAAGATCTACTGAGCTTTGTTCCCACTGTGATTTTTTTTCTTTTAGCTTTGTTATTATGTTGAATGTGTACTTGACCTACCCTGCTTAAACTGAGCTCCAAAGTTATCCAGCTCTCCAGCCCTGCAGGCTTCCTGACTTCAGTGATGAATGGTATTAGCTATCCTAAATCGGCTTACCTACCACCCAAGAATTATTACCCAGAATAGAAGTTTTCCAGCTAAGATTTATTTTGATCAATGGATGGAAAAAGCTTTGGGATTTGGGACCCCTTGATCACTGTGCAACAGTAGCATACCTGCTAACTGAAGCAATGAGGAAAAATAAATAACTATAAAAAAATAGTCAATTGAGACCAAGGCAGCAATTTGAATTTTTCATGCATAGCGCCTCAGAAGGAAAAGAATGGCTGAAAGAAATTGAAGAAAAACAAGTTCAATGCATCCTGCAAATCCAAATAGACAAGATTAGAAGCTAAACATTACATTTATTACAAGCACACAAATGTTTCTGAAAGTGCTTAATGTGAAAGGGATTGCTAACAAGTAGGAAACAGGTGAACTAAAATCAATAAAATATAAATATATCCTAATTAATTTATCAGATATGTAGCTGAGACATTCTTTAGGATATATTTATAATTTACTGTAAAATTTTTTTAGACATTTTCCAGAGTACTAGCTGATCCAGTAGAAATGGTTTTAAAGTAACTATTTAACTTTGTTATTTCCAAGTCACTTCTTTCCAAATAAGTGTTTTGTTTTGTTTTGAAATGAGATTAAAAGAAGAAAGCATAATCTGTTAAAATGACCTGATAGAATGCAAATAAAATTTCACTATCATGCCTTGGTTAACTAATGATGAGTGGGATTAGCTCCTTCATGTCATTGGGTTTGTATATTTGGAAAGTCACTTATTCAGTTTCTGGGTTATAAAGTTGTCAGCCACACTATGATGTTATTGATTATAATTGTTTGTGATTTTTTTTACAGCATCCCAAAGTGTGATAGATATTTAACATGACCTCCACTTACGATCTAGTTTTTAAGATGGAACAAATGAGGATAAGAAACAAAAAGGGGAGGGAGATGGGATGAGGATGATAAGATTGCAAGAAGAGATCAGGTGTCCTTTACCTGCTGGTGTCTGACACACAAAATAATGCAAGTTTCAGAGTGGTAGCCATGTTAGTCTGTATCAGCAAAAACAATAAGGAGTGCTTGTGGCACCTTAGAAACTAACAAATTTATTTGGACATAAGCTTTCATGGTCTAAAACCCACTTCATCAGATACATGGAGTGAAAAATACAGTAGAGAGGTATAAATACCCAGCATACGAAAAGATGGGAGTTGCCTTACCAAGTGGTCAGTACTTGGTCAGTGCTAATGAACCAATTCAGTTAAGGTACATGGATCATCTTCAGTTGAACTCAATGAGAAATTCACTTCTGTAAATGAAAGCAGAACTAGGCCATGACACTCATTTGTAGCTCAATTCTCTTATCTAGCTGTGCTCAGTTTACCTGATTAGTGGGGGAGGCAGAGGTCATGATATACTTACTTTCTGCCCCATACTATTCAGTGGCTGGTTCTGGCTTGAAGTAGAGCAGCCGCAAGTCTGCTCTTATTTCTACTAGTAGGAACAGCTCTCTACAGCCATTCCTCCAGCCTTGGATCAGCTCTGCACACAGCCCTCAGACAACCTCTTTATTCCTGGAAGTGGAATAGGTGGCATAAATCTCTATGCTGGGGGAATCCTGAGAGGCCTCAGTCCTTGGGTGGATCCCTGTTATTTACCTCTCCCCTCCCCACAACAGAGCTTGAGGCCAGAAGAAACCATTACATCACCTCCTCTGACCTCCTGAATGTAACAGGCCATCAAATTCCACCCAATACCCCATACATGGAGCTCAAAAACTTCAGTTAAACCAAAGCATTTTAGTTCTCAGGAGACCACACCCTAGCAAGTGATCCACACCACATATTGCATAGGAAGGCAAGGGGGGGGAAACAGTTTAAGTTGCTAGTGCAGTTGAGTATAACAAAGGGGAGTAAACACAGGGCAAGATTCAGCCCTCCATCTCAGCAAATATTAATTTGTTTGTAGTCCCTTTTTGCATTTCCTTACAGTACTGAAAATTACTACACAGTGAGCCAGTGCTCCAGGGTGGAGTCTCAATATTGAGGGTCAGCAGAAGCCAGGAGTGCTACTGAAGCAGCATATTCACTTCCTAGGGGAGTGCTTCCTGTCACTACTCATTGCATCTTTGTTGCTGAGCTAGCCTGGGAGCAACGTTGGTGTGATCTAAAAGAACTCACCAAGAAAGGTCACTGTGGAAGGCCCAAGGAAGTTCTCAGTAGGAGACAGAGAAAGAGGTCCTCTGCTAAAGGCATTCAAATACATGTATTTTTAACAACATCCTTCAGCTACATAATATACTTTTTATATTTTAATACATAGGGAATTATAAATGATTCATCACTATACATGTAACAACATAGATTATACCAGTTTCAGTATGTTGTGTACATTAGAGACCTGCTGGATCTGCTTAAACTATGTTAACCCTTTATATTGATTTCCTATCAATATGCTAAAGCTCTGTCGTGGTGGAATTCTATAAATAGCTAATCTGGGACAGATACTCTTTTTTTTTTTTTGTCTTCCATTTTTTCCTATTCCCTCCATGTTATTTTCATTTTTCTGTCTTGTATCACTGATATCAATGGTGATTCCCACATCTTCAGAAAAATGAGCCTCTTACAACCTTTCCAGTTTGACTAGATTAGAAATGAATACCTCCATGAGTGCCTTTGCTTTAGAGACTCATTTATTCTCAAGTTAGTGTATACAAATACCTCATAAATAGGCATGACCTAAATACTTTATGACCTAAATAGTCATAAAAAACCTCAAAGGGTTCAGAGGTTCAGGTCACTCTGAACACTTGTCTAAAAGCTAGGATTCCTATCCTTAGCCAAAATGACCAAGGATGTTGGGCCTATTAATTTCTAGTCCAACTCCATTGGTCTATGTAGTGCTGAACCAGCAATTAATGTGTTTCCCTCAATTGGGAATCTTGTGAATACAAATATTCTGAGCTACCATGTCAGACTTCATATAACCAAACCATCTCACCTTACCCAATTCACAGTCATAGATCTTTGATGTAGGTTGTGTCATCTTGCATATCACCATTCCTCTGGGCACCGTTGTTATTTTAGAAACAACTTAATTTATTAAAAAAGCAGAGTCCTCTTAAATAGATACCAGTTCAGAAACCGTTCTGTTTAAAAACAACAATAATAATATCTCCACGCCATGGGCAAGACTCTGCTATTCATTACACTGATTTTTTCACCTATGCAGCTGCATTAAATACCACAAAGTTACTCCTGATTTTCCCTGGTGTGTACAGTGGAAGTATCAGAGTCAATGTTTTTGTACTGCTTATATAGAGTCTGCTTCTTGTCTCACACCAGGGAAAATCAAAGGTAAAATCACTAAAGCTGAAAGAGTAGCAATGTTATAAAAAGAGCATGGGGGAGGAAGAGAACCATAAATTCCCTATGCCGCAGATGAGAAACAAAGGAGAGGTGTATAACAATGTAAACCTTGAGATAGCGTGTGATGATTAGTCTAGATATGACTTGCCAGGGAAATGTCCACCATCTGCTACTACCCACTGGTGCCCTGAAAATATATCCAGTCTGCTAATATTTCCTGGAACCAGAACTAGATTAATGCTTTCAATTTCATTTTGTAAGGGATTCACACAATTTTGTATGAGGTCCAATTTGCATAGTCTGCAGGTCCTAAAGTCTGAAAGGGCTCACATTCGAACCAAACTATTTTTCCTTATGGTTAAATTTTCTTATAAACTAATAGGCTAAATTTAGTAGTGCTAGCTTCATGCCCATTTGCAGGTGTTCATGTTGGTTTACTGAATCCAGAGGATTGAAACAATTGATGAAACAACTCTGATCTCAGTGTAGCAAATTTTCTCCATATAAAATTAGGATACAATTATCTTTAAAATATAAAGGATAATTTTCCATTATGTGGGGGTATTTCTGGACTATATAGCACTCTATTAGGTTTACACTATGGTATCAGGAGCTGTGGCCTTAAGGACTGAGCTTCCCAGACAGACAGCTTGGGAAGAGCACTCCAAAGTTCTTGTTGTTATGCACAGCCAATTGGTGCCAGACACAGAATATACCAGATTTCTTGCAAGCTCTTAGTCAGATTGATCACTGAACCCCACATACACAGAAAATAGCCCTTGTTATGCACTCTGTTAAAGTGAGTGGAGTTACACTTGAAAGGACTGACCTAGAAAAGGTAGATTAGGCAGTGTCATTCATCCTTTTTCATTGTACAAGAGCTAGGACACATTAAATAAAATTGAAAGGGAGAAATTTTAAAAATAATTCAAGGAAATCCCAGCATAGTAATTCCTATGTTTTTATGACTTCTGATGCAGCAATAGAATTGTAAGATTTTCCTTTTAAAATTAGCATATTATCCAAAATATAAAATAATGGCTAAGTACCAATAACCAGAGAAACCACAGATGTTATTAAGTTATTATGCCACTGTCAGAACTAAACGGATGCAGAATTTAGGCTAAGACAAAAGGTTGTTTTCCCCCCCCTAACTTTTCCAATTGGTATCAGAGGTCTCAATTAATATTGATAACAAACAGCAAATAATAATTTATTATTCTACTTATTAGAAAAGCAACTTCAGCAAGAAATTTACAAGCTCAGGCACCCAGACCAATGTTAATGATTCACATTTCTCCATCCCCTTCTCATGAATCTGTCCTTTTACCTTATCTATCTTGTTAGTAACACCGCAGCCATGCATATGTTTTTGTTCTCTGTGCCTAAGCCAAGGACAAATTTTTCTTATGACGTCTTAGCTTCCAGATTATGATAGCTAAGAGTACAAAATGGCTGTGGGTTATGCCCAGTCCAGTTCTCTCACAACACTTGCATGTCTGCACCTCTTTCTTGGGCAACACCAGTGGGAATGAGAGAATGTTTAGAGTTCTGGCGTATTAAGTTGTACCTGTTATAAGAGGTCTCAGGTTCTAATTGAAGACTTTGGGAGCTACTGTAATAATAAATAAATAAACTACATCATAAGTGTGGTCCTGGGATGACACTGCCAAAGTCCAATAGGACACAGGAGCTTATCTGTAATTGCTACATATAGATGCTCCATCTAATGTACGTAGGTAAGGGACTGAACTGAAGATGTAGGTGACTTGAACTGATTTCCATGCCAACCCAAATAGCTACAGCTCGAGGATATTCTTCTAGATTTCAGTGTAGCATTCCAGTTTCTCACTAAACACAATTACAAATTGAGTTGAAATATTTTTTTTAAAAATGTACTGCGTAGGTTGTGTGATAAAGTCTACTTAAATGTGATATCTACTTATTTCCCAACCCAATGGAACACTTCTGGCATTATAAAAGATTTAAATGAAAACAGTCTTGCAGCAAATGTGCAAGACAAGAATCAGGGAATCTGGTGTCTATTGTTTTCTCTGGCCCAGGCTTCCTATTTGATCATGCACAAATCATGGCTATGTTTTACTAATCTGCAAAATGGACATTGTACCTTTACAAGGATACTGTGAAACTTAATTTATGAATTTTGTGAAAGTGTCTTTAAAGTGTTTTTTTTTCAAGATGTTGTTTAGATGGAAAGTGTTATTATAAGAAGAATAACAATAATAGGAGCTGCACACATATTTTCCACTGCATAACAGTAAAAATCTAGCCCCCAGTGTAAACAGATAGTCACAGTGAGACACATTCGGAAGCTACCTATTAAAGCATATTGTATTAGGAACTCCCATGCTTAAGGGAGTAGAATAGTGGAAAATTTCTGCAACTCCCTTACCTACCTTGCTGACTCAGTTACTGTCAGACACAGTAGGTTTCCCAGCTCTCTTGTGACCAGTGTGGAAAATCACCCTCAAGAAAGGTATACCCGTTGCCAATAGCAGCAAGGGTAGGATGATGGAAGATATTCTTGTTAGCATTGGTCCTATGGGATAACTGCTGTGACTCTTAGTTTCTTTCTGCCCCGCCCTCCCTTCTAGCTTTCCAGGTCTTTGCTCTGCTGCTAATGGAATGAAATAATCCATGAATCTGATAATGCTTCTGTGGTGTCATCTTAACATGAAAACTCTGGCTTTGATCATCCTGCCACTAGCACCATTTTTACTTCATTGCCTTTAGTAGAGTTACTCCTGATTTGTGCTGACAAAAGTGAGATGAGGATCAGTCCTTCTGAAAGCCCCTTGTTGGAATGCATATAGATACAAAAGCACCTGAATTCACTTAATGATATACAATGTATGTGCACAGCTAGTAGCACAACATATACAATGAGGAGGATGAAATGACGTATAAAGAATTCACTATAACATTTTCCAGCTTCTGTCATTGTCCAGAATTGAGTAAGTGTAAGGCTGCTCTAATAGTGCATAGCTGTGCAGTTAAAGAAATAGTGTAATACATGAATCATTTCACCACTCAAATAGGACCATAATAAGAAAGCTAGGGGTCCTAACCTCACATTCTGTATAAATGATAAATGTATTACAATCTTCCCTACCTTTATGTATTTCTCCTTGATGTATGCAGTGTAAGAGGACCAGTTTAAGATCTTTCCCAAGACATTCTGTAAGGTAGTTTAATGTTACATGGATTACTGAATTATACTTTTAAATATGTTCAGTGAATCAACAAGTTAAATGACAATGCTCAAATACCTTCAGGTTGAACTGCATCATTAGAGTATCACTTGATGTGCCTGGGCCTGATAATATTTCTTGTTTGGAGTCTGCAGCCACCAGACATGAAAACAAAACAATTAACATTAAACTATACCCTCAGTGTCTAAAAACTAAGGAGACAAATAAAAATAGCTGTGTGAGAGGGAAGTTAATACAGGGAGATCTGTTTACAGCATTATGAAGACCTCAAAGGGATTTGTACATGCCATCTGCCTGCAGTGATGTGTGTGAGAAATTCCATGTCAGACTGTTTAGTTTAGCAAACAGAATTCCAAGTAATAGGGTTTCTGAAAAATGTGAGCACCCACGGGTATTGTGCATTCACCAGTAACTGGAACCATTCAGACAGAAACTTGGTCTTTTTTTTTCTTTCCAGTCTGTAATATTTTTTTGTAGTTTACACAATGTAGAACTCAATGCATTGAGAGAGACTTTATGACCTTTTAACACAGGTGCCAGTCTCTCTCTCTCTCTCTCTCTAAATATGAGGTGTGTGTGTGTGTATATATATATATATACACACACACCTCTTAGCATGCTTGCCACTTTTTCTAATGGTAACAAGCAAACCTCATCACCCCTGTCATTTCACTGCACAACTTCTTTTTGGTGTCTGCTTCTGTTTCGTTTTGTTGTTTGGGAGTGCTCAGTAGTAAGTTTCTGTGTTTAAAAGCACAAAGGTCTGAGTTCTATCCCCACTGATTACTTTGATGCACAGGCATTTTCAGTGTGCTGGTGTATGTGAAGACTCTCACAGACATGGAGTCATTACAAACAACAAGAAAATCCCATCTCAGAGCAGGCCATTTTCTTTCAGTCTTTGCCTTATTTACATGTCTATTTACTAGTGCCAAATTTTCTAGAGAAGAAGATGACTGTGGTGATGTATGAAAAAGCAGGGAAGAATTTGAAAAAGGAAAGCATGATGGGCTAGGTGGCCTTTTCCTGTACTTAAATGTGCCTTATATTCGTATTATCCCTAAGACCATCAGTCTATGGCAGTCTATCTATTTCTCACCACTCTTGCAGCAGGAAAAGGACATGTGGAATTTTATATCCTTTCTGCACATACAGGTTTTCTAGGGTCTTTGCCCATCTTCATGAAAGTTCAGTTAACATGGCTGTCACTGGGAAAAAAAAGATGGTGAGCAGCCATAATTTAACAGCACAAGTGCAGAGCAGAGAAATAGTTATTCAATGGAAGCACTTTTTTTAAGCATATCTGTGTCCCTGCCAGCAGGTATATGGGATCTTGGGGAGCAATTACCACACAGGTGGGGTGCAAAATAAATTTATTAAGAAAATGCGAAAACAGGGAAAATTCAATAGTGAGGGGTATGGGGTTTGCTAAAGTGGACAATTGGGAGAGGTTTCTGTTTTAGTAAATGGGATAGGGGGTTTCAACAGTGGGGTACGATACAGTGGGGTACGATACAGTAGGCAACCAATTAATATTGAAGCATAAATGTAAACAGGTGGCTAACAATTCCTATGTAAAAAGTGTGTCACAGCAGCATATAATCAACTAACAGCATGGATAAAATGTGTTAAACAACCAACAATTTCAGGTAACAATGTAAATGTAAAATGTGAGGTGTCTTAGAGAGAAAAGGGGGTAACCAATGGGGTTTTATGCTAGAAAGAGAGAGAGAAGACAGGCTGTGAGTAGAAACAGCAGAGAAGTAAAAGTTGGGGGATGGGGGAAGAGGAGCATGTGGTGGGGGGAGATTTAAACTCAGGGAGACACAGAGCAGACAGGCTGCAAGTTGAAACAGCAGAGAAGTAAAGGTTGGGGAATGGGGGAAGAGGAGCATGTGGTGGGGGGAAATTTAAACTCAGGGAGACACAGAGCAGACAGCAGAGAGACAATTATACAAACACAGCAAAATCTTATCTATGATTTAACTTAACCAAAACTACACAAATTAGCAAATATCAAAACACAATGCAACAATTCTTAAACTTAACTTAACTACAGCTATGCAAAATGAAATTACAACTTATCTAGACTAAAAGACAAAATCTAACCTAATGGGTGCACCTTATACTAGGGGTAGTTTCAGAGGGCAGAGTGCTGTGTGCCCAGGTACAGTCCAGGAAGACACAGGAAACAGATTACAGATACAGACCAAGGGGAGTTTAAGAGAGGTTTTAAGACACAGACCAAGGGGAGTTTAAGAGAGGTTTTAAGACACAGACCAAGGGGAGTTTAAGAGAGGTTTTAAGACACAGAGTTTAAGTCTGTGTGTTGGGGAAACAGAGCCAGCAGCTAGAGTGATTAAGTATAGAAAGTTTCACAGAAGAGAGGTTCTCACCAGTCCCCAGACAGCAGCAAGACTGAAGCAGCAATCAACATCAGAAGAAGCCAGGAGGGCTCAGCACGGTCTTGATCAGCAATAGGTCTCTCAGGCAGCAATTCGTTCTTCGTGGGGTGGGGGGTTAAAAACGGGGGTACGCTCAAAAATAAAATGAGCGGGGGGGGGTTTAAAAACAGGGGTACGCTCAATAATAAAACGAGAGCGGGGGGGGTAAAACAGGGGTACGCTCAATAATAAAACGAGAGCGGAGAAAGGACCCCCCAGAACCCCTGCCTGATCAGGCCAGGTAGCAATGCAGGAACCTTTCTGATGCTAGTTTCAAAAATGCCTGTTCTTAAAAGCAAACTCAGGCAGTTTCCCTGCCAGTAATGCTGATAGGCTCCTTCTGTCACAGGGGAGGAGTTCAGAGAAAAACTACAGGTGAGTATAGAGACATGCCTGGACAGAGTTCCCCCTCATGACTCAAAAGCACATGAGGCCTATGACTCATGCCCAGGATCTTCAAAGTACATTGATCTTACAGCTTGGACAGAGCCTTGCCCTACACGGAGCCCAGGTTTAACGAGGTGATAACAGGACCAACCCTTTGAACAGGGCAGTTATCCCACTTGAGCACAAGTGGCCATCCCTTTCAGAAGGGCAATGGCTCTTTGTAAACAACTTAAGGGGCCCTCCCTTTGAGAAGGGCAGTGGCCCTGGTAAATAATTTTAACAGCCAGGGAGGGGCGGCCACAGGAGAGCAAAAACAAAATGGAGAAGGGGACAGCTGTAACAGACAAAATGGAGTAGGGGGAAAGCTGTAACAGACAATCTGGTTATAAATAAATTCAAATGGCAATTGATATGACTGTTTCAATTGCATGCTAGATGGACTAAAAATTCATCTTACCCATGCAACCTATGAAGTACCTTTGTTCAGAGTACCTGATGTTTGCCAGGCCACATCATCCCGGGTCCTTTAAATACTATTGAATATGATTTAAGGTACTAACAGACAGATTTTGAAAGGTCCCTCATTGTGTGTAAGATGTAGGATTGTGCACTGGGGGGTGGGAGGGAATGTAGTGTTATCCTATGGCCTCTGTGCAAACTAAGCTGTTTAGACAGTGCAAAGGAGTGTATGGCAGGCATAAAATATTATTTCTCCCCCAGATTTGTACTACTTCTCCAGAAGCTCCTGATGCATAAGCTTGGGGGGAGGAGTAGAAGTGGGCAAAAGGAGTGGAATAGAGGGGAAGTTTCCCTTTAAAAATCATGAGAACAACACCTGGAGTTTAGATGTGAAAATGTAAAAAAAATAAAAGAATAAAAATAAAAGGTTGATATTTGAGAATGCAAAAACGTTTGTGCTTATTTACAATTCTTCTGAGCTGATTCACTCACCTCTTAAACCAGAGGTGGGCAACCTGTTGCCCACGGGCCACATGCAGTCCATTCTGATTGTGGGCTTCAAGACATTTTGCTGACTTTACTGTCCGCAGGCACAGTTCTCCGCAGCTCCCAGTGGCCATGGTTCATCATTCCCAGCCAATAGGAACTGTGGGAAGCAGTGGGAACCACAGCCACTGGGAGCTGTGGGGGCAGGGGCTGTGTCTGCAAATGGCCAACGTCAGCACAGTGGTTCATAGCCTAAAATCAGCTTATCTTGATAGGCCATATGTGACCCAAAGCCCACAGGTTCCCTACCACCATCTAAAACTGAAGCCTGAAAATTAGTTTTTTTTCTGAAATCTCCAGGCCCCGTTTTTGTATTTGAACATGTAAAGGGTATTTTATTTTTTAACAATTTATCCATTTGATCTTTAGCAAGAATTATTGTTGCAAGGTAACTGCTATATTAATTTGATTTTTGTTGTTTTGTCTCTTTTTAGTTATAAATGTCAGGGTCAAAGTCTCTATGACCTGTGCCATTTTCTGTAACTATGCCTGCCTGCTTTGCATTTGAAGGTCAAGACAGATGTGTGGTTAAGGTACAGGACTTCAAGTTAGAACATTTGGGGCAAGACTCAACGCTTATGTAAGTCATCAAAACTCCCTTGCCTTCCATGGAGCTGTACCAATTTACATCAGTTTAGCTTATGGCCCTTCAATTCTATTTCCGAAGTCTTCCAGAGACTTTCCCTCATGATCTCAAACAAGACATCTATTCATGCTGTGATTCAGTTTCATCACTTGTAAAACAGAAATAATAATCACATACTTCATTGGAGCAATGTAAGATTAAAATTCATTAATGTGCAAAAAAGGTTTTGAGATCCTTAGATAAAAATAGTTATAAAATAGCAAATACCATACCTACCCCTATCTAGACAAGAAAAACACAAAGGAAAGGAAAGGAAATCATAATCACAGTTTACAAAAGCAATTTGACACCAATGTAACAGCAAATCCGACTCCTTTTTCCTATTGTTTGCTAATGTTCACCCTATCTACAAACTTCTCCCTCCATCTCTCCACCTCCCAGCCCTTGATCCATTATTATTATTATGTTAACCCTCTACTTTAGCTTACAAACTGTTTGGGACTAGAATCCATTTTCTTCCCTTCTTCTGTACAGCACCATGCATATCAAAGGCACAATATAAATAGGAATATGGTATGTTACTTGCCATTTATAAACTCATCCAGATATAAATTTACTGCCTGGCTTTTGGTTTTATGTGGTATATTATTGCCTTTGTAGAAATCAGAGGTTATTTTGGTGCTAAAAACTGGTCATTCTGACTTTCATGGATTGCTTTTCATGCAGTGCAGTGGCTAAGAGAGGTGAGAGAACTGTCTATTTTGTAAAGAAAAAGCTGAGACTGTTCATTTCCTGTCACTTAGGGCCTATTACAGCAGAATAATTTCATCATTTAGAATTTTAGATGAAAGTATAAATAGTCTAAAGCTACACTGCATCCCAGAGGTGAGAGGATGGATTCTATTTGCCATCATAATATGAGATGTTTAGCCCCTGCTATGAACCAAAAAAAAAAAAAAAAAAAAAAGGCTGCTAACTGGCAATATGTGGAGTTATGGTGCAGGTAAAAAACACTCTAGAATGCTTCTTCATAACAATATGCAATACTGAAATTAACACATGTCTATTATCACTGCTTGCAACTCTGCAGGAAGCTAATGGAAAATGGTTTAATCTTTTTCATGCTCCTCTAGAAGGAGAAACATAAGATTTCACATATGTGGTTGTGAATTTTCCCTCCTCTCTTATTTCCTGGTCAAATTCTTATTTCACAGCAGCTTCTATTATTTAGTGTCTCAACTACAGACTCAGTAACTAGCTGTAGTTATCAAGGATCCAATCATTCATTTTTAGTAATTGATGTCCTCGGTGATCCATTGTGTTAATGGTTAGAAAGGGAGAGGATGAAGTGTTAACACTACCTCTCTCGAATCAGTTTCAGGTAGTTCTGTTTCCAAAGCTGTTGAAGAAAAGGCATTAATTATACATTTCTATTATGACAGAGCCAACATCAGCAGCGACTAAAACATAATTTGTTTAGGTGGCAATGCAGGCTGTTCTCTGATCAAGTTTTGTTTCCCACAGGGAGGCATCAGTCTTAAATTACACACAGCAAGCAGGCAAGAAAAAGGAAGCAAACAATAAAACACTTCCCAGGGGAATAAAGAATGAGTATCTGTCGCTAAGTATCCTATTAAATAAATAAAATCTACATTTCTGTCAGTTATTTTTTAAAAAATCAGCAAAAGAGTTCGGTTTTAATTAAAAGAAATTTTTATTTTCTTCCACACTTTAGAATTGTATTCTGATCATATTTTAATTTTAATGCAAATATAACTTCTTTTTAGGTTAAATTCCCCCCCTCCCAAAAAAAAAAAAAGAAAAGAAAAAGAGAAGGAATCTTCGAGAAATGCCCAGAGGCATAGAAACAGTGGATGTTTTATTTTCTTGCCTCTTATGAGTCCTGAACATTAAAATACATTAGCAACTTAGAATATTTTTGGATATCATTTGATTTGGCCTACTTTGGGAAAGTATGCTTATGTATGCATACACATATATGTAGTCATGTGCTGGTACATCTTGCTGATATACTCGGGGTTCAACTGATTGCCATAGTTGGGACTGGAAAGGAGTTTTGCCCCAGATCAGACTGGCAGAAACCCTGGGGTTTTTTCATCTTCCTCTGAAGCATGGTTCCCCATTTACACTAATATAAATGGTGGATTCTCTGTAACTTGAAGTCTTTAAATCATGATGTGGGGACTTCAATAACTCAGCCAGAGGTTATGGGTCATTACAGGAGTGGATGGGCCAGGTTCTGTGGCCTGCAATGAGTAGAAGGTCAGACTATATTTTATGAGTCTAAATACATTCATGTTCACCTAGGCACCTAAAATTCTAAATGATGAAATTATCCTTCTGTAATAGGTCCTAAGTGACATGAAATGGCCAGTCTCCACTTTTTCTTTACAAAATAGACAGCTCTCTCACCTCTCTAATAAGGTATTAAACACATACTTAACTTTACTTTTGACTTCAGTGGGACTACTTGTGCTTAAAATTAGGTACATACTAAAGAAGCATACTGAATCAGTGCCCCCAGAGGAATGTTTTGTACTTGCATTTAATTTTTTAACTGAAACAAACTGTTGTTTTTTATTTCCTACTGTAATTTGGATTTTAATATCATTTCCCTGGACTATTTCAGCCTCACAGTATGCAGAGTGCACCAAGGAAAAGGCAAATATGAGCTAATGTCTTGTTATCTCAAACACCTTATAGAGAAACAATACAAACAAGGATGTGCCATGTGCCAGTTCAAGCTTCTTCTTGTTGCAACATTCCATTTCATCCCACTTCCCTGATTATATACCCAGTGGAACTTAATAGCAATTTCAGTTTAAAAGATATCCATACAAATTCCTACATGCATATTATTTACCCCACAGACTGCAATTACTCCTTTGAAGCTGTTATGGTTTGCCATACATTTGCACAATTAGGTTCTTTTTAAAAACAAAGGAAAGAAGTATGTATAACATAATTCCTTATGGAAAATACTTAGTAAGTGCACTCAGCAGGTACTTTTTAAAGTAAAACTGTTAATGTTTCCTTTATTTTTAAACCTCCTTATTCAATCCTGCCAGAGGGATTACATAACAGCTGATTCCCTGCCAAATGTTTTTTTTGATAAGAAAATAAAAGTGAGAGCTGTTTTAAATTATATAAATATCAACCCTTTCTTCCCCCTACATCCTTATATGAGTAAATGTTTTAGTTTTAGCATGGGGTGTTTTTACAATTAAAAAATGTCTAAATGGATATTTTTACCTCCTTTGGAAAATGTGTGGAATGTCCAGATATGTGGTCTGAGAGCATATATGTCAAATACTTCTTCCAAACACATGTAGATGGCCAAGTCACATTGTCAGCTTCCCAAAGCAAACCAGTGTGTCTGATGAAAATGCAGCTAAAACCTTATATGAAGCTATGAAAATGTCAAGAGAGTGACAATAAAAAACCTGGTTTCAGCTGACCTCAATCATCTACATGTGTTCTTAGTCTCATTGTTCATAACTGAAGTGAGGATCAAAGGATTAATATGGCCTGGTGACCTCAGATTACATTACTGTGAGCCAGAATTGTCACTCATTACAGAAGTGGCAGAGGCCACATGTGCTGTTGATACATTATGTGTGTGTAATCTCTGGGGAGGAAATATGGGTTACCCTATGGTTGGACACCCCAAGTCAAGGAGCAGAATTTCTAAAATTGCTTTAATAGTTAAGAGTTAGTCTGCATACCCAAAACTGATATTACTTACATATAGAGCACTACATTGAATCATACCTAGGTCCTTTGGTTTATATTGAAATTACTTTCTCAACTGCCATACAGTATATACAATGTCTAGAGCAGATGAACTACTGGCAGTGAAGTAGATGAATTGCCAACAGCCAGCAATTTTCTTCTGAACATTTGAAGATAGCCAGGAAACTGATTCTGGGATGACTAGAGGCAAACCATTCCACACTTCCATGGTTATTGTTAATGTATGTCAATATATGTGTAGAAATATAGGTACATATATAATATATATTATTTCCACAACCACAAACTTGCTAGAAAGAGAGCACGAGAGATTATATTGCTATATGGATATATAGGTATGTGGATATATAAAATAGATATATGTACATGGGAAAGATATAAGAAAGGCAACCCTGGGAATAAAACCTGGGAAAATGAGACGTAAGCCTGAGGGAATCCAACTGTCATTAGACAGGATTCAGTCTAATTAGTGATTTCATCTTATGGAAATTGGATGTGAACAGAGTTAGAACCAGAATACTCATGGCATCAGATCCAATGAATGGCTTTTAAAATTGCATCTGTTCTATATGATGTAACTTTCTAAACCTCCTCATACAAAGACAGAATATCAAGTCAGTGAAAGTTTATGAAGTCTGATAATAAGCTTTGCATTTATAACACTGATTATCTCTGAGGAGCTTGTGAGTGAGAAGGGTAGGGAGTTAGGGGAAAGGCCATATAAACAGAAATGGAAACCATGGAGAAGAATTGTTCTTCTTTCTTTGCTTGTTGCTGCACCTGCTGTAAGTGAGGCTGTGGGAAAAGGAAACATTTCACCTGGCATCACTCCAGTACATAAATCCCACTGTATCTGGTTCAAATAAAAGAAGTCTTCTCTTCTACCCCCTAACATGTCAGTTTATAAAAAGAAAAGCTTTCCCTCTCTAATCCACATAATTAAATCCTTCAAGCTTCTCCTATTTTCTACTTTACCACAACATTAAATAGGGAATAAAAACCAATGGTGGAGCAAAGATAATTAATCAGTTCTATTTTAAAGATAGTTACAATGTGGTATCGTGAAAGCCTGAATACTGAATTTTAAATCAGGGTCTTCACAGTTAATCTGTCCATTTAGTGAAAAGAACCTTTTTATTATTATTATCCCCTCTACCATTCACCCTCTTAGGCAAATACTCTGCCTACAAAACGGTGTCCAGTGAGTAATTTTATTTTACAGAGTGGAAAAAAGATTCACTCGATTAGGTATATGGATGTATATGTGTTTGTGTATTTACCACAAAAAATAGAAAATATATGTGACAATATGGGTTTATGGTGTAAATATGAGCACAATGACATAGACAAATGGACAAACAAAACAAAATATCCTGGTAAAAACCTGGCACTATTAAAGTCAGTGGAGGACCTGTTAAATCATCTAGTTTATTTTTTACCCAAGATTGTTCCATGCTTTAGGAATTTTCGTAAATCCATATCCTGATTAAAATACACCCAAAGCTTATAAAAGTTCACATCAGAAACCAGTTCAAGCCCATCCATGTACAGTTATGCTCAAGTGCTATCTCCATGCTTTATAAAAATATCAAAGAATAGGGCTTTTACCACTTCCCTTGAGAAACTATTGCAAAGTATAATACAGTTAACCTCAGTATCAATAATGTCTCCCACATGAAATTGCCTCTGCACATCCTATGTGGCAAAGGAGCAAGACGCATTCAAAATAGTAAATCATAAGAGGGTGTGCATTCATAACCACAATTATAAAAGGCCTACTCTGCTCACTATCCTCTTCTACCAGCTGGAGTCATCATAGAGCTAGCTTCTGAGCAATTTGATTAATCATCTTCTAATTTAGTTAGGTTAAAACCAAGAATGACTAAAAAGCTGTTGCCATTAGTTTTGGCAATAAAAATAATTCTTTATAGTTCCACCTTCACTGAGGGATTGAAGAATAGTATTTCCCTCATTAAGACAATTCCTCGAAGGAAGACTGAAAAGCCTTAGGACAGTTTGACATGTGTGCCTGAACAAGGACAAGATACTATGTTAAAAAGACTTCAGGGAACCAATGTTTCATACCACCCTTAAAATTTAGAATTCCGAATATATTCAGATACTAGCATAAGTGCCCGGCGCTGCTCGGGTCAGTCGGAGGTGGGGAGGTGGCATACAGCTGACACCCCCTGACCAACCCCAACACCCACCCCTCACCCCCCCCGATACCTTCCCACCCCCCCAAGCAAACCCAACACCCCCACCTCACCCCCCCGACCAAACCCGACACCCCCACCTCACTTACCGTCCCACCAAACCCAACTCAGATCTGTCACAGGCGGGGAGGGGGCCCAGAGCCGAGGGATTCCGGGGACCTTCGCAGGTGGGGGGTGGCACAGAGCTGATGGATTCTGGGGTTCTGTTTGGAGGGGGAGGGGCAGAGAACTGAGGGATCTCCGGGGTTCCGTTGGGAGGGGGGGGGAAGTGAGCTGAGTGATCTCCGGGGTTCCGTTGGAGGAGGGAGGGGTAGTGAGCTGAGTGATCTCCGGGGTTCCGTTGGGAGGGGGGAGGGGCAGTGAGCTGAGTGATCTCCGGGGTTCCGTTGGAGGAGGGAGGGGCAGTGAGCTGAGTGATCTCCGGGGTTCCGTTGGAAGGGGGAGGGGCAGTGAGCTGAGTGATCTCCGGGGTTCCGTTGGAGGGGGGAGGGGCAATGAGCTGAGTGATCTCCGGGGTTCCGTTGGAGGAGGGAGGGGCAGTGAGCTGAGTGATCTCCGGGGTTCCGTTGGGAGGGGGGAGGGGCAGAGAACTGAGGGATCTCCGGGGTTCCATTGGAGGAGGGAGGGGTGAGCTGAGCGAGTGAGGTGTCTGTTGGAGGGGGGTATTATGACATCATCACCACCTAACTGCCCAGCCGATGTGATTGGCCCTGAAAGACTTTCACCCCTGGGGGGCGTCAGAGGTGAGATCCGAAAATTTTTCGACCCTTACCAGCATCTAGACCCCAAGACCCCTCACTGTACCAAATTTCAAGTCTCTGGCTCAAACGGTGCGGGAGGACTTCGCAGTCATACGTACATACATACATACATACATACATACATACATACACCACTTGACTTTTATATATATAGATTCAAATCTACTAATTAAAGGCTAGATTTCCACTGGACCATAAGTGTCCATGCAAGGAATTAAAGGGAATTATGTCCCACCCTCTCCACATACCTTCATTGTTGCACTCTGTGTAAGCTCAGCATGACTTCAGCTATAGGGAATGAAGTAACCTCTTCATGGCTGCTGGTGATCACTCCAAGCCTGTGGGGTGGGAATGGTGAAGGGTAGGGAGAAGGCTGACTCCCCCCACTCTTTCCAAATGTGTTGGCCAGTAGACTGAGCAAGGGGAGATGCAAGCTACACCTCTCTTCCTCCGGCCCTCCAGAAGTAAAGGGAGAGCAGAAAATGAATTGTAACTCAGAAAGCCACACTTCCTTCTTTCCGGGGTGATGCTGTGCCACATGCCACTTCACAGTGCTGAGAGGAAACGCTCAGTGTATCCCAAATTAGAAAAGGTGATGCCACTTTAGTATCTCAGACAACATGTTTTGTGTGGAAGTTAATCAGTTTAAAATACAGCACGAAGGTTCTCATCAAGACCTACAGATCATTTTAATATTGTAGACTAACTGAGCTTACATTTCTTTTAAAAATAAGGAGTGGGGGGAGAAAAGACATGGTAAGAAATGAAAATCATCCTTTCTATATGTTAAAAATGTGTACCAGAAATAACCCAAGTAAGGGTATTATTTTTAGAAGGCAGAATCTGAAAAGACATGCCAAGAGATGTCAAAACTGATTGAAACGCTCAGCCTTGACAGCTCTGAAATTTGCAGGTTGAATACCTGCCACAATTTGTGCATGATCCTCTATATTTTTCAGCCAGTAGGTTTGGCTATCAGTGTAATATAAATGGATGAAGGAAATCAGGAAACTATAAGATATTTGCTAGTTTTATTTCACTCCCCCAGCTTTGCAAATTCTATATTATTTACCACTCTGATACAGTTGAAAGGTTAAGATCAATGTGGATCACTGACAGATTTTTTTTTTATTTTTATTTTTTTTATTTTTTTTTGCACATAGTACATTATTATACACACTTCAGAAAGGTCAAATTGGGCAGACTTCTTATGCAAAGTTTATTCTTTAATAGCCTGATGATTCTGCCCTCATTATTAGAGTCAAACAATCATTATATTCCTGGTTTTTTTAAAACTTATTTCTCCATAAGCAATGTTATGCAGGAAAGAAACACCATGTGAAAATTATAAACAATAGTGCTGATTCTGGTCTGTTACATGAGTGCAAATATAGAGTAATTTTATGGAAATCTAAGAATTTATACTTTTATAAAAAGGGTGTAATTGAGAGTCAAATCAGGTACAGTGTGCTTTCATTAAAATAATAGAGCCCATGCAACTATAGAGTATTTTCTCTCACATGATACCAAAGTACCTTAAATATATTAATGAAATAATCCCACACACCAAGGGAAGTAAGTATTATTAATATTATTATAACTTGTGAGGTCAGAAAACCGAGTCATACAGTTGTAATGTGTATTGCCTACAGTGACACAGTAACTCTGGAACAGTTGGGAATCCCAGGTATCCTGCAACTAATTTCTGTACTTGGACAACTGACTCACCCTTCTTTTCAGCAAAGAAGGAAATTAAACTAAGGTCTTCACAGTGTCAGCCCAGTATAATGGGTAACAATAGCATGCCTGCTACCGGAACATTGTCACTCATACAGCTCCCATTTAAACCCCACTGAAGGGCCAAATGCTGGCCCCACTAAAGTAAGTGGAAAATCTGTATTGTTCTTGAATGGGAGCAGGATATGGCCATACAGATTTAGGTGGGCTATACAGCCTAGTATGGTCCATCACTTTGGAGTGTTTTCCATCTTTTAGTAGAACAAGTTGGAAACCTCTGTTTAAAATCTGATAATAAATTTCTTACTGACAAATCTCAAAATCTGCCAGTTTAGATTTTTTCTTTACTATTTTTTCTGTTTTTTTTCTCAGACACGTCTAGCAGAATTCCTGTTAGACATAAAACTGGATTTTCTTTGCTTTGCTTCCCCATAACTATATATGCCCAATCTGAGATGTTTTCACTAAAGGATTAATTATACTTAATCAGTCTCATAGTTAGATTTTGTTGTTCATGACCTTTGATAGAATTAACCGCTTTATTTGTTAACCACTGTACAGGCATCTATTCCTTCATAAACAGAAATGCAATATTTAGAAAAGTTACATTTTCCCCTGTAGCAAAGTAGATAAAAATAGGCACTCATATACTTAGGTATTCTGTATTTAATATAAGTCCATTACTAAATCCTGATGTTTCAAAGTGTAAATAATAAATAGGTATAGTTTAATTCTGAGTAAAAAAGTAACAAAAAAGTGTCCTTGAAAATTCATCAAACTTGTTTTCACATCCAAGGAGTCAGGTTTTTGGAGGGTCTTTTGGAGGGTGGGGCTGTTTTTTTTATTTTATTTATGTTGATGTTATTGATTCAGTTGAAAATCTTCTTGTAAAATCAACAGAGATATTAGTATTTTGCGGTCTTTCTTTCACAAACTTCCATTTCTCGATACTTTTCTGCATACTATATTCTTTTGCAAAGAGGAAACGTTTACAAGCCTCTTCTATCTCCTCAGTGAGCAAACTAGATCTGTGAAATACTAGTTAGTTTTGTCCTGCAAAGAATTAAGAAAACTTTTTCTTTTGTATTGTTTCAAGTGCGTTTGTTTTAGGATTTAGAATTCATAATCCGATTATGTCCGTTTTTGAAACACTGAAATGTCCCACTGATTTCAATATAAAGGTGGTATAAATGTACCCAGGGAAACTCAGGTTTACTTTTTTTTTTTTTTTAAATACCCATTTGAAGTTGAATATTTAGGAGAGGTTTAACTCCCCTCGCAGGTACATGTAACATGGGTTACTCAGCCATTGTTTCTCCCATCTTGTTTATAGCCACTTCTGCTGGTGAAAAGTGAGAACTTCTGAGAGGGAAGGTTATGATGAGGAGGCATCTTTCCCTTCTGATCTCTCCTTGCAGTACTGGCCATTTAATCTTTCTTGTTCATGGCCAGTCCATCTCAAACCTTTACACTGCCATTTCTCTCTCAGCCTCCTTCCTAGTATTAGATCCTTTTCCAGCACAGTACTTAACTAAGGAAACCTAGAAGACTGAAGATTGGCTATATTTAACGCTATGTTTTAGTCTTGGCTATTTTCAGTAAAAGTCATGGACAAGTCACAGTCAGTACACAAAAACTCATGGCCCGTGACCTGTCCATGCCTTATACTATATATTCCTCACTAAAATTGGTCTAGCTGATGGGGTGTGTGTGAGCGACCATGGGTGCTCTCGGGGGGGGGGGGGAGGGGGACAATCTGGGGACACCATAGGTGCTGGGGACAGGTGCTGGGGAGATGGAGCCTGGGACCCTACTAATGCTGGGGAAGAGAGTTTGGAGGGGCTGACAGGCTCCCTACCCAGCTCTGCATAGCTCCCCAGGAGCATCTATCATGTCCCTGCAGCTCCTAGGGGGAGGCAAGGCCAGAACTATAAAAATAAAAATAGAAAGTAGTGGGTTATGCCTTATCAGATTTCCATATGATATGATCTTATCAGAAGATAAATGAAACACTTCAATAATCATTAGGAATATCTTTCCAACTTTCAAGACATATATGTAATTGATTTTATGTTGTTTTAATTATGTTTCAGAGCGTAATCTTCTGTTGACAGAATGCTCAAGGCTCATATCAAATAGAATAATGGGTTACATATCCTATTTATTTAACTATCACTTCTAAGAACTGATCTTATGGTTTTATTTAGCAGTTTTTAATAGGTACTTTCAGTCAAGCTAACCCTGCAAATCTATATAACTATAGATCATATTATCCCAAGAAGGAAAATCATAATACCTCCTGAAGACATGTGCAATAATCAATTAAAATTACCTAGCATTCAAATAGATGTCCAGGTGCATTATTTCAGATGCATTAAATATAGAAAGATGTAAGGTAAGAAAGAATATCTATATTAGACAAGCTTGACAGAGAGCCTACACAGCTATAAGTAAATCCCTTTAGGCTTATCTTGTACAGATTCTGACTACAGGCCACAAGGGTTTTGTTTCCATTCTTAGCTTCTTTGTGTACTTAGTACTTTGTGGGATGCACATTCAGGAATTACTGTTCAAGCAGATTATGCATATATATTAATATTAGAATCCTTCTCAATTACTTTTAACTACTGGGCTTTAGATCCAGAAGTGTCATGGGTAAAATTTTGTTCTTTTCCATCTCTATTTTCTTTCTTCATGTTATGGTCATTATGCTAGTTATGCAATAAATATTTTTTTTAAAAAAAGACTATGCAATCACTCAGAGTTCAGTCATGAGGTCCTTACTTATGTAAAATGTGCACAATATATGTGTGGGTGTGGTTGTGTGTGCACGTGTGTATGCATACATATACTGTACAGAGATATTCTGAAGTGATGTCTATAGTTAAGGCTGGCTAACACTTAAGATTAAAGGATGCCATTTTCAGTTGCTTCTAATTTTGCCAAACTTGAATAATTTAGGCCAAAACTTTCCATACAGGTGTCTGACTGAGGATAATTTTTCCTTTTCTTTAAACTAGGAACTGGGAACACATAAATCAAAGGTTGCAAACAGCAATATGGCTGCTATACTATCCTTGAAAAGATTCATAGGGTTCTCCCATCCTCCAGGGCCAGTTCCATATACTTCCATGATAGTGACTGAGAAGTTGGACTGAATAAGCAACAACTGCCAGTGTGCCCAATCCGTGTGGTAAACAAAGGGGGACAACTCCCTGCACTCCTTTTCTGAAACCTCAGTATTTGCATGGGGTCTCAGCACCACTGAGCCCTACATAAAGAACAACATACAATATACAATATAACATAGTGTTATTAAATCTCTTTCATGAGTGGAAAAAATGCATCTACTGCAAACTTTTCTAATATTTTTTTCTTATTCAAGTTCAACTGACCATCATTTTTTTTCCACTTGAAAATTTCTGAATGCATTTTACACATGAAGAAGGAGAAAAGAAGAGTATTTTTCTGTTATTTCCATATTTCTTGTGCCTGATAATTTTATTCATTAACATTTTTTCTTAATGAGTTTAATAATTAATTAATGGTGGTTCAGTCTCCTAGCTTTGTAGTACTTTAGATCATTATAGATCCTTTAGTGTTACCTTAAGGGAAAGTGGGAAACTATCTTCAAAAATATCCAATTACAGGTAAATAATTTGATTTCCTTTTCCCATAAAAAATTCTTTTTTAGAATACAAAATTAAAGAGAACCCTGACATTCACCTACCCCTCAGAAAGAAAATACAAATGAAAGACACTTCTTTTATGTTTTTTTCCCCTAAAACTTTACTTTTCAAAATCAGAAGCATACAAGCTTTATCTTCACTAAATAAATGAATAGATTTCCTGTGAACCACCATGGGACTGAATTTCATTCTTTGCCACTTAATCTGAAATGTTCTGATAAAATGTGAGGATGACAAATATTTCGCTAAGCCTCTGAACACAAGGCTTTTGACAATAGGGACCTTCCTCTGATATACTACACTAGCTTTGTTTGAACCATAATCATACAAAATTCTGAAATATCTGAGCTTAATTTATTAATGGGAATTCAACATGAACAGTACAAAGATATTTAAGCATTGAAGTCAATAGCAAAACTTCCATAGACTTCTGTAGCATCAGGACTGCAACCTTTATATTTCTGAATTGCATCATTGGCTCCTTTGCTCATTTTACACCATTAATTGAACAATTTTGCTCATAGTCTCCTTTGATTTTTATAATGATTTTAGGATTAAAAGAAGTACATTCACCACATGTATATATCCCTTGTTTTATGTTTTTACCAGGTAAATGTCAACGAAACAACCACAAATTCTAATTCAAATTGAAATTATAATATATATGTATATACCACAAGCTGGTTCACATGCTCACTTGATTTAAATCTTTTAATTATCTTCATTTTGTATATATCATTTTGTATATCATCATTCCAATCTAATCATAAAATTATGGAAACATTTTATTTAATTCATAATTAGGATTGTGTCCAGCTCTCCAAATATGCCCTATTTTCCTTCCTTTAACAATGTATCAGAGCAACAAATTTGCCCTGATGCTTCAATGAGCGCAACTTGATGCACATCAAGAATATGCATGGTACATAGATATAGTTTGGTCAGTTTAGGATTGAAGTGTGTTATATGCTGAGGAATCATAACAGAACTATTTTTTCATGAAATTCCAAATGACAGGCTATCATGAAATTTCATCATACTTTTTTTAACAGAATAGTTAATAGTTCTGTTACTGAAAAAAATCACATTGATAGTGATCTACAGACACTCAAACATAAGGACATTTTTCAGAGACAGTGCATTTAAAAATAATTAATTTTCCTAATTATGGTCTGGATCCTTGGCACTATCCATTCATTCATCACTGAAAGGCTGTCAGAACATTAATATATTTCATGTTTATTTCTCTAATTGTCAAGTCATTTTTCTTGTGTTGTTTACAATTGTAAAAAATACTGTAAATATTATACAATGTGATACATGAAATAAATGTACATATCTCCTCATTTTTACATTTCAATTAATTTGTTACATGTAACAGATTTTGTTCTTGCAGAGAATACTATGTACTTTATGTAAATATAATCAAACTAATTCAAATAACATAAATGACTACCTTGAAGGCTTGCTTAGTTTAAAGCAGGGGTGGGCAAACTATGGCCCGTGGGGCAGATCAGGCTAGGGCACTGGATCGGGAGCCACATCATGCGGCTCAGCCCTGCTCTGGCCAGTGCACTGGGTTGAGGTGCTGGGCCATGCAGCTCAGCCTCGCTCCAGTGCTCCAGATGGGGTCAGGGTCGGGGCTGCACCACAGGGCTCCCGGAAGCAGTGGCAGGGCCCAATCTAGCTCCTATGGGCTCCAATGGGAGCTGCAGGGGAGGTGCCCGTAGATGAGGCAGTGTGGAGAGCCAGTTGGCCATGCAGGAGCTGGAGAAGGGACATGCCATGCTTCTGTCCCTGCCAGCAGGTATATGGGATCTTGGGGAGCAATTACCACACAGGTGGGGTGCAAAATAAATTTATTAAGAAAATTCAAAAACAGGGAAAATTCAATAGTGGGGGGT
Source organism: Sternotherus odoratus (assembly GCA_032164245.1). Lineage (NCBI taxonomy): Eukaryota > Metazoa > Chordata > Testudines > Kinosternidae > Sternotherus > Sternotherus odoratus. Next base: position 40,065,252 of record JAVMKO010000004.1, read on the forward strand.
ATGAGGTTTGTGAAAGTAGACAATTGGGGAGGGGTTTCTTTTAGTAAATGGGATAGGGGATTTCAATAGTGGGGTACAATACAGTGGGGTATAATACAGTAGGCAACCAATTAACACTGAAGCATAAATGTAACAGGTGGCTAACAATTTCTATGTAAAGAGTGTGTCACAGCAGCATATAATCAACTAACAGCATGGATAAAGTGTGTTAAATAACCAATAACTTTAGGTAAAAATGTAAATGTAAAATGTGAGGTGTATTAGAGAGAAAAGGGGGTAACCAATGGGGTTTTATGCTAGAAAGAGAAAGAGAAGACAGGCTGTAAGTAAAAACAGCAGAGAAGTAAAGGTTGGGGGATGGGAGAAGAGGAGCACATGGTGGGGGGAGATTTAAACTCAGGGGGACACAGAGCAGACAGCAGAGAGACAATTATACAAACACAGCAAAATCTTATCTATGATTTAACTTAAAACCAAACTACACAAATTAGCAAATATCAAACACAATGCAACAATTTCCTAAACCTAACTTAACTACAGCTATGAAGAATGAAATTACAACTTATCTAGCTAAGAGAGGTTTTGAGACACAGACCAAGGGGAGTTTAAGAGAGGCTTTGAGACACAGACCAAGGGGAGTTTAAGAGAGGTTTTGAGACACAGACCAAGGGGAGTTTAAGAGAGGTTTTGAGACACAGACCAAGGGGAGTTTAAGAGAGTTTTTAAGACACAGACCAAGGGGAGTTTAAGAGAGGGTTTGAGACACAGACCAAGGGGAGTTTAAGAGAGTTTTTAAGACACAGACCAAGGGGTTTAAGTCTGTGTGTTGGGGAAACAGAGTTTAAGGAGGAGTTTAAGAGAGGTTTTTAAGCAAGGAGTTTAAGAGAGGTTTTAAGCAAGGAGTTTAAGTCTGTGTGTTGGGGAAACAGAGTTTAAGGAGGAGTTTAAGAGAGGTTTTTAAGCAAGGAGTTTAAGAGAGGCTTTAAGCAAGGAGTTTAAGTCTGTGTGTTGGGAAAACAGAGCCAGCAGCTAGAGTAATTAAGTATAGAAAGTTTCACAGAAGAGAGGTTCTCACCAGTCCCCAGACAGCAGCAAAGACTGAAGCAGCAATCAACATCAGGAGAAGCCAGGAGGGCTCAGCACAGTCTTGATCAGCAATAGGTCTCTCAGGCAGCAATTCGTTCTTTGTGGGGTGGGGGGTTAAAAACGGGGGTACGCTCAAAAATAAAACGAGAGCGGGGGGGGGTTAAAAACGGGGGTACGCTCAATAATGAAACGAGAGCGGAGAAAGGACCCCCCAGAACCCCTGCCTGATCAGGCCAGGTAGCAATGCAGGAACCTTTCTGATGCTAGTTTCAAAATGCCTGTTCTTAAAAGCAAACTCAGGCAGTTTCCCTGCCAGTAATGCTGATAGGCTCCTTCTGTCACAGGGGAGGAGTTCAGAGAAAAAATACAGGTGAGTATAGAGACATGCCTGGACAGAGTTCCCCCTCATGACTCAAAAGCACATGAGGCCTATGACTCATGCCCAGGATCTTCAAAGTACATTGATCTTACAGCTTGGACAGAGCCTTGCCCTACACCTAGCCCAGGTTTAACAAGGTGATAACAGGACCAACCCTTTGAACAGGGCAGTTATCCCACTTAAGCACAAGTGGCCATCCCTTTGAGAAGGGCAATGGCTCTTTGTAAACAACTTAAGGGGCCCTCCCTTTGAGAAGGGCAGTGGCCCTGGTAAATAATTTTAACAGCCAGGGAGGGGCGGCCACAGGAGAGCAAAAACAAAATGGAGAAGGGGACAGCTGTAACAGACAAAATGGAGTAGGGGGAAAGCTGTAACAGACATGCCCCCCTGGCCGACCTGAACGGGCTGTGAGGGGGATGTCCCATGTAAAGACCAAAAAAAAAAAAAAAAATGGAAGAAAAAAGAAAAAGTTTTACAAGTCGTCGTCTTCGTAGTATGGAAGTGGTGGCTTGCTGCTGTCCAAGGGGATGGAGGAATACCTCACCTGCAAAGGCAGGGCTGACACAACCTTACGAATAAGCTGCTTGACCACTGCTATCCCCAACAAGAAGGCTACAAGAACAATAGCAACAGTAATAAGCCACTGCTTGGCGGACTGAGCCCAGGACCCCAGACCCCAGCTGGGCCACTGAGCTTGCCACCAATCCCACTTATTACGCTCTTCACGAATCTGGACGGCGAAGGAGGATAGTTGGTCAGCCACGGCTGAGACGTTGTTCCACACAGGCTGAAGGCGCAGGCAACATTGTCCCTTAAAGCGAGGATCGAGGTCCTCCAAGGCGACACAAAAGTCTTTTTGTAGGGTGGTCTGGATCAGAAGGCGGTTCTGCTCGGCGTAGTCAGCTAGGATAGTGAGGGCATCGCTGGTTCGACGAAGTCCTTCGGCTGTGATGTTGGTGAGGGCCTCCAGACCAAGCGACAGACCACGGATTTGCTGCAAGGTTAAACTGTAGGAGAGGGGGTTAAACTGTATGTTATTAAGGGAAATGAGGGCTTTAGGCAGGACCTGGTCCCACCCCTTGTAATCAGGGGTGCCAAGCGTGGCCCGAATCTGGGTCTTCCGCATTCCGATCCGTCTCTTCACGACTCCGTTGCTTTGGGGGTGATATGGCAGGTGGGTGTGAATACGCATCCCCCACTGAGACACCGCTTTACTGGTGAACGGTGGCCCTCCATCGGTCTGGATTTCTTCGGGTGCCCCCCAGGCAGCAATTACCTGGAGAAGGGCTACAGAAACAGCTGGTGCAGTAGATCGCCTGAGGGAAGAACACATTAACTGGCGAGACCCTAGGTCAACTATTACAAGCCCCTTTGGATACCGTTTTGCCCCCAGGAGGGGGCCAATGAGGTCCACCTGCCAGGCTTTACCCGGGCTAAAGTGCTCAGGGCTATAAGCACCATGAGCATAGACAGGCTTGCTAGTGACTCGTGCCCGTTGGTAGCTTAGACACCCCTGGACAGCCTGGGTGTACTGCTGCCTAGACACGCCTGACGCCTGTCTCCCTCGGCTAGTCAACAGCTGATGTAGGGCACGGGCAGGGAAGTGCCCCCACTCTTTATGGAGCCAGGTGATAAAGGGATCGCTGCAAGAGATAATGTTAACCTGGGATGTATTACACTTATATTCTCGGAGTTGTAGATCCAGGCTGGAATGAAGAGGGTTACTGACAGACCTGTGTGAAGGACAATGAGTAACAAGCCATGGCAGCTTGGACTGCACTGCCAGTTGAGTAATCTGTGCCCACGTTTCTTCATGAGCGGTGGGCCGTCCTTCTCCCACCAGAATGGACACGCAGTAGCTTGAGTCCACTCCCAGGACCACGCGTGTTTTCAGGTGGGCTGCCACAATGTGAGAGGCTGCCAACAGGACGCCTTCTGCTTCGGCCTTCTGAGCTGAGCTGGAAAAATCTAAGGGTTTAACTTTGAGAGTGTTACAGGTAGCACACATCATTCCTGCTCGGGGAGAAGGCGATGTGCCCCCATCAGATACAATCCAAGGGGCATGATAAACAAATCGCTCCCAGGTAGCAGGGGCTCCCTGGAAATGGGGGGCCGGGGAGAAGGTGAGGTATGGGAGAAGCTCCACATGAGGCCCCTTTAGGGTGCCTGTGGCAGATTTACCCCATGGGAGAGCACACTGGATAGCAAGCATGGCAATGCCCACAGGCCCATAACGATATTCGGGTCCTGACAGCTTCCGGGCCTGATTGTGGACAGGGAGGTCCTCTTGGGACACAGTTACAGCCACATGGTCTGAGGACGCAGTGAGGGTAATCTGAATAGGGTTGGTGGGATTCCATCGAGCCAGGGTGGGCCCAGAGCCCAACCAGGCAGCCAGGGAAGACACCGCCTGCTCGGCCTCTGGTGTCCAAGGGGTTTTAACGTTCCTGGCATATCGCTGCAAAACAGATAGTTGTGGTAACAAAGCAGCAGGGAGAAACTGTCTGTGATAGTTAGTTACACCTAACACATGCTGCACTTCATGTCTGGGGGGAGCTACCCCCAGGGGGAAAGAATTTGTGAGTGGGTGGTAAGTAGAGTGGCGTAGCTGTCCCTTCTCTACAGTAAAACCTAAAAACTGAAAGGTAGAAGTAGCAGTGAGGACACTTTTAGGCAAACTGAGGTTCCACCCATCAGTGGGTAAAGTGGCCTGAACCTGTTCAGTGACCTTTTGTACTTTAGTTGGTGTGGTGGTGAGCAGTTCAGGATCGTGGGGGGCACTGGCACCCGATAGGGTGACTGGTAGTGCATCGAGCACGGCTTTGGCCAGTTTAAAACGCCGTAGCTCCTGAACCCCAAGGAGTGGCATGGGTCCCACTAGGGCCCGGAATGTTACTGGTGTGCGGCCTATGGATGCGTGTACCTTTACTTCTGGACGGGGTTCTGTGCTGTTGAGGCCTTGCACATAAATGGTGTGTCCCGTGGGAGTGTGAGGGACGTGAGGAGGATCAATGGACACCTGTGCCCCCGTGTCCAGCAAAAAGGGGATGACAAGACCCTTGTCAAAAACTAGCGGATAATAGGGGCGGGGGTCCCCTGGCTGGGTGCTGGCCGCAGCAGAGAGACAATTATACAAAACACAGCAAAATCTTATCTATGATTTAACTTAACCAAACTACACAAATTAGCAAATATCAAACACAATGCAACAATTTCCTAAACCTAACTTAACTACAGCTATGAAGAATGAAATTACAACTTATCTAGCTAAGAGAGGCTTTGAGACACAGACCAAGGGGAGTTTAAGAGAGGTTTTGAGACACAGACCAAGGGGAGTTTAAGAGAGGTTTTGAGACACAGACCAAGGGGAGTTTAAGAGAGGTTTTGAGACACAGACCAAGGGGAGTTTAAGAGAGTTTTTAAGACACAGACCAAGGGGAGTTTAAGAGAGGGTTTGAGACACAGACCAAGGGGAGTTTAAGAGAGTTTTTAAGACACAGACCAAGGGGTTTAAGTCTGTGTGTTGGGGAAACAGAGTTTAAGGAGGAGTTTAAGAGAGGTTTTTAAGCAAGGAGTTTAAGAGAGGTTTTAAGCAAGGAGTTTAAGTCTGTGTGTTGGGGAAACAGAGTTTAAGGAGGAGTTTAAGAGAGGTTTTTAAGCAAGGAGTTTAAGTCTCTGTGTTGGGGAAACAGAGTTTAAGGAGGAGTTTAAGAGAGGTTTTTAAGCAAGGAGTTTAAGAGAGGCTTTAAGCAAGGAGTTTAAGTCTGTGTGTTGGGAAAACAGAGCCAGCAGCTAGAGTAATTAAGTATAGAAAGTTTCACAGAAGAGAGGTTCTCACCAGTCCCCAGACAGCAGCAAAGACTGAAGCAGCAATCAACATCAGGAGAAGCCAGGAGGGCTCAGCACAGTCTTGATCAGCAATAGGTCTCTCAGGCAGCAATTCGTTCTTTGTGGGGTGGGGGGTTAAAAACGGGGGTACGCTCAAAAATAAAACGAGAGCGGGGGGGGGTTAAAAACGGGGGTACGCTCAATAATAAAACGAGAGCGGAGAAAGGACCCCCCAGAACCCCTGCCTGATCAGGCCAGGTAGCAATGCAGGAACCTTTCTGATGCTAGTTTCAAAATGCCTGTTCTTAAAAGCAAACTCAGGCAGTTTCCCTGCCAGTAATGCTGATAGGCTCCTTCTGTCACAGGGGAGGAGTTCAGAGAAAAAATACAGGTGAGTATAGAGACATGCCTGGACAGAGTTCCCCCTCATGACTCAAAAGCACATGAGGCCTATGACTCATGCCCAGGATCTTCAAAGTACATTGATCTTACAGCTTGGACAGAGCCTTGCCCTACACCTAGCCCAGGTTTAACAAGGTGATAACAGGACCAACCCTTTGAACAGGGCAGTTATCCCACTTAAGCACAAGTGGCCATCCCTTTGAGAAGGGCAATGGCTCTTTGTAAACAACTTAAGGGGCCCTCCCTTTGAGAAGGGCAGTGGCCCTGGTAAATAATTTTAACAGCCAGGGAGGGGCGGCCACAGGAGAGCAAAAACAAAATGGAGAAGGGGACAGCTGTAACAGACAAAATGGAGTAGGGGGAAAGCTGTAACAGACAGCTTCCAGGAGCCAATCTGAGGTAAGCGCTGATCAGAGCTGCACCCCTGAGCCTCTCCCCAGGCCCCAACGCTCTGCCCCAGCCCTGATCCCCCTCCTACCCTCCAAACCCCTAAATCCCAGCCCAGACCAGCCTCCTACACTCCAAACTCCTCATCCCAGCCCCAACCCAGATCCCGCACCCCATTCCCCCACCCCAACGCCAATTTTGTGACCATTCATGGCCTGCCATACAATTTCTATTCCCCAATGTGGCCCTTGGGCCAAAAAGTTTGCCCACCTCTGGTTTAACATATAATTTGAAAAATGCAGGTTTTAGAAAACCAACAGTACTCAAGTTATGGTTTATCAGATCAGGCCCTAATTATGGAAGAAACTAATAGTAGAAGATGGGAGGTTGGTACTGCTACAGAGCAGACTTAAGTTTGTTTGGGTGTTGTTACAACAGAATATTTCAGTTCTTGGAGCATATTAACTATTTACCATGTATATTTAAACTTAGCTGTTAGTCTGAATGTTTGTTGGAGGAAATTTTCAATTAAATATGTAATAGTTCAGGTTTGGGGTTTTTTTAGAGTGACATTTTGCAATCTGATAACTATTACTTAATAAAGTTTGGTATGTTTGTTTTGAGATTAAATAATGAAAGATACCAAATCTAGAGATGAATGACAGATATGAAGCAACGGAGCCTTCCTGTTAATATTCAGATCACAAAACTTTCACTCCAAATTTTGCCCAACATCAGATAAATAAAATTATGTTAGGGTTTTGGTGTGCTACTGTTGTTTGCTTGATTTTCTGCCTCTTCTCTTTTTCAGGTTCTTTCTGTTAAATCACTGTTCATGTGCACAAATTACATACTGAACAGTCTTGTGGAGTGTTTGATATTCTAGTTGTTCACTGTAGAAACCATTACAGGAAGTTATATTTCCTCTATACACGCATGTCCCAGAAGTGATGATGTTGATGTGGTTGATAGCACAGAAAAAGTTTAGAAATACAGAAAATTGATTATGAAGAATTTAAAGGATATTCATAGATGTGAGTTGTCATATTTTTAAAGACGGATACTTACTGTGGGAGTTCATTTAAATACAGATGAAATAGGCTACATAAATCTTGAGAATTACAACTAACTGAGTTCTAGGCATACACAATTTTAATTCTGGTGCAGTCAGAATGTTCAGAGTAAGTATATCACAGACAGAGCAGGAAGGGAATGCAATTTGTATGGGTTCTGCAAAATGCTACAAAATTTGATCCTAGTTTCTGTCACTCGTAGAAAATGTTATTTGAGGGCAAACAACTTACAGTATTTTGAAAACTTGCAACAGCCCTCAGGTGGTTAGTGCAAATGTTTGCCTGTCATATTCTGGACCACACTGTACATGATCAATAATTGAATACCATTTCTTTGAAAAGTCAGTCATTTCATTTGATTGAGTCTCAATTAGTTTTTTCTGCCACCATCTGCCATCCTAATGAACAATATTGCTACTAGGTTGAATCTGAGCAAGTACACACCTTTCCATTATTGGCAAATCTGACAAATTCAATTTTCTTTTATTCTATAAAAACTTGCTGTTGCAGCATCCTACAAGTAATTCTAGATATGAAGCTTATCTTTTGCAAAACTTTCAAAATGGGTGTTTGGAAAATAATCACTTTTCTCCCCTAGTATGACAAGTTGATATATTTTAACTTAACACATGAGTGATAGTTTCATACAGTTCTATCAGTAGCCTATTTAAATGTGTAATACCAGATCCTCAGCTGAATTAGGGAAGTTTTGAACTCCTCTGCCAGAACAAAGGATATCTTGCCAGGGCATCTCCACATTTGGATGATCCCTGGCTGCTGAAATGATCCCTTGGGTCCAAATGTAGCTGACAAAAGACAAATTTGATTCTTTTCCATTAGGAAAGAAAAGAAGACCTTACATTCTTAGTTTTGAAAAACAGTAACATCCTACTCTTTCAGAGTAGCAGCCGTGTTAGTCTATATCCGTAAAAAGATCAGGAGTATTTGTGGCACCCTAGAGACTAACAATCAATTTCAGCATAAGCTTTCATAGGCTATAGCCCACTTCATCAGATATATAGAATGGAACACACAGTAGGTAAGATATATATATACACTCAGAAAATATGTAAAGGTGGAAGTAGCCATACCAATTCTAAGAGGCTATTTAATTTAAATGGGCCATTATCAGCAGGAGAAAAAAAACCTTTTGTATTGATGAGCAAGATGGTTCATATCAGACAGTTGACAAGAAGGTGTGAGGATACTTAACATAGAGCCATGCCATCAGTGGCTCATTCACCCGCACATCTACCAATGTGATATATGCTTTCATATGTCAGCAGTGCCCTTCTGCCATGTACATTGGCCAAACAGGACAGTCTCTACGCAAAAGAATAAATGGACACAAATCTGACATCAGAAATCATAACATTCAAAAAACAATAGAACAACAATTCAATTTCCTTGGTCACTCAATAACAGACTTGAAGGTGACAATTTAAAAACAGAAAACTTCAAAAACTGACTCCAATGAGAAGCTGCTAAACTGGAATTAATTTGCAAATTGGACACTATCAAATTAGGGTTATAGAGAGACTGGGAATGGCTGGGTCATTGCACTAATTTAAATCTATTTCCCTATGTTAAGTATCTTCACACCTTCTTGTCAACTATCTGATATGGACCATCTTGATTATAACTACAAAAGGTTTTTGTTTTTTTCTCCTGCTGATAATAGCCCTTCTAAATTAAATAGCCTCTTAGAATGGGTATAGCAACTTCCACCTTTACATATTTTATGTGTGTATATATATTTTACCTACTTTGTGTTCCATTCTATGCATCCAATGAAGTGGGATATAGCCCACAAAAGCTTATGCTGAAATAAATGTGTTACTCTAAGGTGCCACAACTATGCCTGTTCTTTTTATCCTACTGTTTGTCTTTCTAGGAATATGTTTATGCTAGTAAAACATCCTTTATGCATCAATTATAATTATAAGTTTAATGACTTTTTAAATAGCAGAAATATGTTAAAACAGCCTCCTACTCTATTTAGAGTGCACAAGAATAGCTTACAGTACTATATTACTGAAATATTATTTCATTTATTGAAAGAAAATAATTGTCTCTTACGGACAAATTGCAGCCTTCGATACATATATGTAGCTCTCATTAAAGACATTGGAAGCATTTCACATGAATCCAAGGTCAAAATTTGGCCTTTAATGTGATGGTAAGTAATTAAATGCTAGCCTGGGTAATAATGGAATTTGTGCTAAATATTCATGAGTCCTGAATAAATGTATTCACTCCCCAGAAAGATCTAAATCTCACATGCCAGTAAGTCAATTACACGTAATAAGCTGCATTTTCCTAACTTCTAGTGAGATCCATTTTACAAATGAACTATCCCACTTTGTTTGTCACATCCATTTATTTCCTTGATGTCTGTCTCCTCCCCACCAAACATGTGTTCAAACTATTCTGTCTTATGCATAAAGTTTAACCTCATACAAGTTGAACAAGAAGCAGTAGCAAAAGGACAATCGTAGGGCATGAAGTTTCCTTGTGTTACCTCATCTCAGAAAGAGTCTGTAGAGGGAATTAAATTTGAGAAGGAATGCATTTTTCAAATACCAGTGTTTGTGAATCATTGGTCAGTATGTGTTATGTGTCCCCCTCTGTGCTTGATACATATATAAGATAAAGATCTTGTAATATTTTATTTTATTTGAAATTAATTTAGTAACGTGGTATTATATGTGGGGTTGGTTCTGGTGGATTCAATTTCAAGGTCAACAGTGAAGTCACTTCTGTTACTTGCTTCAGATTTAGAATCTCTAAGAACACATAAAGCCCAAGGATAGTAACTACACATACATTTACAAGTACAAGGTCTAGTCTGTTTTACAAATTTTATTAAAGTTATAGGTAAAGTTATGATTATCCAAGCACATAGAAATTCTATAAAGACCTAGGCAAAAGTTATATACATAGTTATACTCACATCCTGCTAGATAGTGTTAGGGTTTGATGGGTCTCTCATGGATTGATCATCAGTAAAGGGAGGGTTACTGCTAGAGTTTCCTATAGGGAGTTACAAGGGAATTATCACTTCTAACTACTAATCAATCTTATAGTTCTAAATCCTACAATTTAACTGTATTTAACATAGAATGATTATAAATAACATATCATCCTAGTTAATCACACAATACACGAATAATAAACTAAAATCATTGGCTACAGTCTGTTATAGCTCTCAGGTGAGAACTTAGTTCTTTTTATCATGCTGTAGAGATTCACAGATATATTTTTCATCAAATCTTAGTTTTGGTTTATATCTGAAATACAAATTTTGAATGGGTTATCTTGGAATGCTACAAATTTGGTTTTGAAAGAGCCATAATTTAAATCTGGGTCTGTAGTCCCTTTATCTGTTATTAGTGTTTTGTTTATTTTTAATCCACTCAGAAATAAGTTATTCCTACTCTTCTGCAGATTTATTTGGTATTATAGGTGTTATCCCACAATGACCCCATTTAATTCTTGCTGCTACCTTGGGATCAAGTGACTCCTTTACTAAGATTCTGATATCTGTCCATTGCTGGAGCAGGACAGCTGATAATTCTTGTATTGCTTATCGTTATTCATAACAATGTGGAAGGATTTCTCAAAGAACAGTTATCTGACCAAAACATAAATACTGAACTACTTCAGATGAGACTCAAGTGTGGCAAGGTCCACTGTTCTTCACTCTGTTCCATATGTATAAGAAATTTTGAAAAGATTAATGTTTTCCACAATCTTTCTGCAGCAATTTGAGAGAAAAAAATAACATTAAGTGAATTCTCAAGTGAGAGTTTCCTAAAAAATAAGGCCCCAATTGATTTGAATTTAGATACCTGCAGCAAATCCAAAAAGTAGCTGCTATTCACATATTAAAGCATTTTTTCTCTCAGCTTTCCAGCACTGTTTCTGTATGACATGCAGCTTCAGACATACTGATGCCCTGAGCAGAAAAGGAAGCTCATTTTGGTATTTTTGAGCTAAATGCAAATATTAATGAATGTTGATTTGAAGTCCCAGATCCACATTACTAACCAGTTTTTCAGCCTTATGTTGCAAAAGACATTCTCCGCTTGATTGAACAGGTGAGAAATCTCATGTTTACTGAAGCTAAAACTGCTAGCATTATATTTATAGAACTCCATTTTATGCTTAAAATGTATACAGTAAACCCTCGATTTAACGGACCCCGATTTAACGGACTTCGGATGCAACGGACAAAATTTCCGATGCATCCGAAATCCGTTATTTGGGGGCTGCCGGCTCCCGCCGAGGTTGACAGCTCCCGCCCGGTCACTCCCCGCAGAGGTTGACAGCTCCCGCCCGGCTCCCCGCAGCGGGGAGCCCGGCAGGCGAGTTGACAGCTCCCGCCCGGCTCCCCGCAGCGGGGAGCCCGGCGGGAGCTGTCAACTCCCCCCCCCCACCCGGCTCCCTGCAGGGGGAGCCGGGCGGGGGGGGGGGTTGACAGTTCCCGCCTGGTTCTCCGCTGCGGGGACCCGGGCGGGCGAGTTGACAGCTCCCGCCGGGCTCCCCGGAGCGGGAAGCCCGGCGGGAGCTGTCAACTACCCCCCCCCCCCAGCCGGGACCCGGGTGGGCGGGTTGACGGCTCCCGCCAGGGTCCCAGTAGCCGGGCTCCCGGCCGTGATAAAAGTAAAACCTCGACATAACAGACTAATTCGGGCGAGGGGGGTGTCTATTGTCAGCCGAAAGTCCATTATTTAATAATTTAAAAAAATTATTAAATAACGGACTTTCGGCTTTAACAGACACCCTATCGCCCAAATTAGTCCGTTATATCGAGGTTTCACTGTACTTCTATAGCTTGAAACCTTACTAAGGTTAAGGTGTAGTTTTAACTTAGTTGTAGATCATTGGCTAAGTAGATGGGAGAGACTTGTGAATCTATTTCTAGGTGGTTTCATCTAATAGTATGCATGTCTTGAAAAGATAAGAAATACCAACAGAATATAAATTAAGGATAAGTGAACTAGATGTAAAAATAGGCAGTATTCACTAATAAATACAGGTATCACCAAAGATCTACAGCTTATGCAACCATTCTCTTATCTAAAACGGTCAAACAGGTATTTTGGTTTTCATGTGTTAATACACGTTTTTTCTTTGGTTTCGGTTCACATGGGTTCACACATACTCCCTCTGTTTTAGTTTTGGATTTGAAAACACCCCTGTCATGGAGCTAATGGGGCTTTGGGTGAATTGGGACCTAACTGACCCAAAATGATTCTGTGGGCTACACCTAAGAGCAACCAGGTGCACAGATGATGCCCCTTTAACTATTTAGTAATGAAGAAGCTAAGCTTATTGATTGTAAGGATGGTATAAAGAAAAAGTTGCTTAGCAGGAAGGAGAGAGAAAAAGAGTCCTCTCTAGAGAAATGTTGCAGCAGCTGCTCCTGTAGGCTGGGCAGAGTCCATAGGAGATAGAGTAGAGTTCTGTGAGGACATGTCCCAAATGAGGGCTTAGAGTTGACAGTAAGAATACCAAGCAAAATGCCAGTGTCCCTGGGGAAGGGAGAAAGTGGTGCAGATCCTCTCATTAAGCTCTGGGAAAAGAGCTCACATAGGCCTCCAGACTAGAGTCCTCCTGGGAAGCAAGTGAGAAGAAGAAAAGAAATCTGGTAGAAGAAACCCATGGGGAGGAGTACACTTCAGTGGGGGAACCCTATATCCCTAAATGGTACACTGAACCCTAAATAGAACACTAAACCCAAAATCCCTTTCCTTCTATCTCCTTGTCTTTGAAGGTCCCAGGATCACAAGGATAGAGGAGGTGAAGATGATCAGCCAAAACCAAGGAAAGCTTCTGTTCTTCTCCCCAGCCCCAACATTGCTGACCAACACAAAGTACATTGCACATTGGAAAATATAATCCCAATTATACATATAAAATGATGAGGTCTAAATTAGTGTTACCACTCAATAAACAGATTTTGGAGTCGTTATGGATAGTTCTCTGAAAACATCCACTCAATGTGCAGTTGCAAACAAAAAAGAAAAAAAAAATGTTGGGAATCATTAAGAAAGTGATAGATAATAAGGCAGAAAATATAATCTTGCCTTTATATTAATCCATGGTATACCCACATTTTAAATACTGTGTTCAGAAAAGATGTATTGGAATTGGAAAAGGTTCAGAAAAGGGCAACAAACATTACTAGGAGTATGGAATGGCTGCCATAAGAGGAGAGATTAATAAAACTGGGGACTTTTCAGCTTGGAAAAGAGATGACTAAAGGGGGATATGATAGAAGTCTATAAAATCATGGTGTGGAGAAAGTAAATAAGGAAGAGTTATTTATTCCTTCTCATAACACAAGAACTAGGAGTCACCAAATGAAATGAATAGGCAGCAGGTTTAAAACAAACAAAAGGCAGCATTTTTTACACAACACACAGTCAACCTGTGGAAATCCTTGCCAGATAATGTTGTAAAGGACAAGACTATAACAGGGTTAAAAAAAGAACTATATAAATTATTGGATGATAGGTCCATCAGTGGCTATTAGCCAGGATGAGCAGGGATGGTGGCCCTAGTCTTTGTTTTCCAGAAGCTGGGAATGGGTGACAGGGGATGGATCACTTAATGATTACCTGTCATGTTCATTCCCTCTGGGACACCTGACATTTGCCATTGTCAGAAACAGGATAGTGGTCTAGATGGACCTGTGGCCTGATCCAGTATGGCTGTTCTTATGCCCCCAGAGTTCCCACTATTAAAGCTGATGCAAATGGAGAACATAGCCAGAAAACAACCCCCTTTTCACTGCTGAACCTTCCATCTACCTGCAGCCTATTCTTCATATTTTTCAGTGGCTCCAGCGATGATTGTCCAATTGTAGTAGCAGCTCCTCTAAATGTCACACAAACTCCCTTACTACCTCCCCTTTTCTACTTTTGAGTCCCAACGTTACCTCCCTTCCTGCTGTTTACAGCAAGATGGAGCCTTAGGAAAGAAAGGAAACAGCAGTGATCCAAAAGATCAAAATGAGATCCACATTTGGACTGGGGGATTGGGAGGTGATGGATTAGGAAACTGGCATAGGCAACAGTTTCTTCCTTTTCCTTGCTTTGTTGGGCATGGAATAATATTTATGCTGTGAGTATGGAGGACTGATGTACTGTATTTCAGAAACCATACGATACAAGGGAGATCATAGAAACTGGGATTTCCCTGACATGAGGCCTGACATGGTTTCCACTGACTTTAGTGGATTCAAGCTGTGGAATATAACAGATAAAGGAATCCAAATCCCAGTGTTACAGGATTTTGCTGCTGTCCCTCATGTACTCAGAATATGCTTATGATAGACAATCTAGACAGAGAAGAATTGGCATTAATCCTTAAGGAAATTACTCACCAGAAGGAAAGATGAGTTTTTGAAGGGTGGTTGTTATAACAGTGAAAGAAAAAAGAATTACTCAGATATAAATTACTAAAAAGCAGAGGGGTTAAAGTGTTGCTTAGGCCTTTATAGTAAACTTCTTTGGTAACTATGTGTCTTCTTTTCTTAGAAAGAAGGAATAATCCTGTGTAGCTAGAATGGGTTTTGAAACTGATGGCATGTCTATACTTACCATGGATCAATGTTGCAGCAATCAATCCACCAGGAGTCGATTTAGTGGGTCTAGTGAAGACTCCATAAATTGACCACAGTTTGCTCTCCCATTGACTCCAGTATTCCCTGGAACGAGAAGCATAAGATAAGTCGATGGGAGAGTTCCTCCCATCGACCCAGACTGGTATAGGCACCACAATAAGTCAACCTAAGCTACGTCGACTCCAGTTACATTATCCATATAGCTAGAGTTGCGTAACTTAGGTTGACTTAACCCCAGGTTGACCTGCCCTGAGACAGAGCTAATTGAGGGAGTATGGGCTTATTGGTCTTCTTTAATCCCTCCTCAGAGCCTCCAACTCCATGATCCTCTGTCGTTAGGAATAAGACTAGATCACTATAAATAAACATTCATAGAAATCTCCAAGACAAATGAGATAAATAAATTCAAAACAATAGGCCAATTTCCCAAAAGGTTAAAAACAATATCTCTACAATTTGGATTGATTCAAAAGACCACATATCAACCTAGAGACTCAGGTTGTGGAGTAGAAAAGAGGTTATATTTTTTTTATATTACAGATTACAGGATTTAAAATTTGGCAACCTTGTGCAGAATATCTCCAGTTCAATATCTCCTGTTGTATTATATTTGTTTATACAAATTTGTATGAGGAAGAAATGTCCTTGTTTGTTCAGTATAAAGATTAACTTGATAGATAAATGTCAAGAAACTAAAGCAGGATTTTACTTGTTATAACAAGAATCGGACTATAAATCCATCCTTCTACTTTTTTTTGTTGTATACCACGGCCTATCATGCATGCTCATTGGTATAACTCCATGGTTGCTAAAAGGCGTCATATGCATATAACAACAACAGGATAGACTCCCTGTAGAGAAAATATTTTGTAAAAAAATAAATGGATCATGGAAATATACGAGAGCTGAAACTTTTGGAAATTGTGTTGCATAATAGAAGGGCTAATATATCCTCCACTCTTTAGAAATTACCATAAAACAAGGTAATGAGTTCTATAGCTGACTGAACATGGGGCTAAAGACTAGGAGTCAGAAAGTTCTGAGTTCTAATTCCAGTTCTGCCACTCTTACTGTAGAGGGCCATCATCTGACTTCCCCATGTACAAAATGATTAGGTATATTACAATATGGTGTGAGTTGATTAATGTCTAGGGCACAGTTCTGAGAAGCCTAAGGACTACATCTCATTAAATGAAATTTGTTAATTGCAGTACAAAGTCTGTAAGAAAATAAGGCAGCCATCATGTATTCAGTAGCAGCTCACACAGTTCAGAAAATTGGAACTGAAAGAAGAAATGCAGGCCTTGGTATTTACTGCTATTTTAATTATGTTTCATAACATAGTCCAGATTATGGATAGAAAGAACATTGATTCAAAAAACCTTCCAATGTACAACATTTTTCTTTCTACTCCACACAATATGTGAGTAATGTAAAAGAACATAAGTGCTGGTAGTAATAATCATTCATATCGGTAGGGTCCTGTTGTTCATCGTTTATATTCCTAGACTCATAGATTTAAAGGTCAGAATAGACCATCTGGATCATCCAGGCTGACCTCCTACACGTTGCAGGCAGACAATGCACCATTTATACTAGTTTAAACCTGCAAGTGACCCATGCTCCAGGCTGAAAAGGAAGGCAAAAGAACTCGCAAGGTCCCCATCTGAAAATGTAGTGAAGCTAAATCAGATGAAATCATTAATCCACTTCTGTGACATTTTTCAGTGGATGTTTCTATATATCCATTGGTTCTCAAACTTTTGTACTGTGACCCCTTTCACATAGCAAGCCTCTGAGTGCGACCCCCCGTATACATTAAAAACACTTTTAAATATATTTAATACCATTATGAATACTGTAGGTGAAGCAGGGTTTGGAATAGAGGCTGGCAGCTCGTGACCCCCCCCCCCCCCATGTAATAACTTTACAACCTCCTGAGGGGTCCTGAATCACAGTTTGAGAACCCCTAATATAGATGAAAACAAGCTGGAGATACACTGTTTCTAGAATGATGCTTGCACAGAACTCAGTATATAGTGAAAAACTCTGTTCTCTCTTGTCATGTGAACACAGAGTGATCCCACTGATTTGAATGAAGTCACTCAGGATTCAGTCCATCTTTACAAATGACCAGAAAACCTTGATATCCCTAAAGGAAAAGCTTTGCTATAGGATAACAGAGATTATTAGCTGCACATCATGAATAAAGATTTCATGCCTTTAATTATTTGACACTACTTTTTAGATTCCAGTAATGTGCATATTTATGGTTTGCATAAGTTGGATGCTAACTAAAAATATAATTCCTAACATACGAGCTAAAGTAGAAACTGTCTTACTTCCTTGAGTTTTTCCTGTACTGGAAAGCTTTACATATCATAGCCTAAACAGTGTTACAGATTCTTTTTACAGGCCATTTAACAATAATATAAGCTCCATTTGAATCCTTTTATGGCAGATATAAGGTGTTCTACATAATCTTCTTAGCAGCTTTGCATTCACTGCCTTATACAGACAGAATTATAACAGTTATATTGACTTGCTTGCCAAGAAAAAAAATGTTATCAAATTAAATGTTCTTCTAAACAAGTATTTAATTAACAAAACAAGATACAGTAGTTGCTGGTCAATTAAATGTAATAATTACTGACAAATAGCTGATTAGAATGTGATAAGTAGGCAAGTGACATAAACCAAAGTATGAGTAAAATCACTTTAAACAGCAACTAAACTATATCATAAAATTATGGTTTTTAATCTTCTTTTCTCTATATACAATTTATTGGCAGAAATCTTAAACTGTAAATAAACAGTCCCCTTCTTATTTCAAGTTGCCCTTTGTAAGCCAGTAGAATTTGGACTTCCTGAGTGTGCTGGGGGATGGGAGGCAGAGAGAGAGGCCGTGGTAGGAGCTGCAGGAAAGTATTCTCTGAATGGGAAACAACCAATATAACCACTCCAAACCTCATCTTCTGTGGTGAGAAAGTGTGTCGGGGTTGTCATAAGTATAAAGTAGCCTAGAATTCCTGCTTACCTGTAAGGGGTTCAGAAGCTAAAAGAAACCTGGTTGGCATCTGACCAAAAGAACTAATGGGGACCAAAAATGCTTTCAAAACTGGGGGGAGGGAAAGTGCTTTGTCTGTTGTTTTTCATTGGCTCTGGGCTTTCAGGGGAATCAGACCCATTTCTTCTCTCTATCTATCTATAGCCTTTCTAAACAGCAACAGTAAGTAGTTTACCCAGGCAAGGAAGTTTAAATTTTATATTTGTGTTTTTTCACTTGTGAATTTCCCAGGTTTTTTAGGGAAATATCCCTGTGTTTTCTCTGTAACTTTGAAACTCAGCAGAGGGGGATATGTCTGTCGTGGTTCTTTTCTTTTTCTTTTGTGATTGTAAGTGCTTTTTCACTGATTTTTATAAGGATTTTTTTCTTTTTTCCTTTAATTAAAATCTTTCTTTTAAGAATTTGACTGCTTTGTTTCCCATTATGTAGATCCGCACTTTTGGGTCAGGCTCACCTAGCAGAATTGGTGAGGGGGTTTTCCTCAAGCCTTTCCCAGGTATATGCTTGTGAGGGGATTTTGGGGAAAGAGAGGGGGTTCCAAGTGGCCCTGCCCTAGTTCTTGGGGTAATGCTTGGTGCTGGCAGCATACTGTTCCAGACACAGGAGAAACTTGTGTCTTGGGGAAGTTTTAACCTAAGCGGGTAAAATAAGCTTGTGGGGTTATTTCTTTTTTCATGTGGGTCCCCACATCTGTACCCTAGAGTTCAGAGTGGGGAGGTGATCCTGACATGGATGGAAAGCATTTTACTAAAATCTTGTAAATTAGCTAACCAGGGTCACAGAGCTACCCATAAATTGTCAAAATGTAGAGCAATTCCGGGGACTACTGTCACTTCTGCCAAAGGATGAGTAGGCCCTTGACTCAGCCCCAAATCCCAGATATGGAAAAGTGACATGAAGGCACTTTTCACACCCACTTTAGTGCTGTTTCATGTGAGACATTACAAAGAACCTATGCAGATTTTTTGAGAATCGACTGCAATGTTCTTATGTAAAATCCGTCTTATCAAAGTTATTTATTTTAAAATCAGCAAATGTATTGATTTTATGTTTAGCACTTTTGCTACAAATGTATATCCATATATAATGTTATAAATTTAAAGTGTTTTTAATAATGGATATTTATATACTTTTAGATCAAGTACTACAAAGGGGGTGATGATAGTAGACATTTACAAATGTTTCTTAAGATTAATTCATTATTCTTGAAAGATGAAGGTCAGCTAATTTTCTTTCATTATTGTTGGTTTAATGAAATGAAATGTACAGCACTGTTTTTCGTAAGGCTTAAAAATGGGCACTATGTCTCTAATGATAAGCTGAGTTAAAATTTTTGAATTCGCTTCTTAAAGAGTATATTAGTACTTTCAGATGGTTGCCGCATTCTTTTCTGGGTCTAGTTATTAATTATTATTGATGTCTAGGACTCCTGTCCCAATGTGCTAATTGTCCATCGTTATAATCTTATTTAAAGTATTATACTTAAAGAGTGAGTTAAAGTAAGGAAGGGAGACATTATTTGCCCAAACTGATTAGGAGACCTTCCTGCTCTTGAATTAGGTTAATCAATCACAAGAAGCAAGACCACACACTAGAAATTTAGGGAGTTTCTATGTTACTAAAGGAAAGCTGCAGAGGGGAAAAAGATGTTAGGAATGCCATCCAAAAGAGCATACTGCCTGGAAAGTTAATGCCAAGCAAGTTTTTTCCAGACAGTAGTTGCAAGGCTACTGACACTAGGCTGAGGATCTGCATTTCATGTCCCGTGTAGCTGCTGGCATGGATTATCACCAATTTGCAGATAAGTGGATAGGCACTCAGGTTGGCAGACATGGAAGTGAGTGAAGAAAAGATAATTTTGGGGGGCAACAAGAAGGGGAGGGAATGAGAGAAAGGAAATGGAAAAGAGAAAAACCAGGAAAGAAACACAAAGGCTAAGATTAATAAGTGAATCTTTAATTCATTCATGGTGTTTCACTTTATTTCCCCAGTAGAAAATAAGAGTATTGAAGGTGGAAACAAGATCTCATTATTATGGGTGGAGAGAGAATAAACTATTCTCACCTACCCATCAGTTACTCCTTTAAGAGAGTATGCCCAAATTCACTTTTTTTGATTATGTTCTTGTTTAACTTTCCTTGGCGTATAAATCTGATAGGGTCTGACTTTCTCTTGAGATTTCTTGCATTACCAAGAGTACTTCAACAGCACTGATCTCACAGTATTTCTGTAGTTTTTCTTCATTTGCCAGTTGAAACAAATATTTTTTTGGGGGGGAAGAAGTTAATTGAACAAATTTGAATTATGGTCAGGTTCAGGTTCTGTTGAGTTTTATGATGAGACTTGACTCTGGAGTGCAATCAGAAATCCATTCCAAGATTGCTCAGCCCGGACCCAACGTGTAGTAACAGGCATAGGCAGAAATATGCTGTTAGTAAGACACAGGGAGTTAGAAAAGTGTCTGTGTCCATTAGCCTGACCTAATTAGCTCAACGTGAGCTCCCGCTGTGATGCTGTGGCCAAAAGGATTAATGTGATCTATGAGTGTATAAGAAGGAAAATATTGAGAAATAGGGAGGTTACATTACCTCTGCTTTTGGTACTTGGACCAAAAAGCAGCTACTGAAAGTAGAATATGGCCTCCAAGTTTCAAATTTCCATACTCTATTCTACCCAGGAAATGTTGGACCTATAGTGTGTTATGCCTACTTTTTTCCAGCCTGCTTCTTGAAATTTGGTATTTCTGTAGAGGAAATGATCACCCTTATAGAAGGGGAAGCAGAAGTAGATTTCCCCTGACACAACCACTGCTAGAATGCTCTTTTTCAGTTCTAGTGTTAACAACCTTTTTTAAAGAGTTAACCAATTGGAGAGAGTTCAGAGAAAAGCCATGAGAATGATTAAAAAGCTGGGACAAGAGCCTCATAGTGTTAGACTCCAGGAGCTCAATCTGTTTAGCTTAACAAGAGAAAGCTAATGGGTGACTTGATCATAGTTTAAGCTCCTACATGTGGAAGACAAATTTGATAATAGAGGGCTCTTTAGTCTAGCAGATAGAGATACAACACGATCCAATGGCTGGAAACGGAACTAGACAAATTCAGACTAGAAATAATACACAATTTAACAGTGAAAGTAACAATAAGGGTAAACTCATTTGTGAATGAGTTGCTGAATTCTCCATTACTGGAGAATTTTAAATCAAGATTAGATGATTTTTTAAAAGATTTTCTCTACTTTAAACAGGAATAAATTCAGGGATATTATATGGTCTGTGTTATACATGAGGTGAGACCAGATGATGACAATGGTTCCTCGTGGCTTTATAATCTAAATGTATGAATCTGCATTGGAGTACTCTTTCATTATTTTTTTTATGAGAAGGCTGCTGTGTTGGTTCTTATTTTATCCTAACTAGTTTTTCTATCCATACTTGCAAGTGTCAAAAATAGAAGAAGGTTCCTGATATATTTTTTTCAAAGATCTTCTGAGTGGCTTCTGATGTTGCACCTGAAAACTGAGGGTGCAACTTTGCCAATTCAAAACATTATGGGTTCAGATTACAGCAGTTAGATATCTATCAAATTTTAAACCACATAGTCATATCTAATACAAAAATGTGCATCTACAAATCTTTGCACTTCGTTATTTATGAAAGCAAAATTGGTTGCCATTTCTAAAAATCAGGCAATAAATGTCTGTAGCGTAAAGACAAATGGTTTTGATCCTGGGCTGCACTCTGAATGCTTTATACTGTTCCACCATTTGAAAAAGTGCTGTGATCTTCTCCCAAAGGGTAGAGGAATCTGGCTGAATATATATGAATCTGAGGAAAATGATCCTTTATTCAGCAAGAAAAGCAAATTACAACAGTTTTCAATCATAAGGAATACTTGCCGAACACTGTTATTTGGGTTTTTTTAAAGTGTTTTGGATTACTTAGGCAATGTTAGGAATGGTACATTAACCCTTTATCCCATCCTCCCATTCTAATTAGCATAACTGCATCCAGCTATTTGGCCTTGCCTCTCAAAATCTAACATTTCTAGTTATATGGTATTTAATTTTCAATTAGAAATAGCTAAACACACAAACTAGCTAATTGCAGTAATAATCAGGTCTAAAACTACACACAGTAATATTAAGTTCTGGGGGTTACATTTACTGGCAAAAGATATCTCAAGAAATGCCAGAATTCTGACTATTCAGGGCAAAAGATGTAATTTGTTAATATGACTTTCGAGAAACCTGGTATCAGAAGAAATTAAAGCAACTTTGAAATATTAGGTGTGTAGTTCATACTTAGGAATCTTTAGCTTAGTGGAAATTGGAGCTCCTAGGAAGACAGGTGGAGAAAACAGCAGGGAAACAATGAAGAGGAGCCCAGCCATTAAAAAAAAATATTGGAATTCAAATAAAGCTGTCCACAGTTCCTAAATCACCTACAACAAAACCCAATATAGCAGTCCACTGAAAGCCAACTTTAAGTTGCTTAACTTTACATCCCATAAAAAAATCATGACGTATATATTGCCATAATTGTAGCAAGGTTAATATGTCAGAAGGGATATACTGAGTCTAGTGATGCACTGAGTGTTATAAAGCACATTCATTTTGCATTTTCTGATTAAGTCAATAAGTGTATTACCATGTAAGCAATTTTCTTGACAGCTATTCAATAATTCTTTGTTTAACCTGGATTTCACACAACAAAGGTGTCCAAACCATAAAGTGTATCTAGCGGAATGTCATAGCACAACTGAATCCAGAGTCAGTCACCTTCCTTATTATTAGAAATGGGTCAAATAGGGCATATGCCCAATTGTATAGCCACTGGTATCTATGAAATAACTTACTTACTGGTGAGAGTCAAGTGATATTTATATTCCTCAGCATCAGATGTTTATTTTCAGAAGTGACATGTACAGTATCACTTTCTGAGGAGGTAATTACAGTAGTAGGAACTCTTACTTGTTAGTGTTAATTTAATTTAAGGGAGCCTGACCTATCCATTTAAAGGGCCACATCTTCAGCTCATGTAGATTGTTTTGACTACTGAGTGCATTGGAGCCCCACTGATTTGCACCTATGGAAGATCAGGCCCCAGAGTCAGACTAGATCATACAAAATATAACTTCTGTTTGGAGCACCTCTATCCTTTCTCCTATGGATGAAAACAAAGATACAGTCTGGAGAATAAAGCAGCTTAACCCTTCATCTAATATTTGAAACAGTATTCACCAGAAATTTAAACTTACAACTCTGAAGTAAATTCCAATCACTCATACACCACTCTGTGGAGAGAGAGAAAAATTGCCTATTATATTATGATTGCCAAGAATTTTTATTTTAAAATGAATTTCTGGAGTGATGGTCCAATATGACAGATGCAGAATGTTCTTGGATTTTTTTTAAGGAGTACCTGCCAGCAGCCAGACTGGTAGGAATATTTCACAAGCTGTCCCTCTTTAGGACAGAGAACTCAGAAAGCTGTAGTGATAGATGTGGGTGATTAGGAAAGAGCAACCTGCTATGTAGAATCCTGGCACTGATGTCTGATCATGGAAGAAAAACATTTTCTCCCTAGTTGTCCTGATATTCTCAAGAGATCAGAAACCAATAAATCAGACAGACCATAAACTGTTATTTCTTTTCATTGTGCTTTTGGGGGGGTGTAATTAGTGTGTAATGGCTTCATGGATTTTTGAGGTTGAGTTCCTTTGCATCTCTTGTAGTTACTGCACTAAAATTCAAATGAAATAATATTAATAAGATAAAATACATTCATAGTCCTTTATAAAACATCTTCCAAAGGTCTATACATATTATACCAATCTTACAGACAGGGGAACAGTGGTAAAATGAAAAGTCAAGGTGGAAAAGTAAAATTAGTGACTAAAATGGGGGTGTAAAGCAGGTTTCATGATTGGTGTCCTATTCCTTAGACCAGAGAGCATGCTAAAATTTAAATCCAAATCTGAACCTGCAGTCCTGAGTCAGTCTCCAGTGAAAATTCTGGTGAAATCACTGGAGTTTTCCCTGAGTAAGGATATAAAAATTGGGGCCGTCATTTCTAATACCAGTAAGAAATTCAAAGAGGAATTATTTGGGGGACATTCTGTAGACCATGTTATACAGGAGGTAAGTCTATGATCACAGCAGTCCATTCTGGCCCTAGACTATGAATCAATCATCTGTACTTGCTAACTTTTAGGATTTGTTTCTTTAAAAATATAATATGTATGAAGGTCATAGTGGAATTAATTAATGGACAGAATCTAAAGGTTTGTGTCACAGACAACTGCTTTTTTGTTTTATTTTTTGCACTGTATGCTAAAGCGCAGTTGATACATCTTCTGACAACATTCAAATGATTCAGTCGCTATTGGAGCAATACAATATTTTCATAAGTGACTAGTGATTTTAGATGCCTCTACTTTTGGATTACTAACTTAGAAAACTTAGGTACCTGCTTGTCAGTGGATGGGTGCTCAGAACTTTCTGAAAACAGTCCCCTGTCTGCATAGAAAGGAACACACAGAAGTAAGATGCATTTATATACACAGAAAGCAGAAAAAAATGGAAATTACCATACCAATTCTAAGAGGCTGTTTCATTTGGGTGGGCCATTATCAGCAGGAGAAAAAAAAACCTTTTGTAGTGAAAAATCAAGTGGATTTTATCTGACGGTTGACAAGAACCTGTGAAAGAAACTTAACTAGGGAAATACATTCATATGGAGTTTTGGAAATGTTTAGTTTCTTTATATTTTTATTTTGAATATTATAAATTGAATTGTTAAATTTAACTCTTTGCAACTTCTCTTACCTTGATTGAAATTGATTGTATATACACACTCTGCCCTAAGGAACTATTGCCATGTTAATTGGTAATCTAATTAAAAGCTAAATAAATAAGACAATAGTAACAATTAGGCTATGTATTTTCAAAATAAGCAACAGGAAATAGGTCAACTTGACTGCTGTATGTTGATCAACTTTAGGTAAAATCCTCCTTCAATAGTAAGTATGAAAGAAAGGCTCAAGCAGTGAAAATATCACTTAAATCCTGAAATTTTAGGTCATGTTTCTTAAATGCTTACAGCAATAACATTGTCATTGAGCATAGTTTATTCTGACACTGAAGTACTCTTACACTCTCTACAGACTTGTATATAAATACAGAAAATCTATACTGACAAGATAAATAAATGCATTGTTTCCTATTTAGATCCTTTTTACAAGCCTATGCTCTCTCACAGCTGGGAGCTATTAAATTGCTGCAACACCTTTTGCACATCACACACAAATTCATATTGGGCAGAATATGTAATTTTAACACACAAAAATGCTACTGGTAGTAAATGAGTCTTTTTTATGCAATTTAAATTTAAATTATGCAAACACAGATTTATAGAATTAAAGTCCAGAAGGGATTATTAGGCCACCTAGCCTGACCTCCTGTATATCAATGGCCATTAAATTTAAGACAATGTAAGACATCTTTTCCCAGTCCTTGAATCATTTTTATGGCTATTCTCTGCATCCTATCATTTTTTGGCATAGAATTATAGGTCTGGAAGGGACCTTGAGAGGTCATCTAGTCCAGTCCCCTGAATTCGTGGCAGGACTAAATATTATCTAGACCATTCCTGACTATGTTTGTCTAACCTGCTCTTAAAAATCTCCAGTGACAGAGATTCCACAACTTCTCTAGGCAATTTATTCCAGTGCTTAACCACCCTGACAGGAAGTTTTTCCTAATGTGCAACCTAAACATCCTTTCCTGCAATTTATGCCCATTGCTTCTTGTCCTATCCTCAGGTTAAGGATAACAATTATTCTCTGTCCTCCTTGTAACAACCTTTTATGTAATTAAAAACTGTTAGCATGTCCCCTCTCAGTCTTCTCTTTTCCAGACTAAACAAATGGAATTTTTCAATCTTCCCTCATAGGTCATGTTTTTTCCTACACATTTAACCATTTCTGTTGCTTTTCTCTGCACTTTCTCCAATTTGTCCACATTGTTTCATTGTTCCTGAAATGTGGTGCCCAGAACAGGACAACATACTCCAGTTGAGGTATAATCAGCATGGATAGAGCAGAATAATTACTTCTAATGTCTTGTTTACAAAACTCCTGCTAATACATCTCAGAATGATGTTCACTTTTTTTTGCAACAGTGTTATATTGTTGACTCATATTAAGCTTATGATCCACTATGATTCCCGGATCCTTTTCTGTAATACTTCTCCCTAGGCAGTCATTTATGATTTTGTATGAGTGCAGCTGATTGTTCTTTCCTACCCGAAGTACCTTACATTTGTCCTCATTGAATTTCATCCTATTTACTTCAGACCATTTCTCCAGTCTGTCCAGATCATTTTGAATTTTAATCCTTTTTAAATATGGATACCAGAGCCAGATGCAGTATTGTCAGTATCGGTCTCAGTAATGCCTTATACGAAGGTCAAAACATCTCCCTTTTCCAACTCATTACTTTCTCGTTAATACACACAAGGCTTGCATTAGCTTTTTCTGCCACAGCATTGCAGTGGGAGTTCAAGTTATGTTTATCAGCTATGACATGTAAATCCTCTTCAGAGTCGTTGCGTTCCATGATACAGTCCTCCCATTTTGTAGGTATGGCCTGCATCCCTTTTTCCTAGATGTATAACTATTGTTTTGGCTGCATTACAATTCATTTTGTTTGAATGGACTCAGCTTAACAAAAGACCGAGATAGGTCTATATGACTGCTCCATGCTCAGCATTATTTACTACTTGACTAATGTTTGTGCCATTCCCAAATATTAGCAGCAGTGGGTAATTGATGAAAATGATGTCAGACCTAGCCTTTGTGATGGAGTCAGACCAGAAGGGTATAGGAGAGTGCTAGAAGGCAGGTATATCAGCCTCAGGATGTGCAGGTCTCTGTTCCCTGGATAGCCAAACAAAGGCTACTCCAGGCCAACCAAGACACCTGGGGCCAATTAAGAAGATTCTAGAAGGCAGTAGAAATAGCTAGCCTGATTGGGACACCTGAAGCCAATCAGGGACTGGCTGAAACCAGTTAAAAACCCTCCTAGTTAGTCAGGTGGATGTGGATGTCAGGAGCTGTGAGAGGAGATTGTGCTGTTGGTGAGACTAAGTGGTAGACAATGTATACGCAAGGAAGGAGACTCTGAGGTAAAGGTGAAGAGAAGTTTAACGAAGCGGGGACTGCTGTGGAGAAGTAGCCCAGGGAATTGTATTGTGTTTGGTGCCTAAAAGGTCAGCCATCTTAGCTGATACTATTAGGGTCCCTGGGCTGGAGCCCGGAGTAGAGGGTGGGCCCGGGCTCCCCCCCCTTTCTACCTCCCCTAACTAATCACAGTGAGCCTCTGAGGCTAGCACAAACTACCTGGAAGTGCAGTACCCACAGGGACAGGGCCAAGGCTTTGCCACACCTTGTAAACGCTCCTTTTCCCTCAAATATCTATTATTAATTATGCAGTCCTCTTTACATGCAAAGCACTTTATCAGACCCAATATTTTATGCAATGCAGCCTTGGTCTTTCTTGAATGCTACAAACTTGCACCAGAACCAAATCCCTATGTCCATGCATACTTTCAGCTAACTACACACATGAGTAAAATGTAGGTGGAGTAGTACCAGAAAGTGACCTGTTTGTTTGTTTCATTTTTTGCTCTAGGAATTTCTGGCTTTATCACCCACTTTAAGCAATCACTTTCTGTTCTCCAAAATGAGAGATGCACAATAGGTTTACATATGAGAAAGAAGCAATGGAAGCATTGCTTCTCACAATGCTTCACATTTCAGTATAGCTTTATTTCTCAATGGTAGTGCATAGAGGACACCAAGAGATAAGAATATCGTTATTTCAATAATTCAGATCACATAAGACTGATCTGGGTGTCCTAGTTTTATGTAAATCCAAAACTTACACACACACACACACACACACACACACTGCATGAAATGCTTTACATTTTATTTTACACTCAAATACATCATGCACTTTTCAATATGGATCAACACATTTCTGTGTCTCTTGGTGGGTCAAGGTTGTCACTTCAAATGGAAGGTATTAGAATTGTTTAGTGATCTTTCTTACTGTAAACCTCATACTTGTAACATTTCCTCTCAACATTTTGAGTTCATGAAGCAATTTTTAAAAGTAGTTCCATGTACATACAGGGGAAAGATTCTGATTTGTTTGTGTCTGTAAAATGAATGAGAATACAAAGAGCTGTACAAAATGTTCACATAGCAAGGGGTTAGACTATGTACGCCCTACTCACATTAGTGAAGAGTAACTCCCAGAAGTAATCCTGCTTACGTCATTAGTACTGTGCATGTCAGGATGTCACATTCTGTCTCAAAGTGGGGTTTTATTTGCTTTTTCTTCCTTACTGTTTTCAAATTCTTTATTTATTAACAAATATCTTTATTAAATAATATTTTACAGTTCCAAAACTTTATCTGGATTGGTTAGATGTGATTACCCACAAATTACATGCTATTGATCCTGGTTTCCTGATTGTCTAAACTACTCAGTGCAATAAGAGGAGTTAAAAAGGCCATTTTTATTCATGTTTCTCAAAGGTAATGTGTATATTTTGTGTGTTGTTTTAAATCCTAGGGGATGAGAGTGAGCCAAACACAGAAAAACAGCAGCTATAGAAACTGGCTTTGTTCTGCTCCATGACTGCAATTCCTAGGAAGGCGTAGAAAACATAATGAAAATAGAATATTGGAAGTCGGCACTGGCAATTGGCCATGCCTGGAACTTCACTCAAGAAACTAGAGAGACAAGCTGTATCTGGCATTTTGCTACAATATGGCACTACCGGGTACAAATCAAGGGTTGTTGTGGAGCTTCTGCCATATGACCTATTTGCTGGGGAGGGATTTTGTGTAAATAGAATACCACATAGATTGATGTAGCTCTTTATAGATTTAGATTGGTTCATAGCTAGCTTGGATAAAGCAGAGCTGTTTGAAGTTTTCTCTTTGAAGTCAATGGAGCCATGACAATATATATCAGTTGAGGATCTGCCCATTGCTTTTTGAGAGGGCTGGTTTGATGAATTTAGTTTCCAGTGAACTTCCACATGCAGTATTGTTATGCTAAAGCTAGTTTACAGCTGGCTTTTAAAAGTAGTGTAAGGTTTACTTTCTTAGGGTTTTTTTTTCTTAGTACCAGAGCACAGCTCAAGAGTCACTAATGGTTTAGATGCATTTGTGGATTCTGCTGCTACTATCTGCTGCTACTATCCCATAACAATGATAAATTTAAGTTTTTATGCTATTAGTCTCAGGTCCCTCTTCCTGCAGCCCAGCAATATATATCCTAAACTGTTCCCCTTGTAATCCACAGGAATGCAGCAGATCACCAAAAGGAAGAGGAGTTTTTGTGGTGGTAGGATTATCCCATTATAGATAACACAGACCCCACTTATGTTGTGGCACTTTAGACACCATCAGTGTCAGATGCAAGACATTGCCCACTGGATATATAGTGGATCCGTGTCTCCCATTAATCATCTAGAGTTTGCCGTCATCAAGTACAAGATGCTGAGTGACAACAATCCAAACATGAAGGGAGATATAAACTGGATCACCACCTTCTGCCACTCCCCAGAAAGATCTGGCAGCTACTGCCCTGCTTGCAGCTGCCCACAGTTTGATCATCATTTCTTTCTATTTTTAGTGAACATGGAAAAAAACTTAAGTAGTGTTACTAGGAGGCTAAAATCTGCATATTCATGACTAGAGGGATTGAAGGTTAAACTAAAAGCATCCCTTTCTTGAACACAGACTTCTTTTGGATTAAAATGATAAAACAAAACAATGCCACACCATTAAAAGTCAACATTTGTGGAGGATAAGCAGATGTGTTACAGAAACAAACAGTAGTTTGCCTGTCAATCTAAATAATGGACTACTGTCAAGTAATATATTATGATAACAAAGTAGGTCATAGGATAAGAGTGAAGATCATCTCATAGATCAGTAACTGGGTAAAAGACAGGGAACCAAAGGTAGTAAGAAAAGGTCAGTTTTCACAGTGGAGACAGGTAAAGAGCAGGATCCTCTAAAGATTATTATGGGGCCCCGTACTGTTCATATTCATACATGATCTAGTAAAAGGGGTAGACAGTGAAGTGGCCATATTTGCAGATGATACAAAATTACTCAAGATACTTAAGTCTGAAGCTGACTGCAAAGAATTACAAAAGGATCTGACAAAACTGGATGATGGGACAACAAAATGGCCAATGAAATTCAGTGTTGATAAATGCCAAGCAATGCACACTGGAAAACACAATCCCCAATATACATACAAAATAATGGGGTCTAAATTAGCTGTTACCCCCTCAAAAAGAGATCTTGGAAATATCTGCTCCACGTTCAGCAAACGTTAAAAACTGAATCTTAGGAATCTTGGGAAGGAGAGATAGTAAAACAGAAAATATATATATTGCCACTACATAAAGTTATGGTACGCCCACACCTTGAATATTGCAGGCAATTCTGGATGCCCCCTCTCTCTCAAAAAAATAGAATTTTCAAAAGTACAGAGAAGGGTAACAAAAATGATTATGGTCATGAAACATCTTCCATACAAGGAGAAAGTAAAAAGACTGGGACTATTCAGCATTCCAGAGAGATGACTAAAGAGGTCTATTAAAATTATGAATGGTGTGGAGAAGTGAAGAAGGAAGTGTTATGTGAAGGGGTAAATAACACAACTATCAGTCACCCAATGAAATTTATAATCACTATGTTTAAAACAAACATAAGGAAGTACTTCCACAACTCACAGTCAATCTGTGGAACTCATTCCCAGGCGATGTTCTGAAGGCCAAAACTATAATGAGTTTCAAAAAAGAATTAGATAAGTTTGTGGAGGATATTGGCTATTAGCCAAGATAGTCAGGAATGCAACCACATGCTGTCAGGGTCTTCTAACCCTCTGTCTTCCAGAATCTGACTGGAGGAGAAGGGATGGATCACTCTACAATTGCCCTGTTCTTTTTATTCAATCTGAAACATATGGCACCAGCCACTGTTGGAAGACAAGATATTGGATTATGTGGACCATTGGTATAACCCTGTAGGGCTGTTCTTAAGGAAATACAATATTGGCTCTCAATTTTCCTGAACCCCACTGTCATTTAGGATGGGCTACCAGTGCCGCACATAGTTTCACTCTAAATGACACTCAAACTTTTAGCCCTTCTGTCTTTTCACACATTGTCTCTGATCAGGAAAGTAGTGATAATGAAGTTCTTAAAACAGTATCATCATGTTCATCTTTCATCTGTAGCTGTTGATCCATGACTATTTTTAACTTCTTTTTAGTTTAACTCTCATGCTGACTTTATTCATTGGCATTGTCTCATGCTAGGCAAAGCTCAGTCAGGAGATGAAAAAAGCTTGGAGCACAAAAAAACCCACAAAGATTATTAATTAAGTACCTCATTAATAGAGAAAACAACAACAAAATGAACAAATAAATAAGGAAACTTGGCTAAGTGAAAAGGTGTTAATTGAGGGACATCTGAAATTCTTGAAAGATCTAAACTTGAAGAATTAAGGAAGCAGTGAGAGTGTTCTTGAAGTGAGTGGTAGGTATGAGCAACTGATGCTGCTGTTTAAATTTAATGCATGCTGTGGTGTTAATGAGAGAAAATATATAGTAGTATAGAGAGTTGGTGTAGCTGTGTTGGTCCTAGGACAGTAGAGAGACAAAGTTTGTGAGCTAATATCTTTTACTTGCCAAGTTTTACTATTGAGGAAAACAAGCTTTTGAGCTTACACAGACCTGAAGAAGAGATCTGGGTAAGCTTGAAAGCGTGTTTCTCTCATCAACAGGATATATAGTGGCATTAGGTGAATAAATACAACTGGTGAAAGAGATGGGGTGGTCATTCAGGTTTCTCATTACAGTCTTAGGTGTGCCTATTTGGAACAGTCCATCCCAGGGAAAATGTGGAGCTAAACCCCTCACTTGATGTTTTAGGTGAAGGAAAGCACAATGCTTCCCACAGTAGGCAAGGGGACTACAGTTTTTAAAGTGGTACATTGGGTGTTCTCCAATTGCTGTCCATTGTGCTGGTTCAGATAGAGGAAAGTGGGTTCATGCCAATGTATATCCTCCACCCTTTGTTGCCACTTCTGGAGTTGCCTGTGTCCTTGGACCATAGTAACAAGCAATTCTTACACCTGGAAAGGTCCAAGGATTTCAACTGTGACTGGCTCATATGCAGATACACAAGGGGCAGAATCCCCTGCACATTATTTCCATCATTTTTTTAAACACAGATGCCAGGCATGATCTAGTACTGGGCATGAATGCCTATATTTTGCAAAACCCAGTGCTACATAGTCAATTTCCCATGAATATGTGGGCTGTATGTAGCATACTTTTTCATATAGCCATATTCCCACAATTTTTATCTAAAACCAATACACACACCTACAATATGATCTCATACATACAGTATGTATTCTGGGATAGGTGAACTACTTATTAGTTCCCCAGTTAGTAGGGGTCAAGGGAAAGAAACAGGGTCTCTAGGAGAGAAATCAACTAGATTTTTCTCCCAAATAAATACAATAAATCATTGTTATTCCTAAGGTTTCAAATGAAGATTTATTTCTTTATTCATTTTCCTTCAAACATTTCCTTTCCTTTCTTCATTTTTTTTTTAAATGTTACCACTGAAAAAAGGAAGTCGGTGGAGGGGAGAAAAGTGTAATGTGTAATTAAGGTTATCAGTATGGGAATGGCCTTGTGTTCCTGTTATCTCGTGTGTGTGTCTGAGAACAGCTTCTCAGCTGTGTGAGCTGTTTACCCCATCTGTGTGAGAATGAGTGTGTGTGAAATTAGATGCAATGCAAAATAAAGCCGGACAGCGTGTAACCAATAAGTGCTGGACAGCGTGTAATCTACAGGTGCTTGCCTGCTTGCTGCTGGTTATTTATGAGATATGTTTATGTATGAGATGTAAATGTGTAAGTGTATTTAAGCCCACATTTTTGTTCCCCCCGTGGGCTTCTTCCCTGGGCATTGCCCCAATGTGCCAGGGCTCCCATTCTGCAGTTGCGCTGAGAGGGGCCCCCAGCGCCAAAGGTCCGGGACCTTCAATAAACTCACCACTTTCCATCTAGTCACTGTGTGTGAGCCTTATTTCTACGGGATTCTTAAGGTACCCTGCAACAGTGGCACTTGGAATCCAGGATAGCACATACTTTTATTTAAATAACACTATGAAAAATATTTATAAAGATCTCAGTCATGTGAGAATTTGATGTTATTCTGTTACTTTTATTTATTGGCAAAACTCCCTGTTATGTGTAAAGATTAGATAATTATGTATATGAAGATGATTAGGAAAAAAATGCTCATGAAAAGGAATGGAAGACTGAGATAATGTGGAGTATAGCAACTGTTGAATTGGGGTCACATGTTTGAATCCAGCTCAGGTCAGCAGTGACTAATATTGATTCCCATCTGGTGGGCTATTCAATTTCTATAGTATGTAAAATAAGCTGATAGGCCAATGGACGCCTGTCCACAGTACAAAAACCACCATCACCACTGTTGGTAGTCCCCACAGAATGTAAGGGCATTAAATAGAGTTGTCTCAAGAACTAGTCTCTTTGAGTCAGGTGTAAGGCATCTTGGCAGGGAAGCAGGTGAAAGCTTGGACCAAGTCTACACTGCAGACCTATATTGGTAACTATGTTGCTCAGGGGCATGGATTTTTCACACCACTGAGTGACGTAGTTATAGTGACCTAACCTCCGATGTAGACAGTGCTATGTCCATGGAAGAGCTTCTCCTGTTGATATAGTTACCACCTCTCGGGGAGATGGATTACCTATGCTGATGGAAAAAGCCCGTCCATCAATATAGTAGAATCTTCACTAAAACATTGCAGTTGTGCTGCTATAAAGCTGTATATGAAGACAAGCCCTTCCACTTTCACTGCGCATGCTGTACCTGTTTTGTATTTTTCAGTTTTGATGGTTGTCAAAGCAAATTATTTTCTGAGCACAACATTGCTTATGTAAAAAAAAAAGAGTAAAAATAAAACAAATCTTCATTTTATTCAGTGAATAAAGATATAACAAACAAATTCTTTTCCCAGACTAATTTATCATGTGCACCATGTATGCAAACTATCAGAAGCTGTAAATTACTGGTCACCTCAGGCATTAGCAACAAGAGCTCCCATCGAGTCAGTCTTTTTCATCTTTCCTAATTAACACTTTTTTACCATTGCCCTATAGTAAATAATTGAAGCTATCATGTAGGACATGATCCAAAGAGAGAGAGACTATTTCAAAGTTGCTGCTATCTTCAAAGAGATCCTTATCTGATTGGCCTTTTCAGGGAAAAAAAAAAGTCTGAATAATGAGCAGAGACACCATTTTCAGGCTTTAAAAAGTCTTTGAAAATCTGTATTAGCTAAGCAGTGTGTATACAGTATGTCTTAATAGAACTAGTAGAGTTGCTCAGGGATTGGTCTTGGGGCCAATGTTAGTCAATATTTTTATTAATGATCTTGGGACGAAAAGAAGGAGTGTGCTAATCAGATTTGCTGGTTATTAAAAACTGAGCAGCATAGTCTGTACATGGGAGGATTGGAATAATATACAGGAAGATTTGAATGACGTTGAAGACTGGAGTAACAGAAATAGGATAAAATTAAAGAGTACAAAGGTTAAAGTCATATACTTAGGGTCTAATAATAAGAATTCCTGTTACAAACTAGGGTATCATCTCTTGGGAATGACCAAGAAGGAGACACACGTGGGTGTGTTGGTGAACCACAGAATGACAATGTCCACCAATGTGATGTGGCTGCGAAAAAGGCAAATGCAATCCATAGGTGTATAAGGTGAGGCATTTCCTGTAGACACAGAAGTGTGAAGGCTGTTGTAGAAGGCAATGACAAGACCTCATCTCTAATACTGTGATAATTTTTTTTATCACTCAAGTTGAAGGAAGGTTAACAAATGCAGAAAAGAGCTACTCAAGTGAGAAGGGGAATGGGGAACCTATCTTAAGAAAAGTGACAGAGTCCTGTGGTCCGACGAAGTGGGTATTAGCCCATGAAAGCTTATGCTTCAATACTTTAGTTAGGCTTTAAGGACTCTTTGTCACTTCTTCAATTCCAGACTAACATGCCTACCTCTCTGATTCTATGTTAAGAGAGCGGACTGGAAGATCTTGGCTTGTTTAGCCTAGCAAAAAGAAGACTAAAAGTGGATCTGAATCCTGCCTACATAGCCATCAGGAGGTGCCTGAAGAGCTATTTAAGCTAAAGGACAATGTTGGCACAAGAACAAATATATAAACTGGCCAGGAACAAATTCAGAGTTTCTAATCATCAGAGCAGTGAGGTGCTGCAACAGCCTCATGTTAGCAGTTGTGGGCGCAAAATACTTCATTAGTTTTAACAGAAAGAGAGAGCGATTTATGAGTGAGCTTGCATAAGGAGGTCCCTTCCAGTTTATATCTTATGTTCCCAAAGCTCATACTTCAGGACATCAGCCAGTAACCTGCAGGGTACAGGAAAAGCGCTCCCCTCCCACCACACCATTGTATCCTTGGGGTTTTTGGTCACCTACTTAGGAAACATCAGGTGTGGACATGACTACATGGGTAGAGTTGGGACATTGATGAGATGGGCCAGTGTCGTATCATAGGACCTAATCTCATCAGCCACACCATCAGAGGCTCATTCACCTGCACATTGACCAATGTGATATATGCCATCATGTGCCAGCAATGACCCTCAGCTATGTACCTTGCCCAAACCAGCCAGCCTCTATGCAAAAGAATAAATGGACACAAATCCGACATCAGGAATCATAACATTCAAAAAACAGAAGGAGAACACTTCAATCTTCCTGGCCATTCCATTAAAGATTTGATGGTTTCAATTTTGAAACAGAAAAACTTCCAAAACAGACTCCAACGAGAAACTGAGGAACTGGAATTAATTTTTAAATTGGATACAGTTTACCAGGGACTAAATAGGACTTGTGAATGGTTCTCTCATTACAGTCATTGATTGCATTTCCTGAGTTAATTTACCTGACACAGAAATCCATTTCAAAAGGCTTTTTTTTCCTACTGATAATGGCCCATCTACATTTAACAGCCCTCTTAGAATTGGTATGCTAATGTACAATTTTTTAATTTATTTTTCTTTCTTTTTGTATATATATATAAATGCATCTTACTTCTGTTCCATTCTATGCATCTGATGAAGTGAGCTATAGCCCATGAAAGCTTATGGTGAATTAAACTAGTTAGTCTCTAAGGTGCTACAGGTAGTCCTCACTTTCTTTCTGTATTTTCAGTAACCTTCAAATATTAATTAAAAGTAATTACAAGTTCTATGGCCTGGGTTGTACAGACTAAATGATGTGGCCTTGAATCTATTAGATGTTTTCATATTCAGAGAGATCCATTCTACACAAAATAAGTTATTATAACCTCATCTCTACTCCTAAGCAAATATGTACTAATTGGACAAAAACTTGCATATAACTGATTTATTGTAAGAAAAAATTCTGAAATACTGCAGCTGATAGGATAAAGATTTGTTTGATTAAGCTGTGATAGGAAAATGATGTTTGCAGCAGTCTGACATGAGGGTTGGCCCACAGAGCCTCAGAGATGGAATGCTGTATGATTAAATATAATTAAAGAGAGGGAAAACCTAACAGTAATTTGATAATCCTCTGCAGAATTAAGCGTGGAGTCTCAGAATGAAATGTTGACATTACTATGGTTACTTTACATGTAAAAGATGTACCTTTTACAAAAAAGCAAAGCACTTATTAACATTCCTCAAAGGTGACTTCAGTGTTCTTCATTAGCTAAGTTTCAATTGCCCAAGTCAAGCTTGTCTTCCTGGCAAAGGTCTCTGTCAACCATGAAATCCACTTAGTATAATTAGTATTCTGTTAGAATTAGCAGAGAACCGACGGAATAGAAATATAACTAAAGTCAGGCTTGTTTGTCTGTTTTCAAACAAGGGAGTACCCAACTTCTTTGGCTGCTACTGATATGGAAAGCATTGTGAACAATTAATATATATGCATACACAGAGCTTAGCTTGCTGTCTTATTTATGTTTTTATTTCCTTTATTAAATATAGCAATCTTTTCCCCTAAATGCCTGACAGATATATACAAAAGATTAATTGATAACAATGCTCCATTCCTCCTGTCTATTCAATCTATCCTCTGAAACAAAGCTCAAGAGAACAGAGAGGGCTTTCTATCTGCCTAAAGGTCAACTAACGGGCTCCGTCTAACTAAGGAGAGGCTGACCTGAAGAGGAGCTCCCTGTAAGCACGAAAGCTAGTCTCTTTCACCTAAAGAAGTTGGTCTGATAAAAGATATCACTTCCCCCACTTTATATCTCCAAAGAGTCTGTATTATTTCAGTCACAGACCCTCACCCAAAATATCCTTCTATTACCTCCCTCACAGGTAAATTGGAGAACCATGAGTGTTATACTGATCTTAACTTCTGTTTTATCACAGAGGGGAGAAACAGCCTTGAAAGTAAAAAGGATTCAAACATTTTAGAGCTTTATAGATTATCAGTACCTCAAACTGCATCAGGCAGAAAAATAAATCAACAGAAAGAGTGGCAGCAGAAGAGGAGGAACATAAGAGATGACTAAAGAAATTCTAGTAAGCTCAGAAGAGAGTCAAGGAGGGCAGGATCACAAGAAATCAACAAAGTGAAGAAGGAGAAAATGATCAACAAAGCAGATGAGTATATACAGTATAGCTATGGCTGTCATGCTGGTGCTGTTTTTATGCATGTTCTAGTTTACATACTGTATTTTGAATTTTTTTTAATATTATTCCACAGTAGTTCCAGGATTATGGGAAACATCATTTAAAGAAGAAAATAATTTATTTAGCTGAGAGTCACAAATGAGAAGGAGAAACTTTGAAAGAATTTAAAATGACATTAGTTTTCAACAAGATGATCACTCCTGACACTATTGTTATAAATGCTATTGTTATAAATGGCAACTATATTTAAAAACTTTTAAAATACAGCATCTCATCCTTTATATGTGATTCATACTTCTTCTTGAACTTACATACCACTATACTGACCAATAAAATTTGTCCGAGTATCAAAAATGTACAGACAACAGTTCTATTAATATTTTAATTTCCTATGAATGTTTAAGAAACAAATTGATATTTTACAAGACTAGAACCATGTAGACCCAGCAAAATAGAGAATATGTCATTGTCTTCAGCAACAGACACTCACCTAAGTGCTATAAATAATAACACATGGTTCAGATCTCCCAGAGGCAAAGAGTGGCAAGTTGCACAGTGGGATTGCTACCTATGATGCAGCGCTCACTCTGGCAATACAAGAGAACTGACTGCGGATGCTATCAACTGAGAAAGTTAATGAAAATCAGGATTATGAACATCTTTCTGTAAAGAAGTCACACACTCTATGATAAATGTAGTCCATTGCAAACCATGGGTGGTGGGGGGGATAACACTCTTCTATACACTGAAGAAGTATTCATACATACATGTTTCTAGAATAATCATTCATAGTCTTTCTAAAAGTGCCAGGAGGAGTACTGCATATGTATTCATAACCTTTATAGGGATGCAAGAACAGTGTGAGCCTAATTTGCATTTCATAGCTGGAGAAAACATATCCCCATATACATATGATAACATATTTCAACAATAGGAGACTGACATATGAATACAACTACTAAACTTCAATTAGATCAGAGTTTTCAGTCAATTCCTATGGGTGAAACTAGAAAGCAGGATCACTCACTGGAGTTTCCCTTCTTTTCTGAAACAAGACAGATGTGCTTTAGCAATGCTTTAGTTTTTGGGATAACATTTGGAAGGCAAAAATGGAGGACTCATCGTTATAGCTACCTCTGCCTTTCTATAGAGTGTTTTAACGAGTTCTTAAAGTGAGGTACAGTAGCCTTATAAGAACTTGTAACATCCTATAATTGTTTATTTTTCTAGAGCTCTGCTTCTTTATTTTCCAGACAAATTTAAATTGTGCAAACTTCAGCTTTTCACAGGTCTGAGAGTTCTAATCTTCTTTCGTCCCCTATCTCCAACCCTCATTTTTATCCCCAGACATCAAAACACACTCGCAAATCAGGTGCTGTCGCCTGATTGATTGCACTGCATTAAAATGTTATGTTTTCAAATCTGATCTCCTTTTGTAGGCATGTAATTTTGCATGGGATATACTTGTATGAGGTACATATTTTGAGTACTAAAATCTAAATGTGAATTATTCAGTCTTTCAGATGACATGCAAATCTGAGAACCTAATTGCCAGTTGTCTTCAAAGAGCCCATGACATATTTTGTAGGCATGAGATTGTTGACACTGAGTCAGATTTTCTCATTTAGCAATAGTCTGTATGCCTAAATTCTCTATGAGCTTTAAGATGGATACAATGATTCTCTGAGCCATAGAATATCAGGGTTGGAAGGGAGCTCAGGGGATCATCTTGTCCATCTCCCTGCTCAAAGCAGGACCCATCCCCAATTAAATCATCCAACAGATTTTTGCCCCATATCCCTATGCTCTCCTCAAGAATTGAAATCACAATGCTGGGTTTAGCAGACCAATGCTCAAACCACTGAGCTATCTCCTCTCCCAAATGAGTTGTATTTGATATAAGCCTTTGTATCTCTCCAGTTTTATGGTTGCGTTGCAAAACTTTGATCCCAGTCAAGACGTAGCAATCTGAAAGCTACTCTGTGTTACACTGTTCCCAGGGGGGCCATTCTGGCAACCAGGGATCACCGGGCGTATGGACCCATACCAACTTGTCCCTGAGTATTGCTTAAAGAATGGTAAGTAACATTGTATAGGATTAGCAGCTGCAGCCCCATTCCACAAGAAGATTTTCTTATGCAGATAGAATTATCCCAGGCTGTATAAAATAGGGTTATAGTTGATTTATGTTGCAAGTGAGGCACCAAATGTCTGTGGGGCACTGGAGAATAAACCCTATTATTTTTCTAAATGTCCTGTTCTAAATTATTGTGTGGCATTGCCATGTGCTGTCACTATCAGTCTGGACTGGCTTCAGACTGTCAATCAAGAGGTAAAAGGCTGCATCTCTCATCACCAGTCTGGTGGGTCATTCAGCCTTCCAACTCTTGAAACATGGATTTTCTTTTTCATGCCTGTATGACCTTATAGAAAAAGTTCTTGGAGTTTTACTAAATATTACTATTATTGTTATCATCCTGCAAAAAATCATCCTATAGATGCAGATTCCATTGGGTTTATTTTTTTTAATAAATTAGATGACTATTTATTTACTAATAATCTGTTAAACAGTGCAAGAAAAAGCTGGTTTCTAAAACTGCATTATGTGGGTCCCTCTTTAAAAAAGTCAGTCTCATTCTGGGACCATGCACCAGTGTAACTAATCAAGTTATGCTAGACAGACAAAGTCTGTGTATGCTAAGAAAAGGTGTTATTAGCTGATTTTCATTCCAGGACCAAAAACAAATAAAGCAAGAGCTGAAAACAAACAGAAATATATTAAGCTGACAAAAAGTCTTCAGTGGGAAATGGAAGATGACTAGAAACAATGATGATAACATTTTGATGTGTTTTCATTAGATGAGCAATTTGGGGATGTTCTGAACAATTGAAAAATATTTTAAATTGCTGGGTATGTGCCATAATTGCAGGTTTTACAAATATGTCATATCCTTTACCATTCAGCTTCCTTTTATCCATTGCAAACAACTGGAGATCAGACGCTCTTCATTTAAACTGCAAGAATAAAACTAGTGCAATCCGCAAATAGTTTTACTTTCCAGCATTTTACTGATTAGACTATTCAAGCACAGTGGAATTCCAATGCTTATTAATAAATAACATCCTATTCATGGATCAAAACCCCATTGTGATAAGCACTGTACAAATGCAGACCAAAACATAGGTGCTTGAACTATGGGTGCTGGGTTGCTCTAGCATCCACTGGCTTGAAGTGATTTTCATTATATACAGGGTTTACAGCTTGGTTCAATGGCTCTCAGCACCCCCAATATAAAAATTGTTACAGCACCCCTGTACCAAAGGGATGCTCTCTACCCTAAAAGAATTTACAATCTAAGTATGAAACAAGATATAATGGGTAGATACAGATAGACAGCACACAGAGATAGCTTGGTCACCATGATAGGAAGTGGTTACAACACATCAGGGCTAGATCCAAAAGGCAACTAGTTTCCTAACTGCTACTTTAGGTGGCCAAATATAAAATTTAGATCCACCATCCAGCTGCTGCCTAACCTTCTAGGTGCCTAAATTTGCTAGGTGCTTATGTTTCCAGTCCACCAGTAAAATCTCATAGGTGCCTAAATTTCTCCTGGTAGGCATATTCACAGCCACCTACCTCCTGGTGGTGCTGAGTCACCAGTAGGATTCTTGAACTAAGTGTTTCCCCCACCTATCTTACCCAAAACAATAGGTATGCTCACAACCTGCCTGGAAAAAACAGATGCAGTGGTGCCCCCCAATAGCTGCTAGTTCAGTGGTTAATCCTCACCCAGATGTGAGAGACCCACGTTCAAGCACCCAGATGTTTGATGTGACACAGGGATTGAACACAACCTTTAAACATCCAAGGTGAGTGCCCTTCCCAATGGGCTATAGGGCAGGGGTGGGCAAACGTTTTGGCCTGAGGGCCACATTGGGGCTAAAACTTGTGCGGGGGGCTGGGTAGGGAAGCCTGATCCCACCCCTTATCCAACCCCCATCCACTTCCCACCCCCTGACTGCCCTCCTCAGAATCCCCGACCCATCCACACACCCCCTTGCTCCTTGTCCCCTGATTGCCCCCTCCGGAGACCCCCCACTCTAACTGCTGCCCCAGAACCCCACCCCCTCTCTAAGGCCTTGCTTTGTTCCCTAACTACCCCTTCTGAGATCCCCCCCACCCTAACCACCACCCCTTGGAACTCCACCCCCCCATCTAAGACCCCTTGCTTTGTTCCCTGACTGCCCCCTCCCGATATCCCCCCACCCTAACCACCGCCCCCGGGACCCCACCACCTGACCCCCTTACCTTAATCAGCTGGGTGCGCCTTGATCCGGCCTCCAGCCAGGGAGCGCAGTGCAGGCCCAGCCCAGGAGCACGTGGCCCCGCAGATCCCTGTGCTCCACCTGGCTCCCCGCCATTTAAAAGGAAAAATATATTGTGTGTAAGTGATGGGACATTCTCCCCACACCAGACCTGAAGGGGTTAAGGTGGCTCAGGAGCAACCAATTAACTATATAGGCCTCACCTGGGGGAGAGTCAGGCTTGACTGATAAGCACTTATTGAAGATGAAGTTTACCTGCACAGGAACAGGCTGGGCTTGTAGAAAGCCAAGATGTTGAATCTGCTGTGGGGTTTTAGGGAGAGAATTAACAGCTGTTCTCTGAGCAGGGGAAGGATGTCAACCCCCCCAGCCATGGAATTCTGTCCCTAATGGAAGAAGTTTACTCAGAGGAGTTGTGGGGAAGAAAGCCTATGGAAAATAGAGTATTCAGAAACCCATCACATAAACACTGAGGGTTGGGAGAGTGTAGACATTGGTGATCCCTGTGGATAGAGTCCTTGAGCTGAAACAGGGAGTGTGTGGAGGACCTTTAGTTTCCTGTCACTCACTAGAGAAGTGGCACAGACTGGGATTTGGTGTGGAGGGCTATTTGTGACAAAGACAGTTGGTCTGGAGAGGCTCTGATATCCCAGAAGGGGAAGACTATATAGTTACCTAGTTGGAGGGCTGAGTCATGAAGAGAGAGAGAAGCCCTGAGCCCTAGTGGGTGAGTGGGACTGTGAGATGACTAATGGAAGGGGCTACTAGACTGGATAGCAGCTGATCGGCAGACCTAGCTACAAGGCAGTGTCCCTAATGGTGATTGAAACCCATGAAGGTGTGCTACCTGCAAATGGCAGTTACATTATAATCAACTCTGAGGTGGCCTGCATCAAATTGACATATGAACTTCAGGGTATTGTAATCTAAATCCACAACTTTCATCTTCTTTCAGACAAGATAAGAAAAAAAGGGATTGATAACGCATATTAATTATAGTACTTTGAAAGTATAAATTAATCATAACTCAGAAGGCTTTTACAGATCTTTACATAGACTATGTTTTGTAATATGGGTTGCTTGTGATCCTAGTAGTTATAAATGATACTCTTGCTATATTACTGTCAGCGCTATGAAAACAAAATATACATGTACATTATAAAAGTTCAAATTCTACTTGCAGAGTAGAGTTAAAAAGGTAAATTCCATCCCATTGGCTGTTTAGATGGCAGTGAGCTATAAATTGAGAATGAGGTTCATATAAGGGAAAGGTAGGCCGTTCTGAGGAACTCTGCCTTAACATTTCTCTGTCTGGTCAATCTCCTTTACAATTGTTTACTGCATTATTATTGCAATACTGTGCTCAAGAGAAACTCAGTCCAGTCAAACTAGGATTTGTTTGACCTAAGGTTAAAATCAGTTAACTGAACCAATGTGAACGTACAACTCTTGTGCAAATGGAATATCAGTCTGAGGCCACATTTACACAGTTAACTTAGTAGTGCATGAACAACTTTCTGTGTAACAGAAAGACTGACCCTTTTAAAGTCAAGCTTCATTGTAAATGGAGAAATTACATATTCAAACAGCAAATAAGCTTCCTTATTGAGAATGGAAGTTTAACCTGTTTAATCTGCTTTATGTTTTATGTTTGACAATTAATTTGTGTAACAAGGTGTTTATATTAATTGTAAAGAGACCCAGTTTTTTATGCACAATTTGGATTCAATGGTGTGAGAACCCAGATGGTCAAATGTGGGCAGCCACATAAATTACTTCTGGTTTTTGTCAGAGTAGAATCTTATCTTTAAAATTAAAACAAAGGATAATATATTTTGGAATCATTCCAAAATAATGAGGATATTACTCCTCCTGTGATCTTTTTATAATATGATCTATTTATAGCTTCATAGGCTTGAACTGTCTCAGAATAGGTTAGTGGGCCATTGACCTGAGCCTTTCCTGCTGTTTGAAACTGGATTATGACTGGATAAATCCTGTAATTGGAAATATGTACATTAAGTGCTATGAAATAGGTTTTCAAAAATCAGACTGTAATTAAACCAAATGCAATAGCTAAATCTTCCAAAGTCACTTTTAGTAACAAATTTGAGACACCAGAAACAGTCAGCCTTTCAAAGGAAAATCTTGGCCAATGTCTTATTCCATGTATTAGTTTGAAAGGTTTGAGGAGAACAGGAGATAGAAATAATACTTCACTACAAGAGGGCTCCACAGAAAACTTATTGTCCGGCTGATCTGCACAGCTGCTCTTTTGGTGATGTGCTAAGAGTTGGCACCCTCAATGGGCAGTATATAAAAGTTATGGGTATCCTTTTATGTTGACTCTTTTATGATGTATGTTTTCATTTTTTTATGTACAAAAAGTTTAACAATGACAGCTTGACTGTGGAATATTCTGCCAGAGAGATTTCTAAAACTTGAGCAAGCATTCATCTGAAATTCTGGGATTTACTGAAAAAAATGTAGAAGGCAACTACGGTTTAAAATGAATTTCACACTCCTAACAGTGATTTTTTGGAA
Organism: Sternotherus odoratus; assembly: GCA_032164245.1. NCBI lineage: Eukaryota > Metazoa > Chordata > Testudines > Kinosternidae > Sternotherus > Sternotherus odoratus. The sequence goes on from JAVMKO010000004.1 coordinate 40,109,826, forward strand.
GCTTTAGAACATTAAGCATGTAAAACCACAACAGTCCATCTTTGTTGCAGTAGTACTGTTTATATTTTAAGAGATTCTTTGTCACAGAACAGTTTCTGCTCTTCCTTCAGTGAGTGCAGATATTAAGATACCCCTTGCTATTTTATTAATATAGATACTCTATTGAAACACTCTCACAACTTCAGTTCCAAAAGAGGTACCCTAGTGTGCTTTGATTAGTTTTATTACCAATTTTAATCTTTGATACTCGATATATACTGTTTCATTAAACTCTGGAATGCTGCAAGTGTAGCCTAAATCCAATTATGACTTGTCTACTGCATACTGTAGTGTGCCTTAAATGATTCAAGCTTCTTACACCCAGTTCCAAGGATTTTCAATCCAGTTGCTGTCTGAGCAGTTGTTTTTTAAAAAATGTGTACAGCTGCATTCTGTTCACTAGATAATACAGTGCAGACAGAGTTGGCCTTACCATGAGGTAAACTGAAGTGGCCACCTCAAGTGCCAGACTGGGGGGGGGGGGGCACTAGGACCCAGAGCGTAGAAAATTGTGGCTTCTGCTGTTGCATATGGATTCTCTTTGCTCTAGATGCACAGAGATGATGGAGTGCCGTGCTGGAGGAAGGAGGATACAAGAGACCTTTCAAAGTTTTGGCCCAAACAAGGAGGCATGAGGGCATCATTTGAGCCCCCTGCCTCAGATGCCAAAATGTTGTGGGCCAACTCTGAGTGCAGAGCAGCTGGAGGCTTCTCCCTGACCTTCTGGGCACTCAGACACAAGCCGGCAAGGCTGAGTGAGGAGAGGAAATGGCACCTCCTTGCTGAAAGCTGTGCACAGGAGTAGGATCAATGTTTTCCATCTTCTTCCCAGGTCAGCATACCCTCCCATTTGCTACAGCACAAAAGAAAATGGGGGTGGAAGAGGGACTGTAACTGAATAGTTAACCCCTTTAAACAAAATTGGGCTCAGGTTTTCTTTTCCAGTAAAGTGCAGCATCGCTTGGTGTAACAAGTAGAGTGGGGCTACCTTTGTGAGTTTTAAATGAATTCAAATCCCAGAGTGAAGAATCATGACAATACTGAAGGAGAGTTAGGCCTTGTCTACACTTCAGAGTGAAGTTGATGTACGTTATGTTGACAATAGTATGCCACTTTAATTATATTGGTGGTGCATGTCCACACAATGCTCCTTGTGTCAGCGGAGTGCATCCACAGTCATTGCTCTTGCATTGCCAGAGAGAGCATTGCATCATAGGTAAGGCTAAAATTTTGTCAGGGATATTTTTAGTAAAATTCATATTTATAATTTCACGAAAGCCTGTGACATGTCCATGACTTTTACTAAAAATATCCCTGACATAATGAGGTGAAAAGGGTCCAATGCCCACAGCTGCTTAAGTTCCAGGGTACCCCCCCCTGCTATGCTGGTGGCTGGGAGGAGATGCCCCTAAGGGAGAGAGCACTGAGGTATTTTCTGTTTGAGCAGAGGAGTCAGATCAGGCTGGTGAAATGGGAGGCAGGATGGTGGGCAAAGATTCAACTATGAACTTCACCAGGTCAGAGAGGGATTGTGACACAGTCCCACTGGTGCCAACTGACAGATGGCTCACTGTTATATAACAGTGACTCCTAATGGGTTTGACAAACCAACACCTAGCATTGATGTCTTCCAGGCAAGATTGATGTCTTCCAGGCAAGAGTAGAAGCTCCTACCCAGGAAGGAAACGGAGCTGGGCAATACCCCAGCTAGAGGGATGTGGGGAGAGAGGCTGAACTGATACATAGTTATCCCAACAGTCCATCATTATAGTGTTTGGACCGCTCTAGGAGAATTCTGGTTCATGGTAGTGGGACTTTTGGTAATTAGCCCTACAAAAAGGTTATCTATATACTCAAAGGCTATTCAGAGTTTGAGGAATCCAGGGATAAACTGTGGTGAGGACCACTTGCAAGGCTGCCCTGAAGCCATGAGGGCGTACCCATAAGGAAGGCCTGCATTTACACACTCAACCAGGGAATTGAGTGACCACACAAGAGCAAAGGAGAAGGCACACGGTGCAAGGAGAACATAGAAAAGGGGCAAATATTGGATGGAAGGGAGATAGAAGGGGGAAAGATATTCAATAGTAGAAAAATGGGAAGAACCTCAAACAGGGCATCTGCAGTAGAAGAAGTTATTAACCAATCAGGGGAATTAAAAAGCAGAAAACCTCATCACTACTTCTGTAAAAACTCATTTGAGAGGAGAAATCCAGCTTTGCTTGAGAGAAGGAACTGCTGAAGGAGAACAGACCTTATCCTCCTCTTAGAATGACAGTGTCCCCTTCCACAAAAACACCCTATGGACTGCCTACTAAGAATAAAACTGTAGGAAGGGGGATTTGTTGCAGGATGTTGTTCTTGGAGATTGTGAGGGCTCCATACTTCTGGAACATTAATCAAACTTATAGATCATTATATAGACTCCCTCCACCATGTTGTTGCTCTGAATTAGGGTATTCATATTTAAATTAACCTAGAATTCATCTAATTATTTATACAATTCCCTGATGGCCTGGGGACTAGTAACTCCTTGAGTTATTTGGAAACTTTTTCATGAGGAGAAGGTAGGGGGAACTGACAAAGATGGTAACTGTTTTAAATGATAGGAGGAAAAAGCTCACTAACAAAGGGCCTATTCCCCAAACTTTGGCTTACCTAATGCTATGCGGCTGCCTCGGGGTTTCCACCACACTCTCCCCACAGATTCATAGACATGAGAAGTCATAGCCACTGTTTCTACCATGTCCCCTATCCAGAGAAGACAAAGGTCTGCATAACAGATCTTTAAACCCCATCCCTTGTTCATTGGCGAGCAGGAGGCTGCCATGGAAATCAGTTCAAAGGTGCAGGTAACATATCTGCATTCTTAAATCTTGTCCCCTACACTTTCCCAAGCAACATGAGAGTTCAGTTGCCTCTTCTCATACAGTAGACATACCATTTTCTCCTCAGACTAAAATTAAGTGGAACTGGAAGGGACAGGACTTTGGAAATGGGCTATGGGGGCAGATTTTTAATAGTATTTATGGCCTTAAAGATGCAGATATGAGCCTAGTGGTATTTTTTCCTAGACAGCAAAAAAACAAACAAAAAAAACTTTACTCTCATAAATTCTATTAGGTGCCTAAATACGTTTTTAAAATGTGACACAATGATACCTTTGTTGGGTTTTCAGTCCATATATCTCCATTAGGGAGAAACCAATATTGTCTATCTGTCCTCTGGTTTATATACAAGAATTTGGTTGTCAGTCCAGTTCTTATTGGGCAATTATAAGACTCTGTAGAGATCTCTCCAAAGACCGGATGCATGGAGACTGACCTGAAAGGATACATCAGTGTTGATGAGGCAGTGTAGGAAATATTTCATTGCCATTGTCCATAAGCAGGGGGATTTTCCCCCCTATTTTTAGCTCTAGTAATGACTTTCATCTAGTGAGGTCCCAGTTCATTTTACTTATTATATATAGGGGTTGGGTCAGTCACTCTAGGGTGAAATTTAGAAGTTGTTTAATAATGGCAGCAATACTCCAGAAGTTTTAGGACATAAGTTATTCTTCTTTACTTTATCTAACTGAAACTATGTGTGGAATTTAAGTAGGCAGAATGTAATGATTCAAGTTGGAATTTGGACATATAAACACTGAAAAAAAAGTTAATAACTACACAGCTTCATGAATATATCTTCAAATCATAATTTAAATAAGAATAGAGAAGGGGGATATTAAGTAGCTTATATTAGGAAATACTATATTAACTTCAGAGGACAAGAATGAAGGTAAATAATTAACTACATCTGTTATCTTGGGATAAGACTTTGATCTATCAATCCCATCTCAACTGAAGTACGTCTCTGTTTTGCCTTTCCTTTGACAAGTAGATATCACAACAAAGGAAACTCAATAAAGCATGGGCAATAAAATATGTTTAAAAGAATAACATAGGACAATTATTTTCTTTTAAAGAAATAAATTAGTGGAGTTGTGAGCTGATTCATGAATCTGTTTTTTTTCTTTCTTTCGTTTCTTTATTGTTTTTTAATACAGCTGTAGAATCATAAGACTGGAAGGGACCTTTCCTTCAGGGTCCCCTTCTACTCTGGTCTCCTTGGTCTCCTGCACTAAGGCAGGACTAAGAATTCTCTCTAGACCATCCAAGACACCTGTCTGTCTAATCTGTTCTTAAAAACATCTAGTGATACCTTGTTACAATGCTTAACTAGCATTACACTCTGGAAGTTTTTCCTAATGTCTAAACTAAATCTCCCTTGCTGCAATTTATGGCCATTACTTTTTGTCCTGGCCTCAGTGGATAACAATGCATTACCCTCTTTAAAATAGTGTTTTACATACTTTAAGACTTATCTTCCTCTTCAGTCTTCTCTTCTCCTGACTAAACAACCCTCCCCCCCCACACACATCTTTCCTTTTTGGTCATGTATTCTAAACTTTTAAATTATTTTTGTTGCTGATGTTAACTCTTCACTTGTATGATTTTCATCCAAGGATTTCAAAGGGCTTTACAAAGTTTCAGTTTACATAATTACTAGAAGCATAGAATTGTTCAGAGCCAAATTCTGTCTTTAATGGCATTATCTCAGATTTACACTTCCATACATGAGAACAGAATCTGGCCCTGAGTAAATATGGCCTCTTTCACTGTATCGGAATAACTCCATGGGCTATCTGAAAGTAGAATCCAGATTTTGTGGCCCTCATTCATGGTTCAAGGGAAAATGGTTTGGTGGCAAGTACCAATGTTGAGCCAATCATCAGCTGCATTTTTTAGCCCATTAGTATCAACGTTTACAGTGTGAGAACAAGTACCACTGGGCCAGGAGCGTATACAAATGAATTTGATGGCAGCTTTTAGCCTTTTCACCTTGTCTTATATAAACAAGGCCTGCTAGGTGTGGCATGATGTCCCCCTCTAGTGGCAGCTAGATCAGTCAGAGGTTGAGCCTGCCACAACGTTGGCTAGGAGACTGCTTTTTTAGCTCATTCTGTAGAGGCTCATGCATTAAGCTCCAGAGTTCCCAGGTTTGGGAACTTGCACTACATGCAATTTGATGATAGCAAAATGATAGTCCAAACTCAGAAATACAACCTTCCTGTGTCTTCCAGCTATGGACAGAACTGCCATTAAACAGTCTTATGAATATTTCATTTGCATTAACAGATCCAGTCTCCACAGGATCAGATCATATTGCTTTCCGTAATGTGCCACAGAAATTTTTGCCTTCCTTGCTCCCAGGCCAGCTATGTGTACAGCATTTGAAATGACCTACTTTTCATTGAGAGATAATTTATGCATAAAAGACTCCATACCTATCATAAGGGTTCATGATTTTGTATCAGTCAACACAGTTGAGAAAATTTCTGCAGGGGAAAACAAGTTTTAAAAAGCTACTTAAATTAAAGTGAGCCTATAGGGAGACCATAACAGTAATGAGGTGGTGTCCTATGGGTATTACATTCTCTAGCATTTTTTCCAAAAATCCAGCTCCACTGGTGGTAGCAATGTTGGGAGAGCTAATGTAGACCTCTGCCATATCTGATAGCATGTGGTCTAGACCTCAGCTGAACTGATTGTAGCAATGGTGGGAAATTGTAGCAAAAATATCTTAAGAGTAGGCAGAACCTTTTGTATGGATGTGCTTAATGAAAAAGTTGCAGGGAATCATCAAAGACCATATGTTAATACTTTCCCTGTCAAAGTTTAGACATTCTGTATGTTCAAATAATGTGTTGGCATATTACCTTATATAAAACATATAAGGTAAGATAGCTTCCATATATTCTGGTTTCGGTGTCTCCTGTGATCAGTTTTCTTTAACTTCCTCCATTTGTTTCTATCTATTAAAACTATTGTTTTCTTTAGATTTTTATATATTATAAATAAATAGTTTTTTAAAAAGAATCTCTACATAATTTGAAATAAAATAAAACTATGAAAAAAGAAAGATTTGTCACTGATGTGATGCAGGTTTCCTTCATTTATTAAGAATTTAAAATAGATTGCCTCTGATATCTTATTACACTAAAATAAGTACTGCTACTAAAATCAGCTTACACCTCAAGCATAACAAATCTGCAAGAGACAACTTTGCACTGAAAAAGCTGGAGGAACTAAGAATTTTGTTCCTTGTCACTCACTGCCAATATAGTAACATAGCGTGGCTGAAGAAATATACTACCACAGATGTCAGAATTCAATGGGACTATCATGTGCCACTACTGAGATGTACAGTTCTACATAATTATAGCTTTTATTGATTTCTGCACATCCTTGTCTGTCTTGTCTATTTGTAATTTCATCAGAGGTTTCCTATAAACATAGAACAATTAGGTGCTTGCTAAGGATTAGTATCTAGGATGAAAAGGTCAGATTGTGCATTTTTCCCAGATTCCACAGCTTCACATGAATTACTTTTCAAAACTGAAGCGTCTAAATGCTTCCATAATCTGTATTTGAAAATGTCTACATATGCTTTGTTTCAGTCCCCAGTACAGTCTTCTCTTATGCACATCTGCACTACCATCTACTGGAAAGGTGAGTAACTATATATCAGCAATCACTGTTTCTTTCTGTTTTTACTAACACCAAGGTACAAACATAGAAGAAAGTTATGCTTCTCCCACAAAAAAAATTCATCTTTTCGAGCAGTAAGTTGCACTGACTCTTAAAATTAACACTTTTCATAAAGATGTACTAGAAATTTTAAAAAAGATACACTCAATCATGTGTCTTAAAATAAAGTATTGCATATAACCATTTTTGTGTGAAAGAACAAGCATACATATTTCTCATGCAAATAAGAGACTAACAGCACTGGATAGAGGAGTGCTGGTAGCGGCTGTGCAAGTTACTGATGTAAGACTGCTGGTGAACCTTGGTAACTGCTTCCATTCCATAATATCCTGGAACATGTATGACACACATGCCAAATTTTGTGTGACTTAGTAATGTGGAGAAACACCTTCTAGGGTTGGATTAGACCAGTGGCTGTCATCCTTTCCAGACTACTGTACCTCTTTCAGGAGTCTGATTTGTCTTCTATATCCTAAGTTTCACCTCACTTAAAAACTACTTGCTTTGAAAATCAGACCTCAAAATACAAAAGTGTCATACCACAATGTTACTGGAAAATTGCTTACTTTCTCATTTTTACCATATTGTACAATAAATCAACTGGAATAAATATTGTACTTTTCAGTGTTCAGTGTGTAGCTCTATGTACAAGTAACTGTATGAAATTTTAATTTGTACTGACTTCACTAGTGCTTTTTATGTAGCCTGTTGTAAAACTAAGAAAATGTCTACGTGAATTGATGTATGTGGTCTAAACTTCTGCACACCTCAAGGGTACATATACCCCTGCTTGAGAACTACTGGGTTAGACCATACATTTCATTTTCACTTTTAATTTAGTCAGCATGCACTTTTTTAATCACTCACACATACATATGTGCCATGAATATGCATACCATATATTAAAATGTTACCTACCTCTTGAGGAACCATTTGTATAGCTTCTACCGCCTTCAGTGTTACCAGCTTTCTAGACAATTTATATTACATTTGATATTGGCCACAGCTTTTGCTCTGCTTTTATTTTTCAAAAAATACAGTTAAAAATAATCAGTGTCTGCCAACATGCATGGGTAGCAGCAGTACAAGATATGCTGGAGTGTAAGATGAGCTTACATGAATGAAAGGCAGAGGATGGCAGCAGTGTTATTAGTTTCATCTGCATAGGAGGAAAATGGCTGCTTTCTCTGTTCATATAAAACTACACCTACACTAGTGTCTAAAGTCACTTTTAAAGAACCTCATCCTATTCTTAAACAGCAAGTACTATTAAAATACATGATTCAATATTAGATAAGGAATTAACATAGATGGGTAAATATCAGATGATGAAATAAAAAGTCAGAGAGGTTGTGCAATATGTACTTTAAAGATAAGATAACATTTCTAAAAACAATTGCTGAACTCTTTGTATATAATCAGAGAGGTAGCCGTGTTAGTCTGGAATAGCAGAGGTAACAAAGAGCCTGTGGCACCTTAAAGACTAACTAAAGTATTGAAGCATAAGCTTTCGTGGGCTAATACCCACTTCGTTGGATGCATCCGACGAAGTGGGTATTAGCCCACGAAAGCTTATGCTTCAATACTTTAGTTAGTCTTTAAGGTGCCACAGGACTCTTTGTTATCTTTGTATATATTAACCTTCCTACTTCCAGTGATTTGCTTCCAACAGCTAGAAGTTCTTGTTCCTCATAGCATAAAGCAGAACAGGAACCTTCCTCTGCCACCAGGAACCAGTTCCATAGCTGAATTTCCTGGGAGTGGGAGCTTTGGAGTCCTGAATCAAGAAACAGCATATCAATCACTTTTCTTGACCTCTTTCCAAGAATAACCAGAGTGGAACCCCTCTTCCACAGTTAGGTACCCTAGTTACACCAGTGCATAGGCTTAAGCATCCCTTCTTGCCTCCAAACTCGACCTATTTAAGGCTCGTATGTGCAACTCTGCTTTCCATTGCTCTGGAGTGAAGCGCTCATATTGTGGGAAGGTGCAACATTTATCACCAGCACAGAACCCAGGGATGTCAAGTATACTTCCCCAATGGTCTCATCACCTAACCTCCCTCTTACCCAAACCCTCAAACTTCACCCTCACTTTTCTTCTCATAGACTCTCTTTCATAAGTTCCTTCACCTCAAAGTACAAGTATGCTTTTCTTAAAGAAACTAATCTTAGGCTCTGCCTCACCCTCAAACAATTGTTTCCTCCCTTCTCAAATGTCACATTTACAATCCCCCTCTTCAGTTACTTTTCTCCATTTCTCTTCAAAAGTTCTTATCACCTGGCAGACACAGATCCACTGCAAAAGGTTTTTTTTTTCTCCTGCTGATAATGGTCCATCCAAATTAAACAGCCTCTTAGAATTGGTATGGTAATGTACAACTTTTTTTTGCTTTCTGTGTATATAAGTGCTTCTTACTTCCATATGTTCCATCCTGTTCATCCAATGAAGTAGGCTATAATCCACAAAAGCTTATGCTGAAATAAACTGGCTAGTCTCTAAGGTGCCACAAGTATTCCTCATTTTATTTTCTCCAGTTGACCCTCTCCAAACTGGCTTCAGCTATGGTATTACATAAAACTGCTCTCACCAGTGTCTATAATGGAGCACTTCCTGGCAAAATCTCAGGGCCTGTACTCCACCTTTGTCCTCCTTAACCGTTTGATGGACTTGTTGACCACTCCCTACTTTTTGAACATCTATTCTCTACTGGCTGTCTTGTTCCTGTCTTATGATTTTCCACTGCCTTTCTGATAACTTAATCAGTCTTATCTGGTGGGCCATTGTTATCCTGTCTCCACTTTTTCTGTCAACTTCTCCAAAGGCTTTATCCTTGGACCCTTTGTTATCCCATATTTGGATCTCAGACACTTTAATACTGGCCTGCCAATAGTCATAACTTGTTATCCATTTATTCTGCCCAAATGGGTAATAGGGTGGTGGCCCACCCTAGAGGAATTGCCAGGGTTTTACCAGGGTGTTTGTTTCCAGCCCACAAAGGACTCCCCAGAACAGGTTAAACCTGCTAATCCCTCAGAGAACACAGATACAGCCCTCAGCTCAAAGGATTGATTCCAAGCAGTAATTCTTCAAACACAAAATATTTTTAAACAGTTACAATATATTAGATAAAGCAAGAAAGAATTCATCATACTTGAGGAATCATACATTTAAAGCAGCACAATAAAATGAGACAGACAGCATAGCAATTACAATGTAATACTTAAAATACATAGAGATCTTTTATGCACATGTATAGAGCTTTAATACAATGTGGTTTCAATTTTGTAGTTAAGTGGAGCTTCTAAACATAGGCATAAAAACATTACAATTTTACAACAGAAGAAAAATAGCTAGTATTAAATACTACCATCCTGTGAGCAGTGGCAAAATGGTCACAGGATGGGTGGGGTGGGTCTCCCATAAATGTAGGTATCCAGCTTTATTTATATGCACACCCAGCCATTCTTTTCAAAATAGACAGAAAATCAAACTCACACTCCTATAATCTCTCTGTATCATCTCTGGAGGTCCTCTCCTATGTCAAGGTAATAAAAAATGGTTGAGACGGCTGCGGGGCTCTGGGATGCTTCTACTGTCTCCAGTTGCCACGTAGGACTGCTTCTTCTGCTTCTGTTGGTACTGTCTTCTAGAAGTTTCTAGTTGCCTCAACACTTTGGTTGCTGCTGCTGCTGCTGCTGCTTCGGGTAGCTGCTTCTCTTCTCTTCTTGCTTGTTGATCTTTTCTGCTTGGTTTCACCTCCCACCCCTGATATAAGCCTGCTAACTGTTACCCTTGTATTCAGTGTCTGGCCTTCATTGATTGGTTGCTTTGCCAATCTCAGAAATTAGCATAGCTTCTCCCTGACTAATTATACCAGCTCAGCCAATCAATTTGAATTTATAAACATGGACTTTAATCCTGTCTAGATCCTCCTCCTAGCTATTAGCATAAATCCTACTCCTATCTCTGCCCTTCAGGCATTTTGGAGAGGAAGCTGAGTCGTGTTTTGAACTCTACCTCATCCCTATCTTTTATCTGCTGTTAGTCAGCTTAATCTGTGTCTTGCATTTTGATGTTTTATAATAGAGAATCATTGCAGTGGCCATATTGGAGTTTTCACTATAAATTATAATCCATTATTTATCTAAAGCCTTAATTCTAAAACTATTGTTTTATGCAAGCTAAAGCATTATGATACTGTCAGTATCATTGTTATGCAAACTTGGAAAGCTGACTGTTATGATGTTTTAAACCCCACTTTCCACCTGTCCCCCGCCCTCCTCCACCGCCAGCCCCCATCCCCCGCATATCTCTGTCCTAGATGCTGCAAGCTTTTTTCTGAACAGCTAAAAGCAAAATCTCTGGTTTCATCTTCTTCTCCTGCTGCACCATATTTCTAGGTGATCTAAGCCAAAAGCATGACACTGACTTATCTATACCAATGATTCCCAAATATATCTGTCTCCTGGTGAGCTTTCTCTCTATTTTATCTAAAATCTTAACCTTGTTTTGGCATCTACCATAAATGGCTAGTCATCTTGAATAAAATATAGCTAACTAAAACTGAACTTTTGATCTTGCTGTGTTAACTCTTTTCTCTCCTCCTTTGTCCATCACTCTGCATATCATCACCATCCTCCCTAAATATACATCCCAATAACCTTGGCATCATCTTTGATCTGATTGTCTCTAGACCCAGGTAATTAGGAAGATGTAATTTTGCATCTTTTCCCTACACAAATTTTTAATATCCAGATTTTCCTCCTTCTCCAACTAAAACTCCTGGACAGTCCCTTATCATTTTGTATTTTGACTGCACCAATCAAAGATGTTGCAGTAAACACACAAGTTAATTCAAAATGCTGCTGCTAATACCATTTTGCTGGATTGTTGCTGAGATCACCTGAGCCCCCTCTTTGAGTTCCTCCATTGCCCCCACTTCACTTCTGTATCAAACACAAGCTCACTGTCTTTACTTTTAAGACCATTCACAGTTTAGCCAACCCTACTGGATGAATTATCATTATGTTGATCTCCACTTTCACCCTGCCAACTTCCAGCCTGCAAATCCCAGTGAATTAAATAAGCAAAATTTATCCACAAGAATATTTGAAAAATGTTGTGTTCTATTTGTTGAATTCTAGTTCACAACTATTTTATGTCACTATCACTTTCTCTTTGGCTTCATCAGCTTGCTACAGGTTTGTGACACTATCAATACAGGATAGAAGTTGTATGTATATTCATTTGTGTAAGCATATACAAATAAGATGGGAAAACATGCCCTGATATTATCCATACAAGCTCTAGATTTTCTTCAAATCCTCCTTGAGACTTTCATGCACCATGAGGCTTACAAAAATCTAGCTGCTGTTTGCTAATAGATAGGTGATGTTCTTGTTTCCCCCTCCTTCCTTTTTTCTTACTCCTGTGCTCATATTGACTCCCTTACTCTTATTAAAATATCCATTCCTGCTATTCCTCACCCTATCTCCATCCTCAATTCAAAAACACAGAGAAAAGTAACACATCCTATGCAAACTCTTTACCATAGTCATATGTTTGTATATTAGTCATACACTCTTACTATCGTCCGTCTTATGCCATTTTAGAGTGTATACCATCTGGGATAAGCATTCTCTTATCCATGTTATGTACCGTAACTATTACAATGGTGACCTAATTTTCACTGAGGACTTTGAGAATTGTCATAACTTAAATATGTATTACTAATAATGATACCCTGGGCATCAAGCATACTCCAAAACCTTCACAGATAACTCAAATTAATTAAATCCCTGGAAAGAACTGAGCACTCTCATTCCAGCAGTAGATCACAATTTTGCCAATTTGAGTGCTGGCCTGTTTTCTTCACCAGTACAAGTCAAACATGAAATGTTTTGCCTATGGCATTGAAAATGTACTGTGTCCACTTTTTTTTTATTTCCATACATCTGAGAAACAAAAGGTCAACAGAATGTTGGTAATCATAAGGCAGGGATAGATAAGACAGAAAATATCATATTGCCTCTATATAAATCAATGATGTACACACATCTTGAATACTGCATGCAGATGTGTTTGCACCATAAAAAAAAAAGAGCTAATGGAATTGGAAAAGGTTCAGAAAACAGCAACAAAAATATTAGGTGTACAGAACAGCTTCTGTAAGATTCAAGAGAAAAAAGACTGGGACTTTTCAGCTTGGAAAAGAGATGATTAATGGGGGATATGAGACAGGTCTATACAATCACAACTGGTGTGGAGAAAGTAAGTAAGTAAGTTTTATGTACTTCTTTCCATAAGACAAGTATTAGAGATTGCCAAATGAAATTAATAGGCAGAGCTTTAAAACAAACAAAAGGAAGTATTCCCTAACATACCACACAGTCAACCTGTGGAACTCTTTGCCAGAGGATGTTGTGAAGGCCAAGACTATGTTCAAAAAGCAACTAGGTAAGTTCATGGAGGACAAGTCCATCAATGGCTATTAGCCAGGATAGACAGGGATGGTGTCCCTAAATTCTGATCACTTGATAATTACCTGTTCTATTAATTCCCTCTGGAGCACCTAGTATTAGACACTGACAGAATACAGGATAGTGGGCTAGATGAACCTTTGGTCTGACCCAGCATGGCTGTTTTTATGTTCTCATTTATATTGAGAATCACCATTAGCGATGGGCTTTAATTAGAATTTGAAATCCAGCCCCCTGCATTTTAGTAGGTAAAAATGACGACTTTTATTCTCCAGATCTGAAAGTACCTCTGTGGCTGTGTTTTTGGTTTGTTCCTTGGTGTATCCAAAACTGATGAATTAGTTTTCTGCAACTGGTTTAAAAGTTATCCTAACTGATAGAAATCTTTTTAAATCAGATGAGAATTCTGCCTTGTTAAACAATATAATGAGAACAAGTTGAGAACTTCTGGTGCTGTTGAAAGAAAACTGTTTTAAATGGACTTCAGATTCAAATGCATTCACAAGTGACATCTTATAAAGCCATCTCTAATCAAAATGGAGTAACTACTCCAGCAGGGCAGGATTCATACAAAATATACATTATCAATAAAAATCAGTTTTTGATATTCATGCTTTAGCATTGAGAAAAAGAATATGCACAGGGAACAGAAAGTGTTTTCAGAAGTAGAATGTTACTGTGTGCAAAATCTATGAACATGAGCAGAAACAGTTGTGAGAAGAATCCAAAATACTTTAAACAAATTATTTTTCTGTTCAAGGGCACCTTTCGTGTGCTATTGATGTGCTGTTGTGAGGTTGTTGTTTTTTTGTTTTGTTTTGTTTTTTTACATGCAGATTTGGCAAAACCGAAACATTTTGTCCATTCATGTCAGTTTTATCAAACTGCCTCAATTGGGTGGGAAGGGCACTTTAAAAAAAAATCAAAATGTTTCACTTTGATATATGTGTTTGAAATGTTTGATTTTTATTTAGCTTTTCTTTACAGAACTTCCTTAATTTTAACATTAATTTAGAATGCTTTAAAATACTCAAAAGAAAATCAGGTTGAAGTTTTGATTGATCCAAAATGATTTCCCCCCCCCAATATTTTTTTTAAGGGGTGGGGTGAATATTTCAGAAGGCTGGCATTTCCATTATTCACCCAGCTAGTTTTATATGCCTCAAACACTTCTTTGAAGTTGCCTTTATTTTACAGATTAGAGAATTGAAGTAGAGACAGAATGACTTGACTGAGGTTATGTAATGCATCTATGGGAATTTAAACTGGGTCTTCCAAGTCCCAGATTAGTGTCCTACTCATTGGGCCAAACGTTCAAGGACATAGGATCCTAAACAGAGAAAGTACACCAGTATTTTATGGAAAAGAAGCTAATCCTAAAGCACACATTTAAAATCTGTATATAATTATGCCTACATGCTTCCTAATATGTTCATAATGTTGTAACTAATACTGAACCAAGTTTCAGACAGCACATTCCGACTCAGATGAAAATTTTATTTGGATAGCTATTGCAAATTTGGAGGGGAGGGGATGTTTCCTTACATAACTGTGTAACTTACATGTGTGGCTATTAAATGCATAAAATTTGGATATATTTGCATTTGATCTGAAATTCGGGTAGGTGATACTTGCATAAAACAAGAACAGGTAAAATGGAAAATTATAAATTTACATGAAATTTTCTCTTAACTGATGAAACTGTAGTTTGGTAAAGGATTTTAAAGAGCAGAAATAGGGTTCTGGGCTCCTATGACTGGCACAGCAGGGAACTAATCCCTCCTTTATAATCCAATTTAATCCTCATTAGAAGGGAGGGCTGGTAAGGTCCCAGCAGTGGATTGGCTGGGGACCAGGATGGAAAAGGGGCATGGAGAATGATGGATGCCCCCTGGTAGACATTGAAATAATCATGATGTCTCCTACCCTGTACACTTTTATCTGCAGAGTACTCCCAGACAGTTGATGACAAAGTTGCTGCCTTCTTAAGCCATATCTAGTGTGTCTTGTCCTTTCAGTACAGCCGGACAATTAAACAGATCTTATTAATTAAAAATAAACTATAGCTATGCCTTTGGTTCCCAGTTCAACCTATGGGAGCTCTAACATGTGGAGGATCAGCACTTGATCCCCAAAGACTTCAAAAGTGATTCAACAGTGACATTCTGAAGGCTGCAATGCTACCATTACTGTTGTTTCTCAGTTCTACAACATTTCGGCTGAGTCCTGAGCAAAAGACAGATGTTGACCACCTGAGGCAGCAAGCTGGATATTCCCCTTGAACTTTTGCTCCTAAACCCCATTGAGCTGTATTGCATATGTCTTGATTGTTGTTAATTGAAAATCAAGTATCAGTGCAGTAAACTGCTTGCTAATGGCAAACTTTGCATAACAGCACTCAGTTGGTTGTGTTACATATAATTGGAACAATATCTTCCTTTTCAGTTTTCCTCCTGGCAGAAAAAAAACATACCCCATTGGTGTAATTAAGTCCCTATAAATACACATTGATTATCCTGAAGGCTATGGTCTAAGATAAAATCCCAACATAATTGTTTGGGAAAACAAAGCTTTGACATGTCACTAATTATTACTGTATTGTACTCCAGTAAGCTGGTAACAGAACAGTACTCAGAAAACTTCAGTGGTGTACCCTCTGTGTATTGATTTTTAGGAAACATTTTTAATGCTCAGGGTAGAGGGTTAAATTATTCTCCTTATTGCTTGTTCTTTCATCCCAGTCAGACTCTTCATATATGTGAGGTGTTGGGGTTAAATCTACAACATAATTTAAAAGTCCTGTGTGTTGAGCACCAGTTGGGTAAATGTAAAATGTAGAGATGTGAACAAGTAGCAACACAATTAGTAGAACGGGCAGAGATGTATAATCTAGATTCTGCAGTTGCTTTATCATGAACCCTAGACATAGCTGACTAATTTAACATTGAAAATTGTATATGCAAGGAGGATCTGTCTCTCTTTGGTCTTGTCCCGCAGAAGTGGAACCTGACTGCACATTCTTTTCAGTCTTAATTATCTGTTGCATTTGGTTTACCCTGATTACATTATAAAGACAATTGTCACAAGGAGAAGGGATAGATTATCCTTCATGGGGCCCAGAGAATTGCCATGTTAAAAAAGGGCTCAAAGGAACAAGAGCTCATGAGTAGGGAGGGCCTGACTTCTAGATGGCATGACAATACAAAAGAGATAGGAAAGGAAACTGTGGAAACAGTAGAGTCCTCAATAAGCCACTTGCTTTTCCTCTGGAGATATGGGGGAAGAAAGGGTGTAAAAGTATAAAGGATACCATCCCTTTGGGGTAAGAGGTCTGGAACTGTCTGTCTCATTAGCCCTGTCTGCTGCACCTGAGAGCTGGAATGAATTTAGCTGAAGGGTCAGGAGTGGTGCTCCTAATAGATTGCTGCTGGAGCTACTGCAGAGAGGAACTGTTCTAGAAAAACCCAACATAAGAGGTGAGACTGTTTTGGAGCCATTTATTGCTGAAGCTCTAAGGTAAGAGTCAACAAATCTTGTTACTGGTGTGAGACACAGTTTGCAAGCAAAACTAGTCCTTCCCCCCACAGACTTTGAGGAAACAATCTGCAAAAGTTTGATCAGGTTTGTTAAGAAGGCTTAAATAAAGCAACTACCCTTTAGATTCCTTTGGCAGGGGGACTGGATAGAATTAATTCCAGGGATAAATTGACCCAGCAGAAACAAAGTTTAGATAGAAGCAGATTGCTCAAAGACAGGACTCCTCCTTTTACAAGAGGGTAAAAAGTTACAAGGCATTCTCTCCTGCCTGATTTGTGGATGCAAATGTTTGTCCATATTTTATTATTTGTATTCAACTGATTGGAGACCACTTATTAAAATGAAATCCTTACATGGATATGGACAACTAGTATGTTGTGTGTGTCGGGGGGGGGGGGGGGGGTTAAATGAGGGAGGAAGGCTGTACTGTAGTCTGGCGAGAACATTTAAAATTAGATCTATTGGGGGAGGGAAGGAAATAACTGATTTGAAAATATTATTTTAAATATATTTATTAGACTTTTTACATCTAAACATTATTGATTTCGATGAAACTTGTATTTTGTGCATGCCTTAGAAATTCATTTATTTACAAAGACACTTAGCCAAACTTGGGTAATTATATGCTTTTAAGATACTTGTGTTGCTGTGCCTAAATGCTTTCCAGGTGGATATGTCTGCACTTTGTGTTAGGAGATGATTTCCAGCTCCAGAGAAGCCTGGGTGGTGGCAAAGTGGAGGCATGGGCTAGCCATGCTGAATACAAACCTGTGTGAACCCCCATAAGTACAGTAAACCCCCGATTTAACAGACCCCGATTTAATGGACTTCGGATGCAACGGACAAAATTTATGAGCAAGTCCAATGCATCCCAAATCCGTTTTTCGCGGGCTGGCTGCTGGCTCGCGGCTGCCGCCCGGTTCACAACAGCAGGCGGGCTGGCTGCCAGGTCCCGGCTGCCGCCCGGGTCCAGGCATCAGGAGGGCTGGCTGCTGGATCCCGGCTGCCGCCCGGGTCACGTCAGCGGGAGGTCTGGCTGGCGGGCGGGCTCGCTGCCGGCTACCGGCTGCCGCCCAGGTCCCGGGACCCGGGCGGGCTGGCTGACGGCTCCCGGCAGCCGGGACCCGGGCGGGTCCCGGCAGCGGGCGGGCTGCGGAGCTGCCGCCCCGACCCTGTGGCGGTCGGGCTGCTGCTCCGACAGCTCAGTTTTTTTTTATTATTAAATAATGGCCTTTTTCATTTAACGGACACCCCCTCGCCCGAATTAGTCCGTTAAATGGAGGTTTCACTGTACATACTTAGCATAGCTACCTTCTGCAATTGCTCTCTGCTAACTGTTTTTAGCACTCTAGCTTGATTACTTAGCATGAATATGTCTACACAAGCTGGGCATCAGACCTCCACCTCCAATTACTGACGTATCCAATAACCATTTAAAAATATTAATGGTTATCTCATGATTTTGGTTGAAGAAAAGTTTCACATTCTATACTGTTTTTGGTGTACTAGGGCAAAGTAACCTTATCTAGATTCTGTTACTAAAGTTAATAGGCATTCTGCCTTTGATGGCAGTAGGAGAAGGATCAAGCCTTTAGTGAATTAAGCAGCAGGTTTCCAGCAAACCAACATTTGGACTTTATACTCTTCTCTCTCCAGTATGGCTGGAATAACTCCACTGAACTTGGTGGAACTGCACCTGTGTAACTGAGATCTGAATCAGATCTCTAGGCTTCCTGAAGGTTCCCGTCGAAGCAAAGCTGATTCTTGCTTTCATATATCTGAGGTAGATTAATTGAATATCACATACTTTACTCAAGGTTCTTTAACTGAAATCTTCTCTACCCTGCATGCAGATTAAAGATCTCATTGCACATTTTTTTGTAAAAATAAAGTTTTCCCCTAATTTCCTTGGCCAAAGTTTACTACACAACATATAAACAATTGGAAAGCATAGTGTCTGCTTTTTGGCTGCTGACCTCTACCCCAAAGGTGGTTTCTATTTAAAGAGTGCTTGTATATGAAGTTTGTGAAGTATATTCAGCTCTTGAGAGTTGAAAGGTGGTGGCTTTTTTTAAAAGTTAGATTTGTATCTTTCCCTGTCTGTATTACTCTCAATGCAGATATTCAGAGATCAGACGGAGACCTGCTGTACTGAAGGAACATTATCACTGGTTCCACATTGGATACTGAATATACTTTGATGTTAGGGAAGACAACTGAGAACTTAGCTAACCTCAGAGTTCAGTTCGAATCAGTTTAATTGCAGCTCTTTTCTGGGATCAGGAGAGGCCACCTTATAGTGATCTGTATGGTCATTTGCAATACAAGCATACACTTCATTCATCCTTTGTAAAGCTGTTTATACGTTAGTATGCTGTGAATTCTAATCCAATTTTTGCAACCTATTTAGGAAATATTTGCTCTATATGTCACAGTCATTGACTTTATAATTCATTTAATGCCATTGCCAGTCTTGGGCTAGATGAAATCCAGTGCTGATGGGCATTTAAAATTGTGCCTTTTTGCTCCAGATGAA
The DNA here is from genome assembly GCA_032164245.1 of Sternotherus odoratus. Taxonomy (NCBI): domain Eukaryota; kingdom Metazoa; phylum Chordata; order Testudines; family Kinosternidae; genus Sternotherus; species Sternotherus odoratus. Next base: position 40,129,013 of record JAVMKO010000004.1, read on the forward strand.
CCCATTGCATTCTATGTGGTGTCCAACTTGAGGGCACCAGGAAGTGTTTCACCCCATCCTTTGTCTTCAATATAGAGCTGGGGACTGATTATTTTTAATGAAAACTATCTTTTTGATTAAATGGAATTTGGGGGGGAATTACGGTTTATTCTTGGTTGGGTTTTTTTGTTTTTGTTTGTTTTAGACCAAAAAATTCAGGTTTCTGTTGGGGAGAGGGGCAGGAAAGTTAATTTTTGAAAACCGAAGAAATATACTTTTGAAATTTTCTCTGTATTTTTAAAATATTTATATTTCAGATTATTATTATTTTTTTAACCAGCCCTGTTCTGGGAGGAAAAACTTTAGTCTTCATTGAGGGAGTTCTTAATGGTGAAGGTGCTGGTTGGTGGTGGTGGTGGCAGGGTATTGGGCATATCTCCTTCCTAGGCAGCTCAATCACTATGAATGTTGTGCTGGCCCTTTCTGAGCCCTCTGTTAAAAGAGACGTTGCAGCCATTTGTTGTTATAACTGTCTCACTTTGACTTTCTACTGCCAAGGACTCCGTACCGTGGTTTAATATCACTAGAGCATCAGTAAACCAGAGGTTGTGTTTCTTTACTTATTCAAACTCTTCTTTATAGCAGACATGAAAACCAAACCTTTTTTGTTTTGGCTTGTATGCATTTTAACTCTGCTGTGGCCCCTGAGCCAGTTCAGAAAGCAGTGGCATCAGACTGTGTCGATTCAAGAGATGACACCTTTTGGTGTTCAAAGTTATCTTGCTTGGTTACCCTTTCCTTATTGCTGAGTTAACTGTGTTCTCCTCAGAGCTATTATTGCCTTTTGATTCCACTTCCAAGCCCGGTGTTTTGATTTTTAATCTGATGGGCAGTGTGATCCTGTTGTATGCCTCTGAAAGATACACTTTTGTGATAACAAAGGACAGTTGTTGTTTACCAACAGTCCTGTCTGTTTCTTGACAAGCTTCTGTTGTGTTTAATTTTCTTTTTGTCATCGCAGCTGCCCACATTCTGGTTCAAAATAATAGATCTGTAATAGTATTACTTAATCTCTCCTGTGGTTGTGAATCAGGAGTAAAAATCCATAGACTGAAAATGCATATTTTAAGACAAACACATATATAAATCAGTTTATATCAACTTAAATATGTTTTTGCAGCATTAACAATAGGCAACATATATTTAATTTGATTTAAAGTCCTGTATTTCATTTGAGGGGAATGCAATACATTTTAGTGATTATTGAAGTAATCTAAACTCTAAGCTGCTGTGGCCAACAAGGCAGCTTTAATTTTAACCAGTGGTATGGGGGGTGGGGAGAAACATGGTTAAAACTGCTGGCAGACTCTTTTGCTGAGCTAAGGCTGCAAAAAGATAAAAGCAGTTAGTTTTTGCCCTTACTGTTTCGAGTCAATAATTTGCATCACTTGCATCCTAAAGAAGAGACAAACTAGTCATTGAATGGTAAGTCAACACCTATCTCCTCTTTCATTATTATACTTGCCTGCTGTTTTTACACTGTCAGAAGTGGACCGCCCATTGAAATCCATAGTAATATGGAAACTGGGATAATTCGAAACAGTAATTTAATTCTATGATGTTCCATAGTATAATATTCTCTTCCTTCCTTAGAAATAAACTATTACTGACTTACTTAGAAATAAACAGCTGACTTGCAATCCCCAGTTTTCACTTCTTGCACGATTCTGAGCACTTAATTCATTTCTATGAAAATGTAGTTGCAGATGTTCAGCCCCTATCTTTCATGTGTAAGAGGGATCTTTAAAATAAATTATGGATTACTTTGTAGGGGTTAAACTAGACCACTTTCATTCTCATTTGCTTTCATTTTTTTAACTTTTTTATATATGTAAAATTGAAGGGTGAAATCATTTCCCGCCAACTTCAATGAGGTCAGGATTTTTCCAATGCTTATTCGGTACAACAAATATCTGTTAAAAGACTACAGAAGTCTTAGTTTCCTTAAAAGATTAGGTTTCTTGATTTACAATTTCTTTTAAGCAACAAAATCCTGTGTTCCAACAGGTGTAGTTAGAGATCTAAGCAAAGCACTGGAAGTTAGGCTATGAGCTGAGATTAGAGACCAGGAGTTCCGCACTCCATCTGTGATCACTGGCAACTCACTTCACAGCTCAAATTCAAGTCTCCTTTTCTAAAATGGAAATAGAAAAGTTTACCTACCAAAATAACCTGTTCTCTGAACTTACTGCCTTTGGAGTCCCACTGTGAGGTTTTATGCTCTGCTGCACAGAGATGAATCCCACTTCAAAGCAGTTAGGGTGCAATGCATGAAGATGCTTAGGCATGCAAGTCCCATGTCAGTGAAATTCACAACACTCCTGGTTAGCTGCCACCTAAGCCTGTAGGTGCCTAAACTCATTCAACTCCTAAATTTTTGCCTTTGAACACAGCCAATGAAGTCTCACTATAGGTGTCTGCATGCACATCTTCCACCTAAGCCCCAGAATGATTCACAAAACAGATGCATAAATCATGAGTGGGAACTAAAACAAAACATCTGGGAGGAGCGGGGAGAAGGAGAACCTTCATCACAATCTTTAGGCTAGTGGATTGCAAACTGAGATAGGCACTTTACGGCAGCCAAGAGTTAGATGCCTACTTCCAAGGGAGGCAGGGTTTACTTTACACCCCTCTTGGTCATCGTTGCTTATTGGCTAGCTTGTTGGCTTTGTGAATCACGTCATGTGGTGCCTATCTCTTCCCATTTATTATGTAAGTGCTTAACTCAGGCGCTGTAGGATTACAGTATTGTTCCTGTGATTATTTTCTTTTCAGGTGCCAGGATACTCGCTGTCACCTTTGTGGATCTAGCCCCTAGCATTTGGGGGAGTGTGTGCATGCCCCTCATTCAACAGTATAGATGCCAGGGTTAAAAAGCACCCTATAACTGACCTTCAGTTTCTTTTTAACAGTAGGCACATCTATTAAATCTGGGAGGAGGTCAACATGTATTTGTGGAGGCAGTATTGCTTTGTACAGTTATAAAGTGAGCTTCACATAGCAACCCTGTTGACCTCTGAGTAGATGCTGTTTCCTCAAGTCAAATGGGCTTCAATGTGTTTGGAATAGAAACTTCAGCTAGCATTTAGCCCAAGGAACTGTATTAAAGGATCAGGAATACTGGAAACGGTACCTCTCTGTTCCCTTGAAATTCCATCATGCCCTGCCACTCCCTCATGCTGGAGATGAGGCTGGCATGGGGGGACCCGCTGGCTATTTCCACCACTTTAAAACTACTTAATAGTGCTTATGTCTTAACTGATCAAAAATACATCACTATATATTTCATGTGTTCCTTCTGCTAGCTTCACAATAAACACTAATGGCAGAATTTTTTAAAAGAGCTCATTTTAGTTCCCAATGCAATTTGAGAAATGTTTGTTTTTCCCCACTGCTCCATTTTAACACTTACAATATTTTATAAGGGACATGGCAGCAGATTGGGCAAGGTTTCTCTAAGTATTAAAGGAGATTTTTTTCCTACTGAATTTTGAACCTGGAGATTACAAACAGCGAAGATAATTTTTTTTAAGCAGTGTTAGAGCACCATAAAAGAGATGAAAGTGTCCAACTTCACACCACTCTATAATTTAAGCCAAAAAGAGGACTTTTTCTGACTTTAGTGTTGTCAGATTAGTGTTATCAAATGACTTTGTCCTTCACTGGGATGTCACCTGTATCACAAAAGGGGAAACTGAAGCAGCACTATCCCTAAAGCACAAATAGAAGAGGAGTCATGAACCTCAAATAATTCTGCCCATTTTTCTGCAATAACTCAGTTTCACTGGCTACGAAAATCCCTTCTCCTGAATCAGTTACTAGACTCATTAAAATTGTCTGGTTCAAAACTTCCTTGAATATCTGTAAAACCCTCCTTGAAAGGAACTCCTGGGATATCCCCAAACAAATTTAGTAAGAAGATTCATTTATAAAACATCATTAGTTGGCCACCACTTGATTTACTTAACATTGATTCTGAAAATACATTATAAATTTTAGTGCTCTTTTTAATCACTCTTTCCTTACATTACAGTTGTACTGAATCTAAAGTTTATATGATTATAATCACTATGTTCAATATAAAAGGGATTTTTCCCCTTTCCTTCCATTCCTTAAATTGTTTTTAGATTTCCCATGAGGTACATATTGTGCAAGATAATGATGATCAAGTTTTTAAGGTAATTGTTTGGGTTTTTTTTAGTAAGAAAGTGAATGTGTTTGAAGTTTATGTTCCCAAGAGCTTTTGGAAGAAATAGAAGCCGTGATACCTTCCTTTATATCTGAATAGTCCATCTGTCAAAAACAAGACAGGAGGCTAGCATATCTTTATGAACCACGAGTCAATTTTTCACTTAATATATCAGCTTTTGGTTGATTAGAAGATGTCTATAACCGAGCATTAACAAACATTGTAATTTGCTGGGGTCAGCCAGGTCTGTAGCTTTGTGACTCTGAGCCCTCTTAAATTATGCTATCCGGTTTCAAAACCTGATTAGTCTTAACCCATTTAGGCGCCACTAGCTTCTCGGAATCACCAATACACCTCTAATCAGAAAACCACAGAGCATCTAATCTGCTGCTATCAGAAACCTCAGTACAATTTTGTGTATTAATATTTCAGAAAGCATGTAGGAACACATGCTCCCTGCTGAGCATTACAACCAGTCAAGCTACAGTAACAGCAGAGACTGCTCGCCAGTACAACTGGCCAGAGATGCTTACTCATGTCTCTTGTCTGGCTGTGGATTTGGTAACCAAAGAAGGGAAAATAAAATGACTGACTTTATTTGGTTTGTGATTGATACATTCCCATAACTGTCAAGTAAAATGATGGTTGTATTTTTTCCAGGAAAAAAGAAATTGCTCACATTTAAGTTAGCATCTTCCTAAAGTGGGCTAGTGTTTTTTGTGCTGCTATGTGGTGGGTTTTACAGTGCCTTACTTTCATTCTCTCTCCTCCCCTCATAAATAGATTTTTTTCAATATACTATATTTGAAATGCTTCAAATATATAATTTATTTAGAAAATTTCTCTGCATTTCAGAAAAGGATTATGCATTCTGCTAATATCTTGGATGTTAGTGGGGGAGCCACTGAGAATGCAGATAGGTGGACTGAGAAAGGAAGAAATAGACTTCAGTAAAACAAATATGATTATGAATGAGAAGAAATACTAGAAATGTCACTGAGAAAATAATGTTCACACAGAAGGAAAAGAGTATATTTTGAAAACCAAAATTGCCAATTACTTTTTTGGTAAAATCTCATTTAGTACAACAAAGTACAGGCCTACATTATAAACTAGATCTAGGTAGGTCACTCGGGTGTGAAAAATCCACACCCCAGAGCAATGTAGTTAAGCTGACCGAAGTCCCCAACTAGATGGCGCTGGGTCAATGGAAGAATTTTCCCATCAACCTACCTACTGTGTCTTGGGGAGGTGATTATCTACCAGCAGTTCTCAAACTTTTGAAAATCGCAACCCCTTTTGCACACATTGGCAGCAGCGGCGGACCCTTGTATGTCCGTCAAAAAAATTATTTCCGCATTCAGCGACTATTTTTGGTGGACATGCCCAGCTCTTCCGAAATAGCTCGGCATGTCCGTTGACAAGCCACTGAATGCGGAAGTAATTCATTCGGTGGCTTTTAAGCAGCGCCGGGAGCTCGTGACCCCTCTGGGAGCATTCTGCGACTCCCAGGGGAATCGTGACCCCCGGTTTGAGAAACCCTGATACACCAATGAGGGGGGTTTCCTGTCGGCATAGGTAATGTCTACACTGAAGGGTTGCAGCTATGCTGCAGTAGCATTTCAAGTGTAGATAAGTCCTAAGAATAGTTCAGCTTTATTTTATTTGGAATAGTTATTTGTGAAAAGATAAGATTTGAGTTTCTATTCACTTGTTAACAACTTCAAGATTTTAGGTTTAACAAAGCAGATGAAGGCCATTAACATGACTTCTGCATGAAAAATGACCACAACAATTTAAGAATAAGAATACCTATCTCCTATGTAGCACTTTTCTTCTGTAGCTCTCAAAACGCTTTGCAATTTTAATGTACTTATCTTCATGGCACATTCTGTACATCCTTTACATTTTGTAAACAAGCACCATCAATTTAATAGCTGGGTTGTTGGATTCTTTGCTTCTTTAAGAAGAATTTGACAGTTGTTACTGCTCACTGGTGACTATGTATAGCTATATTGGGCTCAGTACAGTGCTTATGCTAATATATAAGTTGCCCTCCACATTATTTGGTACATGATTTTCTCACAAGGCATGTTAATAGCACTCCCATCTCTTGCAATTTTATTGAAAACTTTGTGATATTTGGTGTCTTTACTTAAAGTCCCAGCTCCTGGGAGTTCAGTTGTTATAGGAAAATCTCAATTTGTATTTAATTTTCACTCAAGGCCTCATGGATGTAGGAACAATCTTGGAACACCTACCTTTAAAGGCTCCCAGAAGACAAATAACAAGAACCCCCAATAATGCACTTTAAAAATAATTTTAAGCCATTTTTTTTCTTTTTTGGGTGTGGCCTGACATGTTGGTTTTTAATTTTTTTTTAACTTAAGGCTACTATATTGTGATCTACCCCAAATTCTGCATTGGCAGATGTGGGCAAGAAAGAGCTAACTATTTTCATAAGTATTTTCTAAAGTAGTGGTGATCTGGGAAAAAAAATCAGAATATCTAAACTCTATTTAATTTTGTTTAGAAACTTGTAAATTGCTTTCCTCATGCTCTTGTGTTCAGTACATGAGTTTTTAGGTGTGGTTTTTTTTGTAGGTAAATTAATGAAGATATTTAAAAGGAGAACAATTTTATCACTCTATACCTCTAGTTTCTAATAAGACTAAACAGCCGAAGGCAGGCCAAGGTGTCACAAGCCCAGTTATGTCAGAAGATACACTGGCGATAGCCTTGTGAAATATTGCATTTTATTCTCTACTCAAGTCAAGGCAAGACCATTATCTTACCTGTTGGAGTAAATGTAACTCTGCTTGTAGCAAATGTGTCTTCGTTAAAGGATAAATTTTCTGTTTTAATGCTGAGAATCATGATTTACATGTGTAAGTGATAAAATTACCTATCATGTTGCTTTATTACAATTAAAGAACAAATATTTATACAATAATTAGAGTTTCTTTGCATTATAACCAACTTTCTGTTACAACTTTAATGGACCTATCCAGAAAAGTGTCTAGATTTTTGTTCTGAACACTTTTTCTACGAGTTTATAACTTGTTTGTAAGTGGCACCAGGCTAACACTTGGAATACAAAAATCTTGAACTGGACATTTAAAAAAAAATCAATATGATGAAATCAGCTATTCTAAAGTTACCTATATATACACATTTTTATGTGTCTAATTATATACATATAAAATGCATGTATATTTATTCTGGGGGCAGGAGGAGGTCTAAGAAATGTGTCCTAAACCCTGCCAGCATGGGCTGATCATTGCAGTATCTCTGTACTAGTGCTTAGCTTAGTCTAGTCTTGGGAGAGAGGTGGTAGAGAATGCATTTTAATAACATGTAACCGGCTGAATATATGTTGCTTCTACACCAATTTTAGTTAACTTCAGCAGCTGTAGTATAAATGAAGTCTGGCATGTGATTTGAATCAGACCCCATGAGTCTAAAGTAACTGTTTTGTCAAAGACAAATATAAAGTAGTTTCCAATGTACTAGTTAACAACTTTCCTGGGAGATTAGAATAATTAAACAGGATTATTTCCAAATGCTTATTCATGTATTACATTTTATTTATAAATTCACAATACTAATTATGACTAATTCATAATGAAATAAAATTTTAGAGAAATAACCTAAATTGTGGTTTCTGATTTTATGGCATTTGGCTAGAAATACTAAGGCCTCAAATCTCAAGGAAAAATGTAATTTACACAAATCTGAATTTTATAGTGTTTGTCAGAAAGTAATTATCTTTGCTTGGATTAGTAGAAAAGTAATCATTGAGACATGGGAGGATTGTATTAGAACTGACTCTGCTCACTTTTTTCATATGACTTCAAATGAATATTTACATGTTTTCATTATTTCAATAAGGAAAGGAGAAATAGTTAATGACACACTGTTAGCTGCTTATTTTTCTGGTCATGTTGCTAGTCATGGTTTACTTTTCAATTCTGAATACATGAAAACTATTGTTTTAATTATTTACTAAGGTATAAGGGCTAGTCTACACTTAAAGCTAATTCAGATTAAGGTATGGAGTGTAAATTTAAAACACAATAGCTATTCCAGAATATCTCCATATGGACTCTGTCAGGATTGCCTCCCCACTCTGAACTCTAGGGTAAAGATGTTTGGACCTGCATGAAAAACAAAATACCCCCCCAAGCTTATTTTACCAGCTTAGGTTAAAACGTTTCCCCCAGAACACAAACTTCTCCTGTGTCTAGACTTGGAATATCGGCTGCCACCACCAATTTAAGCCCATAAAACAATGGGTTTGGGTAACCTGGAACCCCCCTTTAACACCCTCCCCCAAATCTCCTCCCTTTAACTGGGAAAGCCTTGAGAAAACAAAGGAAACCCTCACTTTCTGTGAGACTTGCCGATCCAAACCAGGATCTCTCCAATGGAAACAAGCAGTCAGAGTCTTAAAAGAGATTTAAATTCAAGAGAAAAAGGAAGGAATGTACAGAAATCAATAGAAAAAAACCACTTGCATCATACAGCATCACAGACCCCCTCCCTAGGAATTCTTCCTCTGCTAAAGCTTAACAGTATAAGGAACACCGTGTATCAATTATCAAGTGATACAGTTCAAGCATACAATTCACTTACTACTGAACTTGACTTGTTAGAAGACTATAGATAGGTAGAGTAAAAGACATAGGTGTGGTTCATCCCATAGCCAGAGAGAACAGAGAGAGAGAGAGAGAGAGAAACTTAAACTAAAAACTCTTTGTCTCCGAGGTTGATTAGCATCTCCAGTTCATCATCCCCTCTCAGGTTACTTTCAGGTTAACCCTTTACAGGTAAAAAATAATTCTAGGCTACTTTATATTTATGACACTCATATTCTGGAATAAGAGTGTCTTGCTTCAGTTCATTTGATAGCTTAGTCCAGTGGTTCTCAACCAGTGGTACATGTACCCTTGGGGGATACTCAGAAGTCTTCCAGGGGGCATATCAACTCATCTAAATATTTGCCTAGTTTCACAACAGGCTAAATAAAAAGCACTAGCAAATTTACTACAAACTAAAATTTCATATGGACAATGACTTGTTTATACTGCTCTCTATATAGTACATTGACATTTAAGTACAACATTTATTTTCAATTTGATTCATTTTATAAGGATATGGTAAAAATGAGAGAGTAATCCATTTTTCCGTAATAGTATTTTAGTGTCTGTTTTTGAAAACACATAGTTGTTAAGTGAGGTGTAACTTGGGGGTACACGACAAATCAGATTCCTGAAATGGGTACAGTAGTCTGCAAAGGTTGAGACACAGGCTTAATTCATTGTGCATTAAGTATAACCAGAACAAGGAATTCTTATTCCTGAATAAGTGTCTCCATATGGTGTTATTCTGGAAAAGCTATTTATTCCTCAATAATTCCATGTGTAGATACAGGAATAAAATGGTTTATCAATGTGTCAATGCCTGGCCCCAAAACTGCCTGTTGGTTGTACAGGTATTTTTGGCTGTATGATATGCATATAAGTGCTTCATCTTTCATCTCTGACAAAGTTAAAATGGAAAAAAAAACATTTTAAAAATAATTTACAAATAAAAACACAGGTAAATTCACTTAGTTTAATTCCTAACGTTACATCCATCAAAATGCAACATAGTTGCTAAACAGGTTCCACAAGGTATGCATTAGATAAGCAAGATTCATTGGTTGCTGTCATGCATCCTGAGTGCAGACAGATGAGTCTCTGCAGCCTTGTGAGTTATGCTGATAATCAGTTGGCTTATTATTTGTTATACAGAGGAAAAAAGTCAGATATTTCATGGCTGATTTCATCAGTAACTTTTCCTGGCAGACAGTTTACAGTTATTGGTTAGGCATTTGTAACTTGGCATGCAAAGTGGGTTTTTGTTTTGTTTTTTTGTTTTTGCACTGCTGAATAATGAATAAACAATATCTACCAGTGAAACATTTAAATATTTTGTTCATTTACTTTAATATTGGAGGGAGGGGTATTTTAAAAAACGTTGTTGTTTGGGAGAATGGAAGATGTTGTTTCTTATCTTTGTTTCACAATGTAATCAAAAGAATGGGGCGGGGGTAACAGTTCAGTGAAATGTGAAAATGTTTATCCATGTAGCTCCCAAAAATAATCTTCCCCTGATCCCTGATTTTTGAGAGGCTTTTTTCTAGTGGTCTGTTATCCCAGAACTACTAAAAATCTCCATTCTACTTGGTCACTGTGGCCAAGTTCTTCAGAAATAGGAGCCTAAAGTTAGAGTAATAAATCCATCAGATCGGATTATTTTTTTTCCAGTAACTCTGTGCACTTGTGTCATAAGTGTAAAGTACTGGAGAGTGTTATTCTGCCTGTATGGGGTTAATGTTACCTGAGAGGGAGTAACGTAAGAGCCCCGGACCACGAGGCAGAGAGGAGGGAGTTTTAGTTCAGTTTTCCTGCCGTCCCAGCGTTGGCAAGAGACCCATTTTTTTTTTGCCTCTAGCTATGGAGGGAGAAAACTTCTACTTTCCTTCCTATATTCATAAGTAGCTGTGCTGTGAGTAATATGTTGATTTCCATAAGTTTCTGTACCTATTTAGAGTGTCACTAGCCTATTCAAAGGGGAAGTTAGAGAACTCTAGATGGTGAAGTTGTATTGTAAGTGTATGCTTTATTCTCTTGTCTTTATTAAATCTTTTTAGTTATAAAGAGCTTTTGGTTGATTTCCCTTAAAGTTGTCTCTGTTTTCAGGCTGGAAAGGGAGGGGGGAAGGGGAGTAGGTCTAAAGGACAAGCTCACAGTGTATGAGCTGGAGTGCGGAGTCTGTCTCTCTCTACCTTCAGGCTAGAAGGGGAGGGGGGAGCAGTCTGGGTCCCGATCTCTCAGGGAGAGGGAAAGGGGGAGTTGGGGTGTCAAGGTACCCTACCCCATGGTCTTGGGGTGATTACTGAGTGGTTGCAGCATGGTCCCCATTTCCCAACGTGTAGAGTGTGGGGTTTGGGGGTGTGAAGACTTAGGCTGGGAAGCAGCTTGTAGTTATTTGGTCTGGCATAGAAGAGACCCCTCTCTGTACGCCAGGTTCAGAGAGAGAGAATAGACACTCTTACAACTTGTAAATCTGGGTCATGGATGCTTAGCACCTCTGAAGATAGGACCAATCACCACAGTTGGAACCTCTTGAATGCCTCAGTATGGACTTCATAGGTGCCTAAACATACACTCTTCAATATTTTGGCCCAACAGCTTCTATGGCTTGGGAACATCATCTAAAACTAAACCCTGCCATTAAGACCGTTTGCAGTATTGCATTAATGAAAGACGTCATCATAGTAGGAGCTTTTTTAGGCACTGTGCCTTCAAGAGACACAAAAGGATTTGTAGAGGTGACAAAGGATTTGTGCTATCTCTCTTCACCCCACCCCCATAAAGCCAGAACAGGGAAGGAGAGATCATTGCTCCCCTGTGCTCTTTGGGCAGTGCAGTGTCACTGGCAACATTAGCCTTGCGTAACCCCTCCATGCAATGGTCATCAAGGACTATAATCATGCTTAGCTTGTACAGGTGTGCTAAGCGGGGAAACCTCCCCCACTTACAGTGCTGTTGCTCAGATCCTAGCCTTCACTCTCTGCCTCATTTCTACATCTGTAATGGGGGGTGGGGAGGAATCCTTGTTTACCTAATCATAGGGGGAGATGTGAGAATAAAACTTTTCAGAGACCTGAAAATCAGTTAAGTGTAGATGTTGTGGTGTTTATTCATGGTATTGATTCATGGAGCACCTATTTTGGTAGCAACTAGCAGAGGAAGCATTTAGATGCTAATTTACAGTGTTAGTGTATAATTAAATCAAAACTACCCTTAGAGAGTGTTGTATGGTAGTGTTAAGGAAACTCTGCTTCTGTCTATAGTGATATTAGTAGACAAAATGAAAATGTTTGATATTAAACAAAAAATTAGAGGAAAAATATCAAATGGAAGCTAGATAACCTGGGAGGAGATAAACCAAGTACAACACCTTATTTGTGGTATCCTGATGTGTGGGTGTGAGGTTTCTCCCCCACCCTCCCACCACACACACACAGTTCGGAGAGGAAAAAAAATCATTGACAAAACTGTAAAAAGGAGCCTTTGCTAAAAGGAAGGTGCAAGTGGGATGGAGGAGATGTTATGTTGAGAAAACCATGTGAAGGGGAACTACTTCAACATTTAGCAGTTTAGTACTGTCATGTTTTTGTGCTAATGATATGTTAAAAGATAAAATAGGAGCCACTGGTGCTGTCTTTCCAACGAGATGTAAAATAGGTTTTCTGAAGGGAGAGAGCTAATCTTTAAATCCACAAGGAGTACAGAGAGTTTTGAGAACTCGTCCATGTCATTTTGACAGAGGCATAATAATATATAAAGCCATCTAATGGCATCTCCGCTCCTGTTCCTTAGAATTCGACTAGAACAGTGAACTACTGCTTCTCAGTTAACGAAACTGAGCAACATTCTAATCTGTTATGTAAATCTTTGCATGACAAGATTATGGAAATTCCCAGTGCACCAGTTCTCCAGGATTGGATCACAGAAGTTTCAAACTCAAATACAAAATGAAGAAGTGTCTTCAGTGTGAACAGACAGAATGTCACAGACATATTATGATCATGCAACTCACTCCTGAGAGTAAATCTTATGCTAGCAGACTCACTGATTCAATTCTTACTCATGCAATTACCGTGATCCCATTGCCTTCAGTGGTGTAGCTGCTGTGAGTATGGATTAAAAAATCAGACACAATGGAATTTCTGAAATGATTACATGTATTAACTCTCTCTCACTTTTTCAGAAGAGAAAAGAAAGATATCTGTCAAGGTAATAATTTTGGGAGAAATGTGTTTCTCCTATATTCTTAATCCAGTCAATGCAAGTAAAACAGAAAAACTTTATAGGAAGCAACCAGTTTGTATAAATTGAAGAAAAAATATATTCAATTTTGTTGTATAAGAAAAATTTTGAAGGAGAAAATGTAAATTAAAGTATTTAAAATATTATTTCATAATAGAATCATGCATACAAACCCATGATCATGCTGTTTTGCAGAAGTGCTAAGAAAGTATTAGGCTCTAAAACTCACAGATTGAAAATGATAAATGGTTCTGGTTCTTTTAATTCCTATTTTCTCATTCAAGAATTATCCTGACTTAATAGGATGTTGCAAAAAATTTAAAAAAAAAACAAAAAAAGACAACTTCTTAACATCCTTGTTGAAAAGTGAAGGAATACATTTTCAGGCCACAGTTTTAAAAAAATCCAAAATGAGGATTTAATTAAGGTGATAAAAATAAAAGTAGCCCAGATCATCCCTTCCAACAGGAAGAACACAAAGTAGGAGGGATGTAGGACATGGTGATCACTTAAGACTTCCTTTCAGAGGTCCCCCTCCCTCATATTATTCTGTTTAAATGTGGGAAAGGTTTGTTTCTTGCTACAGAAAAGGTGGCTAATGTCTCACAAAAATATTTTAGTTCTCTAGACTTCAGCAGATCTAACTGGATCAGTCTGCAATGGGGCCCAGCAGAGTGTTAGGAATCACTATGTTGGTGATAGTGGCACCTTTCAAATGTGATCTAGACCAAGATTCTTCTTACCTCTGACAATTTTTGTGTTAGAATCTGATTGCGCTTTGCACAAGAGTAGTTTGTAGAAGCAGGAAGACACTTTACTAGTACAGCTAATATAGTCCTATATGGATGATGTCAACTAAGTGTGCGCTTTCTTGCAATCCATCAGTTACTCGGTCTTTCTTTCAGCTGCTAATAATAAAAACCTCTGGTAACCAGACTTTTACAGTATCAACAGCAATATAACTGCAAACCTATGGTAATCAAAATACACTTTCTTTTCCTAATTTACACACATCCAGTTATGTTCGCGTTAAATTCACTATTACCTATGTGGTCTCATTTTATTCATTGTATCTCATGAATGACCCTTAATCTGTCTCTCTACTTATTCAGTTTTGTGTAATTTTGGAAACATCCAGACAAAGGTGTCATGCTTTGAAATATATTTGTAAACACATAATATGGGTGTTTGTGGTCTTGCTGACATGACTCTGGCTCAGCAGTTTGAATGGAAGAAATGCTTTGGCACCAACCATCCTAGACAAGCTGTCCATATGGATTGGAATAGCAGCAAAAAGAGTTGCAAGTAATCAGATGACACTCTCTTTTTAAGACAAAGGTTTGGAGCTCGGGAGATAAGGGGTCTCGATCCTGCACCACTGAAGTTACTGAGAGAGATGTTGTTGACTTCATTGAGAGCAGTATCAGGCCCCTGATAGTTAACCCCCCTTTTTCCTCATCACATTCTGCAACCACTTGCACATCTTTGCAAAACCCCTGTGACAAAGGGCTGGTCTTCACTAAGGGTAAGGATTGGCTGAAGACGCGCAACTTCAGCTACATTAATAACGTAGCTGAAGTCGGCGTATGTACAGCTGACTTACCTGCCGTCCTCATGGCAGTGGCAGTCAGCTGCACGCTCCCCCGTCGACTGCAGCTTGCGCCTCTCGGCAAGCTGGAGTTCTGGAGTCATCAGGGGTGCCGCTGCCGATCAATTTCTACCCACGGTAGTGAAGACAAGCCCAAAGAAAAGCATTATTTCTATTTATACAGATGGAGAGCCAAGTTACAGAGACTTAAATGACTGGCCCAAGGTCCTGTAGGAACTCTGTTGCAAAGCAGGGAACTGAACCCAGTCTCCCATGTCTTAGGCTTGCATAAAAAACTGTCATATATGCATAATTACAAAGGGCCAATTCCTGAAACGATGCTTTCTGAATAAATGATTTATGCTGTTCTTTCCCAATGGGATTGGAGCAAGTGCAATTGATCCTCACTTTGAGTCTAATGAATGGCTTAGACCTGTATTAGGTTTCCACATCAATTCCACTCCAGTGTACCCCCAGAGGAAAATTACAATAGTGATCTATCATGACTGCCGTCACACCAACCCAGGTGGGGGGAGGGAGGGTTAGTCTTTCTATGCAGCTTCTTTGCAGATGGGACTCACCCATGCAGCAGAACTGCAGAGGGGTTCTTTTTAACTGCTTTTGAGGTTTTTCATCAGCACTGTTTAGCAAATGTCACTGGACAGTAGGGCCATGTCTATACAAATAAAATTGCACAATTTTTAACTAAGCTGATTTTAAACTGATCGCAGGGTCATATGCCCCTCCCCCCACACCCTCTGATTTACCTCTGAGGTAGAGTACACACATAAGAGAGCTCACCCTGGCTGCTAAAATGTCTAGTTTCAGCTCTGACTCATCTAGTAAGTTGTTGAAAACCCTCTCAGGGCACATTTTTAAAACTGCTTTAAACCTTGCTTAAAATACTTGTCTGTAAATTACTAACTTGAGTTAAACTGTGTAAGAGGGGTTACCCCAGCCCTTATGCTCCTGAGTACAAAGGCTGGGCCTCTTCTATGCCAGACCAACAAGTCCTTTCCCCCCCACACACCCACCTTGCCAGTTGGGGTTCTTGGGGTCACCAATCGCTGCCACCAATCGGGTATATTTCCAAAACCTTGGAGGGGCCCCCGATCTTCCCCTAACCCTGACTTTGTACCCCCTCCCTGGGTTTTAAAGTCAGTCACCTGAAGACTGCTTCCCTTCTCCCTGACCAGATGAAGGCAGACTTCCCTTAACCCTGTCTCTCTCAACCTGAGAGCCAGACCCTAACCTTGTACCCCTTCCTGGGATTCAAAGTCAGATACCTGGAGGCTGCTTTCTGTCCTTCACCCTCCCCGGCTGAAGGCAGACTTCCCCCACCCCTGTCTCTCTGTACCTGAGAGGCAGACACCTGGAGACTGCTTCCTCCCTCCCCTGTCTAACGTGACGGTAAGGAGAGACAGTCTTCACATTCCATCTAGGCCCCTAGCTGCCCTGGTTCCTATTCCCTTCCCTTCCCCCTTCCCAGACTGGAAGCAGAGAAAACCCCTAAGGGAAATAAACCAGATGGTTTTATGACTAGAAAATTTAATAAAGAAAAAGGTTAAAGCAGAGATACAGACACTTTACATTTGGGGTTCCCCATTTTGTTCTGAAAAGGAAAGAACACTCCAAAAGGCATGGCTTATTAGAAGAATCAAATGGTAATACTTACATTAGCTAAGTAGAAGTATCAGAGAAGAAAAGCTGAGTTATCTCCATAGCTAGAAACACAGTCCTGGACCCTTGCCCATGTTGCCTGGCAAGCTCCCTGCCTCATGGACAACCAAGATGGAACTCCCTGGCTTTTGCCTCCTCCCTGGAGACCAGCCAAGATGGAACTGACTGTTTTGCTCCTCCCTTCTTCATGGGCTAGAGGCTCCTCCCTCCCCCATGACAGGGAAACTCCTACGTTACCTGTCTCAGATAACAAAACCCACCCAGGCAAGGCACACTGTATTAGATAACATAGCCCAACCCAGGCAAGGCACCCTTCACACTTATAACAAACTGATTTATACAAGGATTATGCTGCTTGAAGTTCATCAGCATAGGAGTTTTCACCGGTTTAACTTGATCAACTCAAAATAGTTAAAGTATTGCATCTTTCCTTGTACAATCAAGGCCAAGAAATGGGGATCATTGTGAACACTAGTGCCCTTATTTCTCTCTGATACATGCAAATGGTGGTTTGTTAGCTATGAAATTTGAGAGACTGAATCTCAAATGTTTGGCATGTAGGTGATGTCCAGATGGAATGTTATGAGATATTTCCATTGGAGATACTCTTTATTTAATTGTCACTACTTGATATCTGCAATAAAATATTTCTCATAGCATCGTAGATTTACAGCATATTAATGTAAATGGTGGGATTGACATTAGGTACAGGTGAAATACCTAGTTTTTTATCAGTTAATCTTAGAATGCCTCACAATCTCTAATAGATTGTATCCTCATGACATCCTTGAGAGGTAAGGAAAATGGGGAACTGAGGTACAGAGAGGCTAAGCAATTTGCCCAAGGTCACACACAGAGCCTATGGCTAAGTAAGGAAATCAACTTGGGTGTCCCAAGTCCTAGACTAGTGCTCTGACCACTGGACTATTCTTCCTCACTTGTCTGTATGGGTATGTCTAGCCTGCAATTGGGAAGTGTCACTGCATTATATGTTGACTCCTGAACACATGCTTGAGTGGCCTCCTCCATGCTTCCACAGCTGTACTGCTTTTGTTTGATATAGCTTTGATGCATTCACACACCCCCAATTGCTGGGTAGACAGAAACTATGTCTTAGAGAGCACTTACGTGCTGTGGGAGCTGCAGTAATAGTTGTTCTCAATATTATGATAGCACTGAAAATCACCGACAAATTCTGAGCATTGTAAGCCTGATTTCCCTATTATGTTGGGCAGTTATTTAAATCCATTTGCAGTGGGTGTAAAACAATATCAGATGAGTTATCCATTCAAAGCCACCCTCACACTTTGTGTTCACTTTGCCTGGGTATAGATGAAATAAGGTAAAAGGTGATGGTAAATCAGTCCCCAAATTTCTTCTCATGATTTCCTTAGTTAGGACAGTTATCATGCCCATTTGAAAATTAGAGGTTTGAACTGTAAGAAGGGTTATTCACACTGCCTGCCTACCTTGCAACTAGCAGAGAATTTACTATTTGCAATTATCTCCTAGATGTGCTTTACAATTAGCACTACATGGCCTTTTGCATGTCAAGCTACATGAGCAGTACACACTCAACATTATTAGTAAGAACCCCCTGCACAGCTGCATATGACATGCAATAATCTGCTAACCAACTTAATACATCTAGCAGATCATGAAATGAAGAGCAAGAAGGTAGTTAATTACCTAATTATCACTTTTTTGTGTTCATGAATGCCATTATAGCACTACATAGGTAAGGAGATGAGTGGAGACCTGATTTTTTTCTTCTAAATAAAATTGAAGTGGTATTGTCACAAGACAATATTTTTCTCCTCTAACAAATAATTCATGCACTGTAATGTAATCTCTCCTTTTTACTGAAAATATTACTGATAAACATTTTGTAGGATTTTTATAGTTTAGAGGGAAAAAAATCCACACGTTTTGTGTCAAATGACAAAGGGGAGATGACAAAGGTATCTGAAGCTTTTATGTTTAGTTCAAATCCAGACTGAACTGGTAATGATCTGAAGTTTGGGACTACTGTGAGCTCTTTGAGCTAGGGACTATATCTTGGAGAGTACCTACCACATTGTGGGAGCTACCATAACTGAAAATTGCTGCTGCTGCTTTGGCAATCTGGTATTAGTGACCGTCTCCAGTCCGAACCAGTAGAATTAGGTGTTGTATCTATACTGAGAAAAAAAAATGACCATAACTAAATTGTAAGCTCTTTGGAACAGGGACAAGCGGCAATAAATAACCACAAATAATTGGAAGGAAAAGAGAGGGAGACAAGTAAATCCCTAATAACATGGGCTTGACTCAGTTATGCTAAAGCTTTTCTTTGCCCCCTCACGGCAGATGGAATCAGCACTCTGATAATGAGGCCTACTCTGCAGAGGGTGTTAAATTGTGTAGAGTTGGAATAAACATAACCCAACTCCAAGACCTCATCTTCAAGCCACTTTGCTTTCCCATTCACCCATGCTTCAAGCAGCAGAATGGAGTAGGCCTCAAGCATATACAGACTAAACAATAGGATGCAGCTAAGAAGTCTGTAACGACCATCCACCTAGCTGTTTTCAATTTGCATTTTCTCATTGGCATCATGGTAGAAGTGGGTCTTTAGGAGGAATTTGCAGGATGAAAGAGTAGTGGCTATAAGGGCTACTTTATGAATGCTCTTCTTACCAAAGAACTGAAAATGCTTGTAAGGGAATCCAAGAACTGGACAATACAGGCAGGCATAAGTGGAACAGCAGAGAGGGGCAGGAGACAAGGCAATAAGACTAATAAGTAGAGATGGGATGAAGACATTAAACATAAGGACCAGAATCTTGTCTGTAAGTAGTGAAGAAAGGCACGGGATGTACATGAAAGAGTGGGGGTTACATAGTCCAGAGGCTCAGGAAGGTGCTCTTAGCAACCTTTTAAATGGATGTGAGGAAAATGAGATGCATTGCAAGAGGGCCAGACAAGATGCTTCAGTACTCATGATGGGATAATGAGGCTCAATCAGAATTTGTCATGTGGGCAGAGAGATAAAGGGAGGAAGAAACATCAAGATTTAGATATGTCCCAGATGTGTTGGTCTAAGGAGAAGGGGCAGTTAAAGATGATATGCGGATTATAGGCCTAACTGAAAGGGAAGATAGTGTTTTCACCAGTGATGTGGAAAAAGAGTATTGGAAGACCTGATGTGGTCTTCCAATTTTCTCTTAGATTTATTTTATTTATTTATGTTTCAGAACAAAACACTATTGTCTGTTCCTACTTATAAGGTTAAGTTGTAATTAAGGGGTTTTTAACCCCTTTCCTTTCTAAACACATTTAAAAGTATCTTAAATATTTTATCAATAAGAAAAGATATTTAGGCAGTTAAATCCCCACATACTTATTTTGATGAGAACCCACACAACACACACACATTTGAAAGTATAAATAATACAGCGAATCTTTGGAGTGAGAAGGAAAGCCTATTTCTAAGCATCTGTGCCACTTACGAGCATGCAACCAGTGTGTCTAAGAGACTAAAAGCGAAACGCTTCTTAGTTGGCTGTAGGGGGAAGTCTGGATGGGAATTTTGGCTCTTCCCCAAGAGCAGCATCTGTCAATTGGCAAATGAAAACAATTTATTTAAAAACCTTCTAAAAGCTTTAGGAGTAGCCAATGGGAGGAGCTATAGCTGGATGGAGAATTAGACTAGAGTAAGTGGATAGGGAAAAGGTCTAGATGCAGAAAAGGAGCAAGAGCAAGACAGGAGGCTAAATTGTCTCATTACCTAGCTCTCATCTTAGAAAATTAAGACACATTTACTCATCCTCAGTGATCAAGATAAAAAGTGTCAGGGACTCTAGTGTCCTTTATAGCAAGGGTTTAGGATTTATCCATTTGTGGAGGGGGAGAAAAACTGTCCTAAAAGGTCCCAAAAGGTATCATTTTTGGTATGCTTCTTTCCACCAATAGAAGGACTTTAAATGACCTCTAAAAACAGGAACAGTATTTTGTTGTACCATGATAGCTGTGAAAAACTGAGTAATTTGACTTATGCTATTGCCTAGACCCCTAGCAGATGAAAGGTCAAACTGCTGGAGACAGCTGAAAGTTTGGGGATGAAAAGTTTAGTTTGAAAAAATGACCTTTTTATGCAAATGAAGTTTAATTGAGTTTTATTTTAAATCTGATTTCATGAAAAATATAATGCCTATTCTTTTTTTTTTCCTTTTTCAAAATGTAATTGAAAATATTATAGGAAGCGTTATGGATTTTTTTTGTTTACCAAAAGTGTTTTTTTAATAAATGTGTGTACATATTTTTGATCAAAATATTGGGGGGGAAATGGTGATTAAAACACACAAAAGAGGATTGCTTTTCAAGCACTGGCATGAGAACAACTTTGAAATTTTGATTTTTTCTTTATGGAGAAGGAATTTGTCAGCAAGTTCAATTACAAATAATAAAGGTTCTGGTTTTGGTTTTGCAAGTGGTAGTGACATATATTCTGTTTGGAAGAGAAGGGCCTAAGTCAATATATGATTATTCTCATAAAAACCAAAGTGTCTTCACTAAAAGTAAAAAGCAGCAAAAAGACAATAGTGAATTCTCAGCTACCCATGTAGCCATTATATAGTATTTATTCTTTTTTTAGGGCACAATCCAAAAGCAATTAATTCATTTTAATAAGAGTCTTTCTCCATAGATTTCAATGAATTTTGGATCAGCCCCTTAATCTGTAACGAAGCATATATTATTACCAATGAGTCTTGCATTACATTGCATGTCATAAATTGTGGGTAAAAAGCAATCATCATCTTGGTGTATGACAAGACTGTCAGGAATGTTAAGAAAAACACAATATTTTCAGGACTGGTAACCATGATCTGCCAGTACATGATTTAAAAATTCAGTGAAACAGATGGGAACAGAGCAAATAGGTTCTGTACATGCCTGACATCTCTGCAAAACATGGTTCACCAAATACTCAAATTAAACTGGGGTAGATACCATTTCCACTTCTATAATTCACATACAATTTCACTCATTAGAATGCTTTCAAGATGTATAGTATGGTTTGTTTCCCAGAAATAATATGGCTTTTTGAAATATTTTATTGCCTCTAGATTAAGGCAGAAGCTACCCTCATACCTTGGCAATCAATTAGATGTGCAAGCATTTATGTAATGGATTGAACAGTTTCTTCCCTCTGACAAATTCAGCCCATGCCAAATGTATTTAAAGGCAAATTATTTGTCATTGGTTTTAACCTGTTACTTGTTCCCCAGTTGAAACTGATATCCTGTAAAAAGAGGGATTTAATTGTCTAAGGAATGATGTAGTGACTTAATGTAAAAAAGAAATATTCCTGTGTCTCTGATCTGAACGTTTTGCCGGTATGTGTTCTACATATAAATATAAAAATACACACCTGACAGTAGATATGACACATTGTGCCATCACAATATATTGCCTGGTTATTTCATCATTGTGTCCTATTCACTAAGGAAGATCTTCATGTATAAGCTTCCTTATTTCTTTGCTAACATTTATACCCAGAGAGAGAGAGTTCATATTGGTAAAATATGAAAAAAAGAGCAAAGTGGAACTTTAAGACTGGCTGCTGGGTATTGGCTGTGTTTAGACAAGGAAATATTTCACAGATGACAGAAGCAGGGTTATTCTGGGATGGGCAAAATAGCTCAGTGTCCTTTCCAATATACTATAAAATCCATTTTTATGCCACCACTGGCAAGTTCTTGGAAAAAAGTGCTTTATTATAGTAGAGCTGCAATGAGCTGATTGCCAGAGACAAATTCTGTTGGACATGCCTCTCTAGATTAGCTTTGAAAACATTGTGAAAACTTCCCAGCTTTAACTCTGTCTTGAGTTTAAAGGAAATCTAAACTCTTCTAAAGATTATGAATTTACATTTGGAAATTCATATCTAACTGATGGGATTTGTGTGGTGCAGTGGCATCCCAGCCATACCCACCTTTCCCTCTGCACTAGTAGCATCGGGGATGGGGGGGTGGGGATAGAACAAGAGCCCCTATGCTTGGTGGGGAGTAAACATCAATGTTGATGCAAGATGGTTATTAATTTATTATATTAGAAGTTATTACAACTTACCTTTACTGAATATTAAGAATATGATGATTCCCTTGCTTATGAGACCAATTATTCAACTTAATAAAGAAATTCCCATTACATTTCTTCTTTATGTCAACTATAGACAGGCCCTAAAGTGACAGAAGGGGACACTTCCTTTGCCATATAACTTTTATTTTGCTTTAATATTCAGTTTATATATATATATATATATATATATATATATATATATATATATATATATATATATATATATATATATATATATATATATATATATATATATATATATATATATATATATAAATAGGTTCTTAAAGATAAACAAAGCCTCAATTATTGTGACTTTTACCTTGTACTGAACAGTTTATAGGAGTCTTTAATTGCAAGTTGTAAATTTTACTACAATTGCAATGTATAAACCTCTTAGTGAAAAGGCAAACCAAAAGGAGTGTCTTTTCAAAGGACAGGGTACATCCCCTTATCTCAGACGCATGTCTGGTGTAGTGACTCTCTCTTTTTCAAGAAAACAGATTTTGTATGGATGCTGTCTATTCAGGATCACAGAGAATGATGCTGAGATCTGGATGTCTTATCAGAGCTATAAACTACAGCATAAAAGTGGGCTTCTTTTTTACCCTTACTCTTTAAAAAGAGGGAGGCAAAACCTTAGTGTAACCCACATATGGTATTTTAGAAATATCCTTATTGAAATGTGATTTTTTTTATAAACACTTTAAAGTTTTCATTTTTTAAATGTTAGAGAACATTTTTGGCTGGAAAATCTTTTACAGAAGATATTGGATTATATGTCCAGTTAAAGGAGAGAACCTTTTGCTGTTAAAGATGACATAAGCTTCTTTTGAGAGGTATATTTGTGAACATTTTGTTTCTAAATTCAAGCTTTTGTGTAATAAGTTGGCTGTTTTATGTACAAAAGCAGCTGCAACTGCTTACCAATATAATAAGTCATTTGAATATAAAATATTTTTATTGATTGGGAATGAGCTATCTGTCAATGCTCAAGCAAACACTAACCAAACTCAAGAAGACAAAAAACATTGTAAGTGACCGGTAAAAGGGAAAAAAAGACAATAGCTTCTTTGATCATTTGTAAAATTGACAAATGTTTAATAATTCATTTCTAATAGATACTCATATTAAAAACTGGGTGTTTAGCTTTGAAGCAAGGTGCCCCATAACTTGTAACTAGCTCCCATGTCCCAACTAATAGAGCTTGGGGATCAAGAATGGCCTGCATAGCCATGCCTAGGTGTGTCCTTGTTTAAACATTAAAATGCTGTTAGAGTTTTAAATTACATTTTGCTTAGACTACAGTGCTGTGTATGTGGACCGGTCCTGCAGACTAACTGGAAAATTCATGGCATATTTACAACTGAGACCCTGACATCTCATATACTGATTTTTCTGCTCTTTATGATGTGATGAAACTTATTTCCTGTCTGAGAGTTTTATAAAATAAAGTTTAAAAGAAAAAATTCTGGTCAGTTACCACTTTTTGTTTTAAAATATGAGCGGTGTTAATGATTAACCAGTTTCTGACCGTAAATGTTATTAGTATTAATCATCATTTATCTTAGTTTGTGGTGAGTGGACAAGAATGTGTATTTTGTTTCAATAATAAATGGATTCCAGCTTGTCCAGTATCCTAATTTAAAACCATTTAATGACTGTTCAAACTTTTTAGACTCCTTTAGCTCTCTTCTAATGAGCAAGCAATTACTGTTTAATTGGTAATCCTATATCTCCAGTATTGTTTAATACTTCAATTATTTAAATCAGTTGGAGGAAAGTGCACCTTTAAATCAAGAGAAGTGCCTGAATCCACCATACTGAAAAAAAGTGTGCTTTGTATATATAAAGATTTAAAAAATGGTCAAATATTGTCTGTTCCTTGAGGAATTCAAAAGAAATCTTTGTACATTAATCTCCTCTCAAATGATATCAGGACCAGTACTCTAGCTACAAGCTCCATATTCTACATGTCTGAGTTTAATACCTCCAAACTGTAAATCCTATTAACAAATTTTGCAGATACCACCTTGTATCAAACACCAAGCCTGGCACACTTCTGACACTTACCAATACAGTAACGCCTTGCATAAGGTTTTATGTTCCTGAAAACTGTGACCTTAAGTGAAATGATGTTCAGCTAATCTAATTCTTATGGGGAAATTGAAGTAAATTGTGGTGGTGGGGAATGTGTTTTATGTTCCAGGGAAATGTTTTCACCAGACAAGATATATTTACAGTGGACAGGTAAGCCTGGAAAATATAAATTGTGTGTGTATGTTCCAGACTTATGTTTATGTTCCAGACTTACCTGTCCACTGTAAATGATTCCTTGAGTATTCCCCTTTATCTTAACTAGTACAGGCTTTTTGTCTCTTAGCTTACTGACCCACTTACCTTAGTTTGCACAGACATTCTGATTCCAGCCTGCTGATCCATTTACCTCTATAATCCTGTCTCCCAAAAAATAAGGTCTTGCCCATGTCTGATTTCCTATATCAAGCCAGGTCTAAAATGAGCAGTTAGGCAACCATTTCATATTTTTGAAGGAGCCATTTGTCCAAAAAGGAAGTAGAACTATATTTTTAGAGAACGTGTTGTATTTATCTTTTCATTCCTTTAAAAAGATTTTTAAAAAGAATGTTTGGCAGCAAATTTTTGAAACAAAGTGCACACATTGTAAAGGACTGAAGAAAGGGAATCCCAATATCTTTTCTGAGAAACAGTGGGGAGTTAGTTTTACTTGTGTTTGCTGATTCATAGATATTTTTTTTTTAAGGCAAGAAGGGGCCATACGGATCATGTACTCTAACCTGAATAAAACAGGACATATGACTTCTTTTAATCAATTTGTCAAGAATCAGAGAGGTAGCAGTGTTAGTCTGGAATTGCAGAAGTGACAGAGTCCTGTGGCACCTTAAAGACTAGCTAAAGTATTGAAGCATAAGGTTTCGTGGGCGTGGGTATTAGCCCACAAAAGCTTATGCTTCAATACTTTAGTTAGTCTTTAAGGTACCACAGGACTCTCACTTCTTTAATCAATGTGTTTCAAAATCTGTAGTTGTGGTTGAGCTAGAGTGTATATTGGGGAGGGAACCCCCATCAAATCACGATTTAATAACCTCTATCGATGGAGAATCCACCACAATCCTTGCTAAAGTGTTCCAATGGTTAATTACCCATACTGTTTTTTTTAAAAAATACATCTTATTTCTTGTCTGAATTTATCTAATTTCAGCTAATGATGGGTTTTAATTTTGTACACCCGTACAAGAGTAATCATTCATAGAGACATTCAAGAAAAGGGGAAGAGAAAAACCAGAAAGACGTTAGCTTTGCTGTACAGAGCAGAATAGGGAAAGAAAAGCAGAAAACTTTCACTCAGAGGTGAGTTTGATTCCCCCCCCCCCCCTTTTTAACCTACATTAAAATGTTACCATTTAGAGAACTGCCAGCATGTTCTTCTTTTTCAACAGTTATCAATGGTATCCTTGCAACAATAGCCACAAAAGGAGTGTTTCACTCTGGCAGTGCAGAAGTTTAATGTGCTCCCTTTGCTTTGGTGTTCTGTGGAGCTAATAGGTATCAGACAGAAGCATGAGATGATAGCTTTTGCCCATGTGCATTTGTTTTCAGTAATGCCAATATGTTCAAAAGATCACTGTTACATAAAATAAAAAGTATATGTGATGATCTTTTGTCACATCAATTGAGAAAGGAAGTAATCACTTGGGAATAGCTCCTTTATACATCTTGAAAAGACTTCCAGAAGAGAAGAAAGCCATGTGTGACTATAAAATATAGGAAATCCCGGAAAAGGTGGGTCATTCTCCCTACAAGCCATAAGACGCCTCAGGCCAAATTCAATGTTGGTATAAATCCATTGAAGTGACTGGAGTTACCGCAGAGTGAATCAAGTCCATCATCTGTGAGGGAAAAATAAAATAGAGAGAACATTTGGAATACATTCTTTCTTTTGTGGCAGAATGTGATATAACTGTATGTACTCCAAAAATGAGTGACTTGGCTTGTCTAGTACTATAAACCTTCTTCCCAGATAAAGTGTTGGTTAGGTGTTTGCTTGACCAAAGTGAACAATACTCGTCAGTCATATTTGCGTATTGACATTACTTAGGCTGAAAGTGATTAACATTGTCCTTTTGTACTGTGTCTATGCCTAGCACAAAGCGGTCCTGGTCCATGATTAGGGCTTTTGGTGCTTTTGCAATTCAATTACATAAATAATAATAGGTGTGAGGCAAGCCACACTAGGTAGAATAATTCTCCATGAAGACAGATTCTACTATACTTACTCCCATTGTGCAGTAACCTACTCTCTACATTGAAATTTATCTATTTATAATATAAATGTAATAGTGAGACATTGTCATCACTTTAGACCTTCACTGTGAAATTCTGCTGAAGACCCCCCTGACTTACTTCAGATCCATATAGAGACTGTGCAGTAATTCTAGTAATTGCACCACATGCAGCAAAAACAGTCTCCTCCTATAGATCAGAGTCCATGGCTATAGCTGCTGTTGAACAGGACGGGATATTGTGGGGGCATAAATCCATATTTCTGTAGATTCAGTGGTACCAATACCCTAACAAAACAAGTGTAGAGAGGCTGTGGCTACTATTCTTAGGATGGGATTTTCAAAAGCACTCTGCATTGGCCTAAATCTGCTTCCACTTGATGTCAGTATGAATTTCAATGTTAAGCACTCCTAAAAATCCTACCCCTAGCCTATAAGATCTCTGAGAAACATACCTTCTTGTTTTGGGTGGAACAATTTAACTATTGTATAGGATGATGTACAAATATAGCACTAAGATTATTTTTTAAAAAAACTGATAGGATTGTATGCATGTCCAACTGGGAAATCTTCATTGAGAAGATTCCTTCTGGTTGCAGGTGTAGGGGGAATGCTCTGGGCCAGTAGGATGTTCAGTGTCTGCTCAAGAGTCCCAAAACCGGACAAGCAAAATTTAGCATCTCAGGAGTGTTTTGATCTGTGCTATCAGAGCTGCATGTGGGAGCTGAACATCTCTTCAATTTCCAAGTTCTAGCCTGATGTGAGCTTTTTGTGATAAAGAGCATGGACTGCAGATTTGCTAGAATGTATTTTGGATACTAGAAGCACATAATTGATTATCAAACAGAGTATGTACTTTGGGAATGTATTGCTAGAATGAACTTTTTCCTTGCAGGCAGTTTTGTGGCAATTAATGGCAAATATTTAAGTCCACACAGTATATTGCCTATATTCAGATTTGTAGATGTTTTGGCTTTTTTCAGTTTGATAAAATTAATCAAAATGGATTGTATGATTTTTCATTTCAAAATTGTGTCAACTACTGTGTGTTGCATTTAATTGGAATTAGTAGTCATAACTATCTAGGCATTCAGAGATGTTGAATTAACAACATTAACTGTAATGTATCAGCACTATTTTTTCCCCTAATACATGTATCTTAACAAGCTATTCAGATTCTCCTTGCACTCTCTTTACTGAGTGACAACATGTACAGACCTGATTTCGTTAGTATTTATTTTATCCTTTAAAACCAAATGAATGAGCTTGTAAATTGTTTTTTTTTTTGGGAGGAAATGATCTCTAATCAAGCAGACGTGTTTTTCAAGCAGTATAAGTTTTATAGGTTAATCATTTAAAGACTTTGTTGCCTACTTTATGTATTAGTATTTTCTATACTGGCTTTTTCAGGATTCTTTATGCTACAATATACCTGACTATATATACATTTGTCTCCTATTCTAGTCAAGTACATAATAATATCAGTCTGTCCACATTTTGATAAACCTAGCTACTCAAATACTAAAATTTTCACTAGTGCTCCAGATTTTACTATTACTGTTGTGAGATTTTTTTCTACTATAGAAATATACACACATTCCCCAGGGTTCCCAGAAAATATCACCCCTATAGTTCTGTATGTACATTTCAGCAAAGGGGTGCCAGCAGCAATTTTGAGTGTCTGCAATTTCAGCCCAGCTGGTAGCAGAGGTGCTACAGTGACAGAAATGAAGCCAGTACTACGGTTTACAACAAACACATTGTGAACTCTTTGAGGATTAAATGAAGTCTCCCCTAATCCCCAGTTTTCATTCTGAAGAATGCAATATTATCTACATTATCTACATGCATTTTAAGTTAAAAAGCAATAAAATTAGCATTCTAGGTGATAATTCAAATCAATGTCAGTGCGTAGTTGTTCTATGCACTACTTTTTCTTTAAACCTGAGCAATCTTAAATTCCTTGAATTGGATGGGAAAATTGTTTTGCTGTCATTGGTCAAACTTAATATAATTAACACCTTGCCCCATGTGCTGCTTTATTGTCCATAATACAACATAATGGCTATTGTGGCCCAGTGATCACATAAGCAAAATAACAGATTGCTAATCCTTTGACAGTTTTTAGTACTGCCTTTCTTCTTACTTCAGTAATTATATGGTTTATTTCTCTGGCTCAGTAACAAAATCAGTTAAAGACCTAAATTATGTCCTGGTATCACAACCCTTATTGAACTATTTGTATGGGCTTTTCTTCCACCTTTCTAAATGTGTGAAAATAAACTGCAGCCACGTAATTTACTTGAAAACCATATGCTGCATTTAGTTGCTTCCCAGTCCACATGAGGATGGAAAATTTCATTTTTGTTTAATAAAGTAACAAATTGGATGAATTTTACAATGTAGGTCAGTTACTATGCAATCAAGAACACCCATTTTATTCTAAGCTGCTCCTTTGGTCATAGACACCAGAGATCATTCCATGATTCTCTCTGGTGCTAAAGTCATTTACAGTGAGCAATGGGAAAGCATTAATCCTCCTGCACAGCCCTCCATCTGCAGGAGCAGACAACTGTTCATTTTGGAAATTTTGTACCAATATAGGGCAAAGTGCACATCTGCTTAATCACCCAAATGGCCTATTTTTATAAATGGATTCTTTCTTTAGTAGAAACACAAACGCCCACATATAGTAGAGTGAGTTTGTAGTTTCAGCTATTGATTTCATTATTTTAATGGGTGATAATCCACATTATGGAGTAACATAGATCTCTCTGGGTAAAGCTTCCTCAAACCCCTTTATTAGAATGTGCTTCTTAAAATAATTTTGTTTGAATACCTGAATTGATGGACATTGGCAGTTGTTTGCTGCTGTGGGCAGAAAAAGAATTGCATATAGAAGATATTCCCAATGACCCTAAATAGTGCATGCACCAAGGAAGATGTAATATGATGTTGATGGGACCCTTTATTTGAAAATATTGCTTCCATAATCACCATTACAATCTCCCTCCTCAATTCTGTTACTTCATGCTAGAAGGCAACTTTTTTCATCCAAAGGAGATTGTTTCAAAACTCTCCATCTATCTTTATGCATGCAGAATCAGAAAATGTGGTGGGGCTGGGGGGCTGCTTGGCCCCGGGGCGGGGCTGCTTGGGCGAACGGGGGGGTTCACGGGGCTCTTTGGGCACGCGGGTGTCCGGCGCGGGGCTGCTTGGGCGGGTGGGGGGTCCGGCACGCATTGCACTGTGCGCTACCTACCCACAGTGCAATGCGGGCTATGTCGACCCCTACAAAAGTTCTAGGACAGACAGTGTCGACCACTGTCGACCTGCTGTCCTGGTGGGGACACACTGATTCGATTTTCTAAAGTCGAGTTTAGAAAATCGAATTAAGGGAAATCGGCCTAGTCCTGTAGTGAAGACATACCCTTAGGTCGATAAGAGAGAGAACGCTGCAGTCTAGTCCCAAAGCAATATTAAAGAGTACAGACTCATTTTCACTGTATGGTTAAATGAATATAGAAATTACTGAATAAAGTTGACAAAAGTAAAATGTGATTGGAGGAAATGGGAAAACTCACTACTATGACCGTAATGTTCCAACTAAATAATAAGAGGAGTTAGAAAGCTAAGATGCATTGGTAAAAGAAGGATCTGAAAAGTGTAATCAAGATTGTGAAAAAGGCATATGCTAGACAGAAGACATCTTGTTCAATGTTACCTGTGCGTTCTTGCAGACATTTCTGGGGGAGAAATGAAAATATAATTGCATAAATCAAGTTTGGCTAAGTAATTACAGTTTCAGAAAATTATTTAAAATTCAGCATTTTCAACTACTGTGAGTTTTGATCTCATCTGCCAGGTGTTATGCATTTTGCAGTAGCTTAAGGATTCTATATATGTAATATGATTTTAAATTTTGTACAGCTGTGAAGACACTTGCTTCCCTCTTAAATGTGCACATTCAACTAGATTTCTATATTCTTCTCCAAAAACACCGTAATTGCATAAAAGACATAAAGAAGAGAATTGTGAATGAAGTAGTACTCTCTGGATCTGTGAATTTAACAAACATGCAGTAAATATTCATTCTGCATCAAAGGGACACAGGGTAAATACAATAAGTGTTGAGAAGAGGTCTAATTTGTAAGTGGTTTGTGATAAATATTTAATCCATAAGGGAGAGACTAGATAAATCTCAATGGCATAAAATAAATGTTTTTTCTAGCTTTTTATTGTTTCCTGAAGGGGTTTTTAATTATTATTTTTTAAAAATCCAGTAAAAATGTAATTGTTGAAAACTGCTGTGGATACCAGTAAAGGACACCTGAAGAAGTGTTTTTTTGTTTGTTTGTTTGGTTGGTTGGTTGGTTGGTTGGTTTTAATTTCCCAGATCCAAATGGAAAAAATCTGAGTTGAATACAATTCTAAATTACTAGAAATACTTTTTGACAATGTTGTACTACTAAGCAGCATCCATACTAGGAGCACTTTGCTCTTGTAGTGAACTGATATAACTATAGTGTAGACCTGACCTTAAAAATTCAATTTATACTCCAAGAAATATGTAGGTGAAGAAAAAATATGGATAATAGGATAATGTTGGGAAACATCAATAGATAGCATTACTCAGATTTTCCATCATCTATGTTCAGGAAAAATTTGAAATGAAATGTAGTCAGAACCGTTTTTAAAAACATTGTCCTTTTGTTGGTCCAACTTAAAGTTCAACATAATTTGCCAAAAAAGTAAATAAATAGTTTTTAAAATTCTGTACTGACAGCAACACAGCATGTGATAATTTTAAAGTGGTTTCTAAATAACACACTTTGTCATATTTAGTTAACTAGCTACATTCCAAACTAAATAAAACACCTAAAGACACCTGAAGAGTGAATGTGTGTGTTAATGGAGAACATTTGTTCAATATTGTGTACATTCTTATGAGGATATCAATATTATCTGCACTTGCCAAAAATGTAAAATCTATTTGTGTGGTTAATTGAATTTGGTTAATAATTGTTATTGCTTTAAGGCTCATTTGTGCAGTGATGTGCTGGAAGGGCTCATAAGGGCTCACAGAAGCCTCAATTTAAATTCTGCCCCAGTCTGAAGGAAGGATCAGGCTGTTTCCTTCAGTCTGCTGGGGTCTCTCCACCCTGGATCTGTATAGGTCTTCACCTGCAGAAGTATCTTTGGAGTTAACAAATGCTTCTGAAGAACAATTATTTTGCCTTCATAAGAGTCCAGATTGCAACAAATGGCAGGTTTTTAAAAATGGCTGCCCTTCCCATAGCACATCCACCTCATTTATATGAAGTTTAGCACAGCTGTCACTGCATTTCAGTTTATTGTAAGTTCACTTTATTGTAAGTTTAAAGTGCCAATATAATCCTTGGGGCAGGAATTGTCATTTATTATAGATTCTACCTAGCATAAGGGGGGCTTCAACTGGAGATGTTTTAGTAGCACTACAATGTAAGCATTTAAAACCAAACAAAAAGACTCCATCCTATGCCTTTGCAACATCTTTCTCTCATCTCACCTGCTACAAAGATGGAGTGGCTGGATTAGGCCCTTCATTGGGGGGGGGGGGGATAGCTCAGTGGTTTGAGCACTGGCCTGCTAAACCCAGGGTTGTGAGTTCAATCCTTGAGGGGGCCATTTAGGGATCTGGGGCAAAAAATCTGTCAGGGGACAGTACTCAATCCTGCTAGTGTAGGCAGGCGGATCCTGCTAGTGTAGGCAGGGGACTGGACTCGATGACCTTCAAGGTCTTTCCAGTTCTAGGAGATTGGTATATCTCCATTTATAAATTTATAAATTATAAATTTATAAATTATAAATCCTATTGTGTGAATTATTCTATGACGGGTTCCCCCTAGGGTGCCACTGAGCCCCTCTGACCCACCTGCCTGGACTCCCTTTACACTGCGTAGCTGTGACCATCTTGCCACATGCAAGTAGCTGGCACACATACAGCTAAGGACACACCCAGGCCCTAACCTGAACACACACAGTTAGGGACACACCCAGCTATGATCAGCTCTGCATGGAGAGATACAGCTAGGGCACCTCACAGTTCCAAGCTTGGAATCCCCAGGTGTTTCATTCACAGGCTAAAAATCCCTTAAGCCTGGGTCCAGCAGTTCAGTCTTTGTTCCTCGAGGGTTTCTAGGGGTCTCTCTGGGTCAGTGAAGAACCACAATGAAGTCACTCCCCTGCCTTAAAATAGCTTTTGAATATGTCAGCAACACTTTGTTTCAAAGCTTGGTTCCCATGCCAGTCAGGGAAAAACATTGGTATTCCAAGATGAAGTCTGGCACCAGGTGACCTGTCACATGACCCTGTAGTGTCATAGCCTCCATGAGTCAGAGGCTGTTTAAAGCAGCCTCAGGAAGGCTTCCCGGTGGGAGACTAGCTTCTTCTAAGGCCTACTGTATTCTCCAGATGGCCCTTTATTGTAAATGGGCCCTTCCCAGCCAGACGTCTAGACTGAGTGCATTATGCCACGTGGCGTTTTCCAGATGTAAACACATTTGTAATAGAGATATATATTCCTAACTTCAGATACAAAAATGATATATGTGTACAAATATAATAACCATATTTAGTAAATCATGTTATCTCACATGAACTAAAATACATAGAATTATGCCATAATATCATATCACTGTGAAGAATATGGGGTGAAGTGTTACATCTTCTTTTCTTACTTTCCTGTAACATTTTCCCTAGAAAAGCATATACAAGATATTCAAATGCATTCATTCTAGATATACATGAACATTCTCTTTTTTTTTCATTTCCCCCGTCTTAAAACTTCCTTTTTTTTTTTTTTTTTTTTTTTTTTTGCCTTGATATTCTGTATCCTTCCATAGGTGGCTTAATTTTTCATGTTTAAGATTAGCAGCTGTTTTAGTCTGTATCTGTAAATAAGATGTGAGAGACTTTGTAGCAACTTAGAGACTAACCAGTTTATTTCAGCATAAGCTTTCGTGGGCTATAGCCCCTATGCATCCGATGAAGTGGGCTATTGCCCACAAAAGTTTATGATAAAATAAACTGGATAGTCTCTAAGGTGCTACAAAGCCTTCCTTGTCTTATTTAATTTTTCATCATTATTTTAGAGCAAAACGAGCCCACTCTCTTCTTTCTATAGTGGAGAAAGCCTGAGGGTTAGCAGCACCAGCATGGGGAAAGACTGTAACAGTTAAGGATTATTTAGGTGGATGGTCTACTGAAATTGGTAGAGCTTGGGACTCCTTTGGCAAAATATTCAACACTAGCTACTGCAGACACTGAGGTCCTAAGCCAATGGTCCCAGTGATCTCCCCCATCAGATGGGGAGAAATGGAAGCCTTCTGACATTTTAGCTCTGAAACTTGGACTCGAGGTTGTTTTTTCTTTCCTGATGTGTTTTTATTTGTTAGTCTGCCTTCATCCTTCCCGCCCCCCCCCCCCCCACGCCACCACCACCATAGTTGGTGACATTTTTAGCAGATATAACATTTTAGATAATGCTTTCTTAGCCAGAAAGCCGAACTGGAGAACACCCAATGCAAGTGTGATTTTAATTAAATTATTGAACCAGAATATTTCATCATGTGTATTGCTGAGCCTGAATCTCTTTTGCACATTTCATTGATTAATTATATTTAAATGCAAATTTTGATTCCACATAGGACATGGTCTTTTAAATCAAAATAGTTTTTCATCTTTTAAAACTAAGCAGGAGTAATGCCTTTTAGCTGAGATAGTGTGATGTAAATGTAATATTTATTTAGATTTTCTTAAAAAGAATGTAGTATCAGGACAAAAAGTAAGGAAATAATTTATGGACAGTTCAAATTATTATATTAAGTTTTCTTCCATGTCGATATAGGACTGAACAGCAAGATTGATGTACTCTGTGCCAAACAATGTGAACATGTGTCAAGTACAAATTACAGTATTCAAACAGCTAGATTCTGGGGTTAGGGCAGTTAAATTCCAAAGGGCAGTTAAATTCCAAAATCCCATTGAAAGTAAATAAGAGTTGAGCACCTAATTCACATTAACTTTCTTGGGACCCCATGCAGTGCATATATTTGCAGAATTTTTCCCCTAAGTAATTAAAGTGCTCTTTCCCTAAAAGAAGAAAGTGACAGTTTGTTAAATGTATGTAGCACCTAAAAATGCAGACAGGTGGGATTGTTAAAAGCACATAGGCTCCTAAATCCCATGTCTTGCTTTTTGATATCTTTAAAACTATTTTGATATCTAAACATCTGGCCCAAACTGCTCTAGTGACATAAATATTTAAACAATAATTTAGCAATTTACCAAGAGATTTGTCCAGAGAGAAATATAATTTTGCTGTTTCAAATGTTTAACTTTTAAGTTCATAATGCTGATTATATTCATGTGATTTTTTTTATTAGAAGTATTATCTTATTTTGCTTATGATACAAGCCATGTAGTAAACCCATTTTAAAAGGAGATATATCTTTCCAAAAGAATAATTCTTACCCCATTGGCAATAATTTTGTGAACATGTTGGAAATCATAGTTTCTTTTCCACTCACTAGGAAGCTATTCTTTGCTGTGTATGAAATGATGAATAAAATTGTCCATTAAATCTAGGTTTTGCCATCCGCTTACTATTAGAAATTGAAGTTCTTGCTAAATCACAATTGACAAAAATAAAAATGAACTGGAGTTTTTTCCTGCTGAGAAATATCACCAGTATCAGTGATGAAAACATTGTTCCCAGGGAACTACATAACTTTATTTTCAGCATTTATTTAAATTAAACCTATTTATTGCCCTTTTTGGATTCAAAGGTACAAAAACAAAAATATCATTTCCTGGGATTCTCACACGCTGAGGGACTGTGAATAATTGTCATACTTTCACAAATTTATACGGCCTGGTTTCCACAGTTGCAAAGCAGCCATGGCTCAAATTGAAGTCCATGAGCTCTGGATGCTCAGTACTTCAGAAAATCTGGTTAAATATTCATAATGTAGTTTTAACATGTTTGTGTGTTTTGATATTCCTGTAAAAATGAGCTAAATAAGGCATATAGTGAGAAGCAATGCTGATTTTCACCAGCCCAAGTGGGATGGCTTTCACTATTACAGTCCATTTGTGGGGTAAAACATATTCCCCGTTTTGCAGCTGATGAACTTCTGTCTACTCTAAGGGCTTGTCTTCACTGAAGTAGTTACACCCAAATTACTGCCCTCAGGCTAGTCTAGGTTGAGTGAGAGAAATCACACTGCAAAGCAAGAGAACCTTCAATTAGTATTTATTATGGCATAACTTCAAAATAAGTGAAGCCCCTCAAAGGGAGGGTGGCCAACCTGAGCCTGAGAAGGAGCCAGAATTTACCAGTGTATATTGCCAAAGAGCCACAATAATATGTTAGCAGCCCCCCATCAGCTCCACCTCCCGTTTCCCCCTGCTCCCAGCACCTCCCACCTCCTGGCAGCCCGCCGGTCAGCAACTCCCCCTCCCTTCCTGCATGTCCTGATCAGTTGATTTGTGGCACGTAGGAGGCTGTGGGGGAGGAGTGAGGGAATGGCAGGCTGAGGTGAGGGTGTGAAAGGGATGGAGTGGGGGCAGGGCCTGTGGCAGAGCCAGAGGTTGTGTGGTGAGCCGCCCTCTCACCCTAGCACATTGGAAAGTTGGCCCTTGTACCTCCGGCCCCAGAATTGGTGCTTATACAAGGAACCTCATATTAACTTCTGAAGAGCCGCATGTGGCTCTGGATCTGAAGGTTGGCCACCCCTGCTGAAAGGGGGGGAAAAATCCTTTGAAGGATTTTGTTGGGTGAGTGAGTTTGTTTACGTGCAGGTGGCTGATATAGTACTTTCAATTTCTTTGTAAACTATACACACATAATTGGACTCTGATGAGATTGTTGCAAATAATGTAATGATAATGCATCTATTGCTTTAAAATATGTGGGTTGAGATAAAGCAATAAACCTGGAGGGAGTGATATCTATCAATGCTGAGTAAGATGTACTATAATGTGATATAAAGACTTTCAGGAAAATTGACTGTTCTGTTATACCTTTAAGAAGGGAAGCTTTATTTTGTTTTATTCTATTCATTTTACATATTGTTTTTATTTTGTCAGTCTCCTTTTGGAAATAGGTTCCTGACCAATGAAATATGACACATGAACCACAAAAATCAGGATTTCTTTTTTTTTTTTTTGCGTACTGAGTCATTTGGTAGTATTGCTGATTCTTCTGTAAGTTCAGGTAATACAGCTGCACAAGTCAGTTGTTATGGGGTTATAACTGAGTTAGATAATGTTATTACGGCTTTCAAAGTGCAGATCAACCTGGGAAATATAACAACTGTAACATACGTAAAATCTTTAAATCGGTCATAATTAATCATAGTTGTTAATATTTAAATTTCTTCCTTGAACAGTCTTTCACCAATGAAGGAACAGATGGTTCCAGTTAAATAAACATTGTACACATCTTTACAGTTGCAGTGCCTTCTTATAGAACCAGGTTCTGCCACTGTTAGCTAGAATGACTGGTACCTTTTTCCACAAGTAGTCCCAGGAAACACATAAAGAACAAGGTACTAGTTAACCAGTGTGAGTAAGGGTGGAAGAATCTTGATGGTGCCGGAAGGGATTCTTATGTCAATAGATGGGCTGCAAACAGCTCTTGGATAATCTTCTACTCAAGATTGAATATGAAAAATAAATGTTTACAATGATGTTTCAATGATGAGAGTAACTTGGCTTCAGAGAAGGACTTCCCAAATTTGAAACATTAAAGTTTGGTTTCTCATCCATTTGCTCTTTTAATTGGCTAAATTTTCTATCAATTTCAGAAAAAAAACCCAAACAAACAAAAAAAACCCTCTATTCAAAACTATATTTGCAGTATAAGGAAAGTTCTCATCTCTAATTAGGTTTCATTCATAGGGTTGTTCTTATAGTTTTACTTCAGTAGCTATCTTTACAGAAGCACTGCAACTTTGCCTCCAGATTTTCATTGCAGTGGTATATCTCAACCTATAGGGCACATTGCTTAGTAATAAAAACTCTACCTTTTGAAAAGCAGAAATTCCAGTGCTATTGCTCCAGGGCAGAACTTCATTATATTGTCCTAAATAGTTCAGTCATTACTGTGATGTACATCATGTCTACCTCCAAAGTGGAATCTGCCCTCTGGGCAATAAACTCATAAGTGTCATTTTACTGGATGCTTCCAAAGCAGAAGTCCAACCATCATTATAGTACAGCTTCTCAGACTAAGGTACCGTAAAGGTTGACAAAAAGGCAGAGGAAAAGAGCTCACACAAGAGCTTGAATGTGATAAGATTTCTGCCCTAGGGGCCCCTCCTGCCCTAGAAGCAGAGCAACATCAGCCTGAGCATGCAGGCTTGCTATAATGAAAATGTTATGTTCTGCCATAAAGATTGATCTATATCAATGTAATATTATTGGGGTTTTCTGCTCCAGGCAAAGTTCCATATAGCGGTCTATGACAGAGACGGAGTTAAATCATTACAATGATGAAACGGATGATATAGCTCCTATCTTGAAGGCAGAGCATGGATTGAAAGTTGTATACTAGAAGCAGAGCTACATGACTGCAGTGCTGGGAATCTTGCCCCTGGAATCACTTGTGCTGTGGATGCAGAGCTGCATAACTGTGCTATTAGGAACTCTGCCATGAAGGTAGAGAGAGACCTGCCCTGGAGGCAGAATTGTCTGGTTGCAGTGATGAAAGTTCTAGCCACTCTTTGTTTGAAGACCTCGGTATTCTTCCCTGAAGGTAGTCATATGGTATAATTTCAAATGTGACAGTAACTCCTTGTAGGCAGTAACTCCTTCTATGACTGACATGCTGAACAAGTTTGCAATGGAAGCACTTTTCACAGCCACTGTTTTCAGATAGCGTGGTAGGACATATTCCTTAAAGAAATATTTTGGTGATGTTGGATCATCACAGAAGAAACATACATAAAAGTACTCTTTCAGAAATGTGAGTATTTTGTTACCAGCCAAAAGTTCATCACTCGTGGTAATAGGGATACTGGCAATGTCTATAGGACAGCGCCCTGAATAACACAACATCCTGTTTTGTTCTTTGAAGAGTCTGAGGCTATACTGTATGTGAGTGATCTCTATTAAATGAGGCAGGTTTTGTTTGTTTGTTTGTTTGTTTTTTCAAATTCAGAGGTGTGGTGTTCCAGAGCAGAGTCAGTCTGAGTTTACAAAGTGATTTATCATTTAAAAAAAAAAAATCAGGGCCTAAAATTACTGCCTCTGTGGAAGTGGAGAGGTAGGCTGTCTTTGCCTCCATGAAAATTTGTGCCAGATCTTTGTAGAAATTCTTTGTTTAAGAATTTGTAATTCTTGATTAGGGTTGCCATATTTTTGCCAATCAAAAAAGAGGACAGGGGTGTGTGCCCTAGTTCCGCCCACTCCCCCATCCCTCATCTCCTGACTGCCCCCTCCTGGATTCCCTGGTCCAACTGCCCCCCAGAACTTGCCCCCTACCTAAGCCTCCCTGCTCCTTGCCCTCTGCCCCCTCCTGGGACCCCCTGCTCCTAAGTGCCTCCCCAAACCCCACCCCTACCTAATCCTTGCCCCCTGACTGACCCTTAAAACCGCCCCGATCCATCTAACCCCCCACCACTCCCCGTCCCTTGACTGCTCCCTCCAGAAATTCTCTTCCCCTACTCTAACCCCCTGCCCCTTACTGTGCAGCTCAAAACAGC
This sequence comes from Sternotherus odoratus, assembly GCA_032164245.1. Taxonomy (NCBI): domain Eukaryota; kingdom Metazoa; phylum Chordata; order Testudines; family Kinosternidae; genus Sternotherus; species Sternotherus odoratus. Next base: position 40,168,588 of record JAVMKO010000004.1, read on the forward strand.
GAGTAAGGGGCTTGCTCCGCGCTCAGCCCGACAGGCTGCTACTCTCCCCAGCTGAACTCACAGCCCGTCCCTTCAAGTGGTCATGAAGTAGAGTGAGCTTATTGTACTACATTTCAGCCAAGGTTGATTTCAACAGTTCAAAATATTGTTCACTTTTTTTTCTGAAGAATTTCTTCTTAGCTACCAAAGAGAAAACTCTAATATAATGAATTGAACTATTGGTCTTAAAGGGAGAAATTGTTCATATTCAATCTATTTTTTCAGGTAACATAGGTTTTAAATCAAGGGTGTAAAAGCAAGAATTTGAATGGTGGTTAATTCATTTTACGGTCAAATAATTAATCAGACCATAGCATGTCCGCCAAGAAAGACAGTAAAGGGAGTGGCAGGTGAACTATATAATGGCATCATTAGTATTGTTAAGAATATATTCTAGTGGAGGAGATGTCAAGAACCTTATAAGGAAGGAGTGAAAGACATCCCTACCTCAAATACATATCATAAGGCATTGTACAGTGTGCACTACCCCCAAGCAATCTTGAGACATTTCACCCTGCGAGGAAAGAACTTCCTCCTCAGTTGCTATTGTTCTGTTCCCTGACCACAAATGACCCCCATATTGTAAGTCGTGTAATTAAAATTGCAATAGTTGTGAACACTGAAGTACACATTTCTAAATAACATGAGAGTACCGGTGAGTGTCCATGACACACCCCTCAGGTAGGGGAGCACCAGCAAGATTCCTTAGTACTTTATCAGGATTCTGCCACTCCAAAGTGGGGTGGCAGAAGTAGAGGAACACAGGCCTACCCAACTCCACTGCATTCCAGCCCAGGGCTGTGATAGTGGCGGTGGCGGGGAAGGTGGGAATGGGGAGGTTGTCTGGCCCCTGGCTCAGTGGGGATCTGCCTGCAACATGCTGAGCAAACACCAACTCACTGCATTGTCCAGTTCCACCCATAAGCTACTTCTTATTCAGTTTCTTGAGTTGGTCCTCCTCGTTCCTTCAACTCATCAGGGTATTCAGCCACTGGTAGCCATGGTAGCTCCAGCTCACCCCCAGTGTCAGACTCACTCAGATTTGGCTCACTGCCCAGTTCCTCAGGGTACTCTTCAGCCAAAAGCCCTGGTAGCCTTCTGAGTCAGGTTTCCCCTGATCCAGGGTGTCCTAGTGTCAGGGGAAAATTAATGGCACGTCTCTCCCCCTTACCGTACACTCCGGATAGTAGTGGCGGCAAGAAGCTCACAAGCTGTCAGAGACCACTGAAGAAACACACAAGTCAACTTTGATCAAAGGGGAAACTGAGGCACCCTCCTCTCGGTCCAGAAAGGGGGTTAGCAGCAGCTCCGTTTATTATCAGTACTAAGCAGCCTTTTATAGAGTACTAGCATAAGTGCCCGGCGCTGCTCGGGTCAGTCGGAGGTGGGGAGGTGGCAGACAGCTGACACCCCCTGACCAACCCCAACACCCACCCCTCACCCCTCACCCACCCCGATACCTTCCCACCCCCCCAAGCAAACCCAACACCCCCACCTCACCCCCCGACCAAACCCGACACCCCCACCTCACTTACCGTCCCACCAAACCCAACTCAGATCCGTCGCAGGCGGGGAGGGGGCCCAGAGCCGAGGGATTCCGGGGACCTTCGCAGGTGGGGGGCGGCACAGAGCTGATGGATTCTGGGGTTCCGTTTGGAGGGGGGAGGGGCAGTGAGCTGAGTGATCTCCGGGGTTCCGTTGGGAGGGGGGAGGGGCAGTGAGCTGAGTGATCTCCGGGATTCCGTTGGAGGAGGGAGGGGCAGTGAGCTGAGTGATCTCCGGGGTTCCGTTGGAGGAGGGAGGGGCAGTGAGCTGAGTGATCTCCGGGGTTCCGTTGGAGGGGGGAGGGGCAGTGAGCTGAGTGATCTCCGGGGTTCCGTTGGGAGGGGGGAGGGGCAGTGAGCTGAGTGATCTCCGGGGTTCCGTTGGAGGGGGGAGGGGCAGTGAGCTGAGTGATCTCCGGGGTTCCGTTGGAGGGGGGAGGGGCAGTGAGCTGAGTGATCTCCGGGGTTCCGTTGGGAGGAGGGAGGGGCAGTGAGCTGAGTGATCTCCGGGGTTCCGTTGGGAGGAGGGAGGGGCAGTGAGCTGAGTGATCTCCGGGGTTCCGTTGGGAGGGGGGAGGGGCAGTGAGCTGAGTGATCTCCGGGGTTCCGTTGGGAGGGGGGAGGGGCAGTGAGCTGAGTGATCTCCGGGGTTCCGTTGGGAGGGGGGAGGGGCAGTGAGCTGAGTGATCTCCGGGGTTCCGTTGGAGGGGGGAGGGGCAGTGAGCTGAGTGATCTCCGGGGTTCCGTTGGGAGGGGGGAGGGGCAGTGAGCTGAGTGATCTCCGGGGTTCCGTTGGGAGGGGGGAGGGGCAGTGAGCTGAGTGATCTCCGGGGTTCCGTTGGGAGGGGGGAGGGGCAGTGAGCTGAGTGATCTCCGGGGTTCCGTTGGAGGAGGGAGGGGCAGTGAGCTGAGTGATCTCCGGGGTTCCATTGGGAGGGGGGAGGGGCAGAGAACTGAGGGATCTCCGGGGTTCCATTGGGAGGGGGGAGGGGCAGAGAACTGAGGGATCTCCGGGGTTCCGTTGGAGGGGGGAGGGGCAGTGAGCTGAGTTATCTCTGGGGTTCCGTTGGAGGAGGGAGGGGCAGTGAGCTGAGGGATCTCCGGGGTTCCGTTGGGAGGAGGGAGGGGCAGTGAGCTGAGTGATCTCCGGGGTTCCGTTGGGAGGAGGGAGGGGCAGTGAGCTGAGTGATCTCCGGGGTTCCGTTGGGAGGGGGGAGGGGCAGTGAGCTGAGTGATCTCCGGGGTTCCGTTGGGAGGGGGGAGGGGCAGAGAACTGAGGGATCTCCGGGGTTCCGTTGGAGGAGGGAGGGGCAGTGAGCTGAGTGATCTCCGGGGTTCCGTTGGAGGGGGGAGGGGCAGTGAGCTGAGTGATCTCCGGGGTTCCGTTGGAGGAGGGAGGGGCAGTGAGCTGAGGGATCTCCGGGGTTCCGTTGGGAGGGGGGAGGGGCAGTGAGCTGAGGGATCTCCGGGGTTCCGTTGGGAGGGGGGAGGAGCAGTGAGCTGAGTGATCTCCGGCGTTCCGTTGGAGGAGGGAGGGGCAGTGAGCTGAGGGATCTCCGTGGTTCCGTTGGGAGGGGGGAGGGGCAGTGAGCTGAGGGATCTCCGGGGTTCCGTTGGAGGAGGGAGGGGCGAGCTGAGCGAGTGCGGTGTCTGTTGGAGGGGGTATTATGACATCATCAGCACCTAACTGCCCAGCTGATGTGATTGGCCCTGAAAGACTTTCACCCCTGGGGGGCGTCAGAGGTGAGATCCGAAAATTTTTCGACCCTTACCAAGTTCTAGACCCCAAGACCCCTCACTGTACCAAATTTCAAGTCTCTGGCTCAAACGGTGCGGGAGGAGTTCGCTGTCATACGTACATACATACATACATACATACATACACTCATACATACACCACTTGACTTTTATATATATAGATATTCAAAGGGGATGGGGAGTGGGTGGAGGGAGGGAAACGCCTGACTTGAAGCATGCGCGTTAGCAAACCCTTACATCACGCCTAGGTCAGGAGACTGTTACATGATGCCAACAAGCTTATGAATAGGTGTCTATTCATTCCCTAGCGAAATCGTTACATACATATAATGCAATCTGGCGATATAACACATTAGCTCATCTCATGGGGCTTACAGCCCGTGATTGTCGAGGCAAGGTCACATTCTTGGTATAGATAACAATACAGAAACAACTTGTTTGTCAGCACTATTACTGAAATGCTTTGCCACTCTTGGGGGTTTAACTAAGTGATGGCTGGTGAGGAAGAATACATGGGGAGAAGGAGCAAGGGAAACTGAGTCTGCCCTAACACTAGCAGCTTGGTCTGTCTCCCTCGCTGGGCCTGCCCCCACTGGGCTGAGGCCCTCAGCTTTTGTACTTCCTGTTCAACCTTCTGGGGCGGAGTAAGCTTGGCCTGGCTCCACACACTCAGGAGGATATTAACGGTGTTCTAGAAATTAGAGGTAGGCATTGGGGAGATGGTGTATTTTCTAGTGCTTTGTCCACTTTTAAATAACTCAAGCAAAAGCACTTCACCACTTTTCTGGTCTAATATCACTAGTAGGATGCATTTCCTGTTGCTTAACCTAAATACTTCCTTAATTTCAACCCATCACATCAAATGTATCCCCTTTATATCATCCTAAATAGTATAACCCTTCACACTTTTTGGTGTGTGTACACACATTCCAAACATATACATGATTATCCTTGCCTCCTTAGTCATGATTGGGCCAGCATTTACTTCTTTTAAGCTTCATTCACATATAACTTCTCCAACTCCTAAATGCTAATCTAGCACAAATTGGAGAGAATTTAAATTCCTCTTTCAAATCACTATCACATATTGGAATTTTTTATCACTATTTCTTTCCCTGTGTCCCAAGACACATTAAATAAACTTGTATTTGTCCAGTTTAATTGTTTTTATTTTCTGGTATTATAATTTGTCTAGATCCCTTTGTACTAGGGCAGGAAGAAAGGTCTAGTGATTAAAACAGAAGGTTGGGGAATAAATAAGTTGTATTCTACTACTGGCTTGTTTGTGATTTTGGGTAAGTCATTTAGACAGTCATTTAACTAACCTTTGTGTGTCACAATCTCTCCGTATATAAAATGAAGATAATATTAACCCCATCTATTGGTGTCTTTTGATTACCTTAATGTTTATAATTTATGGTGCAGGGTGAAAGATGTTGCATAAGTACAAAGTATTATTATGGTTTAGTTGTTTTCAGCAATTCCAAAATTTTGGCTGGAGCCCGAGAAAAAAACATCTAACTCCTTTAGCCTCTCAAAATCTCACTACAGTAGACTCTCGATTATCCAGGATGATAGGGAAAAAGACAATTCTGGTTAATAAAATCCTGGATAATCACCATCCATAGGAAATATGTGGATGGGGGAGGGGGGGTTGATTCACCAGCCATCCTGCACCGGGGGGAGGGGGTGTTGGTTCACTGGCTGCTCTGTGCCCTGGTAGGGGTTTTTTGTGTGTGTGCTTGGGGCAGCAGCAAAGCCAGAGCCGGCTAAGCGAGTTGCGTGTATTTATTTTGACATCCTAGTTAATCCACATCCTGGTTAATCCAATCCTTGATAATCGAGAGTCTACTTTATAATGGTGATTTACCCACTTTTAAATAATCATTAACTGATTCAAAAACATAAAGTAAGATGTTTCAACAGCTCCCAAAATGTCTAGTGTGGTATTTTCACAACTTTCCAAGCACTCTCAGTACATTGTTATGTTTCCTTGCACTGTTTCAAAATTTCAGAATAAATTGCAACTGTCTGACATGGCAATAACTTTTTTTCAACTGCTGCAATATATGGCAGTCAATAAGCTAAAGTACATAGTAGATGGGCCATTAATGGATGAAATCCAAAAAGTTTGGGAATTTTGACTCAGTTTGTTTATTTATTAGGTCTGAAATATCTAAACTTTTGGGGTCTTCCTGCTTTCCGTATAGCTGGAAAGGCCTGCAAACAGCTAGAGGTCTGTGATATGAGAGGATGTACGCCAGCCTCCTCAGCTGTCTCCCTCCAACTTCTCATCAATCTCAGTCTGATCCCAACTGCATCCCCACCCTCCCTTTGCTCTTACAATGACAAGAGGAGTTTAATACTTTTCCTTTCCACGTGAGCACAGAGCCAGTGACCTTGATTAGAGGAGCTGGGACTGTACTGTGCTTAGCATCAGGATTGCTGCATGTGAACTGTGAGGAATGTAAGGGTAACAAAAATATGACCTCCCATTAATAGTTGGGCAGGGTGCTGATAGAAAGGAAGCAGAGATCTGTGCAAAAATTACAGCAGAGCCCTGGGAATAGCAAGTAATAGAGGGGAACAGATCTTAGGTCCTGGAGGAGAGGAAAGGAAAGGATTGGTGCTGAAGGGTGAAGGAATATGTGGTAGTGGATACAGTTATGTGAGTATCCCCATTTTTTGTTTGCTGGTTATTTAAAAAAAAACAGGGGAAAAAATTGTTTTCTTAGGTTCAAAGATTATAAGGCCAGAAGGAACCACTGTGGTCATCTTATCAGCCCTCTTGTATAACACCAGCCATAGAACTTCTCTGAATTAATCCTGTTTGAACTAGAGCACATCTTTTAGAAAAAAAAATCCAGTCTTGTTGCAAAAATGCCAATAATGGAGAATCCACCATGACTCTTGGTAAATTGTTCCATTGGGGAATTAGATCTTGTTATACCTTTGTCTGCTACACTGGAAAGTCAAATTTCTGTTGCCATGTCAATATCTATAAACTGATCAAGTCATTCCTTAACTTTCTCTTTGATAGACTCAAGGAACTTTATTTAGTTTTTCACTATAAATCACTTATTCCAATCCTTGAAACATTTTTAGGACTCTTCTTTATATCCTGATGATTGCCCTCATGCCTGTCTGTCTTAACATCTCTAAAAGGAGAGATTGTAGTTTGTATGAAATAATTGAATAGCCAAAGTAGTGTGTGAGAATTACTCTCCAGTCTGGTGGCTAGGGCACGCACCTGAGAAGTAGAGAGATCCTGGGTGCAGTTCCACTGCTCCATGAATATTTAATTACTTGTATCCAATGGAACATAGGAGAGATGGAGAGCACGCCACTTCAAAATACAGGATAGCTTTATGGTTAGGTGACTTATCAGCAAGATGTGCATTCAAATCTGTGTTAGAGTATTTGAACCTGGTTTTCACTTTGCCTGGGAGGAGCCATAACTACTAGACTAAAACTTACTCCACTGCCACCATCTCCTCCTATTTGTGAATCCAGCCTAGCTACAAAAAATTGATAAAGATGTAGTACATAGTAGTGGTTGTCATTTTTTCTGTTCTCCCCTCCACCCCAATCAATCTCAGTATAGTGACTAAAGTTAAGCTTTACTTACTGTTGAATAGAAATTCAAGTAAAACCAAGTGTATTCCTGATGCTTTAAGATTCTCTCATGATCATGCCACTGGGACACACATAATAGTGAACTGAACTGGCACCAAGTAGCCTCGGTTTTAGACCTTTTGTGTAGCAAAGCACAGAAAGCTGTCAGTTCCTACGTCCCAATTTTTACATGATTCACTGTCTTTGCTTGAAGGAATTTCTATCACGTTTGAAGCATCCAACTTCTCAAATAAATAATGTATGAGCAGATTTTGAGCAACATGCTTAATATTTTAATTAAAAATTATAAACAGCATATCTTCATTCCTATCTGCTGCATTAAGCTGTAAATGAAGAGCCATGTCAAGGCATTCACCGCGACAGAACTGATTGATACCACAGCAAAGAACTGCATATATTATTTCAGATTTTTTTTTTTTTAGTATTGGGCAAAGGAAAATAAATAGTTTGTATTCCATGGGCTAACCCAGTCTTCTTCCTCCTCCTGTCTTCTGTGTTTGTATCCAGGAGGAAGGAACTTTCCATCACCTGATGACATAGGTGAAAGTATGCCCTGGTACAGCATACCGACACACCCCGGATTCCCCAACAACAATTTAAAGGGCCCGGGGCTCCCAGCTGGCTCTGACTGCCCTGATCCCGCCCCTTCCAGCGGCCAGAACCAGACCCAACCTAGTCTCATATCGGTAAGTCACTATTTCTACTTTCACCGCTGGCTGATGATCAGTGTGCACTGCATTTAAGCACATTATCCTAGCTGTGTTCATGAGGATTTTAGCACTCTGTGTATTGACCTATCACCAGCTTGTTAGCATTGACCTAACCCACAGAGGAGAGAAAAGACAAGGACGTTAATTTGACCTAGCTATCATTAAAATATCATCTCATGTAACTTTGCAATGCCAATACCTGAAATTCTGTATTATGTACAATATATCTTTTCTACTGATGCCTCTGAGAAATTAGAAGCAGCTTCTAGTTGGAAACAATTCTGCCCAGAATGCACAGCAGTTCTTTTCTGTTCCTTTTTTACTTGAGCATTTATATGAGAAAATGGTTGCTTAGGTATTCACTACACTACACCTCACTTGATCTTAGTGTCATAGTAATCTCCGTGGCAATGAAAATCTGGCCCATTATTAACTTCAATGAGGCTGTGCCAATTTATATCAGCTGAGAATCTGGCACTATGATACTACGTGAGGAACAATGGCTAAGTGCAATTTGTAAGAAATCAAAGTCCTGCAAATGTGTCCAGTGATTTCAACTATAGAGAAACACAGAAATTACAAAATACGTAAGACGGTTACTAGGAAAAAAAAGTTGCCCAAAATTTTCTATCTGATATCAATAAGACTGTGTAACTGTTTTTTGGTGGATGCAGGTTAAACCTTAACTCCAGTGTCACATTTGCCTTTTCATAATGCTATCGCATATCTGGTTGGTCATACACATATCTTGCATATGGTAGCGCCAAGGAAATAGATAGTCTTGTACTTCTCGACATTCTAATGACATTCAGACACTGGCTTTTATCATTTTGAAGACAAGAAAAATATTTTGTATCTCCAGCCTTTTGATAACCTAACTTAATTAATACATTTTTCTGACTGTCTTCCTTTCAGGTGTCTTAGATCATCAGTCTTTGTAATCTTTGAGCTCTTTCTACAGTCTGTGACAACTAGGAAATGCAGCATATGGCATTACTTCTCTAGCATTTTGTTTAGACTGAAAGAAACACATGGAAAGGAAACATTATTTCCTGAGATTTGTAGTATTTAAATATTAAATTCACAGTAATGAGCTACTTTCCAAAATATCTAGAACAGCATTTTTAAGCTCATAAATGTAAACTAAAGTCTTTACTTGGTATTCCCCCTTTTTAGTTATTTATTTATTTAGGAAGTTTTTACAGGTTTAAAAATCCTTGCCATATAAATATCATACAAAAGAATAGTCATTACAACAGTGAGCTTTAAAACATATAGTAATAAACATATAGTAATATAATCACCAAATCTCTTGAATATGATGTTACCATATTACAGAGCATTTGTACACCAGCCATGGTATGCTGAACTACTAAACTTAGTCTCTGACATGAAAAGATAAATTTTATTAAACTATCCCTTCATTCTTACGGTTGTGTTCAGCATATTATTCTTGAAAAATTAGCATTGACAATTTTCAACATAATAACTGTTTGACAAAATGATTACATTTTCAAAAAATCCTCTCAAGTGGCATTAAGGCAATGTCTGCACTATGAGTTAGGAGTGAATTCCCCAGCTTGTATACACAGTATAGCCACAGTAGAACTGGTATTAGGAATGGAGGCATGGCTATGCTGTGCCGAGTACAACTCTCTGGACACTAGTTAGTATGAACTTGCTACAGACTCAATTGCCTGTTCTACCCTAGCTATTTATACTTGTGCTAGCTCAGTGAGAGCAAGAACGAGTATGTGTATGCAAGCAGGGGAATCACAACCCTCACACTCAGTCATCGTCTCAGTAAATGTTTATAAACCTGTTGATGTTGTCTTTAAAGAGCACCACAATTTAATAACTGTTCATGTCTAGTACACCCCTGCCACATCTGCAAGTACAAATATATATAAGTATGAGGCCTCTTGGTGAAATCCTTTCTAAATACAGATGAGACTGGTCTGTGTTATGCAGCAGGTCAGACTAGATGACATAGTGGTCCCTCTGGTCTTAAACTCTGAGTCTGTTTTATAGAAAGAAAGAAATGTTGTGTGTGTAATACTTAAATCCTCAGTTTCTTCTATGAATAACTTGTGTTGGAAATGTCTGAGATAATCAGCTAACATAGATATGGCTGTCTGAGAAGAACAAAATATAAGCTTAGATGTTGTATTTAAAGATCATTAAAATGACTAAAATTGACAATTTCAAGGTAGGATTTAAAAATAGAGCACAGGATTTACCGATCATACATGATAGAGATTAGGAGGGGAAATAGTCACCCATCAAATAGGATTGGTGGGGCTCTGCATTATCTAAAAATTAATTTGAGATAGGATTTGAAAGTCAGACAGTGAGAGTGATGTGACTTGGGTTAACAAAGGACAGTATTAAATAGCTGGAGAGAAGAGATCAGACACAGCATAGAGTAGGGCACAGAGAATTTTGGCAACTTTGCCAAATACAGGGAGAGGCTATAAGTAGCCTTTAATTTCTGTAATCCAAAAATGTTGAGTCTGGCAAGATAAGCTTTTATGTAGATTCAGTCAGATGTGTCCCATTTGACTTGCATTTGTATTAAATATCTTCTATTTTTTATGTTAAATAGATATTATTTCAATCTAAACTGTTTTATGCACTGCTCCTAGAAACTATTACAGCCAGCAGCTCACAGAAAAAGACAAATGTCTGTCCTCTAGTCAGAGGCAGAGGAAAGCTAAGAGGCACCAACTTAATTGTTCAAAGACGAAGCACAGATCCAAGATGCGCAATTGAGGCTTTAGTTTCAGTTCCCTTGGATCAGGGAAAGCACCTCGAGACCAACAGGAAATACGAGGACTGAGGTTAAGAATACTTGAATGACTCTCTTAATATATCTTTCTTGCTCTTGAACCCTGAAAGTTTTGTCTCATTCTGGAGGAATGCATGGGTGAGCTGCACTGTCAGCTAGACATAGCTAACTCCCTTTACACTTTGGAATAGAAATCTTGTGAAGTGGCAATGATTGCTTTGAAGATGTTCTCACTTCTTTTGTATTCTTGCTTACAGGTAGTGTGATTTTTATGTAGTGAGCAAAGTTAAAGAAATAGACATCATGAGTATATATGCTTTCAAAACTTTATGTAAGAAATGGATATATTCCTGCACATCAAGCCACAAATTAATTGAACTGAAATTCCAAAATACAGTAAACCCTCGATTTAACGGACTTCGGATGCAACGGACAAAATTTCTAAGCAAGTCTGATGCATCCGAAATCCATTTGTCGAGGGCTGGCTGCCGGCTCCTGGCTGCCGCCCGGGTCCCGCCAGCGGGCAGGCTGGCTCCCGGCTGCCGCCCGGGTCCCGCCAGCGGGCGGGCTGGCTCCCGGCTGCCGCCCGGGTCCCGCCAGCGGGCGGGCTGGCTCCCGGCTGCCGCCCGGGTCCCGCCAGCGGGCGGGCTGGCTCCCGGCTGCCGCCCGGGTCCCGCCAGCGGGCGGGCTGGCTCCCGGCTGCCGCCCGGGTCCCGCCAGCGGGCGGGCTGGCTGCCGGCTCCCGCCCGGGTCCCGCCAGCGGGCGGGCTGGCTGCCGGCTCCCGCCCGGGTCCCGCCAGCGGGCGGGCTGGCTCCCGGCTCCCGCCCGGGTCCCGCCAGCGGGCGGGCTGGCTCCCGGCTCCCGCCCGGGTCCCGCCAGCGGGCGGGCTGGCTCCCGGCTCCCGCCCGGGTCCCGCCAGCGGGCGGGCTGGCTCCCGGCTCCCGCCCGGGTCCCACCAGCGGGCGGGCTGGCTCCCGGCTGCCGCCCGGGTCCTGGCAGCGGGCAGGCTGCGGAGCTGCCGCCCCGGCCCTGTGGCGGGCGGGCTGCTGCTCCGACAGCTCGGGTTTTTTTATTATTAAATAACGGACTTTCTGATTTAACGGACACCCCCTCACCCGAATTAGTCCGTTAAATCGAGGTTTTACTGTATAGCCATATTATATTTATTTAAAAAAATGTGAATGCCAATACTGAATGGGAGAGAAGATTTTGCTAAATGAATGTACCGGGTTCAGAGTCCTAGAGGAGGTAGAACATTTTTTTTCTTTTTTTCTTTTTTTAATGGCTACCTTTCTAGGAGATGGGTTTTATACAATAATCTTTTGCAATGCTTTGCATAGTGGGCCCGTGGTCTCTCTAGAATTTTGCTTGAGTAAAATGTGAAGATTTTAGCAAAAAACTTTAAGATATGCCCCACTATGAATAGTCTACTTTTCACAGTAGTTTTCCTTAAAAAGAAAAAAGGGGGGAGAGCAGTCATCACAGACTCCTGTCTGTAGAAAAATAGGAAAAAAAATGGGTACTTTGACTTGCATACTTCAGAACCTAAACACTGAACCATTCCTTACCATTTGTAGAAGTCTCTCACTTGAAAATAACATTTAATGGGCTAACATCTTAATTACAAAATACAAGAATTATCGGGGCAGCAATACTTTCAGACTGTACAAGTAATATGTTATTTCTAGACACAAAAGCTTGGCTGCCCTTAGTTCTTTCAAAATGCAATGCTGTGGTTTGGGAACTTTGGGGTTAGCAAACCTCATGGATGTTTCTTCCAACTTAAGAACAGGAGCTGGCATAGTAGACTCACTATTGAAAGAACAAGCCATATATAATCAAAATGGCAATCATTATTATTCCTATGATGTTTAGCTAATGGACTGAAGCTTTTATGACTAACCATCAGTTTAGAAACTTAGCGATGATAGAGAGTGGACACAAAATCCTTACTTTAATCCTCTTTTTTTCCCCCCATTAAAATTATGACCAATGCAGAATATTAAGATAGAAAAGTTATATTATAATGCCTTTCTGAAAATCAATTGTAGTAATATAGAATGATGCAAAACCACCTTCTGCTCTTCTGAGTAGAAACTTAATATTTTTACTTAATGAAGAAAAATCCATCTACAAACTAACATTTGTAATATAACAACCTTGCTTTGTGTAGTCTAGAAGATAAATTAATTTTCACATTTTAAGAAGTTTTCATGAAACAGAAGGGCTTTTTAATAAATTAAGGTATATTACATCTTGTAAAATGTGTGCTTACTAGTTACCGGTGGCTTTTGATTTTTCTGTACACGTTTGTTTCCTGTGCCCTATATCTGTGCCCTTCAGCTATTAAATGAGGGACTGCCCTGAGGCTATGCTCAGTTCAGGTGGAAGATCTGATTATTATTTTTTAATGTAATCTGGGAAGAATGTGGTTGCTTTATATAAACATTGGTTCTGATCTTTACATATATCCTAGATGCATTACTATTTTCTGGTCTTGAGGTAGATTAACTGAATTATTAAATATAATGTATGTGTACATATAATAGAACAAAAGCTATGTAAACATTGCAAACAATTTTTCACCATTTAATTTTCAAACATTTGCTTCAGCGGAGCTTGTGCTAATTTGTGTTTGCTTTTCACAAGCATTTGTACAATTCCCTTTTACTAGCACAAAAGGTCACAAGTAGCAAATTTTAATCCCTCTCACTTTTATATATCTGGAAAATATACTATACATTTACTTTCTGCAAGCATTCATACTAGAAAATTGATTCATCAGTCATGCTTATGTAATCACAGTATTGAAACATCACAACTTCAGACCAATCACAACTAAATAACAATTTAAAATTTTCAGATTATAGTTTTGAATTGGAAGCAATGAACAAATTTCATGAATAAGAGAAAAAAAGAAATTTATTCTTGAACACTTTGAGAACAGAAAGAAATGCCAATCAAATTATTAATTTTTAATAATTTATTAGGGTCTAATTACCATGTCACTGAGTAATATGGGTATAAAATGGCAATGTGTGAAAAATGTGCCAATAACTATAATAATAAGCATTCATTTAGTTCTTACTCCCAACACCTCAAATGGGTTTATGAGGATTAGTATATCCATTAAGCAGATGGAGTAACTGATATAAAAAATAAAATAACCTGTCCAAAGCCACATAGTGAGTCAGTGATAAAGCTCAGGTTCTAACTCAGGACCTTCTGTGTAGAATTTTTAGCTTCAGAGGCTGAACTATTAAATAATTTTCAAAAGAAAATAGAATTTTGTTTTAATTTTTGCTCACTGGAAACAAACAATTAAATCATTTTGTGTCAAATTGAACATTTAAGGTTTTTGTTTTTTTCCAATTTTTTTATATAAAAACAAATGTAACTAAATTTTAAAATGAAATATTTTATAAAACAAAATGTCATTGTCAAATTTTTGATATTTACTCATTTTTATTAAGCAGAAGCTATTCACCAAATTATACCCAAATTCACAATCAGTTTGTTTCTGAAACTCTATTCTTCAGGGATATTATTATTTGACTGAACAAATTTTTGTTACCAAGTCCCAAACCATCTATTGCTTCCAAGATTTGATAGGTGCAGCAACCTAGTCTATGCAATATTCTGTTGTTAGTTTAAGAAATATTGCAATCTTATTTAGCTATCAAAGGACCAGGTCCTGGTACCTTTACCCTAATTTATTACCATTTAGCTTCACAAGTAATCACACTAGTTTGATGAGACTAATCAGATAATGAGTTCTGTTCAATGAGAGCTTGTCAATGAGTGTGTCAGAACCTGGCCATAAGGCAATGGGCAATTTTTAAAGCATCAGCACAGTAATGAAGTCTCCTATTGGACTGCTTTAAACAACTTTTTTTTTATTATAAACATTGCATGTGCTTTTCTAAATAGACATCTATCATAAGCAGAAAGATGATTTTCATTCAGACGCATGCAAATCAAACTATATACTGAATCTACAATCAGATGAAATGTGATGCTTGAAACACTTTGAAAAATCTAGCACTAGATTACTAAGGCTACTAGCATGACTGGATGCTAACTAACACACAAGTTATACTGAACAAAAAAGAGTTCAATAATGCCATTTTGAACAATAGCTCAATCAAAGACAGACTTCTATTGCAATATGTATTTTAAGTTGAAATAAAATGTAATTCCTTTCAGTTAACAATCTTGGGTATATAATGTTCATGCCATTACACAGCTAGGAGAAGGTGCATGAAAAGCAATTGAAGACCAAAGTCTTGAGTGAACAAAAGTCTGAGCTTTTATCATTAATATTTTATGGTTTCATTGTGAAATTTAGCAATTTTTGTGCAAAGTACATGAAGTTTACCCCACTAAAAAGCAGTTAAACTTTCAAAAGAATATAACACACAATGTAAACACAACAGTGAAACAGTCTGTATAAATATCCATGCCCCCTACTATTACATTGTACAGAAGAAACACCAGTAGGATTATTTTATATCTGCAGTAAAAAATGAAGAAGTGGAAGGAAGGAGGAAAATCGACACTTTGCTTATAGCATTTGAAGAATATTGCACTCCTAGGAAAATTTGAGCACAATGTAGTCAATACTGAAAAAAGAGAATGCCCCCTCTCCAAAAAAAGAAAAAAAAAAGAAAAAAAAGTTGATTGGTTTTTCATAGACTAGAGAATATTCACCCATTTTATTAAGTATGTATTTTACAGATGGTATCATTTGGATTATAATTATAAAGTGAATGGTGAAGTAAGGAGGAAGAGTATGTGAGTAGAATACAACTCCTTCAATATTTGATTATATAGAGGGCAACAAACTAAACAGTAACAAATGGAAACTCTGATAAAGAACATTTAATTAAATACATTTATAGTTGTATATAGATGTCTGTTAGGTTCTGGAGTGTGTGGGAAACACCACATTGCAAAATACATGTTTGCAGAAGACAAATACCAGTGTTATTGCACAATGAAGTACAGCTCCTGCTGTTCTTGCTGGGTTTCCAGGATCTCTAACAAGAGGTGCTGAATTTGCCTCCATTGCTTCTCCTGTTGTTGGCTTGAAGCCATCAGGTGTAGACCACTTCCATTCTGGTTATAGGGCTGGATTCCTCTCCTGAGGAGAGCCAGTGATACAGCCTCTCCTCCTCTTTGCTCAACCAACCCTCTAATAGGAGGGTAGTCTTGGGATCCCACTTCTAGTACCAAGTTGTAAGAGGTTCCATTCACCGCTGTTGCCCCCCATTCCTTGCATTAGGATGTGACGTGGCAGGCACTCTTTGGCCTCAGTTTAAAAGGCATGGCAGCCAGCCTGTAGAAGGGTGTCTTTGACCATAAACTCAGTGGATGATCTTTAAATGTTTAAATAACCACCAACTTCAATATGGCTGTCTATGCATTTAAACAATGTAAAAGACAGGCACTTTGTCACAGAATACAGTCAAGCTCCTGGAGTTCTGGTTTAACATGGGAGAGAACCAACTCTGTCCCAGTCTCACTTCAGCACTGGAAGCAAGTAAACTTCTTAAGTGATCTACTGGTTCCCTGTTGGTCTCTGTAATCTCCTGGCCCTGGTAGGTAGTTTGAGGACTAAAATTCACTGATAGCCCAGCATTAGTGAGGTTTCATTAGGCAAAAGACTGTGCTGTACCTCCAGGAGCGGGGCAAAATTGCCAGATGCTATCACATGATCAAACTTGTATTCTCTTCAAAGAATGAAATTAAGATTGTTTGACAAGACTTGTGTTGCATAAAAACATGTTTCTGGGCATTAATTGTATTCTTATATTTTAATTCTTTATTAACTGAACCTGTATCAGCTTTTCTATTATTTTGCCCTAATCAACATCAGGCTAATCGCCAATAGTTACCCAACTCATCCTACTTGCCTCTTTTGAATATTAGAGCAACATTTACACTCTTCTAGTCTCCTGAAATTTTCCTTGTTTTGCAAGATTTATTAAATATTAACATCCACGAGCCAGGGATCACAATCAACACTTTTAGGAGTCTTGGGAGCAAATTATCTGTCTGCTGATGGAAAAGTGTTCATGTTAAAAGTGTAGACACTGCTTAGCATCCTCCTTTAGTTGTTAATCAGCTGGAAATTATATCATGGTTCTTTTCAAATACATAATAAAACTATTTATCAAATGCTTTGGCCTTTACTGCATCATTATTATCCTCAGTTGTACTGTCCCCATCCAGTAATGAGACTGTTTCATGTAGTACATATAGGATAATATCATGAGGACACAAGTGTATTTAATCAGCCTTAACTTCAAGTTAACAAAGCTTTATTTTTAATGTGTATATATGCATTTAGGGAGAGATTTTCCCTTCCACTATGCCACCTGTATAATGGAGCTGTAAAATTGTGTGGCTGGCCAGGGGAGAAAACTCTTGGTGTCAGGCATTGTTTAGGGCTGCTTACAGTTGTTGTCCCTTCAGAAGCCTGGTATAGGGAATGGGGACAGGAGCTAAAGTAAGTCATGCTGAGATGGAAGGGGTAGGTCCCTGTAGTGCATTGCTGTGCACTACAGGGACTCTGGGTGTGGCTGTCATAAGAACAGCCATTCTGTGTCAGATCAGTGGTCCTTCTAACCTAATATCCTTCTGTTAGAAGTGTGAAGGGTGCCTTTCCTGGGTGGGACTATGTTATCTAACACAGTGTGCCTTGCCTGGGTGGGGCTTGTTATCTGAGACAGGTAACGTAGGAGTTTCCCTGCCATGGGGGAGGGAGGAGCCTCGAGCCCATGAAGAAGGGAGGAGCAAAACAGTCAGTTCCATCTTGGCTGGTCTCCAGGGAGGAGGCAAAAGCCAGAGTTCCCTCTTTGGGCTCATCCCACCGCTAGCCAACCATGTAAGAGGGGGTACCCCCAGCCTCTATGCCAGGGGTCGGGAACCTATGGCTCGCGAGCCAGATGTGGCTCTTTTGAGCCTGTCATCTGGCTCGCGGCGCTGCTGTGACGGCTGGGGGGCGGGGGAGGCGGTGTGGCGCGGCTCTGAAAGCAAAGCTGGGGGGCGGGGGAGGCGGTGTGGCCCGGCTCTGAAAGCGAGGCTGGGGGCGGGGGAGGCGGTGTGGCGCGGCTCTGAAAGCGAGGCTGGGGGGCGTGTCACTCCTCTCCTTCCCTCGCTGGAGTTCGGTCACAGCAGCGTGACCCAGCGAACAAGTAAGCGGGGGGGGGGGGGAGCCGTTTGCCAGGGAGCATGGAGGGGAGGCAGGGCTGGGAGCTGAGATAAGCCGTTTGCAAGGGAGCATGGAGGGGAGGCAGGGCTGGGAGCAGAGATAAGCCGTTTGCAAGGGAGAATGGAGAGGAGGCAGGGCTGGGAGCAGAGATAAGCCGTTTGCCAGGGAGCATGGAGAGGAGGCTGGGCTGGGAGCTGAGATAAGCCGTTTGCACGGGAGCATGGAGGGGAGGCAGGGCTGGGAGCAGAGATAAGCCGTTTGCAAGGGAGCATGGAGAGGAGGCAGGGCTGGGAGCAGAGATAAGCCGTTTGCCAGGGAGCATGGAGAGGAGGCTGGGCTGGGAGCTGAGATAAGCCGTTTGCAAGGGAGCATGGAGAGGAGGCTGGGCTGGGAGCTGAGATAAGCCATTTGCAAGGGAGCATGGAGAGGAGGCTGGGCTGGGAGCTGAGATAAGCCGTTTGCCAGGGAGCATGGAGAGGAGGCAGGGCTGGGAGCTGAGATAAGCCGTTTGCAAGGGAGCATGGAGGGGAGGCAGGGCTGGGAGCTGAGATAAGCCGTTTGCAAGGGAGCATGGAGAGGAGGCAGGGCTGGGAGCAGAGATAAACCGTTTGCAAGGGAGCATGGAGGGGAGGCAGGGCTGGGAGCTGAGATAAGCCGTTTGCAAGGGAGCATGGAGAGGAGGCAGGGCTGGGAGCTGAGATAAACCGTTTGCAAGGGAGCATGGAGGGGAGGCAGGGCTGGGAGCTGAGATAAGCCGTTTGCAAGGGAGCATGGAGAGGAGGCTGGGCTGGGAGCTGAGATAAGCCGTTTGCAAGGGAGCATGGAGAGGAGGCTGGGCTGGGAGCTGAGATAAGCCGTTTGCAAGGGAGCATGGAGAGGAGGCAGGGCTGGGAGCTGAGATAAGCCGTTTGCAAGGGAGCATGGAGAGGAGGCTGGGCTGGGAGCTGAGATAAGCCGTTTGCCAGGGAGCATGGAGAGGAGGCTGGGCTGGGAGCTGAGATAAGCCGTTTGCAAGGGAGCATGGAGAGGAGGCTGGGCTGGGAGCAGAGATAAGCCGTTTGCAAGGGAGCATGGAGGGGAGGCAGGGCTGGGAGCAGAGATAAGCCGTTTGCCAGGGAGCATGGAGGGGAGGCAGGGCTGGGAGCTGAGATAAGCCGTTTGCCAGGGAGCATGGAGGGGAGGCTGGGCTGGGAGCAGAG
Source organism: Sternotherus odoratus (assembly GCA_032164245.1). Lineage (NCBI taxonomy): Eukaryota > Metazoa > Chordata > Testudines > Kinosternidae > Sternotherus > Sternotherus odoratus. The sequence continues at coordinate 40,187,479 of JAVMKO010000004.1, forward strand.
ATAAGCCGTTTGCAAGGGAGCATGGAGGGGAGGCAGGGCTGAGAGCAGAGATAAGCCGTTTGCAAGGGAGCATGGAGGGGAGGCAGGGCTGGGAGCAGAGATAAGCCGTTTGCCGGGGAGCATGGAGAGGAGGCTGGGCTGGGAGCAGAGATAAGCCGTTTGCCAGGGAGCATGGAGAGGAGGCTGGGCTGGGAGCTGAGATAAGCCGTTTGCAAGGGAGCATGGAGAGGAGGCTGGGCTGGGAGCTGAGATAAGCCGTTTGCCAGGGAGTATGGAGAGGAGGCTGGGCTGGGAGCTGAGATAAGCCGTTTGCAAGGGAGCATGGAGAGGAGGCTGGGCTGGGAGCAGAGATAAGCCGTTTGCCAGGGAGCATGGAGAGGAGGCTGGGCTGGGAGCTGAGATAAGCCGTTTGCAAGGGAGCATGGAGAGGAGGCTGGGCTGGGAGCTGAGATAAGCCGTTTGCAAGGGAGCATGGAGAGGAGGCAGGGCTGGGAGCTGAGATAAGCCGTTTGCCAGGGAGCATGGAGAGGAGGCTGGGCTGGGAGCTGAGATAAGCCGTTTGCAAGGGAGCATGGAGAGGAGGCTGGGCTGGGAGCAGAGATAAGCCGTTTGCAAGGGAGCATGGAGGGGAGGCAGGGCTGGGAGCAGAGATAAGCCGTTTGCAAGGGAGCATGGAGAGGAGGCTGGGCTGGGAGCAGAGATAAACCGTTTGCAAGGGAGCATGGAGGGGAGCCTGGGCTGGGAGCAGAGATAAGCCGTTTGCAAAGCCATCAGCAAATCCATGCAGCACCAGAAGTCGCATTAATGGTAAATAATTATAACAACATTATTTAAATTTTAAATAACTCTCTGAGTCAAAAAGGTTCCCTTCCCCTGATTTAAAAGAATAAATTCAGAGGCTTATTATACTCACATTTACTTGAATTCAGTCTTAAAATATATTATACGGCTCTTACTGAAATAAATTTCCAAATATTTTGCTTTTATGGCTCTCGGAGTCAAAAAGGTTCCTGACCCCTGCTCTATGCTCTTGAGTACAAAGGCTGGGCCTCTTCTATGCCAGACCAACAAGTCCTCCACCCCTAGACACCCCCCACCTTTCCAGTTGGGGTTCTTGGGGTCACCAATCGCTGCCACCAATCGGGTATACTTCCAAAACCTTGGAGGGGCCCCCAATCTTCCCCTAACCCTGACTTTGTACCCCCTCCCTGGGTTTTAAAGTCAGACACCGGAAAACTGCTTCTCTCCACCCTGACAAGCTGAAGGCAGACTTCCCTTAACCCTGTCTCTCTCAACCTGAGAGCCAGACCCTAACTTTGTACCCCCTTCCTGGGATTCAAAGTCAGATTCCTGGAGGCTGCTTTCTGTCCTTCGCCCTCCCCGGCTGAAGGCAGACTTCCCCCACCCCTGTCTCTCTGTACCTGAGAGGCAGACACCTGAAAACTGCTTCCTCCCTCCCCCGTCTAACCATCTAGGCCCCTAGCTGCCCTGGTTCCTATTCCCTTCCCTTCCCCCTTCCCAGACTGGAAGCAGAGAAAAACCCTAAGGGAAATAAACCAGACGGTTTTATAACTAGAAAATTTAATAAAGAAAAAGGTTAAAGCAGAAATATAGACACTTTACATTTGGGGTTTCTCACTTTGGTCTGAAAGGCAAAGAACACTCCAAAGGCACGGCTTAATAGAACAATCAAATGGTAATACTCACATTAGCTAAGTAGAAGTATAAGAAAAAGGTAGAGCCATCTTTATAGCCAAAGATGGTCTAGAACCCTTGCCAGCTACCTTGGCAAGCTTCCTGCCTCATGTGCAGCCAAGATGGATCTCTCTGGCCCTAGCCTCCTCCCTGGAGACCAGCCAAGAGGGAACTCTGGCTTTTGTCTCCTCCCTGGAGACCAGCCAAGTTGGAACTGACTGTTTTGCTCCTCCCTTCTTCATGGGCTCGAGGCTCCTCCCTCCCCCATGGCAGGGAAACTCCTACGTTACCTGTCTCAGATAACAAGCCCCACCCAGGCAAGGCACACTGTGTTAGATAACATAGTCCCACCCAGGAAAGGCACCCTTCACACTTATAACACCTTCCAACAGTGACTGCTGTCATATGCTTCAGAGGGAATGAACAGGACAGAGCAATTATCAAGTGATCTGTCTCCACTCATCCCACCTTCTGGCAATCAGAGGTTTAGAGAAATCCGGTGCAGGGGGTTTCATCCCTAACCACCTTGGCTAATGGCTGTTAATGTCTTATCCTGCATGATCTTATTTACTCCTTTTCTGAACCCATTATATTTTTGGCCTTCACAACATCCCTCAGCAATGAGTTCCACAGGCTGACTGCACTATGTGAAAAAGTATTTCTTTATGTTCCCAAAGCTACTTACTAATTTCATTGTGTGATCCCTAGTTCTTGTGTTATGTGAAGGAGCAAATAACACTTCCTTATTCACTTTCTCCACACCATTCATGGTTGTATATATTTTCATATCCCGCTTCAGGCATTTAATTTCTTAGATGAACAGTCCCAGTCTTTTTAATCTCTGCTCTTATGGAAACTGTTCCACACATCATATCATTTTTGTTGCCCTTCTCTGTACTTTTCCAATATTAATATCTTTCTCTTTAATATCCTATTCAGGGAAGGGGGGACCCAAAATTGGAACCTGTATTACAGGTGTGGATTTATATTCTCTAATTTGTCAGAAGATCAAATTAAATCATTTCAGATTTTACAGGAGAAAAGGGTTTTATATGTAAGTGTTTTAATTTAATAGTTAAAAAGTCATGAATAAAAGCAACAATGAAAATGGTATGCATACCAAAGAAGAGACAATGGGCTTGTCTTCACTACATGTACAGCCGACTTACCTGCCGTTCAGTCATTAACGTAAATGAAGTTGCGTATCTACAGCCGATTTCTCCCCACACACCTCCTGGTGAAGACCAGCCCAATGCTACAAATGCAACAGCAGCATCTTAAAAGAGCAAAAGTAGTTATTATGGGCTGGTCTTCACTGGGGGGGGGAGATGGGTTGTAGATACACAATTTCAGCTATGTTAATAACATAGCTGAAATCGGCGTATCTACAGCCGACTTACCTGCTGTCCTCACGGCGGTGGCAGGCAGCAGCGTGCTCCCCCGTCGACTCCAGATTGCGCCTTTTGGCAAGCTGGAGTTCTGGAGTTGACAGAGGAGCCGCTGGCGATTGATTTATCACGTGTTGATGAGATGCGATAAATCGATCGCCAAAAGATTGACCCCTCCCCAGCATAGTGAAGACAAGCCCTACAAAGCACAGTAAAATTCTCTTTTTCGGAAACCAGGGTCATGTGTTGTTGTTTTTTGAGAACGTACAGATCAGAGCTATGCAAAATGTTCACCACAACACAAAACCATATGAAAAATATATAATTTGGGGTGATTCATTACAAATTAATTTTAGAACATATTTGTGTACTTATTAGTGGATCACTCCCCTTATCAAATAACTGCATCAGAATCATGTGCCGTTTGTGCACTTCAGAAGCCAGGACTTCTGAATTGAATTTCAACTTGAGATTTTTGACTCATTCTGATTTGAAAATTTAAAACAATTTTGTCGGTCCGTGTCATAAGTATAAAGTAGCCTAGAATTACTTTTTACCTGTAAAGGGTTAACCTGAAGGTAACATGAGAGGGGATGATGAACGGAGATGCTAATCAACCTCTGAGACACCGAGAGTTTTAGTTTTGGTTTCTCTCTCTCTCTCTCTGTCCTGTTCTCTCCGGCTATGGGATGAACCACACCTACGTCTTTTACTCTACCTATCTATAATCTTTTAGCAAGTCAAGTTCAGTAGTAAGTGAATTGGATGCTTGAACTGTATCACTTGATAATTGATCCACAGTGTTCCTTATACTGTTAAGCTTTAGCAAAGAAAGAATTCCCAGGGAGGGGTCAGTGATGCTGTGTGATACAAGTGGGTTTTTTTTCTATTAATTTCTGTACAAGGGATTTATGCTTTTCTTTTTCTTTAATTAAAATCTTTCTTTTAAGACTCTGACTGCTTGTTTCCATTGATAGATCCTGGTTTGGACTGCGCAAGCCTCACAAAAAGTGAGGGTTTCCTTTGTTTTCTCATGCCTTTCCCAGATAAAGGAAGGAGATTTGGGGGGTGTTAAAGGAGGGGTTCCAATTTACCCAAACCCATTGTTTTGTGGGCTTAAATTGGTGGTGGCAGTGAACCAGTGAGCCAACTCCAGACACAGAAGAAGTTTGTGTTCTGGGGAAAAAGTTTTAACCTAAGCTGGTAAAATAAGCTTGGGGAGTTATTTCTTTTTTATGCGGGTCCCCACATGTTTACCCTAGAGTTTAGAGTGGGAGGCAATCCTGACAGTCCATGTGGATCAAAATTGAAGATAGTCCACACAACCAACTGTACACTTCTGTATCTAATATTGCTCTAGCGTTGATGTGTATATGTTGGCATATATGACTGCTTATGCAGTGGTCATCATTGCCAAAATAAGTTAATTACAAATACTCCACTATGTCTGAAATACTGTAGTTATTCACTGGTCTGTGTACCACTGTGTTTGCAAATAATGACTTTTAATGGCAACCATTGTAATAATAAGGTGTTATGACAAGCTGTTGAATAAAGATGGTTGGCTGACTCATAAGCTGCCTGTCAGTACTCATGTTTCACATTCCACAGGATGTATATTCAACATCCTTCAACATCTTGCTCACTCAGGTAGAAAATCATTTAAATTAAAAAACAAAACACAAAGCCTTTGTGCCAGATTTTCAATGAGAGAGTTCAGATTTATGACAGCTGAGGATCTGTCCCCTTGTACTTTATTTTTTCAGGTTGTAGTATGAGTCATTAATAACAGTACTTGAAGTCTATTAATGTTGTTTTTTAATTGGTGTTAGAACTTAAATACAATAAACTCATTCTGTGTACCTAAAAAATTTGGATGGTTTTCTTTCTGTGGCATATGTATGGAATATGAATGCCTAAAAAACTCAGAGGTAGACTTTTAATATGAATTGATATTCATATATAACTTGGTAAATATTTGTCAAAGTTTACCTTGTGTCCAGTTTACTAATATGTGTAATTTTCACATTTTGGCCTTAGACCCAAAACCTTAACACACCCTCCCCGCCAAACACACACAATCCTTCAACACAAAGTATTCTGGCATGGCATATCCGTGACTGGCCACAATAAAATTGAAAAAGCTGTCTGATATTCAGCACATCTGAAAAATAGGCCTCTTATTTAAATACATAGTTATAAAGTAAAAACAGGCACCTAAATTTAAAATATATTGGCTCTAGTGTGAACTCAGTCTACAGTAGACATCTGTACACATCATAAATGTACCAAAAAGTTAAAGGCAATTATTAGTCTTTTCTGACAAGGGATCTAGAATGTGTGTAGAGTAACAGGGTTGGGGAGGTTTTCTATCATTCAGTTTCAGAATCACTAACGTCTATCAAATACACTTTTTTAAGTGTATGTGGGGAGGGGAAAACTTGAAATTCACTTGAGGCCACTATTACTCCCTTAATAATGATCAGAAGTAGTATTGTAATTAAAGATGTATTAATGTAGATATCACAAATTAGATATCACAAATTAGAAAGAAAAACCACAATGGAAGATAACCCCCACTATCTGGATTATCCATGTTGGTCTTTCCATATTTTTTTTTAAGACAAGCACATACTCTTCAAAACTTTAGAAACCCTTTTATTCTACAATTGAACGTTTTGAGCAATGAGAATGGGGACACCAATTGTATGACATCTTTGGTGTTGCAAAATGAGGACTGCAAAATGTAGGATGAAAAATCATTCTCACTCTGATTTGCTTGGCTAATCAATAAGGGAAACTCGGAGAAACTGGGTAAATCAGGCATATTCTAGTGTGAATGAAAACAATGCAATTTAAAGAGAGGCTGATATGGTTAAGACACTTTACGGTATGTCTACACTGTACACTCAGCCTGGATCTGTGGGACCCGGACATATGGACCTGGAGTTTCCAAGCCTGTGCTTGAGAGAATTACCTGCATTTTAGCTCCAGGCAATTGTGTAATTATAGTGCTGGTATATCAGATCTGTACCCATCCTGGGTGCAGTTGGTTGGGGAGACCTGAGGAATAGCTCAGTCTTCCGTGGAAGTGTGATAAATTGAGGGGAGCGGGAGCACTCCCTTTTATGGACACCCAGCCAGTTAGCTGTAAATCCCTCTTGATCTGTTTGCTTGACCTGTAAAAGTTTAACAAGTCCACAGGTAAAAGAAAAGGAATGGACACCTGACTAAAAGAGCCAATGGGAAGGCTAGAACTTTTTAAAATGGGGGGAAAAAAGCTTCCCCTTTTGTCAAGGTTTACCTCCCCACTCTGAACTCTAGGGTAAAGATGTGGGGACCCTGCATGAAAAAAAGAAATAACTTCCCAAGCTTATTTTACAAGCTTAGATTAAAACTTTTGCCCAGAACACAAACTTCTCCGATGTCTGGGCTTGGAAAACGCTGTCACCACCAATTTAACCAGGGGTTAGGGTAAATTGGAACCCCTACTTTAATCACCCCCCAAATATCCTACCTTTACCTAGGAGAGACTTGAGAACAAAGACCAAAACCCTCACTTTCTGTGAGACGTGCCCAATCCAAACCAGGATCTATCCAATAGAAACAAGCAGACAGATTCTTAAAAGGAAGATTTTAATAAAAGAAAAAAATAAAAGCATAAACTCCTTGTACAGAAATCAATAAAAAAAACCAACCTTAACATCACACAGCCTCCTGACCCCCTCTCTAGGAAATTCTTCCTCTGCTAAAGCTCAACAGTAAGGAACACTGTGAATCAATGACCAAGTGATATAGTTCAAGCATACAATTCACTTACTACTGGACTTGACTTCTTAGAAGATTATAGATAAGTAGAGTAGAGATATAGGTTCGGTTCATCCAAACTCCAGGCGAACAGCAGCAAGAGAGAAAAAAGACGAGAGAGAGAGACGAGGGAAAACGAAAATAAAAATCTCTTTTTTTTCTCCGAAGTTGATTACATCATTCCCTCTCAGGTTACTTTTAGATTAACCCTATACAGGTAAAACAGTAGTTCTAAGCTACTTTATACTTATGACACGTTTTCTATTGTTTTCTGGAGAAGGCGATACAGAGAAGCAATGCTAAAACAGGAATGCTGTGTAAGGCTTGAACCAAGTATAAAAATTCATCTTCCATACCTAGAAGAAATCATTGGAGAAGGAATGTTTAAATAGATGCAATCAGATTTGGTTCTTTATTTTGGCTTGTGGATCTCCTCTATGCTAAATCCCAAGTATTTTTGTTTGCTTGTAACTTTTTACTCTGGACCCCAAAAAATTATTCTTGGTACTTAATTTTTGGAGTTCCTCTTTTAAAATCTAGCAAAAGCCTAAGTTCCAGATGGATTTTCTTCCTTTTTGTTTCTAATAAAAAAAACTTTTTTTTTTTTTTAAGAACAGAATTCGATTTTTGGTGTCCTAAGAGGTTTGTGAATATTTTTTTTTGATTAGCTGGTAGCAACAGCTAATTTCCTTTGTCTCCTTTTTCAGCTCTTCCCTGGAGGGGTGTGAAAGGTACCCCACAGGGAGGAATTCCCAAGTGCTCCTTCCTGAGTTCAAAGGTTTTTTGTGGTGGCAGTGTTTTACCAAGCCAAGGTCAAAGAAAAGCTGTAACATTGGGAATGTAATACAGGCCTGGAGTAGCAAGTATTAATTTTGAAAATCCTTGCGGGCCCCCACCTTCTGCACTTGAAGTGCCAGAGTGAAGATTCAGCCTTGACAGGAAGTATATGGTCAGTTTACATCAGCTGAGGATCTGGATAAGTGTATTTTGTTTGGTGACAATCCAGAATACACATAGCAGTTTAATTCAATGTTTTTGCAAAAAAAAAAAAAATCAAATGGAATCTTCTTTTGATATAAAAATGGGGGGTTCCCTCTTTTCTCACACATCTTTCACTCTCTCCTGTTTGTGCTCTCTCTGTATCTATATCTATATGTATCTATATCTATATTTATAATACCTTTACTTTTATATTACTTTTAAAAGTAAAAGTTTAATTCCTACCTAAGGGGGGGAACCACAAAAATCCACAGTCATAAGAGGACATTTCTTTGTTATATATTAGACAGTTCCTACCAGTAAGTATTCTACAATAATACCTGTTTCTCTGATACTGCTTCATTATCAAAGTTAGTTTAGAATTTGTGAGTAACCACTAGGCAGCAATTAGGAAGTGAATGCCATCCTTTGGGGTAGCAGTTACCACTGTCATGGCTTTACCAATTGTGCCAGAAAACAAAGGCATCAAACACTTAATAATTAAAAGCAAGTGTGTTGCCAAGGCTTCCAGAATGTGTGTGGCACCAAGGGCTGACAATTTGCCAAAGACTATCTTCACCGAGAACCTGAAAGAAATGTTAGCTAGGAAGACCTTAGGACAGAACAGTGAGGATGAAGCTAGAGAAGGCAGTCACCCCGCAGCATATTACACCTAAAGTAACATAATTAAATCTTCCCCCACTAAGGGACACAGGCAAAACTGATGCATTATAAAGTAAATGCAGAACCTGGGAACAGTACACGCTGACAGAAAGAGATCAGACAACTCTAATTACTAGTTCTGTGCCAGTTGCACGCACCACTATGACTAAATGGTGAAAAACAGATTACAGTGACATTGTCAAATTTACAGTGTTATACTGTACAAATTGTCTTCAAATCCTAATAATACTATAGAAAAACATATTTATGTAGTATTTTTTTATAATCTATTTTGCTTTCTTATTTTCAGTGCTTCAGTGTTTGGATTTCAAACTACAGGGAAATATTTTGTTTTCAGGGGCAAGGGAAGATGTGATGCACCGTCAAATTAGATAATTAAATTTGCTAAAACTAAACCAGGTGGTTGTTCTCAGGGGAAAAAATGATGACCATAATCTAGTTTTATGAAATATGAGTCGTAGGGGAGCCAATATTATCTCGTTATTCCCCTTACACTAGTGTTCTTGTTTGCTGAGATTTTAAGATCTACATTTTGTTGGGATGGATATATTTGTCTTCTCTATCCTCTTTCATCTCATGAATCTTGCAATAATCCAAACACAGCACATAGTAAGTTTAGTTCCTGCCATTTTGATATTATTTATTTCCTATCTCTGTCATTCACCACTGAGATATATTTATGAATTTTATGAAATTTTACTTTGGCATCCCCTCCAATATCATTCCAGCTCTGTGCTGCCAAACTACATCTCTGAGTCTGTCATATTCCACCTCATCCTGTAGCTTGAATTTATAGAATGTGCTATTATGCAGTGCAGTAGCACCAAGACATTTGTCAATCAGGGCCGGTGCAACCACTAGGTGAATTAGGCGGTCGCCTATGGCACTAAGATTGGGGGGGGGGGGGAAGCAGTGACCCAAATGTTTACAGCGTTTCAGACTGCCGCCACCCGTTTTTCCCCTGAGTGTCCCCCGCCCCCCACTTGTGGCCCCTGCATTCCCCTTCTGCCCCAGGAACATCCTTGCCTCTTCTGTGCATCTCCATGGTGTCGGCGGGTTCTAGGCACTACCAACATTTCTACCAACCTGCAACCCCTGCCAGTATCTGGGTTTTAAGCACTGTTATGCCTGCAACAGGCCTAAGCCTGGGAGCGGTCCCCATATCAGCTGTCTTAAGTGCTTCGGAGGAATCACACATGAAAGACAAGTGTCGGATCTATAAAAACCTTTGTCTGAGAACACAGAAGGAGCGTGATATTCATTTGAGGGCTCTCCTCATGGACGCTGTAATACATCTGTTAGTCTATAAGGTGCCACAGGACTCCTTGTCACTTTTGCAGATCCAGACTAACACGGCTACCCCTCTGATACTGAACACTATGCGTGTTTAGGTTGTTGAAATTTGTCATATTGATATTGTCAGTTGTTGTATGACAGAGTATCCATCATTCTAATTTTATAAATTTGATTTAATAACAATAATTGGATATTCTAAAGGTAGAATAAAATGTAGTAGATTTTGATATAAAAGAATGAAGGAAGGAAGTATACGTGACTAAAAAGGGTGTATTTTTGAAAGTATTTTGAAAATGTATAATAAGCGATGGTCTGGGGGAAGGGGAGGAAAAAAAGGGGGTGCAAGGTGGAAGTTTCACCTAGGGTGCAAAATATCCTTGCACCAGCCCTTTTGTCCATATGTCCTCACCTGTGAGCCAACAACTCTTTGTAGCAGTGGTTGGCAACTTTGATACAACTGAATCCATCAAACAAGTCTGAAATGGTTTTATAAGAACTGCTACCCCATCTTATTAGCTATGTTAATGCAGATTGAAAAAAAAATCAGAGGGAAGGTTTAACAGGTGCCGGGTTTGCTATAGCATGTAAAACTCCTTCCATATGGAAAAGTATCATATAGTTTTTATGTCTTTTGATAGGTAATTTTCTTCATAGTGAGAATATCCCAGATCGTTGTATATCTCTTCTCTGTTTTGGGGCTAAGGGAATTCTTTTGGTGGACTGCAATAGTCAATCTGGTTGCAAGCAGTTGAAGCGTAGATGCATTTTATGATAACTTATTGTTTTCTACTGCTAATAAAGCTTGTGCTGTGAAATTTTATTATTTTGTGTAGGGAAAAACTGTGTGTATGTCCTTGATCAAAACTGTAAATAAACATAAAAAAAGAAAATCAGAACTGGCATAAGTAAATCTAGAATCATTGGCAGAAACATGAGATTGGTGCTACTGTACAGCTTTTTTCAATGTGTTTCGGGGGGGGGGGGAGGCGGAAGGATTACCAGCTTCCTATGGCATTCCTATCTGTCAGTCCTGATTCCATACATTTGGAATCCACACTCAAATGATTCTGAAATTAATTGTTCTGTACAGTAGACTCTCAATTATCCAGGATTGGGTTAACCAGGATGTGGATTAACCAGGGTGTCAAAAAAAAAATACGTGTAACTCGCAGGGCCAGGTCTGGCTTTGTTGCCGCCTCAAGCACACACACAAAAAAACCCCACCAGGGCACAGCCGGTGAACCAACACCCACTCCCCATATTTCCTATGGATGGTGATTATCCAGCATTTTATTAACCAGGATTAATTTTATCCCTATCGTCCTGGATAATCGAGAGTCTATTGTATCTTAATTATTTTCTATGCTTTTTAATTTTTCCTGTCTGCCACTCAGACCTAAGAGTTTATAGCTCTACCTTCAGTAAATTTTACCTATATCTGATGGATATCTGAGAGACTGATCTCTGATTTACACTTTAACACCACCAGGGCTTGCCTTACTATGACGTGAACTGAGGTGGCCTCCTCAGGTGTCATGTCAGACTGTGGTGAGTGGGGCACCATTAGGACCCAGAATATAGAAAATTGTCTGCTGATGGTCCATATGTATTCTCTCTGATCTAGATGCACAGAAATGATAGAGTGCCATGCTGGAGGAAGGAGAGTACAAGAGACATAACAGGCAGGCAGGAAAAATGGTGAGAGGGAATAAGAGAAAGCAGCAGGAGTTGCAGGGGGAGAGAGGTACCTCTAGCACCCCCAGGAGCCTGGACTGATTAACACCACCTTCTCCAGAGCGTCTTGTTTTCTGCTCCTTCCCTGAAGCCCCTTCAGGAAAACAGGCAGTCAACTGAAGTAGTAGGAGCCAATTAGGCCCTTAAGACATTGATATCTTCCCTCATGCAGGCCCTGCCACCAGCCTGCTTATTTGTCCCCTTCAGTTGAGTGTTGAGAGCCACTATACCTGGCACAGAACAGCAGCCATGAATTGAAGAAGAAAACACCCCTTTGGGGCATCATTCAGAAAAAGCAAGCAAGCAAAGGAAGCTTTTCTGTCTACGCAGGAAGGTGCTCTCCTGAGTACTTAGACACAAATGTTCACAGTGATGCTTCCGGCCCCAGTGAGGATGTGAGTGATGAAGAGATGCCTGATCTTCCAGTTAGTCCGAGTGCAGGTGACCTGGCAGCTACAACAGCATCCATATCTCCATGTCAAATGGATGTAACCATGGACATTCCTGAAGAAAAGTGTAAATCAGAGAAGAGTGTGGTGGAGGCACAAGAAACAGCTGCTGCTGAGTTTAGTTCCTTAGGTCTAGGTGCTCCAGGACTGTGGACTCACTTGAGAAGTAGCCTGGGGGACTTCCTTGTACTGCATGGGCACAGCAAGTGGAAAAACTTAAATTATTCCAAAGACAACAAAATCAGTTTCCATCAACACATTACAGGCATGAAATCCCCAATGGTGACAATGATGAGAGGCCACGGCTTATGCACTGAAAACCCCAGAATGTTGCATACTGTGTTTGTTGCAGATTCTTTCAGTCTAATGTTTGGGCCACACTGGGTTCTATAGGAGATAAGAACTGGAAAAATCTGGCTAGAAATCCAGTATGGCATGAGAAGGCAGCAAATCACCAGAGAGCATTTCATAGGTGGAAAGAGCTTGAGATGAGACTGAGGTTAAAGGCCACCATAGGTGAGCAGCATCAAGAGAAGATATTGTATCAGTCTCTCTTTACTGGCAAAATGTTCTGAAAAGGCTCATTGCCATTGTGAGAATGCTTGCTACCCAAAACCTAGCACTGCATGACACTTCAGATCATCAGTATGCGTCAAACAATAGAAACTTCCTTAAAATTGTGGAGCTGATAGCTGAGTTTGATGCTGTACTCCAGGAACATCTAGGAAGAGTCAACATGCAAGAAATGTACACACACCACTACCTTGGGGGGCGGGGGGAACCATTCGAAATGAGATCATACAGTTATTGGCAACAAAAGTCAAACAGAAGATTATGGCAGATCTGAAGTCAGCAAGATCTTACACTGTTATTCTGGACTGCACACCTGATATCAGCCATATGGAACAAATTACTTTAATGGTGTGTTTTGCAATAACAACAGAACCTAGTGAAAATGTGCCTGCAATGGTGACTGTCGGAGAACATTTTCCATAATGTATTGACATTGATACTACAGGAGCTGATATGGCAAAAGTGCTTCTTAAACAACTGGAAGATATGGAAATTGCAATAGTCCTGACCTCTCCTCTGAGCTACTGTAAAGGTGCCAACATGAGAACAAAGAACAGAGGAGTGCAGACATGGATCTGAGAGTCAAACCCTCAAGCTTTTTTTGTCTCATGCAGTTCTTATTCATTGAAGTTGGTCAGTGATGCAGCGTCAGGTCCTAATGAAGCTGCTGAATTTTTTAAATGTAATTCAAAGCATTCATGCAGAGAAAAATACAGCAACTCATCAATGGCAATTTTTGAAGCAACATCTGGGAACATCCTCTCTGACACTGAAACCACTGAGTACCACACTATGGGAAAGTTGAGTGGAGGTGATAAAGCTTATCAAACATCAAATTGGAAAGATAGATGACACCATAGCAGCATCCTCCATAAAGGCAACTATGACAAGAACTGTTTGTCAGAGAAGAGAGGTAATGGAATCACCAGAAAAATACATATCTTAACATTTCTGTGTGGCTTATTATTGTGTCATGACATACGTTTTGAAACAAATGTTGCAAGCAAGAGAGTCCAAGGTGGAACAACTGGACAAGCAAAGTCATACATACAGTCTTACTGGTCAGATGAGGGATTTCAAAATGTTCTGAGAGTGCACAAAAGTTGTCAGAGGAAATTCACACTGAAGCCATTTTCCCCACCCATTCAAGAATACAAGAGGCACCAAAGAAGAAGACATTTTGATTATGAGGCACGGGATAACCCCATAAGAGACCCCAAACAACAATTCAAAGTTGAATTATTTAACCAGGTGATAGACTATGCAATACAGTTAGTTGAACATTTCATGCAACTCAAGGAACACGGCAGTATATTTAGAATGTTGTACGATATTCCAAAACTCCTCACTATACCTGAAGAAGACCTACTCCAGCAATGCATGGTATAAGAGACAGTGTTGACATATGATGACATGTATGGTATTGATGCAAGTGATTTAGGTGATGAACTGACAGCCCTATGAAGATACATTTCAGCAGGATCAACTCCAAGGCTGTTCTGGAATATATATGCACAGATAAGAGTACAACCCTCTTTCCAAATGCTTTTGTTGCTCTGCGCATACTTCTAATACTTCCTGTAACAGTTGCCAGTGAAGAATGCAGCTTCTCCAGGCTGAAGTTAATAAAAACACATCAATGCTCCTCAGTGATACCAGAGACCCAGATCCAAATCCCTACTATGGAATAGAAAAATGAATTTGAATCTCCCTGGTGAGGGCCCTAACTACTTAGCTATCTTGTATTCTGATGTGGGTTGCTCCCAGACTTTTCTGTTGAATCTGTTCCACTATGTATAAATTAAATATTCATTGGAGGGGGCTCTGAGCATATGTTTGCTCCAATACTTAAAAAAACAGCATGGCACTGAGTCTCAGATCCAGGTCAGTTGACTGACACTCACAGGGATCAGGCTGTGGAGCTAAAATTAGCAGCGTACATGTTCAAGCTCAGGCTGGAGCTGGGCTTTGAAATTCAACCCCCTCATGGAGTTTCAGAGCCCAGGCTCCTGGCTGAGCCCGAACATCTACATTGAATTTTTACCACCATATTCTGAGACCAACAAGCTCAATCAGCTGATATAGGCCAGCTGAGATTGTGCTGTGTATTTTTTATTTCAGGTTAGATATATCCATTGATCAGTAGAGGAGCTGACTCACCTTCAGTAAGCAAATTGGGATTTTATGGTAGTTAAAGTCCAGGCAGCACCACAGTTCCCAACAGTTATGAATTGATCTCTGGTGCCCCAAAATCATGCAGAGATGTTACAGGCTATATAGACCAGACGTGTAGTAAGAATGGAGATTGTGAATAATCTACGGTCAGTGGAGCACATAATGAGACCTTCATCAATTAGTTTATAAAATTAGTATTTGTTCCAGGACACTTTTTCAAGGATAGTGGCTGAAATTTCACTTAAAAAATAAAGCTTAATTTGCCTTTTACTTTTGCAGGTACCCAAAATCATCGAGTAAGAGTGTTTGTGACCTTGAAATGCTGTCTCCAGTAATCAGTATGGGTGAATATTAGAGTTGAATAAAATAGTATTTGGGTTGATGAAAAAAATTCTATGGGCACTGCTTTTGAGAGAATGATGAATAAGAAAGAGGTGTTTTTTTAAAAAAAATCTACACATTTTCTTCAATTATTCATTCCAATTTATTTCCCAATTCGTGCCACTGTTATTTTTTTGTCTATGAAGTTCATTCTTAGACAGGTGCTTGTGTCAAATTATTTCTAATTTCCTATATTTTGGAGATCTGCTATTTTATTATTTGCTGATTTTACAGCACACTCCAAGTTGTTCAATGCAATGGCAGCTCCTCTGTTCATGCCTTCTTTCATTGCTGAAGAATATTATTTTATACCATAAGTTTAATGCTCCCTAATGTATGCAGATCGCTATAGTACACATCCCACGTATGCCTCAACTTCTAACAATGTAAAACACAGCATCATTCAGTCTAACTGTGCAGTTCCCATCACATCAATTTGATAGGAATGTTACCCTAGGTGACCATTAAAGGGAAGACTGAATTCAAAATGAACATATTGACTTTCAAGGTGCTTAACTATGTTTCCTGAATAAATTTCTGACTTACTAACCCGTATCTACCATGGCTGATTTCCAAATTCCTTAGTGGGACTATACTTCAATTTGTATGTCTGTTTAAAAAATATTAAAGATTTTTTTCACTTGGTTTCAATAAAGTCTTTAATGCTATTACTTGTATCTGATTTCTGTAAGTTTTCAACTCTGACCCTTCCAATCAAAATGAATACCTGATATTTAAGCAGAGTAAGTTGTTCTTTAACCTTTTTTTTTTTCTGGTTATCAAACATCTGCTTCAGTGTTATATAATAAGTGTGTATTCAAACCATGTTTTATTATAATTATTACTATATTTATTCTACATTTCCTGAACCCTATTCCAGATCTGTGAGAGAGCCCAATAGGCCAGATGTATTGGATGTATATTCAAGATTCCATAGCTTTTTCCATCTAAATAACAGCAAAGACAATTTGATTTACTGAATTTAAAGATAAAGTAAATCTTTGTGGTTAGAAACATAGTTCAGGACTTTGGTTAAATTCTTCTCTCCTACCAGAGGCTATGTGAACTCCTGATAATGCAACTACTTAATATTTGGGAAACACACATTGGAGAGTTTTATTTAGAGTCAACTGGAAATGTATAAGTAGATGAGACATACAACAAACACCCCAAATTGCTGTTCCTGTTGAGGTGCCATATTATTTTTAATATGGAATCTGTTTTGTTTTTCCCCCTTCCACACACACACACATTCCAATGCTGGTAATTAATTTTTCCTACCTATTTCCCCTGGTGTTTCAATTGAATATAATATTTTCCTTTCCTTTTCTAAATTACTATGTAGTTTCTCTGTATGCTGTTGTATAGGTGATACATTGAAGTAAATAGATCTTTGTGATTCAATGAAGAGAGAAGTGATTTCTTTATATATAGGCATGTGGGAATGTTTTAGGTGAAAGGTACTACATAAATAATGGACACTATTTTCAACTATGTCTACGAGGCTGGAAGTTACAAAATGTCATAAGAATGGTCATACTGGGTCAGACCAAAGGTCTATCCCACTCAGTATCCTGCTTACCCACAATGACCAATGCTTGGTGCCCCTGAGTGAGTGAACCTAACAGGTAATGATCAAGTGATTTCTGTCCTTCCATCCATCACCACCCTTTGACAAACAGAGGTTAGGGACACCATTCCTTACCTATCCTGGCAAATAGCAATTAATGGACTTAACCTCCATGAATTTATCTAGGTCTCTTTTAAACCCTGTTATAGTCCTAGCTTTCACAACCTCCTCAGGCAAGGAGTTCCACAGATTGACGGTGTGCTGTGTGAAGAATTTCCTTTTATTTGTTTTAAACCTCCTGCCCATTAATTTCATTTGCTGGGACCTAGTTTTTATATTATGGGAACAAATAAATAACTTTTCCTTATTCACTTTCTCCATCCCATTCATGATTTTATATACCTCTATCATAGCCCCCCTTAGTCTCCTCTTTTCCAGCAGAAAAGTCCTAGCTTTTAATATCTCCTCATATGGGACCTGTTCCAAACCCCTAATCATTTTAGTTGCCCTTCTCTGAACTTTTTCTAATGCCAGTATATATTTTTTGAGATGAGATCATATCTGTATGCAGTTTTCAAGATGTTGGCACACCATGGATTTATATGAGGGCAATACAATATTCTCTATCCCTTTTTTTAATTATTCCTAACATCCTGTTTCCTTTTTTGACTGCCACTGACCCCAAGATCTTCTTACAGATGAGTTGTAGCTAAATTAGCCCCCATCATATTGTATGTATAGTTGGGGTTATTTTTTCCAATGTGCATTACTTTACATTTACCCACATTCAATTTTATTTGCCATTTTGTTGCCCATTATTTAGTATTGTGAGATCTTTTTGAAGTTCTTCACAGTCTGGTTTGGGTCTTAACTATTGTGACAAAGCTCCAAGTCTATACTCGCGGGTCCTGCATTTCCTGGCGGATTTCACTAGCCTCAGAGGCTCACTGTGACCATCCACATAGCCCTTCTCTCTCTAGAGACAAGGTCACAGCCTATTGAGCCATTTTTATCATAAGCCAGTGAGAAGTTATCCTTCCAGGCACAGTCTCTGTTGTCTCCCTAGTCTCAGTGATTAATTGGGGAAGGTAGGAAGAGGGGAAGCCCGGGCCCGCCCTCTACTCCAGCCCAAGGACCCTAATGGTATCAGCTAAGATGTCTGACCTTTTAACCACCAAACACAGTACAATTCCATGGGCTACTTCCCCACAGCAGTCCCTGCTTCTTTACTCTCTGCTCCACCTTACCTAAGGGCCTCCTTCCAAACTGTTCTCTGCTCCAACACCTCCAAACTGCTCTCTGCTCCAACGCCTCCCAAACTACTGACACCCACCTGACCAAATGGGAGGGTTTTTAAGTGGTTTCAGCCAGCCCCTGATTGGCTTCAGGTGTCCCAATCAGGCTAGCTGTTTCTGCTGCTTTCTAGAACCTTCTCTGTTTGGCTAGCCAGGGAACAGGGACCTGCTCATCCTGAGGCTGATATACTTCCCTTCCAGCACTCTCCTATACCCTTCTGGTCTGACTCCATCACATATCCCTCCCCCCTGCTCAACACCAAGGAGTTGGGCAACTTGGGACACCAGGCAGTGTGCCCGTGACAGACCATCAGCATTGCCATGCTGGCATCCGGCCCTGTGTCGTATGCAGAACTGGAACGGTTGAAGGGATAAGAACCACCTGGTGACCCTTGCATTCTTTTCCTTATTCCGTTGCATCCACTGGAGGGGTGCACGGTCCGTCACAAGAGTAAATCGACCACCTAAGAGGTAATAACACAATGTCTCCATGGCCCATTTGACAGCAAGGCATTCTCTCTCGAATCCAGAGTTTCTTTCTTCAAATTTATTTCCTAGAGCAGCTCTGTTCCCAAAACTCCTTCCAGTTCCAAACCCACTCCGCATGGGTTGACTTCTGTTAGGTCCTACACCGGCATCTCTGCTTCCAAATCCTCTAGATCTGTTACTGTCATTGTTACCTCTCTCAAATCCAGTTTCTTTCTTCAAATTTATTTCCTAGCGCAGCTCTGTTCCCCAAACGCCTTCCAGTTCCAAACCCACTCCACATGGGTTGACTTCTGTTAGGTCCTACACTGCCATCTGCTGAATTTATGCTTTGATTGCAGCAAAATGAGGGGTCATTATAAGCAGGAGCATTGCCAGCAAATCAAGGGAAGTGATTACTCCCCTCTATTTGGCACTGGTGAGGCCACATCTGAAGTATCACATCCAGTTTTGAGCCTCCTGAGGGTAAAGAGGGGGTTGAGAGAAGCTGCTGGCGGGGCCATGTGGAAGTAATGAGATGGAGAATCTGTGGGCAGTTGGAGAGAAGATGAGGGAGGTAGGTGTCAGAGCAGGTGCAAGGGGATGTAGGGTCAGCATTTTTGGGTGTGTGCACTTTGCATACTTTTAAGGTTGTATTATCAAATGGTACTTGTTCCACTCATGCACACTGCAGGTGGGCAAAAGGAGTTCAAAATCCAGAAGACAAATAGAAAAATCAATTTATTCTTTCTTATTATTTATTTACAAACAAACAAAAACCACTATCCAGTGTTTTTAAGGCCAATCTTGTGATTTTGTGGGTTCTAACTGTAGGGATTGTCAATACTTATATCCTGACTTTTTGAATCCAGATTTTTAAAGGGGTAAAAAACAAACAAAAAAGCAATTGAAAAGCACCATGTGAAACATTGCATGCAGTATTGTTGTAGCTGAGTCGGTCCCAGGATATTAGAGAAAGGTGGGGGAGGTAATATCTTTTATTAAACCAACTCAAAAGCTTGTCTCTCTCACAAACAGTAGTTGATCCAATAAAAGATATTACCTACTCTGCCTTGTGCGATATGAAGACATTTTAAACTGGGTGCAGGTGAGAGACTGTAATACCAGAGTATGTGATAGAAGGTATGCTAACCAGCATGGTCCTCAAGCACAGAGAAGAGGGTTGACAGTTTTGATTGGATGTATTTAATTCCTGGAGACCTCCGGGACAATCTTGGAGAGTTGCCAATCCTATTGGGGAAGAACATGGGTCTCCCCGTGTTACTCTACATAATCTATTCAGTGATTGTATCTTGATCAGAAAGTAGCATGTTCAGTTATGTAGTAGCCATTGTGGAATTCCATCTGGTTAAGCAAGTTAAAGATTTTACTGTAGGGGAGCAGAAGTCACACAAGTTTCCCTGGAATCTAAGTAATCCATACTTGGTAGTATCAACGGCTCAGATACACTGAAAAAAATCTATTGGAATAACTTTACAATGTCGTATGAAAGTAGAGTCCATTGCTAATGTGGTGATTCCACATTAGAGCAATTATATTGAATCATTCCTAAAAAATGAATTCCTAAAATGAATTCCTAAAAATGAATTCCTAAAAATGTCTTTATTTTTATAAACCACATTAAATCATAACTGCCCATATAAGTTCTATAGCAAAGGAATGGCACTGATAGCAAATGTATACGTATCCATTCTTAAAAAGAGAGAGAGAGAGAGAGAGAGAGAGAGAGAGAGAACCACAGATGCTGTCATGAGATATGTTTACAAACTTAACAATTCATTTGAATGAAGTTGTAATTTAATTGCTTATCACCATGCCAGAAATGTGTCTGAAATGGTTTGAATGTTGGGAAGATTGTCAATTTTGACACACACACCCTTTTATGTTTTTTTAAAGTAATAGCTGGTAGTATTGGCATGTTCTTTTGTGAGATCAACATAAGAACCTTATTACTATTTTTATCCTTTGAGACAAAAGCTCAAACCTAAGTTCCAGATCAGAACTCCCATAGTTTTAGATGTTTAAAACCTGAATCTGAATTTTGCAGTGTGCACCTATCTTTGGTTAATGTTTTATTGCTTTTCTGATTATCGCTTTTGGGGTTAGGGTCAGCACTGGATAGCCAATGTACAATAGACTCAGGATTGGGTTAAACAGGATATGGAATAACCAGGATGTCAAAAAATATATATGCGTAACTCGCAGGGCTGGCTCTGGCTTTGTTGCTGCCCCAAGCACAAAAAACCCAACCCCACCAGGGCACAGGGTGGCTGGGGAATGACCTCCCCCCCCCCATCATTTCCCATGGATGGTGATTATCCAGGATTTTATTAACCAGGATTATTTTTTTCCCTATCCTCCTGGATAATCGAGAGTCTGTACTATAGCTTTAGTAGAGCAATCTACATTATTCTCCATTTGTACTTTCACACAGTTTTCATGAAAGTTCTGCATTAACGTCTAAATCCTAGACACAGATGAGATGGATGTATAGAAAGACAATGGAATAACTTTAGAATTAGTTTGGGAGAATATTTTTAGTCCAATGGCTGGAGTAGCCTCAGTGAGACCCACACAGTAGCAGAGTTTATCTTAGAGCTGAATTTTGACTAAATAAAAACTGTGTGTATGTGTGTGTGTGTGTGTGTGTGTGTGTGTGTGTGTGCGCAAGAGAGAGAGAGAGAGAGAGTTTACAAATTTCACTTATATTGAAAAATAGCTTTTTAAGTACAAAAAAGTTTTATGTTTCATTACAAAATGTTGATTAAAAAACGTTCTACACAAAAATAAAAAATGAGTCTTTCAGATCCTGTGAAATGGAAACAGCTTTGGAATTTTGCAGTTTTCTGTGAAACACTTTCTTTTAAATTGGCCCAGCTATGCCCCCATTTTCCCATCTCTATGGGAGTTCACATGCAATGAGACACTGTATGTTGCATCGTGATGCCACCACACATCCTATCTGTAGTGGAACTGCTCCAGTTCTACTGCCTAAGGAATCTCTATACGTGAAGATGTGAGGGCTGAATTTTTCCCTAAGAATGAGTGCACAAAGCTGACAGAGCAGAGTTTAATTTTCACTAAACTGAACTGCAGTTCTGTCGCTTACAGAACATTCCTCCTTTTATGAAATCTAGCCAAACATCCCTATAGAAAAGTGGTAAACAAGTCTCTTGTACTCACTTTTCTAATTATGGCTCTAGGTTTAGATATCAGCCCTGCTGTCTGTGAAGGAACAAAACCAAGCTGTAGAATGAATATTTCCAGGGATTTTCTTCTCTACCTGGGTATAAATTATAAAAGCAGTGATCTTGGAAATATAAAATGTGTGTTTATGACATTCTTATTGCACACTATTTATTAACTATTATTTATCATTACAGTATTCTTATTATACCATGAAAATGGCAACACTCTTCAAAGATCTCACTTACATAGCTTGTATCACTTTGAATAAGCCTGTTAAAGACAAGGCTCCTATTTTTCATGAAGGATTATCAGATGGGAAACAGCATGAAGGTATTTAAGAAGCCAACTCAGAGGTCCTCCTACACAAGAATTTAGGTCTTTAGCAGTCCAGGCAAACAATGCACCTTACAATAGAGCTTAAACTTGTTCTTCATAATAATTTTTAAAACAATACTAGCTGCCTATTTAATTTTAAAAACAGAAAAATTACCCAGCTCCCTTTCCATTTTTTATAAGGAGTCCTTAAGTTTAAATCTCCTCAGTGTGATAGATATGCTTGCTTTGGTCTACTTAGCTCTTGGAAGTCCAAGGGCTCTGCACTTCTGGCTTTATGCTGCTCGGGATCCTAATGACAGCTCCATCCATCATTAAGGATTTTTTCCCCGACCACCCCCTGTAGCATTTTGCATACCCCTCAGGGTTCACAAACCCCAGTTTGGAAACCACTGGTCTATGGGATATGTTTTGAGAGGGAAAAAAATGTGCCTATGCTTTTAGCTAGAACATGGAGATAAGTAATACTCATTTTTTGCACAGAGAGATTTTAATTAACACTAATTGTAAAATTTTGTATTTGTAAGATGCTTTCTGATCCTCATATTCAAAATATTTATTCAAAATAAATGAAAAATATAATTTTATAGGCTGTGTGCCTCTTTATTTAAAACACAATATCTAAATAACATTTCAAATTATGCCTTTTCTTAACTTGATTTAAGTGCTGTTTAATATGTTAGGATGGTAGACATTCTATCTTCATGAAAGTGAGTTGCTGCATATCATGTGGCTATCCTGATGAGGATAGTTTTTAAATAAATAAAACCATAAAAAAAAATTCTTCAACATTGCTAAATCTGCTGCTGCTGACGCAGAACTACAAGGAATTTGTAGTACGATATTGAAAAGCAGGTAGCTTATATGTCACTGTATTCAGCTACAATGGCAGAAAATAACATTACTATTCATGATACAAGCAGTTTATCACTGTTCTTGGGGAAAAAAAGGACTGTGAACTTTGAGACCTTGAAAATTAATATGCCAGAAACAATAGTGGAAAAATGGGAAGGTAGAAAAGGTAATTATTGAAGTGGTGTTAAATAAAAACCCTTTTGAGTCCCTGTATCTGAAAACATAGAAAGCTTTCCAGGCAGAATTTTCTGCCTATCAGAGAAATGCATTTCAACTCAAATTGTTTTAGACTAGAGGAATATAATTTGAGATTTCATAAAACCTGTAGAGGTTTATAAACAAGTATCAAGTGTTTTGTTAAAATAAATAAAAAAATGTAAAGTTATTTCTGAGAAACACATTTTCCTCAAGGGAAATTTACTTGGTATTCACTATAAAATATGAGGGGGGGGGGGAAGCTTTCTGAGCTAGATTAAACTGTTCAGCACTTTCTTTGGTCAATAAATAAAATACAGACTTATTCCTAGAGTTGTGCTCCAAATTAGTTTTGGTTCTATTTTGACTTGCTTTACCTTTGCCCTACATTCTCTTCTCCCTTTGCTCATTCCTTCCCTTCCTCAATTCTTCAGTGTCTTCTATGTTTTCAGTAAAAGAGGCCATCCTTCCTATTCCCCCATCTCCTTGAACCAGGAAACCTCTGGGACTTGGCAGCAGCAGGATGCAAGTCAAAGTTTAGAGACAAATTTGAAGAGGAGGAAGGAATATGTGTGAGTTGGGAGGCAGGATGGGGCTGGCTGTGCTGAAGAGTTCTATCCTGCAACTTCTGTTCCCTGGCCACAAACCACTCCTTCTCCCCACAAAAGGGTCGCCTAAGCTTCCTGTTATGATTTTGTCTATACATGACTTTCATCTCTCACTTGTGCTACTAACAGTGTGATGATAAATGCTGGAGGGGGAGGAACATATTTTGTTTGTTTGCCAACATTTCTGGGCCTTCATACAGTGAAACCTCAATATAACGGACTAATTCGGGTGAGGGGGTGTCCGTTAAAGCTGAAAGTCCGTTATTTAATAATTTTTAAAATTATTAAATAACGGACTTTCGGCTGACAACGGGCACCCCCTCACTGAATTAGTCCGTTATATGGAGGTTTTACTTTTATCACGGCCGGGAGCCGTGAGTCAGCCCGCCCGCCCGCCCGGCTCCCCGCTGCGGGGAGCCGGGTGGGGGGGTTGACAGCTCCCGCCTGGCTTCCCGCTGGGGGGAGCCGGGCGGGAGCTCTCAAACCGTCCCCCTCCCCCCCCCCGCCCGGCTTCTCTGCGCCGGGCGCCCGGGCGCCCGGGCTGACAGTTCCCGCAGCCAGGCGGGAGGTTTGAGAGCTCCCGCCCGGCTCCCCCCAGCAGGAAGCCAGGCGGGAGCTGTCAAACCCCTCCCCCCCCCGGCCCAGCTCCCCGCTGCGGGGAGCCGGGCGGGGGGGTTGACAGCTCCCGCTGGGCTTCCTGCTGCGGGGAGCCGGGCGGGAGCTCTCAAACCCCCTCCCCACCCGCCCGGCTCCCCGTTGCGGGGAGCCGGGGGGGGCGGGAGGGGGTTGACAGCTCCCACCGGGCTCCCTGCTGCGGGGAGCCGGGCGGGAGCTGTCAACCCAGCCGGCTCCCTGGGGCGGGAGCTGGCAGCCCCTGAATAACGGATTTCGGATGCATCGGAAATTTTGTCCGTTGCATCCGAAGTCCGTTAAATCGGGGTCCGTTAAATCGAGGGTTTACTGTACTTCTATGTTTCACTATGTGTTTGTAGAATACAGTTTGTATCACAGCAAAAATTAGATAAAGATGGGTGGGAAGAATATTATCAACATATCACCCACGAAGAAAACACAATTTATGTAGAGAAAACTGCCAAAGAATCATAATTTTCCAGTTTCAGCCACAGCAGCTAGTACTGATCTCCCTTTGGAAACTCATCTATTGCGTTCTCTGCTATCCCTGTCAACTGGTTGAAATACACATTAAAAAATATAGATCACTGTATTAGAAAGAGTTGTGAGATCCCAAGGTCATAGTTTATTCAGATTTGTAACTTATCAAATATTTGTTACTGTTTCATACTGAAATATCTAATAGTGTATTTGTGACATCTCTACTCGGTATTAACTTCTGCCATCATTTACACTCAGGAATTTTAGTGAGAGCAATAAGTAAACGGAGACAGAATTTCAGCCAATATCACAAATTATGAGAGGAAGGGATTTTAAGAAGGAAATATACAAATCCTTTTGAATGATTCTTCTATATTGCAACCAGAATTTAAGACTGTTCTGGGTGGGACTTAGTTTGGCCTGATCCATAGAATTCTAAAGAAAGGAGGGGGGAGTGGAGGATCAGTAAATGTATAAATACTGAGGGTACTTTCTATCTTTGCATATTTATGATTCATATTGTTTCCAAACTGCATTGTGGAGGGGAAAAAATATCCAATTTTTACTTCAGGATATAGATGCTTGCTCAGTGAATGATGCATCAATTTCCAAGCATGCAAGCAAAATTATTTGATGGTTTATGATAGAAGTAAGCAAAAGTAACCCCTTTGATTCACTGGCTGCCTTGAAAATGTCCTCTAGTCTAAAGAGCAATCTTTGATAGTGACTGCACCAAATGAGCATGTACAAAGAAATAGAAGTGTCAATCATTGTTTCTGTCATCCAACGTCACTCTCTCCAATAGTAACTAAGGAGGTAAAGTTTCACAAAACATAGAAGACTGTAAATCTCTGCTTTAAAAATGGTAGTTTTTAAATGAGTCATACTTACCACAATACTATTCTTAAGAAATAAGGCATAAGAGTGAAATATTTCTGTTGAATTATACCTAGGGAAGCACAAGCCTCAGTAAATGGGATTTGTGGATGCACAGCTCTATACACTGGATTATGGTTGAAGACAGGGTTAGGGCAAAACCAGCACTGCTACCTCACAGTGTCTAAAGTAGTATGGTGGGATCATTTATGGAATATTTTATTTCTTCAAATCCCTCTCCCCCCAAAAACCCATGCATTATATCATCTGCTGTTAAATTCTTAGACAATAATAGGGAATGTTTTGGGGTCGGAGTCCTGTTTCTACCACAAACATGATGTAACTGACATAGCAGAAATAAATCAACTTTGATGTAAAGTATCTTTTTACATTATGTAAAGAATCTTTTTACATTCCTTTTCATCAGTACAAACTCTGCTACCTTTTTCCCCTGAATGTGTAGGAACTATTCTATGTACACTGAACTCTACTAGTTCAGATTATACTTTAGATGTTAATGCTAAAACTGTTTGAATATACCTAGAGTACCCACCTTTCTTTCAAAGACATATGCATTATGCCTGTGAATGCAAAGGAAACTCCAAGCAGCTGATATTGAGTGTCTCCTTTGTAGGGAGCTCACTCATGTTTATGAATACTCTGAATACACACAAAATTATTATTTGTATGTGCTCACTTGTGCGAACAGAATTTGTGCTGTAAGACGAAAGATTTTATTTTTCTCTTACACTCAGAAATTGGTTCCATCACTAATGCGTGATTTTCATTTGCTTTATAAGTTTTGAAAAATCAGTGTTGTTAGTGTGATATACTGCTACTGCTCTCACTACATGACTTGTCTTCAACATGATTGATAGTCTTATCGCAGTCCTTATGACTCAGCTTATAGGGGAAATTTTGGGGTACTGCTAAATGGCTTGTAGTAAGTGCATAATGTTTGTTTTAGGATACTCTCAGTAATATTAAAAAATCAAAATAACAGTTGAGACTCTTGAGGAGTGCACAATGAACTGCGACTGTTTTGGAAAGAGTCTTAGCAAAATTAAAAGCAGACCCCAAAATATGTTTTTAAAAATTCATGTTTTCAGGGACAAGGAGGAGGCCACACTTTGTTTACACTCTATTACTGCTGGTTAATTAAGCAGCTATTGCTGTCGTCCTCTCTTTCATAACATATTGATTTTGGGAATATAATTAAAGGACATTTTTAAGATAGGATGAATACTAGCACTGCTGAAGCTCTTTTGTGTCCTTAAATAAGACTCATTTAATGCTGCATAGTACTAGATCTATAGCGGGGTGTTTAGGATATTAACATACAGTTGCATATTTCTGTTTTCATAAGCATATATTAGTTATCACTTTCTTTTTATTATAAAAATGTACTTCAATAACTTGTATTTGGACTGAGAGTACATTATTTGGATCTCATTTTGAACATTCGATGTAATAATAGTCTGAATAGTCCTATAAAGTTGATCATATAATGATCATAGGCTAAGAGATTTCATTAGGGATATACTAAACTATATATAAAGTTTGCAAACCCTGCATTACATCCTTTTCTTAAAAGGAAAAAAAATAAACTTTGATTTTGTTTTTATAGATAAAATCCTCTGTAGTTGTGATATGGTTGATACTCTGCTACTTTTATTGACCTTAAGAAGGAAAAGGTTGGTATGAGATAGCACAATTTGATGATTTTTAGGTTTTTACAAACAGGTATGTCACACATATTGCTGTTTCAATTTTCCCATATGTGTTTGATAATAATGAAGACAAGTTATCTATTGAAAAACAAATGGTCTGGCATCTGGATGGCATTTTTTTCTTCTGAATTGTCCATTATATATGGTATGTAAAACGGTAACTCAGTGCCCTTCTACCCTTCAAGGTGTTTACTTGTTTAGCATAATATTTTGAATTGTTCTCTTTAGGAAATTTAGTGAGGTTGACTGCTTTCTTTTAAATGGAAAATTTGTTTTGGCATAGCTGATGGGAAGGTTCTTAGAGAGATATACTATGTGATTGTGCATTGCAGTGTTTTTCTGTTATCAAATAGTATGTTGGCTTGACAATACTTTACCATAGGTCAAAGGAATAAGCTAATAAAGGAATAAGATTTCAGTAAATCTTTTTTATTTTAAATAACTTTCTAGGGTATAGACTGCTTTTATTTACTATAATACTATCAATATTTTTTTTATATCTGACTACAAAAGTATGCGTGGAAGGGGATTAACAAAAGGTTAGCAAAACTACAGCTGTCAGAGCTGAGAAATGTACATTACTATCTTTTTATTACATTGTGTACAGTGTGGATTCCATGTTAGAAAATAAGGTTTTATTGATTTTTTTCAATAGTATCCAACACTAAAACGTCATATTTCCAACAGTTTAGAACATGTTTTGTTTCAAATCTAAGTGAAAAGTCAAAATCACAGAACAAAGATTTCAAAAGGTTTTAATACAGAAGAGTCAAATCACTTTATTTTGGACGTGACAAAACATTATAATACATAATATTCAATATAAAATACACTGGACATGAAAATTATATTGCAATATCATATACAAGTTGAAACAAAATGATAAATTGTAAGATGAAATGGTTTTTTTCTTTCAAAAATTGTACTGAAATTGGAATGATCCTGTTAAATGTTTTTGATTGTGATGAAATGGCATTTTCTGGTGGAAAAACCTGTTCTCTTAAAAATGTTAAGTTTGGTGCTAGTCACTGTTCTTCTAAAAGTGACTATTTTGATTTACCCAATTTTATCAATTGTAATGGAAAAGATAACTTTTTTGTTTCAACAGTTAATTAGGTTTTGAACAATGTCCCTCAGAATTTAAGTGCGGCCAACTTAAAAAATACACCTATCCCTCATCCAATTAGAACAGTGCCTTTTAATATTTTGAGGAATTTTGAATAAAAACTAAAGAAAGGAAAGCATTGAAGGAAAGAGAACTGAGGAGGCTATTGTAAGCTTCACACAAATTCAGTTTATAATGGTTCATGGCCTTCTGCATAAATAAGAGTTGATCTACATATTGACACTTGCAGACATACCTGTCTGTAAAAACCTATAACTCATCAAATTGTGCTACCTCATATCAAACTTTTCCTTCTTAAGATCAATAAAAGTAGCATTAGAGTATCAACCTTATCACAACTACAGAGGATTTTATCAGTGAACTCCATTATTGGCAAAAAATGTCCTTCTCTAAGGCCTTGCTAATTTGAATTCAATAGGCCATTATGGTAGAACAATATATGAACAAGTCCTTTTATGTAAACCATATAGATTCTCGAAAGAGCACATGGTAGATATTCATTACATCTCTTCATCTTGATCTATAGATATGAACACAATTTCCTCTCATTTGTAACCAGAACACTTACTGATGGTTTTTATTTCACTCCTCACAAAATGTCGCAATGTTCATTAATGTTCCCTGTTGTATTTCAGCAAGGATTCAGTATTCAATAACATTTGTTTCAGGTTTAGGTCATGGTACAAACTGGTAAATGGAAAGAAAATAATTCTTATGTCTGATACAGTCCATAATATATGTCACTTTCAAATCAACAAAGATTTCTAAGTCCAAACTTAGGTATACTGTTGTATGGGAGGTTTAATAGTGTACTTCAACTTTAACATGCTTAGTAATTTTTAATAAACAAAGGTGTTATCTTTACACTTTTAAATTCTTTGGAGTGTAATAGTCTTGTTCAACTGTGATTTCCCCCTTCCCCCGAAATATGTACTTTTGAGTTGGCAAACCAGAAAGGATGACAATCTCTGCCTTTATTTTTGCACCTCTAAGGATTAACTTTACCTCAATCCCTATTTAAACCTGCCAAGTTTTACCCTGGGTTACCTATGTGAAGACACTAAGTCTTCATAGGCCTGTATGTTCACAGCTTACATACCACACAGAATAGTGTAACTTCATGACCAAATGTGGTTGCAAATACAATATGAGGATGAAAATAAACTTCTCACACCCATATATCTGGTGGCAGATATTTGTAAAAATGCTAGTAGTGTTTTAAGAAGGTGGGGAGGGGTGTATTAGGTGGAGTCAGGTAGTAGATATTTCATGAACTATGGAGTTCTTGCTAACCCATGTAATGTCTGCCAATATATCGGGGGAATTAGTCCTTTGACTTTACTCTTTAGAAGAGTTCTGCAAGTTTCTGACATGTCTCGTCCTTTAGTTGTGCATCTCTAATTTGCTGAACTTGGATGCCAGAAGCTGGAATAGCTCTGATATAGATAATGATTTTCTTTGTCTTTCAAGTTGCTGCTTCCTCCATTAGTGGCACTTTTAAGAGGAGCTCTTGATAATGTCTGCTGCTATGAGTGCTCCTTGGATGTGGTTTTGAAAGAAAGTCATAACCACCATGCTTGAGATCTCTGCAGTCTGGATTAAAGGTGATTTTAGTGGGTTTGAACCCCAAAGTAACCCTAAGAGCTTTACAATTTTTCTTTTGTAAAATCTAAACCTAACAGATATCCACTAAATCATTCAAGTAACTGCTAGATCTTCCTCTCCCAAATAGGCATAGTGCTATTCTGTTTCTGTGAAATTTTTGGTCTCCTGCTGACTGCTTCTGTATGAGGGCTGCTACTAAACTGGGGGAGGGGGTGTGGGAATGCAATAACTGGAAGCATGGTTTTAGATTTTACCAATAAATATGCTTATCAAACAGGTGGAGATTCTCAAGTTTCTCTACTAGGTATAAATTTCATATTGCTGTCAGTGCTGCTGTTATGAATAGCATGTGTTAAAGAATTTTCTTTTTTCTTTCCCTACAAATGTCCAAGTCTGGCTCATTCAGAATCTTGTAAGTACTGTATTTTCAAGGTTTTTGTTGTTGTTTAGTTGCTGTTTTTTTTCTTTTGCAATGAGAACTGTGCCAGATTCCATTTTAAATTTATTTTGTCTATTTAGATCTATCTTTAGATACCAGAAACCATAGTGGTGTCTGTTATTTTAAGGGTAGTTTCATGTAGTTTCATATTCCATCTGATGGTTAGACTGTTTCATTGATGTGAATGATGTGCATGCTGTTTTAAAATGTCATACTTGTGGCCTATGGAACACTCTCCCTTTGTTGCTGGACAATGCTTTCGACTGTGGTTTAATGTCTTGCCACAGCTTTTCTATGCTTTCCTCCTATGAGGGTTCTTTGGTCCCTCAAAGTCTAGATGTAGATTATATTGTGAGCTACTTGCTCCTTTCAAATGTGTGTTATCTCAATATCTCATGGTATGTCAGAAAGGATTCTATTTACATTTATATTTGTAGTTCCTGTACACCATTCAAAACTTGCATTTAATACAATATAATTTCCTCATAGGCTTTTCCTTGGTGCTGTCACCACAGTATGTCACTGCTTCACAAAATTAATGAATTTATCTTCACAACATCCAGGTAGTGAGGTTGTGGTATTTCCTAGTGCAGAGCTATATAATTTTTCAGCTATATAGTTTATTCATTGTGAAAAATGTACTTTTTATGTTGAGCTTCAGGAATTTGGCAAATAGTTTTCAGCCATTTTTAGAGGTGGTTTGCCTTACAACCTTAAGCACATCCTCCAGGATGCAGGAGACACAAATTCAATTGCCTCCCTCTGCCCGATGTGGAGAAAGGATTTGAACTTTGAACCTTCTTGCTGTGCAGGAGTCCCCAGCCACTGGGCTATTCTGGGGCAGATTTATGTCTCTTGTTTGAAGCTGTTCCACTGTGTATCAAGAATTTGAACTTGTCTTCCACAGCCTACATGAGCACCTTAACCACCAGACTATAGAGTCATTTTTGCTCTCACTCTGGCTTAATGATTATTAATTGTCAAAATGAATAGTCATTATTCCAGAGATAAAGAGTAATAGTGACTCTACAGCCTGGTTGTTAGACCATTTGCATAGGATAATCAAGTTCAAATCCATTCTCCATGTCAGGCAGAGTGTGACCTGCCTGACATGGAGGGACCTAGGTCTCCTTTGTCCTGGGTGAGTGTTCTTTCTGCTGGGCTAAATTCTGTAAGGGAGGCTATAACACCATTTACAATTGCCCCCTCACTCCACACCCAAATCAGTTTCAGATTTGGTATTTAGAATTTCAATTTGCTGATTTTTTTAAAAAAAATATCTTTATTTGATTCAACCTAGATATTTTCTTTTCTTTTCACAGAATTGCCCGTGAAGTGTAAAAATCAGTTATTCACCTAGCCATGTTGATATTTTAATATTTGGAACTTTTCTATGAAAGTAAATGGAGGCCTAGGTCTGGGACGTCCACATGGTGATCTGCTAAACCTTGATTAATAATCTTGTTAATCAGCCAGTTAGGAAGGAGGGAATTATAGCTGGCAGAATCGAGACATAAAATGGCCATCTTGTGACTGCATGTCTCTCTCTTTCTTATTTGAATGATCTGTTATCAGACAAGCATATTGTGGAAAAGAAATCCTGTAAATGGATGCTTCCATATTAGAAAGATCAGTGGTGATGAAACAATGATAAACATAATAGCGCTGAGGAACTATAATTAATTCTCACCATTCTGATGGCTAAATTTCTGGGTGGAAGATGTCCTATTATTTCCACAAACCTGATATTTTTGCAATAGTAACGTCCACATGTTTTTTTCTTGATATTTTTCTATTGTAAAAATCTAGTCTTTTCTAATTAAGGTTTTCTGCAACTGCATCTCAAGAAGTTTGACAGTAAATTTGACACAGCGACATAAACTGTTGTGCTAGATGAGTAGCATTATAGTCTCAAATTATAATTATTAAAACAGAAATCATCAGGAAAATTAAGAGCAAATCAAACTGCTAAACAAAATATGCCATTTGTTTGAGTTTAAAAGCAGAAAAGTGATTTAAAACTTCAAAGGTGTGAAATTAGTACTGCCCTTTGAAGTAGTAGTTTACATTTAATTTAAGGATTAAAAGGGTAACTATATATTACTTTTCTTACATTTTTCAATTTGATTAATCCAGTCTTTTCAGTTAGAAATTCTGTCACAGATGTCTGAAATCATTTTAAAAAAAATTTTTTTTATCTCCAGTATGCAGAATATTAATTTACATAAGTTGGTTCATTTCTGTCTGACATAATGCAGCAATAAAATGTATTTCTAAAGAAATAGATTTTAAATACTTAAAACAGTTTGAAAGAAAACTAGTTAGGAAAATGCAATAAAGTTTCTTAAGTAGGGATAGTAGTTCAACAGAGTAGCATTGAATCCACACTCTTAACAGGCTATGTTTAATATCACTGGCTAGCTTGAAAATTATTATGCAGATGATCAGAAATGGTGGTGCATACAGAACTTCATTAATAATCTTAAGAGTCTTTTCATGGATTGGTACAATAATTTGCTTGACAAACAGATGATAATGCAGTAGTGGTTCAGACTCAAAGGGGATAGTAGTAGTAGAGGGAACAAAGACAAAATAAAGGAGCATCAAAGTGGTTTTGCCAGCATTAGTAATACCATCACATGGGATGCCTGAACATGCAACATAACTAAAGAATAGCACTGCTGATCTGCTCTGAGTCTCTACGGTTTGTCACCTGCATTCTACTCTGCTGTCTCCTAATGATTTTCTGTGTCCATATATTTGTTATGCTGCATTTGCAGGTGGTAAATAAGGATCAAACGTCCCATCATTACATTAATTAAAATGTATTTTTGTTCTGAAACCGAAGTATTATATTTTAGATTAAAATATGTTCTGGGAACTTTTATATTCAGTTTTACTTGAGAAAATCAGAGTAGTGGTGAGACTGCAACAGTCTTGTCATTTTTATATAGTGATGTTTTTCAAAATGTTTTAATATGAGATTTTTATTTGTATGTGATGCATGTTCCCCAGTATTTAAGGCATAATCACCTATTGCATTTTAAAGAACAGATTTCAAAACTATGTTCTGCAGAACAAGTGACCATGGGGAGCTGAGTACCCTCCCTTTCCCTAATTATATTAGAAGATAGCTCAAAATACATGTAATGAACTTAACAATACTTTTCTAATAAAACAGCATCTGTAGTTTCCACAAGAGTGATGTGATACATATCACAAATGGAATAGTGATGATGGTCTTTTTGAATTGTGAATAGGAGGGGACATGATTTTCAGGGAGCCACTCATTTTTGGGTTTTAACCCTGTGACTCCTTTTGTGCACAAAATAAATTTTACCTGTCTTTCACACCTCATTGAGCCTCTGCCTCTACCTGGAAAGGGAATTGACTGCGCTTCCAGGTAGCTGACAGCCTAATTTGTGCTACAAATGGCGAGCCAGCCAGGAGATCTCCGCGACTCCCGGATCCTCCTGACGGATTAGAGGAGGGAAAGAGCTCTCCAGGTCTGTTTTACCTGCCCCTCTCCTCCGCCTGGGGATACCGGGATTTCAGGAGAAAACCACTGGTCATAGGTAGACGCAGAGGTCCCTGAAGCAGGACGCCGGCTGGAAAGGGGAAGCAAATCGTGAGTACTGCAGACTCTTCCTCTGAGTTATGTTTTTGAATTAGTGACTGTTCAGTTTATCCCCTGCATATAGTGTGAAGGAGCCAAGCTACAGTTGTGTCAATGCCCTGTTGTTGGTCTCTTGTAATTAATTCATTTGTTATTCTCTGGTAATTCATTTGTTGACACAAGTGTGAGGATAAAAGTGTGAAGGGGCCACGATATGGGTATATAGAACCATGTACTGTTAGAACTGTGAAAGGCTTAAATTTTAAAGAATACTTTCTCCTTACTACCATTAGAAATGATGCATGGGTTTTGAGGTTGTTCTTATTTTGAATAGATAAAATTGTAAAACCAGATATGAGTACTCCAGAAATTTATTCCATTGTTAGTTTGTTCTGTCAGTAAATTGCTCTCAGTCAAATCCTCTTAATGTCACTGCTAGTGTCTTTGCACTGCGGTCTTGCAGCACTTGGTCTGTAACAATGTGGGTACTTCAGTACAGTTTCCATTGTTGCAGTGTAGTGACTGTAATGCCCAGTATGGAATAGGTGACACGTCTGGTTCTTTCTTGTGACAATTAGCCTTGGAGGCCGATGCTGGCGTCAAGAGGGGAGCGTTGGACGCAAACGTGAGCACTTCAATAAACTTCTATAAGATCTCCATTGTTATTAGTGACTTTGATACTGCTGTATTGGATGCTGCAGTACACTAAATTCCTGGGGAATCATTGTAACAATGGGATCGGGTAGCACCCCTCTGGAAGAGAAGCTGCTCACCCCTCTAGGTTGTATGTTACGTAACTTTTCTAAGTTTAAAGCAGACTATGATAGACCACCAATAACTAAGTTTGTTGACAAGTTTAAATCAGACCATGGTGGACCACCACTGAATAAGGTCGAACTGATTAAGTTTTGTCAATTAGAATGGACTACTTTTAATTTGGGATGGCCAGATTCAGGACCATTTACTTTAAATTTAGCTGTAGAGGTCCATAAGAAAGTAACTGAGAATAGTCATTGGGACCAATACCCCTATATAAATTGTTGGGTTATGGCTCTAGAAAAGAAACCTAAATGGCTAATAAAATGTGCACAACAAAGCTGCAAGCAAGCTCAGGCTCCTTTTCCTACTACACTCCAGTTTCTTGCTTTGACCTCACCTAGTAGCCCGTCAGCTTCCACATCGTCCCTTGGCCTAACGATCAGGCAACTGGTGGAGGGACTGACGGTTGAGCAACTGGAGCAATTGGCCCTTGACATCCAGGACTTGATTGCAACTCGCAGTCAGAAAATTACAAAAGCTTGTCCCATGAGAGAAACACTAAGACAAGAGGGAAGTGTTTTCCTATATACTCCCTTTGATACTTCAGATTTGATTAATTGGAAGACGCATAATCCCTCTTTTAGAGAGGACCCTCTGCGTATGCAGAGTCTATTTGCATCTGTGATACAAATGCATCGGCCCACCTGGGTGGATATTCAAACTATGTTGCAAATGCTCCTTACAGCGGAGGAGCAAAGGCTGGTTCTAGAAGCCGCCGACAAGATAGCACAGAAAAGGGCAGATGCCCCCCGCTGTCAAATATACTGCAATACAGCTGTGCCCCCAGACAAATCCAGAGTGGGATTATAGTACCTCGACAGGGCAAGAGTTGCAGACAGGATACCTGGGGATAATTGTAGAAGCATTGGGAAAGGCAATCCCCAGAAATACTAACTTATCTAAGGTGTATGAGATCAGACAGAGAAAGGAAGAGGATCCCTCTTCCTTCTTACAGCGCCTTTATGAAGCCTTTCAAAAGTTCTCTGACTTAGACCCAGAGGACCCTAATAATGCTAGAATGATAAATGCGATGTTTATTGGGCAATCCGCCCTTGATGTTAGGCGCAAACTACTAAAAGTAGAGGGAGGCCCAGGAAAGCCGATCTCTGAATTAGTTGAAATTGCATATAAGGTGTATAACAACAGGGAGCAAATAGCAGAGAAAAAGAAGGAAAAGAGGGTACAAAAACAGATGGCTATGCTCGCGGCAACGGTAACTGGAAACTCGAAACCAAGGGGTTGGCGAGATGAAGATGGGGAAGGGAAGAACAGGCCACGTCAGAAGGATAAGTGTTTATATTGCAAAGAGAAAGGACATTGGAAACGAGAATGCCCTAAATTAAGAGAAATGGCTTTTTGAAGCTGTTTGCATGGATAAAACTGTAGAATCAAACTAAGAAGGGGGGAGGGCGCCCCGTGTTAAAATCAGTATTCGGAGACTAAAACGAAATCTTTAAAACAACCGGTTGTCAAAGGAGAAGTAAAATAATATAAATGAATAAATAAATCTTGATATGTGTGAGAGATGTGCACAGTGTAAGTGATGAGAGAAAAGTGCAGGTAAAGCTTAGGCTGACCCAGCGAAAGTTTGTGTGAGTGATTTGTTTGATAGTCATCAAAGAATATTACTGCTTACTATAGCGTAGATATTTGTTGATATTTAAAAAAAAAATTTAATTTTTAAACGTGTAATAATTTATGTGTGCTTTCCAAGCTACAAGAGTATAAAGTTTAGAAAACCCCTCAGCTTCAAGAAGGAAAGGGAATTGGTTTAATGTGAAAAACAGCTAAAAGAGCCAAGAAAAAGCTGTACTTTGTTCGGTACAATGTGAAAGTGTGCTTAATACTTTTTGTTCATTATAGTTAAATTTTATTAAGTATGGTGCATTCCCTTCAAAAATTTGCCTTATAACCCTGTGGTTTTAGCTTGATCACCTGAAACCCAGAAAATTAGTAATAAATATCTATCACAGTTAGATAGACATTATGGAAGGAAATATATTTGAAAAGTCCGCACCATTTATTTGTTTGTCTTTGTTATGCTCTGTTTGCTATTTTAACACTGTTGTTGAAATATAGTAAAGACTGCATGCTTAAAGGTATGTTCAGTTTGTCTGGAAAAAGTCTGTCGTGTAGCCGGCCAGAATTGTTCTTGTGTTAAGTGATATATATATAGTAATGGAATATTTATTAAGAAGTAAATATTTGTTTATTTACATTGTAATACAAACTTGTTTTGATTATAACATGGACAATGTTCAAATGTAAATATACTTACTGTAAGTTCATTGAATAAGATCAATTTAAGCAATAATTTTCAATTGAAATCAAATATCAATAGACTTTGGAAACATCAATATGACAAGTTAACTCACTTCCCATGTTGCACATGAAATTCCTCTGGCTAGTCCTAGCCAGAAGGCTAGGGAGGGAAGAAAAGCTATTGACTATCAGAAGCTGCAAGCTTACAAGTGATTGTGTTTGTCATATCTTGCTGCTCCAAAGTTCTGTCACACAGTTATTTTATTAAATAAAAGTGTGCGTATAAAAGGAAAATACTTTGAACAGCGCACAGAGTGTTGGCATGTTTAAAGTACAAGGGGAGCTAAGAGCTAGAGCACCCCTCTTTGTTAAATTGGTAGTACAGTAAAATTTGGAAAAACAGGATCAGGCCCACACAAACGGCGAAAAAGTACAGAAGGAAAGAGGAAGTTAACCCGACACAAAGTGTTTATGTTTTAACAACTGCTTTAAATGAATTGCAGCATCATCTAGTGACTTTGTAGCAGTAAACCGACATATATCTAATTTTCTACTTTTTTGTGAGAAGCTATTTATCTTACCAGGTTACCTCAGAAAAGACACTGCTTCAGCCATAGTAGCTGGGACCTTTCGAGATCCTTCTGGAAAAAGACCATGACCTAAGGATCCTGAGCAGCTTTGCCACACTTTTTGAACTGCGTTTTGGCAGGCCTTCCTCAGTTTACCTGATTTAATATTTGGAAAAGCAGAACTAACTTCTTTTGTTTTACAGCCCCAGAGACAGACTAACTCTCTCCACAGATGTGATGTGCTCTATCCTTCTGGGACTGGATGTACAAGTTCGCTTAATAACACCTGGATCGTGAGTCATTGTTAAAGCCGACGAGGAAATTCTGCTCCAGCCCCCGGAAAAAGGACCATACCAAGTGCCTTGGTCACTCCAACCATCATCAAGATAGCAGAGGAGGGAACCTAAATTCACTATACCCGAATCAAGAGGAGCACCGCCAAGGGGACCTGACCTGGAAAAGGGCCCCCTAGAAGTAGACGACCTCGGACTTCGAGGGTGCCACGCGAGTTCACCCCTCCGTGAAACGGGTGAACCAGAAGGAGATGACATCATCCAAAAAAATAATGGACTAGAACCCCTTTAAGTGACTGAAAGTTGCGCTTGGTGTAGCATCCCAGCTAAATAGCTAAGCACAATGAGTATCAAGTGTGCCAGTAAGAGTGTGGTTCAGATTTGTTTGCTTGTTGTTTTCATTATAATTGCTAGAATACAGGCAGCCCACAGTCCTTCTGGGAGTGAGGGATGGTTGCCCCGAAAGAATACCTTTTTGTCATTAATAGAGCATCTTAGACACTCATCTGGTCTTAGTAAGTGCTGGTTTTGTTCTGTAGTTCCCCTTACTCCAGAGGAAGGAATACCCCTTTATGGGGCACCCTGGCGTGCGGCCGAATACTGTTGGTGGTATAACGGAACAAACGGTACCTCCCGCATTAAAGATTGTGACCCTTCATGGGCAAATATAACCTACATGAAGGGATCCCCTGGAGGTCAGAATAACTATTCTCTTCTCCGCCATAGACCCCCTGCTCTCCAACTAGCTGTAACTTTGCGAGGCTTTATTTGCTATAAAGCAGAAGGCAGAGAGGGACCATATATGGGTCATAGTATTTGTAATTATACCCTGACTCCCAATGGAACAAATCCCCACACTGATAGAGGGGATCAGTGAGCCCTTCCAAGGCGGAGGTATGATGAGATCCCCTCTCGAATCAACCAATCCAACGCCCTATTATATTTGTGGAAGGCGAGCATATAACTGGCTCCCCACAAATTGGAATGGGTGTTGCTATATAGGAATAATTCTCCCCGAAATACGCTTTCGGCTCCGACTTAAGGGCCAGGTGCGAAATCGGAGGAGCATTCCAGAGGTGCCTCAAAAACTCCCTTTAATTGATGATACAGAAGCAGCTTTCCCACGGTTTGGAACTGCTTCGGCTGTACGTGGGGTAAATGCTTTGTCTAAGGCCTTTGCAAAATTTGCTAATGACACTATTGGCGCCATAAGTGATATTAATGCAGAATTATGGGCCCATCGACAGGAGATCTTGCAGAACCGAATGGCCTTGGACTTTAACCTGGCCTTACAGAGAGGGGTTTGTGTGTTAGTGGGTAAAGAATGTTGTGTTTACATACCAGATAAGCATAAGGAGTTAAGAGAACTTAATGAATCAATGCGAGAGGCTATAAATGAGGAAACCTCCATTGAAACGTCTATTAAACAAGAGATACATACGTTGGAAGAGCTAGTACATGAAATTAGACAAACGCAAGATTTTGATCTTTGGTCATGGTTACCTAATGTTAGTGGATGGGTAAAAATTCTCATAAAAGGAGGAATATATTTTGTTTTAATAGTGTTAGTTATAGGATTTGGTTTTTGTTGCATTATGAATTGTTTACCCCTCAGGACTCCACAACCCTACCCCAGACGAAATGCATTGCTTCGAAAGATAGAAATGCATTTCGTATTAAAGTAAGAAGAAAGTTTCTTTAAAGAGGAGGGAGTTTGTTACATAATTATGGAACCAGAAATCAATAAGTCTTAGCTCAGGGTGTAGAATCACAGATCATTAGAAAATGTTAGGCTGTGTGCTGTGTTGAAAGCAGAACCACAGAGTGGTGTCAGTGAAAAAGAGGAACTCAGTGCTCACTAAAGCTCCTAGCATTGAGTAAGTATTAGCAATAATTATTAGTGATGGATCAACTTGTTTATGAAGAATAGCTGTTTCAGTTTAGCAATACTTAGCAAAGAATGTGGTTAAGTATGCTAAGTAAAAATAAATTCTGTGGTATGTTTAGTAATAGATGGAGTTGTAACATATAGTAGGTTAGAGAAATATTATTGGCAATACTGTTGTAACTGTGGGTGGTTCTTGTATATGCCCACTGCCTGGCAGGTTCAGCCTCCTACCGGGAAAAGCTAAACCTGTAACCTACCATATAAGTATTGTAACCACCTCTTTTTATCCATATATGTGTGATATAAACTTTTAACTCCATACGCCTCTTTGACCCCCCCAGTGGGCTAAGTGATACGCCCCTTGGTAAAAATGGGAAGAACAAAGACTAACCGGATGCAAAGTGTTAAAAACAATGATTTAGCAAAATGCTGTTACTGTTTTGTCTTTGTGGTTTTTGCCTATAAAAGTGACCCTGTATTTTTCATCAGGGAGCCACTCATTTTTGGGTTTTAACCCTGTGACTCCTTTTGTGCACAAAATAAATTTTACCTGTCTTTCACACCTCATTGAGCCTCTGCCTCTACCTGGAAAGGGAATTGACTGCGCTTCCAGGTAGCTGACGGCCTTGATATATCCAGCAAGGAAGTTTTGGGAATGCCTGCAAGAGAATAAGTCTTTTTCATTGTTGCATTAGTGATTAATTTGTGAATTTGTTATTTCATGAATACCTTGTCACTGAGCACTATTTGGGAAATTGCCTGTATGTTTAAGAGCTGCTTTTCACTGTTGAAGAGTGCATAGAGGATAAGTCACCCTGAAAAGAATACTAGAATATACATCCAGTAGTATTTCACAGTTGTATGCTGGAAACTCATTCTCTGGAACAGAAAGAAGCACATAGAATACAAATCCTGTATAAAGGCTGCAAAGTGGACAACAGATCAGTTCTAGTATGAAACTAGATAAATATGGATTAGAACCAGGGAAAAACTGTCTGAATTGTGCTTTGAGAAATTTTAGTGGAGTCGAAACATCTTATTTTTCTGAAAGAATGGAAATGCACTAGCCTTTTAATATCATATCATATATCAAATATAATATCATAACATATTCACTTCTAAGGAACTCAAGAGCCTAAGGGTAGGACTACACTACCCACCGGATCGGCGAGTAGCGCTCGATATATTAGGGATTGATTTATCGCATCTCAAGTAGACTAAATAAATTGATCCCCAAATCGATTCCTGTACTCCACCTCGGCTGGAGGAGTAAGTGGAGTTGGCGGGGGGAGTGGCCCCGGTCGTCCCGCCGCCATGGGGACAGCCAGGTAAGTCAAACTAAGATACTTCAGCTACGCAAATAGCTTACTATTTTACTTTGAAACATGCCTAAGTCTTATTAAAAGTCAGCTTTTGAATGTGGGATTTACATCCTTTAAATGTTTTTGATGTTTCTGAAAGGGTTACACTTTCAGGGCAGGTTCTACAATGTGTGACTAACACACCTCATTGCCTAAAGTTAAGGTTACCAAAAACTTGCCATTACAAAACCCTTTGCTAGATTTCAATGGTGAGGTCTGCCTCAACTGAAAGTGTCCATATATTTCTGAGAATGATGACAGGGAAAAATATTAGGTTTTGCCATTGTTAAGAAAAAATATTAATTATTTCACTAAGAAGCTCTAGTGCCTCCATGTTTTGGAGAAGGGATTTAGGACTTGAGAAGAATAGGACGGGAGCACTATGGTGTCAAGGCTGTGCTTTTTTGCTGTACCTATGAAAACTGGTCTATATTGGGCCAAGTTATAAGCCTTTGTAAAACTGGAGTTCATGCATGCTTAATTGAGACTTAGTTTGGCATCTTAAAGTCTCAGGAGTTTTCATCTTTGCTGAGCATGATCTGTTCCAACACAACTCAAGTTGCCAGCTGGACTGCGCAGATATCATATACACAAAGCAGGTGAGTATACGCTATCCCAGAGCTTCAGGGACTGAGCAGGACTTTCCCCTACAATTACTCCTCCAAATTGCCAGAGGCTACTGTGGTTCTAGACACCAGAGCTGTAAGCAATCACGCTTTCTCCTATTTCCTCACTGGTCCAGCTGATGGCACCAAGGATATGTGAAGGAGAAGGAGGGAGCTTCCCAATTTCAATTCAGAGACAAGATCTGGAGCCTGGAGGGACTAAGGTTAGTAGCAGATGAGTGCCCTAACCGTTGGAATTTGACATATTCTGCTGTTGGAGACCCTTGTTCTCTTCTGTTGAGGCTGCTCACTGTGGGAGATAAAAATTAGCCATTAGGCCAGAGTGGGAGATAGCAAGCATGAGACTGACTCCATGCCATGTTAGTTAAAGCATTCACCCAGGATGTGGGTGATCCAGGAACTACAATGTCTATATATTTTAATATATCCACAGTGGAAGAGATTCCACAGAGAAGACTTAGCAAGTCCCTCATCATAAGCCTAGTGGTTAGGGCACTCACCTGAGAGGTGGTAGATACCTGTTCACACTCAATATTTTTGCAGGAAACAAAATGAGATTATCCCTATTAAATGTTGTTTTATGAGCTGTGCAAATGCCATTGCTGATGCTTGTGTACGAAAGGTATTTCTTATTTATTCAGTAAATACACTGAAATATATTAAACAAATAATTATGTAATGACTTGTGTACAAATTAAGATACAGGTGCAAGATTTCCCCTTCACCTCCTACCAAGACACTGACTTGCTCCTGTTCTCTTTGTTTTTGTGTCAGTCTATGCATAGATTTCCCATCCATTCCTATTACATCTCTTTAATCTACAATGTACTCCAGCCCATATTATCTTCCTTCTCTTCCCCAAACTTCTACCCATCTAGTGCAGAAATAATCTATTTAATCAATTTTATTTTATTTATTAAAGGCAAAAAAAAAAAGAAAGTGAAGGGTCCATTTAAGTTTGATCTGAGTTTTTTATAAAAAAATTTCAGATTGGATCTTCATTACACTAAACAGGATGTATGATCGTGACAGAGTGATTCTTTTCAGAGGGTCATTTAAAAGTATATAATAAAATATAAAAATGATTACTTGGATGGCCTGAATTATTCTTTAGATGGAGTTTGAGACTTGGCTATTTGTATAGAGTAGGGCAGCTCTTCTAAGTCATAACTACTTCACAATTTCTAAAGACACTTGTTTAAGGAAAATATTTCTTTGTGTCCCCATATAGTCAACATGATCACAGTGTTTCTCATTCAAAGAGCTTTCATGTTATATCCTGTTATTCCGAACCATTAAATCAGATACTGTACATTTCTGTGTAGCTCAATGGGATTTTCTGTTTATCACAAAATAATCCAGTTCTGGTGACTTTTTTGTAATCATAGAGGGCTTCAGTCTGATGACATTATGCAGACAACAGAGTTGGGTTATTTCTGTGTCAGAACTGGTTCATGTTGATTATCCCTATTGCTAAAGGATGTAAAGGTCAAATTGCTTCTTTATGTAGCTCTAAAACCAGAGTGGAAAGAGTCACATTGCAAAAAGAAAGTCAGTATACCACAGAGAATAATTCCTGGGAAAATATTGAAGGGTCAAAATCCATTTGCAGTGGATGTAAGATCTTAATTGCAGTTTCTGTTAAGAACTTTTCATATAGGCCCAGAGTCTACAGCTTGGCCTGGGCATGAGAGCTAGCTAACAGAAAACAATACATGCCTAAGAGAAAGCTGGGGTAAGCAAATAACATTGTGTATATTACAAATCGGTGAGCGGAGTCAGCATAACTCTGAATGCAATAGGTCATCCTTATCACAAGTTATAGACACATGAAACATTGGGAAAGGCCTCAAAGTTAACTCCCTAATGCAGGGAGGAGATAGTGGCTCCATACCCCTCAGATTCCAGACAGTGTTTTGGGAAAGGCCTAATATGATTGACATGAGTTATCATTCCTCCCTTCCCAGATGAATGCTAATCCTATTGCACAGAAATGCAAGGGTAAACAATTGTTGTTAAGTACTAATTACTGCCTTCTTGCTTTAAATCTCCAGTAATGCACCTATGGGTCGACTGGGAGACCTGCTACCTCATTGCCCTGGATCCCAAAATTAGGATTTAACCTATACACTTTAATAAACATAGTTTGGGGGTAATTACCTGTGTGTCAGCAAAATGTTATAATGGCTCCATGACCCAAATTGTAATCTTTTAGACCATTAGCTTATTGTGCTTATCTTGTCTTGCTGCTAGAACCTATCCAGGGGCTTGGGATGGTTTCCCCCCAAAACTATCCCCATTGTTTCTCTCTGCCCAATGAGCACCATATATAATCTATTGTAATTAATTATTCTGCAGTGTCTCTGAGCCTAATAAGCAAAGTGACACTCCACCAACTCCTGCACTTGACTCTACAGGGTGTGGAATCCATTCCAGTATCGCCACACCAGTATGTTCTAACCAGCCTGGAGAGACAATTTCAATGGAAACTAATCACAGGTTTCTTCTGTGTCCCAACAGTATTTAACACCAATAGCATTATCCTCTGCTAAAAAAACATGTGAGGCTGGTCATTAAATCATCTTTTCCGGGACAACTAATGGGTCAAAACAATGTTGTTGCAAAAATATAAAGGCTTACAGAAAACCAGAACCTTTGATGAAAGCTCAGACATTTATTATCATAGGCACTGCGCCAGATCAACAGAAAAATACAGGTATATTTGTTTTGATATTAACAAAAGCAGCAATGACAGTGTTTGCCTGAAGCATTTCACCTTATTAACAGGTGGTGATCCTGCTGGGACAGTATGACATGGATTTTGCTGACTCACTGGTGCAGCTAATTCATTACCCCACCCAGGTATAAAGAGATGAGTCTTCTACTGTGGCAGAATGACAGCAATCTAGGGT
Source organism: Sternotherus odoratus (assembly GCA_032164245.1). NCBI lineage: Eukaryota > Metazoa > Chordata > Testudines > Kinosternidae > Sternotherus > Sternotherus odoratus. The sequence goes on from JAVMKO010000004.1 coordinate 40,232,405, forward strand.
TTGGGATAGGAAAGATTAGCACTAGGAGCAGCAAGGCCTGTAAAGAAAGATTAGGCTGGGGTTTCATATAGTATTGTTTTGGTATTACATTTGGTAAATAATCCAAATCTTAGCATATGTGACTTTTATTTTTGTGTATTTGTGTAGGTTTTTTTTTTCTTATACTCCACCTTCTTAGAAGCAGAATATGATAAATACAAGATTAGAAAGTGCTCAAACTGTTTTGAGGATCACTGGGTTTTAATTAATGTGCTATTTGCAAGACAGTGGAAACTAAGACGATGGCATTAAGCTAAAACTACTATTTGAAAGATGTGAATCCTTTCTATAAAGACTGAGGGCCAGATCTATTGTGTAACTTCATGTGTAACACTCAGAGGCAGATGTATTGACCTCTATATGACTACTCATCTGAGAAAGGTAAGCAGGGTTTGGCCTGAATCAATAATTGCATTGTTTGTTAATTAATTAACTTATTTATTTACTTTTTTCACTCAAGTGCAAAGCAATATCTACAGATTTTGATAAAGGCGAACCTTCCCACATTAAGTCCTTACTATGCCAGTTATTGCTTCATCTATGTAAGCTTGCTGTCAACAAAAGCAAGGTCATCTATAATTACCTCTTTCCATTTTTTCCCTTTTTCCTGACGAATAGTTCATGGAAGATCTTCATTGGTTTCTCCAAATAATTCACAAGTATTGACTAGACACTGGACTGCAGTTTTCATTTGCTACACAATCTCATGTATATGCCTACCACTACTTAGCAACCATGCTAAGGTAATTGTGATTCTGTTAATACAGTTTTGAGTAACTGTGCTATAGTTGGCAAGGCCAGGGCTGGTGACAGGGGGGGACTACGGGTAGAGCTGTACCGGGCCCCGGACTTAAGGGGGGCCCCCTTAAGTCCGGGGCCCGGTACACAGCTGTACCCGTAGTCGTCCCCCCTTGTCGCTGGGTCTGCAGCCTGCTGCTGGGCTCCACCTGCGGCACCCAGCTCCGCCGTCCGCTCCGCCTCGGGGCACATCTGGCTCGCCGGCGGCGAAGAGGGCAGGGCTGCGCTGGATGCTCAGCATGAGAAGAGGGGCCGGCCGACTGCACACCATCCCTGGGAAAGCAGGAGCGAGCCTGAGCCGGAGCTGCAGGCGGGGGGGCGCCGGGGCAGGAGTGGGGGCAGCGGGGCGCCAGGCACCTGCCTCCCTCCCTCCCATTAACCCTTCGACATCCCGGCCCCAGCACCCAGCCCCCTCGTGTCCAACACCCCGGGGACAAAACAGCGACCCCCCGCACCACAGTCGCTTGTCCCTGACTGCCTGACGGCATGGGTGGGGAGCGGAGGAGGTTAGGCTGGGGGAGGAGATTAGGTTGGGTGGGCCGGGTCAGGCGGGGGGGGAAGGAGAATAGGCTGGGGGGCCCCCAACGATCAGAGTGGGGGGCCCCAAAATTTCTGTCGCCAGACCTGGGCAAGGCTATACATATTGCCCTAATTTATATGTAACCATCTAGCTTATGGGGTTCTATGGAAACTACAGTTAACGTTATAAATGATTATACTGATCTTTGATTGCACTAGTGTTTCAACTTTGCCGTTCATGAACATAAATGTTTAATACTTTTAAGTAGAGTGAAATCTAGACCAGTTCTTAGCCTTTATAATAGGCATACTTTATGCTACAGGGAAAACAAAGTATCCTGTTATATTAACTAGGTCTTCCTGTTCCATGCTTGCATTTTACTCTGGATACAGTGACAAATGCTAGTTACAGAGGAGTGAAAGGGACGGTTTTATTAACTGCAAAGCATACAATTCTTTATAGCAGTGGGATAGGGGTTGTCTGTGACTACTGCACTCTAATTAAAAAAAAAAAGAAAAGAAACACCAGCAGCAAACATTCACCACCCTGGGATAGATGGCTTCACTTCAGAATTTAACCCCTCTTTCCCTCCCATTTATCAATTATATATACAAGTACTTGAAACAGGTGGGCTTTGTTACACTGAGCTTGACACAGAGGAGTGACCTTTCCTTGGGAAAGGAAGGTAAATACATACAATCATGGTTTACCTCATGAAGTCCTATATTTCACTGAAATTGGGTGATGATTTGCTCAGTTTGCAGGTGATGGGGAAGAAAAGCCACTGAAAATAAGCTCAAGCTTGAAGGAATGTAGTGACAAGCAGCAAAGGAGGAAGCATTGCAGAATAATGATGTTTAGATTTACTATACCCTGCTTTAACAGCCAGTGGCCAGCTTCTCCTGTACACATTTTCAATCACAGAATCCACAGAGGAGGGAAGAAAATCCTTTTACTTCTACTCTGAATTCATTGAACTGTAATCACAGACTAATTTATTCACAGTCTCAATCTATGCTTTGTGCGGTAAAAAAAATCCTCTGAGGAATATCACTTTAGTGTTGTTTCCCTTTGTAGAAGGTTGGGCCAGGATTTTTAAAAAGCCGAGGTTAAAAAAATGCCTTTGAGTAAAAAAACAACAACAGATGTCTGATAATTCCATGGGAACATGATTGTCGTTCATTTGAAAGCTCATCTTGATGTAATTTAACAAAAATAACAAATGCAGAATAAGTAAAATAGTGTATGAAAAATGTCATTTGACAGTACGTAGACTTATGAAATAGTTGAAAGTGCTGTCAGGATTTCTATTATCTGAACTAAATTTTGACTGCAAAGAGAAGGATTTCACATACAAAAAGAAAAATATGTTGATCATTTTATACATCTCAACTATGTGGGGAATTTTACAGGCATAAATAAGAGAAGGTCCCTACCTGAAGGTAAGGTAACTGCAGTCTATGTCCCTGACTCTGCAGTGTATTATACATGAGCAGATCTTGGTGTTTACAAGGAGCCCTGTTAACTTCAGTGTGATGCTCCATGACTGGAAAGGTCCACCTGTACAACATGCACTGGCAGTTCAGGCCATGAGCTAGATCAAAGACCAAACAAACTTTTAAAACCTTTTTAAAAAATGTGTAGCCAATTTCACAAACACAATTTGCATGCAAGAATGATGTCTGTCATATAAGATGATAAATTTGCTAATAACAAAAACAGCACCCCGAGACCAATTCCCCCAAACACAGCACTGGCCTACTTAAAATCAATGGATATGTCTATACTGCAGCTGAACAGTGTGACTCAAATTACAGGTACACAGACTTGCAGAGTGGATACTGCAGCACTGCTGGCAGCTTAAGACCAACTATCCATGTCCAATCCCACCTGACCCGTGGATCCAAATTTGGGCAGCCTCCTGAACAATTGCCCATGCTGCAACACCCAAGCTGTTGTTTTTAGTGCACTAGTTTGAGCTGAGCTAGATCAACTCTATCTACCTGGGCTGGCAATCACATTTCCTAGTTGAAATTCAGACATACCCAATGGAGCCAGGATTTTGTTCCTTATGTTTTAGTAATTCTTTCTATGTCATAGGGCAGCTGGGTACTGACCTTTCTCAAGCATTCTGGGCTGGTTTCTGGAGAAAGGGAGAATCTAATGTCAAACAGGCCCTGTGTGGTGTGTCTGTAATGATACAAGCCATATTTTATTATATATTGGTATCTTGTTCATTAACTGGTCTGAAGTGTCGGAAATCAAATGGATTTAGTCAAGCATATGGAGGGCAGAGGGAAAGGATTGTCCAGCAGTTAGGATGCTAGTCTGGGACTTAAAGGACTATAATTCAAACCCCTACTCTTCTATAGACTTACTGGATGATTTGGGCAAGTCACTTAGTCTGTGTGAACTCCACACTGTGAAATGTAGGTAATAGCACTTGTCTATCTCTCAGGAGGTTGAGGATGAATACATTAAAGATTGGGGGAAGAGGACTCTCAGATACTGTGGTAATGGATGCCATACAAGTACTTGAAGTAGAAAATACCACAAGCCATATTTTCTCACTAATGGGCTTCTTTCCCTGTTGAATAAGATGGGTGATCCAAAGCCCTGAGGAACCTTTGCATCCCTGTGGAGGAAGAACAACTTCCAATATCTACTACTCTCTGTAATCACTCAGAAAGAAATGAGCTGAGCCACTCCTGACACTGTTTCTGTGTAGCTAGGGACCAGCCAGTGAAGAATCTGTATTTTTAAATAGCTAAGCATGGACTGTACTACATGGCCTATAGTTTTAAAAGGCAATCCAATTCCTTGTCATGCATGGAAGAGGGGAGAAGTTGAATGTAATATACTAACTAAATGGTATAGAATACAGATCTTCAAAGAAAAAAGAGTAATTACTTTTTATGCCTGGAAAAAAATGATGATCGTGTTCCATTTTTCCAAATGTACTTATACAAAAAAAGAGAGAACTATGTTAAACCTCATCAATTAATTTTGCAACTTCAATAGGACCAGTTGAATATGTCTCCTTTTAGCTGTATTATCGCTGCAAATGTACAGAAATCCTATACCTTGCAAATTGAAATTTCATCTTTGTTAACAGAGGCCACAGAGCTTTTCAGAAGTAAGTGACATTGTTATGAATCTCTCTGGTCTCCCTTTGCATTGAACACCTAGTGACTATTATAAAATGAAAATACTTTCTCACTGAAAGTTTAAAACAAACTGTCAAGGTGTATCTCCCCCACTCTGAACACTAGGGTAAAGAAGTGGGGACCCTGCATGAAAGAAGAAATAACCCCCCAAGCTTATTTTACCAGCTTAGGTTAAAACTTTTCCCCCAAAACCCAAACTCTACCAGTTGGGGCTTGGAAAACGCTGCCACCACTAATTTGAGCCCCAAGACCATGGGTTAGGGTAAATTAGAACCCCTATTTTAACACACACACACCCTTTTACCTGGGAGAGATTCAAGAACAAAGACCACAAACCCTCACTAGCTGTGAGACGTGCCTGATCCAAACCAGGATCACTCCAATGGAAATAAACAGACAGTTCTTACAAGAAGGATTTTAATAAAAGAAAAAGAGAAAAGCATAAACTCCTTATACAGAAGTCAATAACTACTAAGCCTCCTAGCATCACCCAGCCCTCATTGATCCCCACCACTCCCTTGGATTTTCTCTCTCTGCTAAACTTAACAGTCTAAGGACACCGTGGATCAATTAACAAGTGATACAATTCAAGAACACACTTACTGCTGGACTTTTGGCTTTCATCGAAGATTATTGAAATGTAGAATAGAAACATAGATGTGATTCCTCCCCATAGCCAGGGGAATGCAGACAGACTCCTCCACACGAGAGAGAGAGAGAGAGAGAGAGAGAGAGAGAGAGAGAAAGCCCAAGAACAAAGTGAAAGTAACCCCTTTGTCTGCCAGGTATTAGCAGCTCCAATACATCATACCCTCTCCTGTTTCAGGTTAACTCTTCAGAGGTAAAATAGTAATTCTAAGGTACTTCATACTTATGACACAAACATTTGAAAATTGAAGTGAACTTTATACATTTGAGCCTATACATTATAATATAGTGACGTCTTGTTTTCTCTAGTGATCAGGTAGAAATAAACCCTTAAAGATGGAACACTGCTTAGTAGCAATGGCTTTTAAGATATTCCATATATCAAGTTCTGAAATGACAGAGAGCATGCAGTCTCTGAGTGAATGACTCCACCTTAAAAAGACATATGATTTGTTGCTTAAATGTTTCCAATTCCATCCATAGTCATCGGTCTGGAGTCTCTGGGTCAGCTGACTGTAGCTTTCTATTCCTCTGAATCTAAAAGTGGCATGGGATATATGCACAGATCTATCTACAAATTAACAGCAGCAGATGCCACCACAGTTGCATCATAGCCATGTGAAAGTAGAATGGACTTTGATCTTGAGTGGTCCCATGAAAATCGTCATCTTTTGGCAAGAATCAGTTTAGGCCTCTTAAATCCCTCAGTTTTGTTTTCCAACCTCAGTTGTGGTCAGACTTATGCTCTATTTCCTTTTACCTCCTTTCTATAAACCTTCTGTAAAAATATGCCTTCTTCTGAACACTGGACATGACCCCAGAATTAATGTCGTCTTATTCTTTACTTGTCCAAGACTGCAAGTTACCAGGATCATCCAAGAATCTCCTCATTTGTCACAAATCAAACCAATGGATGTTAAGAATTTTAACTTTTGACACTAAAAACATTTAGTTTCCTCTCCTTGGCTGTTTATAAAAGCCATGTTTCTGCTTTATATAACAGAGTTCTCATCACTACTCCATTGAGCATTCTTATCTTGTCACACAGACATCCTGCTGACCAAACAGGGGCCTTTGAAGATATTGAAGACCTATTACAAAGACATAGTTTATAAACAGTACTGAGCCAGACATGAAAAGAACTCTGGGTTGGGGCATAAAGTCTAGCAAAATGAAGAATAAAAGGACACCACTTTACAGTGAGTAATAACAGTATATTAGACAAGGGAGCAATAATGAGATCATTATAACTTGTACTTTAGAATTAAGGAACAAGAAAAAAAGAAAGTCCTATTTAATTTGAGTTCAGATTAAGTTGGTATTTGGACATAAAATGGTTTATATTCACTAAAGTGTTCCATTCCATTTAAGATTAAAAATTCAGGGGTGGGGGAAGAGGGAACATCAGGAAATAGAGAGATCATTTGGGATTACTATTTGATGCTAGATCTGCCTTTATAGTCGAATAGACAGTGAAGGAGCAAATTGGGTCAAAATATAAAGCCGGGGTATCGAGAGATTTTCTACATGGAAAATTTAGACAGTGAAGGAGCAAATTGGGTCAAAATATAAAGCCGGGGTATTGAGAGATTTTCTACGTGGAAAATTTATATTTATATATATAAATTTATATATTTACTGACCAGGCTGATATCAGAGAAAATGCATGTTCTTTGGTATTAATTTAAACTATAATCTTCCACAGATAAAACTGTAATGATAGTCATGACATGACGGGGAAAAAAGCAGCAGAAGAAAGAAAAGATGCCTCTCATTAAATATTAAATAAGTTCTTTGGTAAATGAGCAATCTTAGCACACACTGTGATTCCCAGCAGAGTGGGAGAGCCTATTATCAAATGTGGGGTAAAAATCTTTTTGCTTTAAAGGTATTTAAAATTCTCTGCCTAGAAGTATGTCTGGAATGAGGTTTAAAGAACAGTCTGCTTAATCGAAAAGCGATGGCCAGTCTGCCTACCTCTAGGCAGATACCCTGATTGTTTTAAACCTGTTCATCTGATCTTTACTAAGACTACATAATGATTTTTTCCCCAAGTATCAGTAGGATGTGTTCACTTCAAATTGCATAAAAATAAAAAGGGGCATACTCAAATATACATGTTCTAAATACATTACCTGTCATGCTTGTTTTCTCTTCCTTTCTTTTGTACTCAAATGCACACCTTTATGCACCTTTACTCATTGACCATATATACTGAAAAATTTCTAAGAGGGCAGGACTTCCTAATGAGTATCAAAAATATGAATGACATGCATCACTGGTTTACTTGATCCTTAAGTTAAAAGATACTTAACCTAGAAAAAAAATCTCCAATTGAAATGTCTGACAAGTAGTTTAGATGCAGCTCTTCAAAGAATGGTTCAAGCTATAGTCAGCAAAATTATTTTTAAATGTAGCAGTGTGACTTGATGGACTGAGATACAAAATTAGAAGACTTCAAAGGACTGGGAAAGGTTATAGAAAAGAGAAGGGGAACACAGATATAAAGGATTAAATAGTATGATGAACTGAGGAGGTGAAGAGGGCAATAGCACTAAAGAATGCAACTCAAAGGGAGATTTTTAATTCATAAAAGATAGAAAGCAAAATTGGGATAACAGAGAGACACTACCTGCAGACTAAAAAGTTTAATAAAGCAAATATGAAACTCTCTTTAAAAGAAGGCTGTTTGAAGATAAAGTAAGGATTGGGAGAACATTTCTATAGATCATGATCATAAGAGTTAGAAAACATGGGAGAAAATTAAAAAAAAAAAAAAAAAAAAGACCATGCAGTATAATTGTCAAGGTTGACAGCCTCCTTTCCAAACTGGAGGAGATAATGAGCACATGAAGAGAGCATTTTTAAATTCTGTTGAAAACAGATATAATAGTTGAGGAAGTAAAACCTGTTGGTGGGCTTATTAGCAATACTACTGATCAAGAACAATTTTAAGAGGAATTCAAACACTGAGAAATATTGTAGAAAACATAATTAATGGTGCAAAAGTGAAGCCAAAGATCAAACACCATAGGGAGAAGTTGTGTCATGTGGCTGCACTAAAATTGCTTTAAAAATGTGCATTTCTGATTTAAAGTTGACCAAAAATATTGCATTCAAGTACAGCTATTGAAAAATAGCCTTTCAGAATAAATTCTGAAAATAATGTCTTAATGTGAATTGGGTGTATTTAGAGATGCAGGGTGTGAGGAGGTAACCCTTTTCCCCTCCCCCCAAAAAAGAACCCTTCTCCACCATTTGATATATTAGAAATAGCTGGTTTTAATGCTGCTGAAAAGCTAAACAATGAGCATTCAGGATGTTGTAAAATCTATGACTTCTCCAATATGATGGCTGGGGGTAGTGAAAACTTGATCTGGTGATGTTTGCTGAAGGCAATAAATAGTAATGCATGGCAAGAGCCAATCCTGTGTCTTGTATAAGAGTTGGTACAATGGAAATTTCTCCTTTTGATGGGAAATCCTGGTCCCATTGAAGTCAATAGCAAAACTCTGACTTAATAGGATCAGGATTCATACTTGTTCATAACTTCAAACCTGTCCAGTTTGGACACCCTTAGTGATATTGGTTTAAATTCATACTTGTATAAAAACCAAGAACCAGACTTGTACAGTACTTGCATCCACTTCCATTGAGGGTACTTTCACCTCAGAAGAATAAAGAGTTAAAGTCATAGCAGAATTTAAAAAAAAATAAGGCTTCTTAGCTTCAAGTTAAGATCTTGAGTCAGATTTTGGAGCAGAAAATTTCAGATATGTGACCAGTCAGACAGAGGAACAAAAAGGCAGAGATAAGTCTATTTGAGATTCTGTTGTGAGCTGAAGTGTTGTATCATTATATCTTTAAAGCATAGGGATGAACATTTTAGAAAGGGAAAACAAATTCTTCAGTTATACATATATTAGTATGCTGCTGTGCCCGGCAGCAGTGAAGGTTTAAATATATATGTAACATCAGATTCAAAACTGGTGTACACTGCATGTCAATATTTCTCTTGCCATGATAGAGCTACATCAGAGCAATAAACTGAACAGGTAAAAAGCAGGACTTTTGCGATGAAACTGGAGTTTACATCAAATATTTGAAACTGTATGTTGTCTTATATATATGATTATGACATACAAGTGCTTGTGACATTTACTCATAGAAGACAGGTAATTTAAAGTGAACTCCCCTCTTAATTCATTCTTATTCAAAATACTGTCGAAGGTGAAGACCCACCTCTGAACTATGTGTTGCTAAATGTTGCTGAGGCCAAAAGCTCGGTGCCATTCAGAAAGGATTAAATATAGTTAATATGGGCATCAAGAGTTAAATATGACAGGATTTTTAAAAGGGGTATAAACCAACCTCTAGCCACTGAGAAATGATGAGGAAACTCCCCCTATCAGTATGTTGCATAGTTACCCAGTATGGGGTTTCTTGTATCTTACTCTGAAGAGTCTCATTCCGCCACTGATAGGGAGAGGACATTAGCCTAAATGGACCACTGTTCTGATACATTGCAACAATTCCTATCTTCTCTCTTCTATCTCAGTACAAGGATTATGTATCAGTCTTAACTTTGAATGTCATAGTTCTTTTTGTCATAAATCTTTTTGTGATATTGAACATCGGTGAAAGTTGTGCACCATAGATGAAGCCCTAGATCATTTTAATGATAGGGACAGCCTGTTAAGAAGGCACAGGCAGTTAGTTTTACTTGCATGATGGGTTACTGTACAGACCAACAAATAGGTAGGCACATTATTAATCAAGTCATGAATGAAGGTGGGATTTAATAGGCAAAATGTATGTTTCTGTAAATATTGTCAGGCTCTAATTATATAGTTCTATATATTTTTGTTAAAAAGAAAATGGCTGAAAAGGATAATTACTGCATAAGTACTTACAAAAAATAAAATGCTGTGTATTTTACAGAAGAATGGTTGTCTCTTTACTCCTGTGAAGAGGGGTCTGCTGCTTTGGATGGGATTTCAGTGGGTCTTTATGGTTAGTCTCATCCCACAGTATCTACTTGTGGGATTTGTAGTTCTCTCCCTTTGTGAAAGTGGGGAAAAAAATCTCTAACAGTGGCTCTAGGGATCAGGACCACCTTCTTTTTATGTCTGGTGAATTACTGAGGAAAGGACTGGAAGGCCACAACTACTTTAGGTTTCTAAACTTTTCAGTTGAGATGATTAGTTTATAAGAATGTTTGCCATCCACAAAATTACACTTGACTTTCATAAAGCTGAGGCCTAAGTCTGGGTGTATATGTGTAAGCACACTTTTGTGCCTGATTTTTATACTCATTTTCCACTGCTTCTTATCCATACCATACTAAAATAGACATTAATGTTCATAAATGCCTTATGGCCATATTCATCTGCAGTAATTGAACTCATAAAATCAGCCCTTTTCACGTGTCTCTGAGATCTCAAACCACAACATTAAAGATTTAAAAACTGCTACTCAAAGTTCCTTTTTCAGTCTTAGATATTGAACTGTTAGGTACACTAACTGATCAATGTATCATAATTTATATTTGCTGCTTAGAAAAATTGATAGGCTTGCCATTTTTGTCTGATGAAAACTACGAAATTTGTCATTTTCTTATTCTTGCTCCCATATTATCACTTTGATGCTTCCTTTATGATCTTTTGAGGTTAATGGGACTATAATATATGTCTAATGTTAAGCATGTGTTTAAATTCTTTGCTTATGGACTACTGAAATGGTGCCTAGATGTGTTTCTGATACTATTCAATCTTTATTGTGTCACCACCTTTTCTTTAAACAGAGTACCTAAACTTATAACTACTATTATAAATCACTAACTGCAGTAGTCCTTCACTTTGTATTCAAATACACTGTTGTGCTACTTTCTAAAACAAATAATTTCCACTGATTCTCATCTAACTACCAATTTTCATTCTATTTTTTTAATTCTATTTGTATCCAATCCAGTACTTTTTGAGGGTTTTGTTTTTTAATGTTCTTCATCTCTGAGTATGGATACCACAGATAATGTTGCTATTGACTATTTAACCTTCATAAAACTTGTAAATGTTAAACAGTGAATGCCATCTGCCTAACTGCTGGTTTTGTCTTAATTATTTCACATTTAGATATTTGAGAGTCTTCTGGATATGCTTTTCCATTCATTCATTGAACCTTTGCAATCTCTTAAAAATATTGCTACAAAACTGATTTTGTTAATTGTTGTTGCAATGCTACCATCTTATTCAGTTACACTTACTATCTCTACACTCTAACAAGGCTAAAATTCTAAGGAGACAGGATGGGTGAGTTAAGTGTTGTAGCCGTACTGGTCACAATAACATTTATCTCATCCACCTTGTCTGTTGAATATCCTGGGACCAACATATGTACAACAACACTGCATATATCAATAAAATTCAAGGGACACTTTCAAATATGGTCTCTAAGTTTGCATCTCCAGTCAATTGAGGGCATCAGAGAATGGGCTTTCCAAAGGAGGGCAGCTGTGCTTTATGGCCTGGAGGGGAGGAATGAGGTCAGAGCCTGTGGCACTGACCCACCCCCAGGAATATGAGGTCTGAAGGTTATAAAGGTGCAAGCCCTGGGCGTGGGAAGCCCCCTTGTTCCACACAGCAAGCTTCACCTATTGGGGCCATTATACAAGAGACCATTGGGAGATATCTGGGAACCCGACTAGGTTCAGGGGGAGTTAGCCAAGCTAATTGCTGGTGCCTCGTTGAGACAGATGCCCAGTGCAGCTACTCCATAGGGAAGCCATCCTGTGACCAGATAAATGGCCTGGTAAAGGACTTAAAGGAGGTGTTGGATAAAGGAACAGAACAGGGAAGGAAGGTTAGGGGCACCTATGATTGGTACAGCAGGGATCAAACCCCCTCCCCATTCTCATAGCGCACCTTACCATCCATCCCCCTTGTAGGAGGGTTAAGGTCCAAACCATGGGTTGGCTGGGGGGAACCTAAATGGAAAATGAAGGTGGGGCGGTGAAAGCCCCAGGTAATTATTTGAATATACATGGATTTGCCTGCACTGAACACGTTATCTGCTGGGTGGTCCCAGACATCTCTATAATAAAGTTGCAGACTGATTAAAATTCATATCACATGTATCCTGTCCTCCTTTTGGTATACCATGACAATGTACCTGAAATATGAATTACAAGCCAAAAATTAAATGTCCAGTTGAAGCCTTTTTGAAAATGCCTGTGCTTTAATTTTAACTCTTCAGTACTTTCATAACTGTGCTAGTTTATTCAAATCCCAAACCAGAGTCTGTATTCTATATCTAGATTAGTCCATCAGTATAATTAAGATCAAGTTTCAAAAATGGTTTCAGATGCTTCAGGTCCTCATTTTTTGAGTTCCCATCTTTAGAAACCTACTGTAGGGCCTGATTTTCAGTACTGCTGTCAACTCTCAACTGAGTTTGAGGTGATTATTCAAAATTGTCACCCTTACCTTCTAGTTGGAGGAATTTGCTGCTATAGAATATTTGTACCAGTTATTCCAATTATATTATATTATTAATTATTGAACATTCTCAGGTCAGCCTGTGCCCTCACTTACACTTGTGAAGCCCATTACCATCCTGCAGAAATGCACAGGTCTAACTGAGGGGACAGTTAGAAAATAGTTAGGTTGCACAGGGGTAAGAGAGATCAGAATTTTGACTCCATGTTTTTTTTATTATTATTATTACTGGTATTGATGAGGCTTGGCAAGGAAAGAACCTACTGTCTTTGTCTGCCTCCAGATTGTGGGCGTGCAGGTATCCCAAGTAGAAAAAACATAGAACAATGGAATCAAACTTAAACAATTCCAGTTCCTTCAGCCTCTCCTCATAAGTCATGTGCTCCAGGCCCCTAATCATTTTTGTTGCCCTCCTTTGGACTCTTTCCAATGTTTCCACATCTTTCTTGTAGTGTAGGCCCCAAAACTGCACACAGTACTCCAGATGAGGCCTCACCAATGTTGAATAGAGGGAAACGATCATGTCCCTTGATCTGCTGGCAATTCCCCAACTTATACAGCCCAATATACCATTAGACTTCTTGGCAACAAGGGCACACTGTTGACTCATGTTCAGATTCTCATCCACTGTAACCCCTAGGTCCTTTTCTGCAGAACTGCTGCCTAGCCATTCGGTCCCTAGTCTGTAGCAGTGGTTGGGATTCTTCCATCCTAAGTGCAGGACTCTGAACTTGTCCTTGTTGAACTGCATCAAATTTCTTTTGGCCCAATCCTCTAATTTGTCTAGATCCCTCTGTATCCTATCCCTTCCCTCCAGCGTATCTACCACTCCTCCCAGTTTAGTATCATCTGCAAACTTGCTGAGGGTGCAGTCCACACCATCTTCCAGATCATTGATAAAGATATTGAATAAAACCAGCCCCAGGACAGACCCTTCGGGCACTCCACTTGGTACTAGCTTCCAACTATATGTGGAGCCATTGATCACTACCCATTGAGCCCAACGATCCAGCCAGCTTTCCATCTACCTTATGTGGTCCATTCATCCATCCCATACTACTTTAACTTGCTGGCAAGAATACTGTGGGAGACCGTATCAAAAGCTTTGCTAAAGTCAAGGAATGTCACGTCCACTACTTTCCCCTCATCCACAGAGCCAGTTATCTCATCATAGAAGGCAATTAGGTTAGTCAGGCATGACCTGCCCTTGGTGAATCCATTCTGACTGTTCCTGATCACTTTCCTCTCCTCTAAGTGCTTCAGCATTGATTCCTTGAGGACCTGCTCCATGATTTTTCCAGGGACTGAGGTGAGGCTGACTGGCCTGTAGTTCTCTGGATCCTCCTCCATTCCTTTTTTAAAGATGGGCACTACAGTAGCCTTTTTCCAGTCATCTGGGACCTCCCCCAATTGCCATGAGTTTTCAAAGATAATGGCCAATGGCCCTGCAATCACATCCACTAACTCCTTTTAGCACAGAGGTTCTCAAACTAATTGAGACCGCGACCCCTTTCTCTCCGCTGTCGGCGCGCCACGACCCATCTGGTCCGGCGGCCAGCTGCGGCGCGACCCCTCCCACAGGCGCGGGCAGCCGGCTGGCTGGCTGCGGCTTGACTCCCCCTGGCCCCCCGTCGTGGGTGGGCGGCCGGCCTCGGCTCGATCCCCCCCGGCCACCGCCGCGGCCGGGCTTCTGGGTGCGCGCTGGCCCCAGTCCCTGCAGTGGGCGGGCTGCCGGGTATGCGCTGCCCTCCCCCCTGGCCCCGCCGCCGCGAGTCGCGGTGGCGGGAGCTCACAACCCTCCTGGGAGCACTCGGTGACCCCCCGGGGGTCGCGACCCCCAGTTTGAGAAACCCTGTTTTAGCACCTTCGGATGCAGTGCATTTAGACCCAGGGACTTGTGCTCGTCCAGTTTTTCTAAATAGTCCTGAACCACTTCTTTCTCCACAGCGGGCTGGTCACCTCCTCTCTGTGCTGCGCTGCCCAGTGCAGTTGTCTGGGTATGTCCTTTGGGTTTGTAATTTTTTTTTCTGTATTTCCTTTTAAAACAGAGGGGAAAGCATTTCCTGTGTTTTTCACTGAGATTTTTTAATCTGATCATGTAATTTCTGAGAGTGGTTTTTCAATGTCTCTGTTTCTATGAGAGAGAAGTAAGTCACAATATGCATGTTGTAGAAGGACCATAAACTCAGCGAGTTCCTTCTGTAACATAGAGTTAGAGAAGCAATTTCTCGACACCCTAAATAACTACTTTTTGGTAAAAAGGTAGTTCTCAAAGTGTACAAATGTTGATGCTTTTCATAGGACTGGAAGACCTTAAGAATCCATGGTGACTTCTAGTGTAGTCTCCTGCACTCTTGGCAGGACTAAGTATATTAGCTAGACCATCCCTGACAGGTATTTGTCTAAACTCCTCTTAAAAATCTTCAATGATGGAGATTCCACAACCTCCTTAGTCAATTTATTTCAGTGCTTAACTACCCTGACTGGAAGTTTTTCCTAATATTCAACCTAAACCTCTGTTACTACAATTTAAATCCATTGCTGCTTGTCCTATCCTCAGAGATTAAATAAAACATTTGTCTCCCTTCTTATAACAGCCTTCTATGTATCTTTACTGAGCCCATGTTCCATTGTGCACTGGTTATAAGGTGTACAGATGCTAATATGCACTAAGGAGGTTTTTGTGGGGTTTTTTTTTTGGGGGGGGGTGTCATAAGTATAAGTAGCTTACAATTACTGTTTTACCTGTAAATGGTTAACCTGAAGTAACCTGAGAGAGAGTGACATACAGGAGATGCTAATCAACCTCGGGGACAAAGAGAGTGTTTTTAGTTTTGGTTTCTCTCTCTTTCTCTCTCTCGTGCTGCCGTTTACCTGGTTTTGGGATGAACCACAACTATATCATACTCTTCATATCTTTCTATAATCTTCTAACAAGTCAAGTTCAGCAGTGAGTGAACTATATGCTTGTACTGTATCACTTGATAATTGATCCACAGTATTCTTATACTGTTAAGCTTTAGCAGAGGGAAGAATTCCCAGAGAGGGATCAGCGAGGCTTTGTGATGCAAGGGGTTTTTTCTATTGATTTCTGTACAAGGGGTTTATGCTTTTCTCTCTTTCTTTAAGTAAAATCTTCCTTATAAGACTCTGTATGATTGTTTCCATTGCATAGATCCTGGTTTGGATTGGGCACATCTCACAGAAAGTGAGGGGTTTGGTCTTTGTTTCTCAAGCTCCTCCCAGGTGAAGGGAGGAGATTTGAGGGGTGTTACAGGGGGGTTCCAATTTACCCTAACTCATGGTTTGAGGGGTTTAAATTGGTGGTGTCAGAATTTCCAAGCCCAGACATAGGAGAAGTTTGTGTTCTGGGGAACCTTTTAACCTAAGCTGGTAAAATAAGCTTGGGGGGTTATTTCTTTTTTTTCATGCAGGTCCCCACATCTTTACCCTAGAGTTCAGAGTAGGGAGGCAAACCTTGATGGGCGGGATTGGCTTTTTGATAGTAGGTATAGGATTTACATAAACACAAAGATACCTATATAAAATAGGTAACTATGCAGAAAAAGGGCCTCAAATATTTGCTATAAGAAATCTAAGCTATGCGACTCAGAATACATCTTCACGAAAGCATACTGAGTTTGTTGACTTTAAGGCCATAAAGGAGTTCATTAACTTGAGTCTATCAAATATATTATCTGAACAAGAGACTTACTGAGATAAGGTTCTGCACACATTTGAATTTTCTTATGATGATGATGACCTCCAGGATCAGATACCATGTTATTTTCTTTAAAAAAAAAAGACTCAGAGCCAAGTGTAATTAAAGAGTTCTCACTAAATGTATGATCTGGTTTCGGTAACATTATAACGCAAAATAAGTCAAGAAAAAATTGAGAAGCCTAATGCTCACTTGTGACTGAATCAACTTATCTCATCTTAACCGTATAGTATATGACATTGACAATTGGATGCAAAACTGTTCAGCACTAGGTTATCTGTTAAAATCTAGACCAGATCAGGAGTAGCTTTGAGTTGCTATTAGAACTAATCAGGAGAAAAAAATCCATGGAAAACTGTGCTCAATTTTCTTTCCCCTACTAGCTCGATTCATTATCGTTTAGTGCTGTCTCATCCCCTGGGGTTTTTAATTTTTATTTAGATTTATAAAACTTGCTCTATAAATTCTCTGGATGTATTCTCTGTCCAAAAGGTGACGGTTTTCTCAATCAGTCCTAGGTAAGACAAATAAGTATTCTGTCCAAAAACAACAACAACAACAACAACAACAACAAACACAACCCAGCCCCAAAAGCCCAATGGCACAGTAGAATGAGACCCACTGGAAGCTGGCTCCCCAGGTGAACTGCCTGCTCACCTGCCCCCATAAACAACCCTGTACTTCTATTTTCTGTGCTTCATCAACTAAAGATTATCTAATTGACACCCTTTAGGAGCAAAAGAAATAGTTACAATAAATGAATAAAGATCTCGTTTTTTGACTAACACTTTTCTATATTTCATCTCCCTATCAGATTCCATTTTAAAGGTAATGATGAACAATGGTGAATAACATTTTTATCATATTTTAAAGCCAAAATTATTGAAAGTCAGAACCCCTGGCAGTACACAAAAATACTTGTTTGCATTGCTGAGACACTGCTTGGGATAGGTGCAGCCATTTACCATGTTCTTACACAATGGAGACCCTCCTGACTGAGGCCTTTAGCTGTTGCCACCACAGGAGTTTAATAATAATCTAGAACAGAATTTCTGAAAATGTAAATGCCTTTTACAATGCCAAATGCTTGTCCCTTCCACTTGTACAAAGATGCAATGAAATTTAATTCTAGCTTTTTTAAAATGCTCATAAAAGTTTTAAAACAATAAAATTGTAATTTGGAATATATTCCCTGTGCATTTAATGGTTATCTGATTCCTGAATCTGTTTAGTTTTGTCCTTCACTATTTGAAACCCTATTTTTGCTGACTCACCAGACTCCTAATGAAATATTACTAGGAAAAGTCTCCATGTGATTTTGTTTTAATCCTTTTTAAAGTACTACCGTATCTTACATAAATGATCCATAACAATCTTACAATAGTGCTATCACAGTAGGTGTGTGGTTGTTGTGTAATGCTATAGTATCTTTAATAAGGAATGCCAGACTGGCTGGCGTAGAAAAATAGAAGCTATTTTGAACTGCACTATTTAAAAGATGAAAAAATGCTCCTAAATATCATCTCTGGAAAAACTTTTTCTTTTCTTTTTTTTTACCACTGTACATTCATACATGCAGAATGTTTAGCATTTGGTTCATCCACAATGTGGCTGAGAAAGCAGTTCTGCAGAAAACACAGCTAAGCAAACTGGAGTACTAAAAAAGGGATTAAAATTATGATGGGTTATTGTCCAACCTGGAAGTGGAATGCAATTTTGCTCATTCAGTTTTTATTACTGGGACCTAGTTTCAAATCCCATTTTGATCAAAATGACAGGATGTGATTTCAGCCGAATGACTGCTGCCCAGGTAAGAACTAAAATGGGTCCATGTGGATTAATATAGCCCCACATCCAGAGGAGAATTCAGCACAGAGATAATCAAAAATATCATTAATTCAGAGGTGTCCACACCTAGGAGGTATCATAAGTGACAGTGTTGTGCAGCACCCTGTAACAGCTGACTTTTGAATCCAATTACCATCATATTTAATTTGAGAAACCTGGAAGATTTTTACTAGTGGCTTATGGGTGGGTAGCTATCTGCAGAGTTGAACTGCATGCAGATAATTTGAAACATCCCACTCCACCTCTGAAAACATGTTTTAAAGAAAACTCTGACTTCCTATTGCTTAAGCAAGCTGCATATATGAAATATTGTCACTTAATGTTCAGTAAAAAAAAGTCTGAGAAATTAAATTTAAGAATGAATATGTGAGGGGAAATGATTGATAGAATCCAGAAGGTTCACCCTCATGATTTTTTTTTAAGGGCAAAATCAGTGACCGTACTAATCAGCCTCTGTAACTTTTTGGATTTCAATATTAATGTTCTATGAATTGGAATTGTACATATATGGCATATGTATGTAGTGCTTTAAATTTATATGACACTTTACAAAAACAGGCTAAGACATAACCCCTGCCAGAAGAGTTCACAGCCTGTATCAAACAAAATACATTAGCAGCAACATTTCAGATTGGCACTGATTTGGAAACATTAGACACAGACCAATGATGGGTCACGTTAACATCTTTGAATATGTAATGTTGTGGCAAATCCCATTTAAGGCTCAGAAACCTGGAGCTGGCTATCCCTGACCACAACACCTGGGATGGAGTGTGGGGTTTAATTAGTAGAACCAGCTGGTTAAGGAGTTGCTGATTTCCCTGTGAAGAGCAGCAGGAAGCTGGGAAGAAAGACAACTAGAGTGAGGCTGGAGTGAAAGCCTTCAATGGAGGCCTATCAAGGCACGGAATGGCTGCTAGGAGACAATAGACACCAGCAGGGTACACTGGAGTATCAGGTGGGAATTGAGAGAGCCTATAGAAATTGCAGGGAGTGAGTAGGTACCAGCATGGAACAGGCCTGGGAGAGGCTCAGTGGGCAATACTAAGAATATGGACATGCTGGAAATTTGGGAAATGACTGTGTCTATAAGGTGGAGTATTGCTGATCCAGAGACTTGTTATGATATTTTGATTCAGAGTCTGTATAAGAAGGAAACTGAGGCAGGGAATGCCTTCCGCAGAGTGACCTCAAGACACAAGGGGCACTCAGGTGGCTGCCCTCCACCTACAAGCTCTCAGGGACTCATTTATTCCATTAACTTTAATAGAACAGTGTATATCCCTGTGTTATATGGAGTTTAGCTCAATAATAAATCCCTGCATGCCAACATAGACGGGAAGGCGGAAGTGTGTAGAAAGAGAAGATTGGTGATCGATCTTTCCTGAGCCTTCCAGTGGAAATGCACTAGGACCACAGTTTCTAATGCCACCTCAGGGACGCACTAGCAGCCATTCTATGGCATGGGGTTGTAGGGTGGGAAAGGAGTTTTCATTCCTGTTGGTGCCAGGGGTTCCATTTTTGGCCTATGAAAGGGAAAGAAGGCAAAGGAAGTAATAAGGAGAGGACACAGAGAAGAGCTTAGGAAGTGAGAGGGTAAATATTAAGGAGAAAACAAAAGTACAGTTGAAATGGACAGGATTATGCAGGAAGAGTTTTAATTTCAGGACCCCAAAAGGAAAGGAAACTAATGAAGGGAGTTTAGAAAGAAACTAACATGCTTGCAGTGAGTGGTAGCAAGGGAAGGAGAGTTGCTTTTAGGTTTACTAGAGAGAAAGTAGTGAAAAACAGAAACAAGAGAAGTGGAAAACAACAAAAGTATGGATAAGATTTTTATAAGTTAAGATGGAGAGGAAGGGATGGATTTTGTTAATCATGTATAGGAAGGGGTAGCAGAACTTTACAAGAGCCAGGATACAGAGACAGGAGGATTCAGGAGATGATGACACATATATTGTGATCCTGATTATAACAGATGATACCGTGGGTCTGTGGTAGAAAAGAAAGTGGAGAGGTAGGATAGGATATATTAAGTTTAAAATGTTTATGGGGATCTAGAGGCAAGGAGGACATGCTGGGAAAATAATTGGTCATGTGTCGCTTGAGACAGGAGGGGCGAATTTGTAGACGGGTATCTTTGAGAGGCATCGGTAGAGTTATTTGAGCTAAATTTTTGTATGTATATGAGGTCACCTGAATAAAGAGTATAAAGAAAGAAATTAATTATACTATCCAAACCCTGGTCAATTCTAATAATCAATGAGAAGTCAATTAAAAATACTGGAACATTTCAGAATATTAACATATTCAATTAAAGTTAAAAATGAGCAAATTTTTAAACCATATATACTTGAAGAATGAATCTTTGCAGGTGAGGAGGTTTTTTTTTAAAAAAAATCAACTACTACCTTAATGTATCCACTAAAACTCAAGAAATAGTAAGAATTTTCTGTTACAAAGTAAATAAGAGAAGTAAATAAAATACTTTGTTTACAAAGTAAATAAGTAGTTATGATTACCGTTTTTAGTGGCACTAACCCCTGATTCAAAATGATCAGACCATTTCTTAGTACTAATATATATATATATATAGTAGTTCCAATGAGAGAAAAGAAATGGATTGAGAAATCTTGAGTTTTTTTTTAAATTAGTGTAGAATTCAGGGAGAAACATCTTCACTACTGTTTGATAAAAGGGAAAAAATATTTGGAATAGAAGATACCCTATAATGAATGTGTTTAATTTATGTATGTGTTTAGATTGAATTGAAACCTTCAATTCCTGTTCTAGCTGCTAATTCTTCAGTCTTTGGAAGACTCTTATTAATGCTTAGAAAATCTCAGTTGGCACTCATTTTAGTGTTTTCTAAAAGTTCTGCTTGTATCCTCCTCACCTCGGCAAATTAAATATGATTGTGCTGCTGATAAATTGTTATACAGAAAATGTAAAAATATTTACATGGTGGAGTCCCCACCTTTCTAACTGACTTCCAAATATTTACCTGTATTTGAGTATCTACAAGATGAACATGTTTGTGGAGTGTGTAGATGATGCACATACTTATTGACAGCAAGTGTATCATTTTATCGCAGTTATTAGTGCTGTACATGACCACGAATAATGAACATTAAGTGGTACAAATATTTTGGTTTTTGGAATCTTGAATCTTAAATTATTCTTTGCCATTGGGAATGTCAAATGGAGCAGATCTGAATGATGGTATAATTTGTTACTTTTCTAGATCTTATATGGGATGATCATGGATAATCTCTCAGACATCAGGGAGATGCTAAGGTACCTGGACTCAGTGTCATTCAGATTGTGCACATGTGTGTATGTATAGAGAACTTTTAAAAATAATCTAACAACTAAAACTAAAATAGTTTTCTAATGTGCCTGATAGTTTCATGTGTCTGGTGTAAAACTGAGGATTTGAGATTATCTTTATAAAAGATACAAACAAGAGAGAGGAATGAATCACATTAAGCAGGTGAAGAGGAGTGAGACTATGGGCTGGTCTTCACTAGGGGGGGAGATCGGCTGTAGATATGCAATTTCAGCTACATTAAGAAAGTAGCTGAAATCGGGGTCTCTACAGCCGACTTACCTGCCGTCCTCACAGCGGCAGTAGTCGGCGGCGCGATCCCCCATCGACTCCAGCTTGTGCCTTTTGGCGAGCTGGATTTCCGGAGTCGACGGGGGAGCTGCTGGTGATCGATTTATCGCGTCTTGACTAGACGCGATAAAATGATCACCAAAAGATCGATCCCTCCGTGCCATAGTGAAGACAAGCCTATCATCTGAATATAGCCCACTGTCTTCACAAATCTGTTTATCCTGCACAAGTAAAGTCAGTGGGAGCTTAGAATGTAAGATGAAGTACTAAAATCTGGACTTGACCTTCATCAAGTTTCATTGAAGGATAGCTTAATGTTAATTAGAATATCACACTTCACTATTCATCTTTCCTTCTGATATTTATAAATTGTATACAGTTTTTAAAACCCTGCTGTTTTTAAAATAAAACAAAAACAACTTAGATGAAACCATATGTCAGATTGCTAAAATAGTCAGGACTGATATTGTGCTCACCTCTATTAAACTATTGGAGTGATAGCTAACATAGCCATCAGCAAATCATCCTTTTGAAAGGGATGGAAGGTAAGAGGAAGGGAAATTATGAGGTGAACAATGGCTGGCAATTTACATGCAATTAGCTGGGCATTCTTGTCGGTATAAATATGTTGATTATTGCTGATAATTAAAAAGACAGAGTATTTGCCATGAATATGCATGTGTATTGGTTATCCCCCTTTATTTCCAATGGGACAGATCTTTGTGCTCCTATGATCCAAATTATCCTCATTTACACTGAAGTAAATAGAATTATATACCAGGGTAATCATGTTGTTTGAAATACTATTTCCTTTCCCACCACAATTAACACTATATAACCACATTCTTCAGAACAACACATGTCAAATAGTGACTTACAAAAGAGAAAATCTATACTTATGACATATATTGAGTATATCTATGCATTCCTAATGTCCCCATCACTATGGTTTTTGGGTTGCAGACCCATAAATAAGCGTATACTTCAATAAATGCATACAGGATTGTTATGTTCCCTCATCATGAGTTTCAGCTGCTATTACAATTTCTTTGTGGGTTTTTTTGTTTGTTTTTTAATGAGAAAAGACATTTATATTGAGTATATATTGTTAATATGCTAAAGTATTGAACTGTATGGTACATTGCATTTTTCTTACATCTTTGATTGCTTCCTCATTTGAAACCTGGACAAAATGATGGTGCTCTATGACCACGTTACCCTGGTGGTTTAAAATATCTCTGTCTATTTTCTCTAAACTGTTTAGCATATGGATTTTTTTTCTTTGAAAAAATTTAGTGTTTATCAAATGTGCAAGATTGACAGCAATGCAGACTGAACTGCTCTGTATGCCCATTGAATATGATGATGCAGCATGGACAACATAATTCAAGTTTACTCACTGCTGTTCTGCCTATCTTTTTTCAATGCTGATCCTGAGGGACTGTGTTTAAGTGATTTAAACTTTGTAAAGGGTGTTGAGAGCCTTGTGGATGAAATGTGTATATAAATGGAGGTCATTATCAATAAAAAGTTCAGACTCCATTCCCGTTTGGGCTCTGTGTCTCTACTAAGACTGCTAGGAAAGGCAGTAATGGTTGTCTCCATTTTTTGTGGTGCATTCTTGTGCCTTCAAGCTATGGACTAAAATATTTACTCATTTTACACAGGCACATTAAAAGTAATCAGACGATAACATTCCACAAATACTAACTATAATAGGCTTCTGAATCCTGCAAAGTCTGGGAGACAGACTGAATATGAGTCTGTTGCTGTTATGTTTATTTCTGTCTAATATCACTGCTTCTTCTGTTTTGGTCTTCAGTTGAGAAACAGGGCAGGAAGGGATGAGAGATTGGGGCAATCTATTGAAAGAGATTCTGAGGATGGGGCCTGTTGTGATAGGGTTTGTTTCTCTTTGTCTCTAGAAGACTGGTCAATTCTATTAACCACTAAATTATAGTAGTTAATAGAATGGTGTCCCACATGCCTTACTGAGATACTAAATGCTAGTGGCAACGCAGGAAGAAGCTTAAAAATTAGTCAGACAAAAACTAACAAAGACATAAGGAAAATATATTAGGTATTTATTTTAACAAAGCTCATAAGAACATAAGAAAGGCCGTACTGGGTCAGACCAAAGGTCCATCTAGCCCAGTATCCTGTCAACCGACAGTGGCTAAAGCTAGGTGCCCAGGAGTGAATGAACCTAACAGGTAATGATCAAGTGATCTCTCTCCTGTCGTCCATCACCCCCTCTGACAAACAGAGGCTAGGGACACCATTCTGTCCCCATCCTGGCTAATAGCCATTAATAGACTTAACCTCCATGAATTTATCCAGTTCTCTTTTAAACTCTGTTATAGTCCTAGCCTTCACAGCCTTCTCAGGCAAGGAGTTCCACAGGTTGACTGTGCGCTATGTGAAGAAGAACTTCCTTATATTTGTTTTAAACCTGCTGCCCACTAATTTCATTGGTTGCCCCCTAGTTCTTCTATTATGGGAACAAGTAAATAACTTTTCCTTATTCACTTACTCCACACCACTTATAATTTTATATACCTCTATCATATCCCCCCTTAGTCTCCTCTTCTCCAAGCTAAAAAGTCCTAGCCTCTTTAATCTCTCCTCATATGGGACCCGTTCCAAACCCATAATCATTTTAGTTGCCCTTCTCTGAACCTTTTCTAATGCCAGTATATCTTTTTTGAGATGAGGAGAGCATATTTGTACACAGTATTCAAGATGTGGGCGCATCATGGATTTGTATATGGGCAATAAGATATTCTCCATCTTATTCTCTATCCCTTTTTTAATGATTCCTAACATCCTGTTTGCTTTTTTGACTGCAGGTGCACACTGCATGGACATCTTCAGAGAACTATCCACGATGACTCCAAGATATTTTTCCTGATTAGTTGTAGCTAAATTAGCCCCCATCATATTGTATGTATAGTTGGGGTATTTTTTTTCTCCTAGGTGACTTAGGATCCAGCCATTCACTGGATCCTAAGAACCAGTGGGAGTTCGGTGCTTCTAAAAATCCCATTAGGTATTTCTCTTAATCTTTATGTACCAAAATACCATTCTGAATCTGCAACTAAATGACTTTTGAAAATGGGACTTTGGCTTCTAAGTGACTTAGGTGCTTGTGAAAATTCTACTTTTATTTGTCAATGTGTCTCCATACCTATTCAATAGATAATCCTCCTAGAGGACCCCCAAAATCCTAAAGACTGCTAACAACCTGGATCTGAAACTAATGCCTCTGTTGTTCACTGTAAGCCTCCACTGAAATATCACTTAGCTTTCCAGGTGTCTGTTACAGCTTTCCCCCTATTCCATTTTGTTTCTTACAGCTGTCCCCTTACTCCATTTTGTTTTTATTCTCCTCCTGTGGTCACCCCTCCCTGGCTGTTAAGTTGTTTACCAGGGCCACTGCCCTTCTCAAAAGGAGGGCCCCTTAAGTTGTTTACCAAGAGCCATTGCCCTTCACAAAGGGATGGCCACTAGTGCTGCGTGCTAAGTGGGATGACTGCCCTGTTCAAAGGGTTGGTCCTGTTATCACCTTGTTAAACCTGGGCTCGGTGTAGGGTAGGCAATGTCCAGAGCTGCAAGACCTAATGTGTTTTTGAGATCCTGGGCACGAGTCATAGGCCGCATGTGCTTTTGAGTCCTGAGGTGGGAACTCACACCTATGGTCCAGGACCCTGCCCAGGCATGTCTCTATGCTCACCTGCAATTTTTCCCTGTATCTCCTCCCCTATGACAGAAGGAGCCTATCAGGATTACTGGCAGGGAAACTGCCTCAGTTTGCCTTTAAGAACAGGCATTTTTGAAACAAACATCAGAAAGGTTCCTGCATTGCTACCTGGTCTGATCAGCCAGGGGTTCTGGGGGGTCCTTTCTCCGCTCTCATTTTATTTTTGAGCGTACCCCCGTTTTTAAACCCCCCCCCCCAACGAAGAACAAATTGCTGCCTGAGATACCTCCTGATTATCAAGACCGTGCCGAGCCCTCCTTGCTTCTTCTGATGCTGTTGCTGCTTCTGCCTTTGCTGCTGCCTTGGGGACTGGTAAGAATCCCTCTGTGAAACTTTCTATACTTTAGCTGCTGGCTCTGTTTCCCCAGCACACAGACTCAAACTAAACCTTGGTCTGTGTCTTAAAACCTCTCTTAAACTCCTTGGTCTGTATCTGTAATCTGTTTCTTGCTTTGCAGCGCCTTTGCTGCTAGAAATAAGCCTGTGCCTTCCTGGACTGTATCCTGGGCTGCCAGCTTGCAGGCACCACTAGTTAAATCCCCCTCCCCCCTTGGAGCTGTATCCTGGGCACACACCACTCTGCCCTCTGAAACTACCCCTAGTATAAGGTGCACCCATTAGGTTAGATTTTGTCTTTTAGTCTAGATAAGTTGTAATTTTATTTTGCATAGCTGTAGTTAAGTTAGGTTTAGGAAATTGCTTGCATTGTACCCTGTAAGTTAGCCTTAAAGAATTGTTGCATTGTGTTTTGTTACTTGCTAATTTGTGTAGTTTTGGTTAAGTTAAATCATAGATAAGATTTTGCTGTGTTTTGTATAATTGTCTCTCTGCTGTTTCAACTTACAGCCTGTCTTCTCTCTCTCTTTCTAGCATAAAACCCCATTGGTTACCCCTTTTCTCTCTAACACACCTCACATTTTACATTTACACCACTCAGACACATTTTTACCTAAAGTTGTTGGTTATTTAACACATTTTACCCATACTGTTAGTTGGTTATATGCTGCTGTGACACACTCTTTACATAGAAATTGTTAGCTACCTGTTACATTTATACTTCAGTGTTAATTGGTTACCAACTGTATTGTATCCCACTGTATTGTACCCCACTATTGAGACCCCCTATCCCATTTACTAAAAGAATCTCCTCCCCAATTGTCTACTTTAACAAACCCCATACCCCTCACTATTGAATTTTCCCTGTTTTTGCATTTTCTTAATAAAGTTTATTTTGCACCCCACCTGTGTGGTAATTGCTCCCCAAGATCCCATATACCTGCTGGCAGGGACACCAGGGAGTGAGAATATTTTTTTTTTGTTAGCAACTGACTTGATAACAAAGTCTGGCTAACAAGGTGCAAGGAAAAGACCATCTAAAGTCCTGGAACAGATGAGTGCATGGGTGTTGCTAAAATAATCTGCATATGTGTGGAAGGGAGAAGATTGTTAATGCAGCAATTATTCATCCTTGTAGCCAGCTTTATGGTGGGCAACCTGAGTGACAAATGCAAGGCAATTGGTACCGTATTTTTCGCCCTATTGGATGCTCCGGCCTATAAGACGCCCCCTCGTTTTTCAATAAAAAAGCCGGACAAAAAAAAAAAAAGCGCCTCGCTCTCCCGTCCCCGCCGCGCGGGTGGGCTGCCGGGAGCGTCCCGGTTCCCCCCTCCCCGCCGTGGGCGGGCTGCCGGGAGCGTCCCGGTTCCCCCCTCCCCGCCGTGGGCGGGCTGCCGGGAGCGTCGCGGGGAGGGGGGAACCGGGGCGCACATTCGCCCTATAAGACGCACCAACTTTTTCCCCCCCATTTTGGGGAAGAAAAAGTGCGTCTTATAGGGCGAAAAATACGGTATATCTGAAGTGTCTTGAATAATAAACTGATTTAACAATATAATATTGTGGCATGCAGCCAGATAGTTTTATATCTTAAATCTCAGGAGTTCCACTGGCTTACAGTATATGTTCATCTCTGAACTTTGAGTGCCCAATATAACGATGCCAGTTAGTTACAGTAAATAATGAACAAATCGCTGTCCATAACATTAAAACTGCCACATAATGGCTGTTTAGAAAGGGAAAATGTCAGTGGCTAGAGGCATAGAATTCTAATTTTTGTTTGACGAACACAGCCCTTGGCACTAATAATTCAGTAAACATTTTTTTTAGAAAGGAGCTGTCTTATTGGCGGCTAGTCTTTAATGGTTGCTTTTATAAGAAATACATTGTGATGTCATTAAATTCTACTATTTCAAATGGCTCCTTCTAATGAAGGCTCAGAAAATGAATAACTAATGAAGGCTGAGGGTAATCCCTGCACACTGTACATGAAATTCAACATGGTCAATGGAGATAATGTACACTGTTATGAATAACATAGAAAAAAATAAAACCCTCACACCAAACAGTGAAAGCTTATCGCTCATAATTCAGTTTTTATACATATTTATTAATATTGCACAGAAATATAGGGACAATGAAGAAAAATGAGGATAAACAGTTTGGGGAATTTAGAAGAAGGGCTGAAAAATAAAATGTTATTTGCAGGATACAATAGCAGAGAAAACTTTCAAGTAAAATAAAAAGAAGAGACTTGAAAGGCTCTCTTCCTTTCTCCCTCTAATTTAAGATTTGATTAACTTGCTCTTTTCAAATATATCTTTGGTTTTGACTTTCTAGCAAGAAATGTGTCAAATGTCAATGATTCACTTCTAAATTTGATATTTTTATTCACAACAAAAATCCCATACTGTACAGACCTGTGATATTTTCATTCTTTGTGCAGTGTGTGTATTGCATTGCTCATCTATGTTAGCTGCATGAGTTATGGCAGGACAGGATACTAGAGTGTGTGCTTAAGTAAATATTGAGTATATAGTATGACTTTTTCCTCCTTGATATGAAAAGAGACCCATAGCTTTGCCCTTTATATTAAAATATGTGGTACAGAGAAAATGCAAGTTATATCTCCTCTACATTTCTATAGCTAAATAGACCTTAGCTATGTCTCTTCTTTGTTCTGAACAGTCCCAAGCACTCTATCAGCACTTAACTAATAACTGGAGCCAATTGAAAAACTGTTCCCAAAAATAAATAAATTCAGAAATCAAATCTGTTTATCAGAAAATGTTGACAATTTTTCAAATACCTATAACAGTAACAATTGGATAGCAATTATAATTTAATAAATTCTGCTCATACTTAGATGATCTTTATAAAATGAGAGTGATTATACTGTATGTTATGTTAAGTTAAACTATATGTGCTTTTGCATTTTCTTTTTAAAATACTTTTGACTCTTTTGAAAATGTAAAATTCAGCTTTAAACAGAAATATAACTTAGTGGGAGTAAATTGCATCCATTCTGTTCCCCCACCTTTAAGACCCTTTCATATACCCATTGATCCCACGGAATGGTTTCTTTACATTGTCCGGGCAGTATAAAGGGGTGTTCGTGTTCATGAGACTCTGTTCCATCTTGTGGTAGTGACTAAAATAAGATTTACTATAGCTCCTTCTGCTAGTCCTAGGAGCCAACACAACTTGGAAAAGAGGGAACTGAGTTCTATTCCTTTTCATATACTTTAAACAGAAGGACATATTCATTAACATTAGAAAAGGTTCAGAGAAGGGCAACTAAAATGATTAGGGGTTTGGAAGGGGTCCCATATGAGGAGAGATTAAAGAGGCTAGGACTTTTTATCTTGGAAAAGAGGAGACTAAGGGGGGATATGATAGAGGTATATAAAATTATGAGTGGTAAGGAGAAAGTGAATAAGGAAAAGTTATTTACTTGTTCCCATAATAGAAGAACTAGGGGCCACCCAATGAAATTAGTGGGCAGCAGGTTTAAAACAAATAAAAGGAAGTTCTTCACACAGCACACAGTCAAACTGTGGAACTCCTTGCCTGAGGAGGCTGTGAAGGCTAGGACTATAACACGGTTTAAAAGAGAACTGGATAAATTCATGGAGGTTAAGTCTATTAATGGCTATTAGACAGGATGAATAAGAAATGGTGTCCCTAGCCCCTGTTTGACAGAGGGGGGTGATGGACGACAGGAGAGAGAGCACTTGATCATTACCTGTTAGGTTCACTCACTCTGGGGCACCTGGCATTGGCCACTGTCAGTAGACAGGATACTGGACTAGATGAACCGTTGGTCTGACCCAGCATGGCCTTTCTTATGTTTTTATGTTCTTATGTACTACTACATGCTGCTGTAGGGATGCCTAACAACTCTAAAACCATCTTAACCAGCAGGACTGGCCTACAACATTTTGGCCTCTGAAGCGTTGAACTTAAACGATGCCCCTATTCCCCCTTGCTTGGGGGAGGGGGGGACACTTTTAAAAGTCTAAATTCCACCTTCTTCCTGTTCTTCTCCTCTCATGGTACTGCTCTCCTACCAACCCCAATAAAGGAGAACTAACCACTTAAAATTCCTTGTTCAAAAATTTTAAATAACACTTAACTTCCAAATACCTGAGCAGCACATGTAACTTTTCTTGTCTGCATAGTAAACACTGACATTTTTATCTGTTTGAATAATGAAAGGGGTGCTTTCTGTGCCTTCTGGGATGCAAGAATTTGAACTGGTTCCTGAAGGTCCACAGTCTGTGCTAACCATCTCAATAGAGCATGAGCTGCAAGGCCAAAAACCAGCTTCTCCTGTGTCATTGTGGAGCGTAGATTTGTTTTTATTAACTTCAGCTTGGAGAAGTTGTGTTTTCCACTGACAACTGTTACAGGAAGTGTTAGAAGTATGCCCAGGACAACAAAAATATTTGAAAAGAGGGTGGTCATCTTATTTGTGCACATATGTTCCAAAACAATCTTTGGAGTTGATTCTGATGAAATGTATCTTGAAAGGTGGCTGCCTCAGTTCGCCTCATGGTAAGTCCAGCCCTGTTAACCAGCTGGTTACACCAGTTTTATGGCTGCTTTGCATTGCTGAAGCAGTAAAAAGCAACTAGAGCATACCAGCAAATCTGGATCAGAATTTAAATTCCAACTGCAAGAAATAATTCTGCCTTTAGTTGTATTTTTGAATACCTATTTAAGACCGTGGGATGACACAAACATAACTAAAAACAAAATATGAAGACAATGGAGGTTGCACAGGTATTTTTAGATCTATAATTTGGTTCTCAATCTCCTCCCAACCCCAAAAAAGAATTCCAAATCACTCAAAACACAGAACTATCATGGAGGTGAGAACTGGATAAATTGTTCACAATGGATACTGGGAATTTTACTAATTTCTGGTATGTTAAATCATTTAACAACTTGTTTATCAAATGTATGTCAGAGTATGGAATGTTAACAAACCATTGCTTTGAATACTTGCTTTTCATTGTGATTGGTCACTTCAGTCATATGGTGGTTTCTGCTCCCTGACTGGATGATTCACAACCTCCTAGAATATTTTCAAGATGGCCACACAAACATTTCCATTACTAGTATTCATGCAAACCAGTATACACCAGTAATTTTGTGTACAGTAATATTTTGATTTGTATATATATCCATCTTTGGGATACAATAATAAGGCACTTTATTTGTGCTTGTATACTCAATTTACATGCACAAATCTGAGTTTTTCTCCATGTCAAAACTTGGGAAACAAGTTGGTGCAGTTTTAGAAGTATTTTTGGAAATGTAGCCCCTCTCCCTATTTCCCCATCCATGTAAGAGACAATTGCAGCATTTTTGACCTTTTACTCCTATAGGACCATTTTTAGAACTGGAATACTACTTTTTAAAGTGACCAGAGAGTTTGCATTTTCTGTTTTATTTGTTTTGTTTTTGTTTTGCCTGATGTGCAAACTTGCGTCTACCTGTCTGCCAATCAATTTCAGTGTTGACCTGCAGCAAAACCTTCACTGATCTGAGACTCCTAATCAATTCAAACTGTGCTAGATAAATAATGGAATCATTTCCTTGTATCATAACTCTTTCCTAAATTCTTATACATATTTATTCAGTATTTTTATTATCTAATATTTAGTCCAAGTGAACATACGCTTGAATACTGAGCAGAAAATATGTAAAGAAGTATTCCCTCTGTAGAACTGTGGAAATATTAATTTTCTGTGAAATGAATATTCCAGATGTTTGGAGGAACATGAGAGCAGAGTGAAAGAATTAAATTCAGTAATGATGTACCATTTAGCTTTGACTGGTTATGAGAGGTCTAAATGTCAGAACCATCATCTTCTGTGCTGTCTCACAGATGAGATTCCAACTCCACTGGGGCTTCATGGCTCTGTCACTATGCAGAGAAGTTCTGCAACCATTAGGACAGGTTTTTGTTTTGTTTTATTCCAAAAGATTCATTTGCCATGTTTATCCCAAATAAGAGAATAAATTGATGTCATATTTGTAAAGGAAAAAAAATGACTGATTCATTGTTCTAGATTGTTTAATCATCACTGATCCATAGAAAACAAATAAAAGTAATAGAGAATCTGGTTTGTCATATACATGACATATGAACATTAGTCAAGGTAATCAACATACATAAATCATTCTTTGCTACTACACATCTGCAAAGTATTTACACGGTGATAAAAAAGACAATGTTTGCTTATGGCATCTAAAGCCGCAAAACATTAATATTTTATCATTCCTTCTTTATGAGAAAAAATCAAAATATATGAGTTCGCTAAGCAGAATTATACTAATTCTGAGTGATGAGAAGTGCACCAGCTCCAAACGAACTCCTGAGTTACATGGATTGTCCAAAATGTAAAATAAAACGCATTTTTGATAATAAGCAATTATCTTTTTTTCCTCTGAAGTATGACATTTCACCATGTAACTGCACAGGAAATTAAAACTCTTTTCACAGGTTTAATAATAGATGAGATATAGGCTTTGAAATAATTGTTTTTATTGAGTTCTGTCATTCCCTAGCACAGCATGCAAGCTGTGGTTCACAACTTGTACTTCTGTCAGCTCCGAGATGGTTTAGAAACCAGCAATAAAGGGTTCCATTTGGAGCCCCCCAGGAAACAAACAGGTGTCAGAAACAAAAGCAAATTTCCAACATTTTTCTATTCATTTGGAGTGCTTTTTTCAGTCATATTTGCTTGCCTGACTGACTGAGTTCAGTGCAGCATCATACTTCTTGTGCCAAATTTCTAATGAGCATGCCTCTATAGTCCTGTATCATCATGTGGCAGCCCCTATCTGTTTTCATACCTATCGATCAGATTCTGTTTCCATGTAAAAGGATATTTTAAAATTTTTATGTAGTGCCTAGAGGAATGCAAGTGTGCATTAATATCACATCTTATTAGATATGGGCCCCCATCAGAGCAACCCCAAACTGGGGTTGTTGAACACTGTATCTGGATCTTAATGTTGCAAATGGAACCACAGAAATGTAGGGCTGAAAGGGGACTCTAGAAGTCTCTAGAGGTTCCCTTCCAGAGGGCGTTATCGAGTCCCTCCCTCTGCAACGTGACAGGAGCAAGTAAATGTAGACCATCCCTGACAGGTGTTTGTCCAGCCTGTTTTTAAAAACCTCCACTGATGTATCTTCAATACAAGTTGAATCAGAACATCAGATCCAAACTTTCAAGATACAGATCAAGAGTTGGATTCTGGACCTAATTCACTATAATATTACTCCAGTATCACAATGTTGTAATTGCATTTAAGTTATATCCATCTAAAAGTAGAGTATCAGGGGGTAGCCATGTTTGTCTGTATCAATAAAAATGACAAGGAGTCCGGTGGCACCTTAAAGACTACCAGATTTATTTGGGCATAAGTTTTTGTGAGTAAAAAACCCACTTCTTCAGATGCATGCTTCTAAGAAATTTTTTTTTTTTTTAACCCATACAAGCTTATACTCAAATAAATCTATTAGTCTTTAAGGTGCCACTGGACTTGTGGTTTTATCCCCTTAAAAGTAGAGTAACATAGTAATGAATCAGGGACCAAATGAAAGCCCGTCCTATCTACTATTGGTGGGCTAAGTCTTGCAGTCTGTATAATTTTTCAGTAAGGACAACACTCTCATTTAAGTAGAGGTAACAAAGGTTACCTCTGCTATTCCAGACTAACACGGCTACCTCTCTGATTCTTCTCATTTAAGTAGTGAGCTTTGCTTGAGTGTGCCTGGCATGAGGATGACAGGCTCTGCTCCTGTATATAAAGAAATTAGAAAGACTTTTATTCCTACTATTGGATGAATGTGCTGTAAATTATAGCATAAAGTTTGTATGTTTGTTGGGCAGGAATTTGAAAAGCCAGTTTTACACATTTGTCAGGAGTGATGGCTTTTGTTTTCCCGTTGCTTTCATTTACTGGTTTGAAAATAAAAGTTGCTTAGCGGATGATGTTGATTCAGAAGCAGAGAAATGAAAATCAGTAAAACTTGTGAGGAAGAATCAGAGGTGGGGTGGACTGAGATTGGTGTTCCTTGGTAACCCTCAGTAGGTAAGCATTTAAACAGCAGAAAGTGAATGAGTCTGAATCTCCCCTCTGGTTTTACAGGGACACTATTGACCTCAAGAGTGTTACTTTTTGCTCTACAGTTGGTGTAAGATGGGAATCAGGCTGTGTTTGTTTGTTTTTTGTTGTTTTGTTTTCCTCAGTATCAGTGAAAGGTGGAACACAGAAAAGCCATTCTTTGAAAACTCGGTAGCATGATGTGCTGTACAGAAACCATTGTGTCTCTTGAGTGCTATCACTGATAATGTAGTGAACCCCTTTGGCTTTCTAATGCTGGGCCCAGCTGTGCAAGGGGCCAAGCACTCTCAACTCCCATTGGCTTAAATGGGAGATCAGTGTGTTCTATTCTCCCAGGAGTTGCTCAGCATCTTGCAAGATCTAGCTTTGCCAGTACAGTGGGCAGTGGTACCATATGCTCTAATTAGAAACAAGAAACAACATGATACAGCAAAAAAGCTTCCTCTAGGAACTTCTCAAGCAAAAGCAGGATTATACTCTGGTCAGCATATAACTATGCTGTATAACTATCTCTAATACACACTACTCATGTAGTCACATGCTTGTAACATCTATTAATCATTTATTAATGCTTTATAAGCCATTTATAAATTTACCCTTACTATAAAGTGAGACCCACATTTGTATAACATCATACAAGTATGATGTGATGGAAGTAGAACTGATATGTAATGTTGTTTTGAATACTTTAGGAGATATTACACAATAATCTAAGACTACTGAATGGTAACAATTTTATTAACACTTTATGTAACTTGATTAATAAGGGGAAGTTTTGTATATTGGCTTAAGACTGCTGTGTATGAATGTATATATGGACAGCAGGGCTTGGGAGACCTAGAGGGTCCCTTCTAGTTCATGTCTTATGTTCCTAAAATCTCATGCTTCAGGGTTTCAGATGGTCACCTGTAGGGGTCAGAAAGGGATATTTTTCTCACCAGTGTATTCTGGGTTTTTGTTTTATTTTCTTCCTCTGAAACCTCAGAGATAACCACAGCTGGAGATGAGACACTGGATGTAGTGAGCCTGGTCTCTGAAGCGGTACTGAGAATTCTCTTTCTAAGGTGCTTGGCTAGCTGGTTCTTATTCATATGTTCCAAGTCCAACTTATCCCACATGTAGAGTCACAAAGGAATTTTCCTGCAGGTATGATTGAGAGTGATCTTTAGGAGGGGATGGTTCTCCTTCAACATGCGGTGCAGATCACTTGCCAGGATCATCTGGATCACTTAATCAGTTCCCTGCTATTACAGGAGCCTCAGGCAATGGTACACTTCAGGCTTCTCCTGTTCTCTGTCTGTGGCACACAATAGTTTAGTGTCCTGGGGGCTGTAGTACTTTTTGTCTCCTTCAGGTTGTTTGATTTAGCATGTGGGTGACCTATGATATACATGAGATTAAACTAGATGATATGGTGGTCTTTTTCTGGCTTTTAATTCTATCACACTGAATTTGGAATAAATGTGGCAGACAGATCATGAGTTGCATTGACTAAAATAATGTACAGTGGTCCTACATATTGGTTTGAGTGCTTGTGTGACTACCACCATTGTTCTGGTCAAGGGTTATACCCCTTTCTGAGATCACATATCTTAAACAAGAATCTGTCTAGCATGACACTTACAAGCATTCCTTTTCAGTACAGCCTTATCTACACATTCAACCACATGTTTCAAATTTTTTTTATGGTGTGTCAGAGTTTATGTACATTTTAATAGCATCCAGATAACTGAACCCCAAACTGGCCTTTCAACATCAGTGACATTAACAATCTTTAGGCTTAAATCTGTAAAAAAGAGACCATTAGCAGTTTCAAATTTGAGATCCGAAAACACTACAGATATACAAGTGTCACCAGTGTATTAAGGCAGCAAAGCATAGGGATTGCTTTCTTCAAATAAGTCACAAAGCACAGATGAGATTTTTTAAGCTGTGCACTCTGAAAACATTGTAGGTAAATAGATTGTCAGGATTGACACACCTAAATCAGTATCTAGCATCAGTTTATTGGAGTGTGTATTTTCCCCAGAGATTCAAATGTCAAGGTAGTAAAGTATTTTATGAACAGGTTTAGGTGAACTGCAGTTATCTACACTAAGGACTATTAATGCCAAGGGGCAGTAACTTCTTGTAACTGATTTCTGTGGTGAGAACTTGAGGGATATTTAAACAAAATCTCATATTTTTTCCCTACATTGATGACTGTGAACATCTTTTTCAGAGAAGCCTACATTGCTAGGTACATCAAGCATAACTGTTGCAATAGAAGTGGCTAGCAATCATGATGCTTACTAAATATATGAACCCTACTGTGTTTGACTATTCCAGTCTGAAGCTGGTCTTGGAGACTGCAATGTTAATTTAGGGTTTGAATATAGTGCACAATAGCCTGAGCAATTCCTTGTCCACTGCTATGATTCATGCAGTTAATGTAACTATGCACAGATTTCTGAAAAGTGGTGTCCATTTCAAGTAGTACTCACACTCAAGTATAGCTACAGTATAATTTCCCACTCATCCCACCTTCGGTAGCCATACAATGATCAGGGAGTGTGTAAAGGGTCTTAACCTTTACACACTCCCAGGTAAGGGCTGGATAGCAGCCTGTGCACTTGGAGAGGTTCAAAGGGCACTAACAAGTTGCTCCTTACCGAAAGAAACTCTTCTGTGGGAGGGAAGAAGGAGGTGAAGCTGTTGTTCCCCTCTATAGCAAGAGAGAGGCACAACTTAATGGGTGTAGCAAATTACTCCCCCAGAAGAGGCAGGAATATTGAGGTGTCCTCGTCCCTCCCTGAAGAATACCTGCTGATGTTCACCCTTCGTTGGAACAGGCAGCGCAGCACCAACTCAAAAAATGATAGAGAATTTTCACTTTAAAAAATTAGGAATCACTTTGTTCCACAGGTTTTAGTTCAGTTCAGATTTTTTATATGGACATTTTTATTTAAAAAATTCTGCTTTTAAATGTTCAGATTTTTACCTTCCCCTTACTCCCCTCCCACCACTCATTTTCCCACTTTTCTTCCCTTGCCGTTTGGCATGGGCTGAGGATGAAAAAAGGGGGGATAAAGAGGGATTATCCCCCCCCCCC
This sequence comes from Sternotherus odoratus, assembly GCA_032164245.1. Lineage (NCBI taxonomy): Eukaryota > Metazoa > Chordata > Testudines > Kinosternidae > Sternotherus > Sternotherus odoratus. Next base: position 40,269,584 of record JAVMKO010000004.1, read on the forward strand.
AAAAAAATTAAAACTGCTTTAGCTGGAGCTAACATTCAATATGATATGCTGCAAAATTAGGAGTAATTCAATTGAAACCAATAGACTTGATCATTGGGTACTGCCAAGGTGCTCACTGCATAGCACCTAAAAGATAGATAGAAAGTGCCTGTAATCCACAATTTTGTTTCCCAATCCTGGAAATAGCATAATTAATGGAAGGCCCAGGCTATCAGTAATGGTCCTCTAAAGAACCATGCCAATAACTGGTGATGTCGAGGGCAAAGACTAGGTGGCATAGAACTGATGTTGGCTTTCATATCAGTGGAATTCTAAGTTGCCCCATTACAGTAGTTTTCTAGCTTTTAATTTGCTGCCAGAGTAGCAAGAAGCAACTGCAAACGAAGGTCGAGGATTTGGCCCAGTGGAACCACCAGCTGTGAGTGGAGAATCAGGCAAATAATTTTGAACCTCATTAGTGTCCTCTGGCTAGTTTATTCCAACAGCAACTATAATCAGTGTGTAATGTCAGTTCTACTCTTTTGTGATGGCCGATGTTATCTGCAGATGTGACATGATTTAGGTCTGTGCAGTAGCTTTGAAATAAAATTATTTCTAACAGAAGAATGTCCCTATGCAGCAGAGAATGAGACCAGAATTTCCAACATACAATTCTGGAACCTTAATGTTTCATCTGTCGTGCAACAAGGATGGTTGTGGGTTTTTTTTTTTTTTTTCCTGCAAGATCTCAGTGGTATTGTGAGTTCACCCTACATGGCAGTAATCTCCTGAAGGAGAAGATAACTCTATAACTATTTTGGTTACAGTTCTTGGGGCAGAGGGGAAATCTCCAAGTAAACAGTAATAAAATGAATACATTAATTTTGTAAAAGTATTTCCATTAAAAACTGCAACCACACTTTAAGTGTGGCCATAGTTTGAGGCTTTTTATAGAAACTGTAAGCTCTTGGTATTTTGTCTTGCTTTTCACTGTATGTATATTTATATTAATACAATAATTTCAAAGAAAGGGTCAGCTAGGGTCACACAGTGAACTGCAGGATGAAACACAGAGCTTTATCTAGAGAAGTTCACAACATAATTAAATGACAGTTGTATTTAAAACAATGAAAATATGTTCTACTGTAAAGTCACAATGCAAACTATTATATATTTGTTTTATAGTAAAGGCCCAAATCATGATCAAAGCCTTATTAGTCTGGATCCTGGATGGATATAAAATCAAAGCCAGTCCCTGGTCTGAAGATATTATAATCTGAGATCCAGATCTTGACATTACCATTCCTCATGGTGAATAGTGCTTTACACATTGAAATCAATGGATCATTTCCAAATCAATGGGAAAGTATTCCACTGAGAGCAAAGGGAGCAAAAGAATCTGGTCCTAAATTAGAAAATTCACCTAAACTACTTAATGAAACTATGCCAAGATTTAGTCTAATACAAAGGTAGAATATAGTTTAAAAAACATTTTAAATTAAGGAATGAAAAAGGTGTATACAAAAAAGGATTTCATTTTCATTGCCATCTTTACTCGTAGTGTCACACCAACCAAATCAGTTCACCTAGAACTGCTAAATTTGCCAAAGATATTCCTAGACAAAATGCATCTACTATATATAGCTCCAAATTCCTATGTCAAGATGACAAAAATAATAAAAGATCAAGGCAATAAAACTGTAAACCTACAGAAATCATTTTATAGAGGTGTGCAATGGTCTTACCATTTCTCAAATAAAATAATGCTATGTGTGGAGCCGGCTTATGAAGCCTCTCAGTAACTGTACAGAGGACCTCTGGTGTAGAAGGCATGAATGAAGGGTGGAAACAAATTTTAAATGAGTTTCACGTGATAAGGTCACTAAATATATACAAATTGAGAGAGAGAAAAACAGAGGTTTCAGTACTGTGGCCCCTCAGCCCATTAAGATTATACAGGTGCACAGAAGTGCCTGGAATTTGAACTGGCAAATTTTACTTTTGGTCATTGCTCACATCAATTCTTTGAGCAAAACAATTTTAATGATTTAGACTAAATTCTGCAGGTGCAAATCTGGAATAATGTAATTGGTTTCAATTAGCCTCTTGACCCATAATTGGCAAATGGCTTCTGAAGTCTCTTCTGCTTCTGTGGGTGTTTTCATTTTCTCTCTCTCTTTCTCTCTCTCTCTCAAGTTCTCAAAATATAGTTCAAATTTTCAATATCTTGCACATGTTCTGGAGTCTGGAAGCAAAACATATAAAATAAGATTAGAAATTAAGTGCACATTTTAAAAAAAGTAAGGGTAATCAACCATAGGAACAATTTACATAGGGATGCAATGAATTGTCTCTAACTTGTAGTCTTTAAATCAAGACTGGATACAATTCTGTAGAATATGTTGTAGTGCATCCAGAAGTTAGAGGCTTGACACAAAAATCACCTGGGTAATTCTATGGCCTCTGTTGCATAGGTCAGACTAGATGAGTAAGGTAATATATTTTATTGGACCAACTTCTGTTGGTGGGAGAGACGTGCTCTGGAGCTTGCAAGGATCACACAGCTGGATGGTTCTGCACAACTGCCAGAGGCTGATGTTACCACAAAGCTACAACATATTATATACAAGATTTTGGTGGCAGTGGACTAGTAAAATGGTTACCCTATTTTTAAAAGGTGTGGATGGCGAGAGCACGAAGAATTCAGTTTATTAATTAACCCTACAGCATAGGCCTAGCACTCCTATGAAGTCAGTGCAGCTATTTTATATACAACAGATGTAACTGATTGGTCCAGTAGGTTGATTTTATCCCATTTATTTTAATGCAGTTCTACCGGGAATAAATTTGGTCTGCTCTCTTGTATAAGTATTTCTCTGGAGAATTTCTGTCTGAATTCTGGCTAAATTCTCAACAAAAACACTTTTTAAATACTTCACTTTAATTATGTATTTATTTATGTATCTGTCTGCTGTTGGCCTGGCAGCCTCATGTGCAGTTCCTGTAAAGTGATGATTTACAGTTCTCGTACTCTGAGTATTTGTGCATGGTCCTTAGGGGCTCAGTAAGTAAGACTCTACATAGTATACACAATTTATAAGGCTGTGGCGACTAGTGTCTGAGAACTTGAACTCACTAAATAGAGGGCTTATTGTCTGAATAATTCTATGATACATTTAAAAACCAGAGGGTTTTTTGGGGTAAATATAAATAAGTATTCTTATTTCTGCCTGCTTGCTATCTGCTACTATATTATTAACTCTATGAATATTATTTGTGTCACATTTACTTGTGTAATCTTAGGGTTGAATAAGACCCATCTATGCTACCTGCACAATTAGATCAGGTGACCTAGTTGTAATTTGGTTGCAGAATGCTTAGCAGGGAAGGTAATTAGCAAATATATATTTCCAACTGTTTTTCAAAGATTGTGACAAATATGAACTGCACAAACACCCTTTCTATTCTAAACTCCTAGTCCTCTTTGTACATTATGATAATGAGTGCAGCAGAATATCTTTTTACATTAGAATATCTTAGAATAATATACATAAAGAAGGCAATATTTAAATAATCCTTAAATCCCATTGAAACCTCTCCCCCCTCCAAAAAATAGTGGTTTTGCAAAGTGAAATCTCTGTTTTTCCCATGTCTACCAAATGTCCATGTGTTTAAATGGTATCAGGCAAAACTGTGACTGTTTGGGAGTTTTGTTTTACAAAACAAACCAAAACCAGAGATGTTTTGGGGATGGCACCATTTTAATCTGAAACTTTCCTGCCTCCTAAAGTTCTGGAAAGAGGAGTGCAATTATAGTCTTGTACCTTAGCCACCTCTATATTCTGCAAAATTTAAACAAGAAATCCCCCACATCCCTTTGATCTTTGAAAGAAAAACCTTTTTTTTATAAATACATTTGTTTGTTTAAAGGGTAAATGAGTTCTATATTTGGTGTTGAGTAATACTATTCATGTGGGCTCCACCATGAGAAGAAGGATGTTTCAGTGAGCAGTAGCCTGGCATTTATTTGAACCAGGAAGTATTATTTCCTGTGCTAAAGACTTCCTGTGTGTTTTTGGAAAACTCACTTTAAGGTATGTCTACTTTGGAGTTGGAGATATAATTTCTAGCTAGATTGACATAGCCCCACTAGCTCTGATTGAGCTATAATGCTTAAAATAGTGGTGCAGTGATGGCTATGCTCCTGGCAGCATAACCGGCTACCTCATGTACAATCCGGTCTTAAACCGCAGGGACTTAGCCCATCCCACCACTCCCCATGCAGCCACGGCTACACTGCCATTTTTAGTGTTCTAGGTGGATGAGAGCTAATGCAGCTATGTCTATCCAAGATGGAAATTATATCTTTAGCTCCAATGCAGACATACCCTTAGTCATCAAGGCCCAGATCCTCAAAGGGACTTAGGAGCCTAAATACCTTAGAGGATATGGGCATCAGTTTTACATCTGTAAAAAGAGGATAATATTACTTCCCTACCTAACAGAGGTGTTGAGGATAAATATTTTTTTAAAATGTGAGGTGTTCAGATACTTAGGTATTTATAAGCCCCATTACCAAAGAGAGCAGGAGGATTGAAAACCCTTAAGCCATAACTATAATATACATTTTAACTGTGTTGTGATGAAGACAGAAAAAAAAAAACCCCTCTCCTCCAAACCTCCCCCCAAACCTGTGCTGCAACTTTTCTTTGACAAAGTTTTATCAAAAGTAAAGATGGCACCTTAACCCATGATTACACATCTGTATTCCATATTCAACGTTTATTTTTTTTAAAAAAAAATCTGTCTTGATAGACTGATAAATTACATCTATGAAATCATAAATCATTGAATAGTGTGTAATATGCATTATACAGCCTATTACATTTAAATGTAAGGAGTTTAAAAAAAAACAAAATCAATCACCTCTTTTTCTTCCTTTTAGTGCACAATTGTCATAATGCAAAAGGAAAAAAAAAACAATAATTTTATCTTAAGGCATTTTATGGAAATGTATATAAATATGTACTGAATATGTACTGAAAGCACATATTCCATTTCAATATAACACCCAATAGATACCTCAATCAACTTGATTCTCCAGTCAGAAGTGCATGAAAATTTACATTGTGAATATTACTATGAAAGATTTCCACTACTGATGGTAGAAACCAAAACTCAATAATAATAATAATAATTACTAGAAAAATACCTTTTACAAGTACATATTACAAGATAATGAAGAGAATAATAAAGGCAAAAGAAGGATTTTTCCTATTGAAAATCTGTCTAATTAGAAGAGAGGGCATAAATCATAACCTTTTAATCCTCTCTCCCGTACCACCACTGCCCTAGAACAGTGGGGGGGGGGGGGGAGGAGGGAAATTTTGTATGATTCAGATAAAAATGGAGCTCAGTTTAATTTAGTTTTATAAATCAAACCTCTCCCCTCCCCTTCTTTCCTCCTATTTTCCTCCCCCAAAAGTTCCTTTCCTATTACAGGTGCCCATATAAATTTTATAAAGATATCAGTATAATTTGGAAGTTTGATTTCCCATTGTCACACATTTCCTGCTAGACAGCTTTGATGACTACATGTAATTAATTACTTTTCTTTAGTTTACATTGTGCTAATCAAATTGTGTTGGGTTAAAAAGTTGCCTTGTCCCAACTTTCTATTCATTAACAGTGCAGGCTTTGGAGGATGACCATGAATTTAGAACAGCAAGGATATTTGTACATGTTCTCACATCTGCTGCAATCTTTGCAACACAAATATATCTGTTATCTTAGGGTGCTTTTTTCATACTGTCCCTATCTTCAGGGGATGCTATCAGACTCTTCCTGGCTATCTTATCTGTAACATAAATAAAATCATAGATGAAAAATCACATACAAAATGGTCATACTACTATACTAGCACTAAAATGGTTTGTGATGTGTCTGGAACTCAGGATTGAGGTTACCTTTTGTTACATTGTATAATAAATACAATATCTAAAATTCCATATGCTCTTAACTAAAACAACAAGCAAAATCACTTTACTGCAACAGATCTTGCTTCAGCCTCTGTAATCCGTGAAAGTTTCAATTACCTGTCTAACTAGTGTAGGGTGACTCTATACACAGAACAGGATAGACACACACACACAGCCTTTTGCTGAAATGCATATTATCCATACACATTATTCTGAAGCCACAGCCATAAGTATTAATACTTTTCACTGTCAGGCAAACGTACTGTGGAGGCATGGTCCAGATTTATGTGAAACTTGGCAATTTTAATTCATAGTGTTTAACTATTGTTTTCAATTCAAGTATGTTTGCAAAGCAGGAGTTTTGCATGAGTTTTGTGTTCGAACCCAATTCAAAGTGAAACTCAACTGAACTGATTATGTTTCACCTACTTTAGTGCCTTGCCATGCAAAAGTCATTTCTCAGGGTACCAAAGGAAAACAATAAATCTGCCCATATTAAGTCACAAATTGAGCCAGATCTGCCTGTAAAAGTTTGCAAACATTAGTAAATCTTACAACCTACCTGTACAGGCCTGAAGAAGAGTTATGTATAGCACCACTCAAACACAAATAAAATCCTAGCTACCAGATAGGAAATTCAACTAACAATAAATGCATGGTAGGGCTTGGCTACTAGTTGGCAAATAAAACAGATGAATACTGAAATGTCTAGATTTCTGAACTGACATCATTTCTGGAAATAGGGGCTGAAAGCATCTATAATTGCAGAAGGGTGAGGGGTTCACCTTGAAGTTTCAAATGCCATTTCCTGTGCTGGGAGGAGGAAGGAAATGTGAGGGCTAGGATCTAGCAGCTTGAGGAAGGAGGGAAGAGGTTTTTCACCACCACCATCATTTACTGAACTGTAGCTCCATCAGATACATGAAAATTCAGAGAGATCCATTCCACTACTTCTAAAACATATTATTGTCCTTCCCTGCTACTGATGTCTGCAAAGAATAACTTGGTCAACTACTGAGGGAAATTATCAATGCCTTTTTCAGAAAGCGCAATTGGCCAACTAAAGAATGCAGTGAAAAGGAATTCTCTTGCCCCCCCCCAATAATTTTAACAGATCTTTGATTTTTGCCCAACCTTTCTTTTATTCTTATTCTCACTTACTTTTACTAACTTTTTCCTATAAATGACAAGCATCACCTGAGAAGTCAATCATGTTGTACGTGTTTAACTCTTTCTAAAAGACTCAGAAATTGGAAGGAATAAGCCCTAAGTGAGTAAAAATGATTGTGTTTGCCACTTGATGTTTTCCAAGTTTCCACTGCTTGTTATATATAATATAACTTTTCCAGCAAGCATCTAAATTTCATATTCCACAAATAAAAACATTATATATAAATGTTCTTATTTGTGGAATATGAAATTTTGATGCTTGCAGGAAAAGTAATTTATTATTCAATAGAATTTGTCCAGACTAGTGTGTAGCAATTTTTTCAGATGGAGCAATCTAATAAGAACTGAAACATTGACATCTTTTTCATTAGGTGAAAATGTCACTGCTCAGTTCTGGATGTGAAGCATGTTTGGTTGGAAGTGCTAATAAGCAGGAAGTAGGTACTGGATTTTTTAGTTATACTCTAACTCTTTATATGAAAGGGTTATGGAGTTCAGAAATGTTGGCTGTCAAAAGCTCCTGGAGTTAGTATTCCACATTTATCCTTTATTTTGATTGACACATGTTGGAGGTTCTATAAATAAATAAATAGATATTTTTTTCAAGGTTCGTTTGGTGTTAAGACCAACATAGGCTTTGCCAGAATGTTTGAGGGAAATTACCTTTGCTTATGAGTAAGTAATGCTAAACTCTTTGAACATGTTGATAGAGATGTTCACTGTAGCTTCCTTGCCTCAGAATGGCTGCTGTATTCTGCATCTCAAAGAACTATAGTCAGGAAAGAGGTCTTTTGTGCAACATGCTTAAACTATTTTAATTTTTTTATGCAGGCTAATCTTTCCGAATAACAATATTGAGCACTTAATAGTGTACCCTTGGCTGTAAATCATCTGCTACCTTTGTTTTATCCTAAATTGCTTACAAACCATACTTTTTATGCATGGAGATATGTAATTGTGATTTATATAGAATGGAATAATTACATTAATCCAGTTATTTAAAACATCTTCAGCTAAAGACAAAATTTTCAGCAATAAAATGGGCTTGCTGTGTACCGATGCCCATTATTTACAGTTTCTTTAACCTTCTCAGTACTCTGAAATATAGACAGTTCTCTATTGGTTTTAGTGACATCTATACCTTTACTTGCAGAGTGAATAAAAATGATTAACAGAGGAAGTTAAAAAGTTTTTGACTGACAGAAGATGGCCAGAAATTGAGTGCTTCTGTGTCTCCTTTTATTGCTTTATTTATGTGCTCACTGTAGCCATGTGGCAGGTTTTATATCTCGTCCCCTCCTTGAGTCAGGGTGAGTAAGTCGTAACCTCACCTCTCTGTCTTCTTCTGTTTCTACCCCACCCCAGGTAGTCAACACAGTGTGACCCATATATTGCATCTCTCCTAGCGGGGTAGTGCGTCTTAGCGACCAGAGTTCATACAATCCAGCACCCAAGCAGTGACGTCCAATGGCCAGTACAGTAAAACCTCCATTTAACGGACTAATTCGGGCGAGGGGGTGTCCGTTAAATCAAAAAGTCCGTTATTTAATAATAAAAAAAAAGAGCTGTCGGAGCAGCAGCCCGACCGCCACAGAGTCGGGGCGACAGCTCCGCAGCCCGCCCGCTGCCTGGACTCGGGTGGCAGTCGGGAGCCGGCAGCCAGCCCGCCCGCTGCCTGGACTCGGGTGGCAGTCGGGAGCCGGCAGCCAGCCCGCCCGCTGCCTGGACCCGGGCGGCCGGCGGGAGCCGGCAGCCAGCCTGCCTGCTGCGTGGACCCGGGCGGCAGCCGGGAGCCGGCAGCCAGCCCGCCCGCTGCTGTGACCCGGGCGGCAGCCGGGAGCCGGCAGCCATCGTGCCAGAAATGGATCAGGAATGCATCAGACTTGCTCAGAAATTTTGTCCGTTGCATCCGAAGTCCGTTAAATCGAGGTCCGTTAAATCGAGGGTTTACTGTATCAGTATAATTTCCTCTTCTTAGTATGGTAGCGGAACCTAGCAGCCAGAGTCCAGACTTCCCCCTTTTGAGGTAACTGGGTCTGAAGACAAACCCTCAAAGACTAAGATACTGCAGTCTGAAGAAAGGCAAAACTGCAGTCTGAATAAAGGCAAAACTTTTTTCACTGGAATGTGAACTTTCCAGATACAGAATTTTTTGGGTGGGGTGATAGAGGTGGCAATTTAAAGAAGAATAGAGAGAATGCAAATATGCTTGTTCCACTGAATTTCAACCTAGTTGGCTAGGATTTCTTATCCTACAGCTACTGTCACTCCTCTGATATATGACTGATTGCTGCAATGTACTCATGCATCAGCAGAGTCATAGCTGAGCATGCATCAATATACAGCAGAAAGCACTGTAATCACTCTGCGGTCTATGCTGAGGAAATCATATGTACTTGCATCTGCATCAAGAATACACATAAAGCCAGCCAGCATTATAGCTGGCACACATTCCATTGCTTCCTGTGGATCTTCTCAAAGACTGTGAGATCTTTAAACTCCCTGATTTAAATCCACCAGTCCCTTATATCTGGAGAAGAAATTATGATTTACGTGTTATCAGATTTTGAGAGTCAACTTAAGTAATGAATTATTCATAATGATCTTTTCTCCTGACCTTTTGGGTAACATTTTTTAAGATCTGGAAAGCATTCATACAGAATACAAAGATATATTTTATTTGGTGAAATATTTGCTGTTGTCACTACTGCAAAGGTATCGCTCAGTTGAGAAAAATGTAAATTTCTCAAAGTGCATGATTTTTTTGAGTAATTTAGCATTTTGAATGCGTTTTCCATGAAGTCCTGAACAGTGCCATTACCAGCACAGTTTTTATGATATCTGCACTCATTCAACTTTTCTCTTCATCAAACTGAAAAGTCATTCTCTGGACTGTTTGTTTGTGATAAACAAAGCAATTCTAATATAGCAAAATGTTGTGAAAAATACTCTATAGTCATTCAATTCTGGACAACCCCCCCCCCCGATACAAATATTTTGACTGAAGAAATTAAAAAGCTGAGCAATCATGTGTCTCCAATAATGTTTCTGGGATTCCAAGACATCATATGAAAAATAGGGACTTACTAAAATTAGGATTTAGTCACTTCACTTTGCCTGTGCGTAAAGATATCTTGGCATTAGTGAGAATCCTTGAGAGGAGTGTTCTTTCCCTAGTGTAATCCATCTAAGTGGAGTCAAATCAAAAGGTATGGTTTATTCCTGGGATGTTTTCCACATGATCCATGGGCTGGAAAACAAGCCTGATCATCTGATCCTTTAGTACCTCAGTTTATTCAGTGTATTGACGAGAATGACATTTGTTCATTGTGTATAGGGGTAACTTAGATACAATGCGTGGACATTGAAGTTAGCCACATTCAGCCTTGAAATAAGATGCAGTTTCCGAGCAGTGTGGGTAATTAAACATTGGGTCAGATTACCAGGGAGGTAATAGACTCACTATGGTTTAGAGTCCTTAAAACAAGATTAGAAATTTTTCTAAAAAACATATTTAATCCAGTTTCTGGGGAAAGGGGAAAATCTATGCCCTGTGTATAAAGGAGGTCAGACTAAGTTATCAGTGTTTCTTTCTGGTCTTAGTCTATGAATCCTATGATTCTGTGATCTTCTCAACAGGAAGGGAGTATGTGGAACCATGACACAGACATCTCAGTGACCACCATTTTACCTGGCTATCTTCTAAAGGAGTATTGCAGAGTATTCACTTCTAAATAAATTATATAATCATCAAAGCATGATTAATACATTATAACCTTTTAGTATATGATAAAAGCATTGAATTACATTTGAAGCAATATTACTCATGTTCAATAACAACAAAATAAAATGATCCTAAATCAACCATTTGCTAAAGTACATGCTTTGTTCTGGTAAATAAATTATGTGAACTGACTGGTGAATTGTGTGGAAATGAGAACTCTAAATAACAATTCCTCTAGCACTGAAAATATTTAATTTAGTTCCAGAAAGACAGACATAACATATTGCCTACATTTCTCAAGGGAAAAGCAAACTAGACCCTCCCTTTTTTCACAAAATTGGAAAGTATTAGGGAAATTCATACAAAATTCTAGGTTGAATATTATTTATTTTTCACAAAATCAGAGACTCCATGTCCATTCATTATTTAGAACCACATTATGATAACACTGAAGTAATTGAAAACAGAATTCAGCCTGTGTTTTACTTTTTTTCCCCAGGCCTGAGACACCATTCTGCCGCCAAACCCTGCTGCTTCACTGGAAATGAATACATGCATAAATGATTGATTTCTATCTTATTTTTTCACTCCAGTCTCACCGAGGCAGCTCTAAATTACACCGATGGCCTGAGACATCTTTGGACAGACCCAGGATTGGGATGATGCAAACATGGTTACAGACATCTTTGCCTCCTTATTTCTACTTCTCTCTCTCGTGCCATAGCCCAGATTCAACAGGCATATGTTGGCCATAGTTCAGGGTCTAGAACTGAGATTAAAGCTACATTTTTACTCAGTCCATGCAAATTCCATGCAAGTCATAGGGAGTTTTGGATGAATATGGTCGGGGAAAAAATAAATTAATAGGGAACTTTAGGATTTGGCTTAATATGGGAACTCATACAAGGCCCACTGAAATCAGTGGAAAGACTCCTGCTGGCTTCATGTGCATTACATTAGTACTTAACCATTGGAACAATTTACCAAGGATTGTGGTGGATTTTCTACTGACAATTTTTAAATCAAGAATAGATTTGATTTTCTTTGCTATAATATATGCTCTGCTAATTATTTAGGGGGATTACACAGGAGGTCAGACTAGATCACCAAATGGTCTTTTCTGAAATCTACGAATCATTTCCAAGGTAAATTTAATGGAATATTAATCATGAGTAGATTAATGTAAAGGAAAACAAAAGAAAAAAGCCATCCTAATTGTATCGTATCAGTGTCGCCAGCTACAAATAAGGGAAATCTATTTTCAATTTGTATAGGTGATTATGGTGGCATATTTTTAAAAAGGCATGAAGTTATTATACAGATGCACCCATAGGTGTATCTAGTCATACCTCTTATCAAACTATGAGTAGATTTCTGTTAAAATGGATTTTCTCATATATATACTAAAAAGGCTAATGCCTTGTTCATCCAGTAACCCTGGGGGCTGTGGGGGAGAAAAGTTTTAATACATCAAAGCTGCTCATTTCTCAGCTCGGGTTTTCAGATAATTTAATGCCTTTGGAAATAACACAGGAGTTCTGACTGTCGATGTGGCATTAAACTGCATTTTAAGTGCCAGCATAAGATGCAACAACATCATTACCTTGAATTAAAGTGCAAGAAGAACATTCTACTGGGAGCATTATGGTATCCGACATGAAGAAAATAATTCATGAGTACTATTCATAAAATTAGCTTCATACTTCTGTTCTAGAATAAATGAACGAACATTCTAAAGAATGTGTGCTAAATCAGGAGAAGAGTGCTCCTCCTAAATCTCAATAACTGTCTAGGGTAATCTTTGACAGCTGGGTGCTATTACAATCCGTACTAACAGTGACAGTGTGGACTATACTAACCCAGAGCTTATTGCTACTTATCTAGCATGGGCATAAATGAGGTGACATGGTAATGAGTTGATACAAATGACTTTTATGACTTTTGTGGTGCTACCCAGCTGCAGCAGGCAATCAGAGGAAAACTAGTGTCTGCCTTTCATGATCATTTTAATCATTGAATATGTTCCATTTGATTTAAAACTAATGTTGGTTAAAATGCTAAAGAAAAATATCTGCTTTTTCTCTCCTTCCCTCCCTCTGCCATCCCCACAGATACCAAAATAACACGGTAGTGGTAATAGGATTTTAGTCAAATAGTAAAATACGGGTCCAGGAGCTACTTAACATATTTGTTTATCATTAAATAGATTCTTTTTCCATGTTGAAGTTTTGAGACAGGAACCAGTCTATTGTCCTTTCATGGATTTATTAAGAGGACAAACAAACAAATATGAGTCTAAGCAAATATGTCACTAACTCTATTTCTAATTTCCCTAAACTAATCAAATATACCACAAATTAAGGTTACCATTGAAATTCAATCACTAGATCAATAGTTCAATTGATCTGGTTTAGAAATTATTACAATGAGTAATTACATCAGTTTACAAGGCTAACACAAGAATTACTTTGATACTTCAAATGAAAGTTAAGGCAGGAATGCCTTTCCTTTAATCTAATCAGTAGGACTAAAAGTATGTTAAAAGCAGAAGCTAATACTTGTCATTGTTTTAACAAGGTACCACTTGCCAGTTCCACCTTAAATTTCTCTGAGACTCTGTCAAACCTTTCTGAGACTATATTTATTTAGTTTATTCTCCCTTCCCATATTAATTATTTCTCTCACTTTTATACAGATGCAGAAATAATTCTTAAAGCAGGAATTTAGCAGCTTTGCAAGGAAAAGCTTCCCCTATCCCTCCACCCACAAAATAAATTTCCTGCTAATTAAATAACAGATTTGGGAATCTTTAGTATCTATAATAAAAACAGTTAGTGATACATAAATGCTCTAATGGAATGTGGGAGTAATCCTTACAAAATCACTCTTGCATCATTGTCATCATTTTTGGGTAAGAGGTAGAGGGTACTCTATACGTTTGTGGCTTGTAGAGTATAGAGTATATGCATATTCACTTAGCATAGGTATAAATAGCAGTGTAGATGGTGAGGGACTCTTTAGGCAAGTAAAGTGTAATCCCTTGCATGTATACCCTACACAACTCTCTACAAACCCAAGCAGTGCTTCCCACATCAACAGAGCCAGAGCCTTTCCCTTATTGCCTCCTTCTGCCAGAACCTTTCAGTGCTCCATGTAGCTACACACCACAGCGCAGATGCAACCTACCTTTCACTGCCGCACATAACTATACTTACTCTAGGCACCTCTGCAAGTATAGACAAGGCTTTGCAGTATCTAAATTGTGTGAATGGACTTATTTCATGGGCTAAAAAAATCTGGTGGTGTAAATAACTTGAGCTCATTTTGCATGTGTGGTTCATCTCTTCTCTCCCTTCAAACTTGGCTTAGCTTATCTGATACTCAGTTTGTCACTTCTCCTTTTCTGGATGGCTGCTCCAAAGGGAGGAGAACTTCAGCTTCACAACTTTAGGTGTTATTAGTTGTGATAGAAAATCCTCTCCTTTCCTTCTGCATGGTTTATCTTTTGTAGGGTTCAGTGTCCCTTAGCTCCACCTCGAGGAACACCTTTTTCCAGTTAGATATCCCAGAATGTTGGCTATAGCTCATCATGGATCAGTAATGTAGTATCTTGATCTGAGGTCATAGTAGCAGATTCCAGTCTGAGGAGCATATTCTGTTGCACAAAACTGCTGGTGACACAAAATGTCTTCTTTGTATACAGGAAATCTAAGAGGCCCATGAGAGAAAAAGTTCTCAACAGACTTCCATCTAGCATTCCATTCTAAATTGCCTAAATAATTACCCTTTCATGCATCCATTGTGATAGTAAGCATGACAAGAGAAAAGGAGCCTAGGCGGGGATTAAGCTTTGATGAGTGCATGGCCTACTCCAATACCCTTTCAGCTAACATAGGTTTGCTTATTAATACTAACCTTCATTTAATATTGGACCAAATGAAGTTAACCAGGCCCAAACTCAAATCAGCCCCATATCCCCTACAACACTTCCCTAGCTTTAACACAAGAATATCTACTTTTGCTGTTGGGGGAAAAAAGACAACTTTGTGCTTGTTTTATATCTGTTCCATGATCATTTTCTTTTAAACTGCAGATTTAATAATAGAAAAAATTGCTGATTTAGTGTTAGCTCTGACCTTATTTATAGCAAATAAAAGAACGGGTAGTTAAAAAGTATATCTAGAACCGCTTTATACTGGCACAGTAAAGAGCTGACATGAGTGAGGAAGGACCATATGCTTGATGGCATTCAAACCAATGGGAAAACTCCCATTGACTTAAATGGACCTAGGGAGAGAGTTGTCCCCTGAGATTGTCTTCCCTCTGTTCATTCTATCAAGAAAACTACAATCACTCCTCCTGCAGATCTGTACACACAGGCAAGTGCTTCCTATGTTTCTTCCAGGCTTTCTGAACATGAAAATCAACATGAATTTTTGTTCTAAAATGTGTCTTCACTGCAATAGAACACCCACGGGTGGCCTTGTCAGCAGATTCAGGGTTCTGGAATTTAGACTGGAGGGATGTAAAATTGAAGAGGAGACATTCATGCTTGGGCTGGAGCATGGGCTGTGGAACCTCCTGGGAGCCTGGGCACCTAAATTGAAATTTTATACCTATCCTCCCCACCGCCTGGTGAGTCAGATGACGACAGCCAGCTGGGTGTTTTATTTGCATTCTCGAAAAGCAGATACTGAAGAGCCTTTTACATTAGCTCCACTTTCTGAACAAAGGAATGGAAAGACAAAGCAAGATATAAGTATACAAGGAGTCTCCATGAAAGAACTACATGATGAATTTTGGAATTTAGAGATGTGCACATTTCACTATATGTACCAGAGTGGGTGAATAATTCATAATGAATGATTTATTCAATGTATTAAGTTTATTTTTCTTCTTGTGAAATATCATGAACAGATTGCAATTTCCCCTAAATGTATTCTTTTATTTTTTCCCCTGAGTTTTATCTTTAATTGTAAGAATTAATCCCAAACAGATTTCTGCAAGTATTTGATCCTATTCTAACAGTTGATTAAGTGTTTAACCAGATAAAATCATATGACATTTCTTTTCTCAAAGTGGATGAGCATAAAACAAAACACTGTGTGTGAAAACTCTCAGCAGTGAATTCATAATTTGATTTCTGCACCCAAGCATACCTGTAAAACTCAACACTTCATTATTATCATTTATTTGTATTACAATAGTGCTTTGGGACCTCAGTCAGACTAGGACCCTCTTTTGCTATGCTCTGTACCAACACATCACAAAAATGTAGTTTATGCCCTGCAAAGCTGAAATATTTGGGATATGTAAACATGAAAAGTACAAAAATATGACAGAAGTAAACTTGATATATATATTTTCCCTGACTATCCCTAGATTAAAAAAAAAAGAGAGTCCTTGTGGCACCTTGGAGACTAACAAATTTATTTGGGCATAAGCTTTCGTAGGACTCCTCGTTGTTTTTGCTGATACAGACTAACACAGCTACCACTCTGTGAAACCTAGATTTTTAGTTTCCTCCATATTGTAGAATGATATATATAGGGTATGGACACAGCAAAGTTGTATCCATGAGAGAATTGATTCTTTTGCAGTTACTTCAATAAATCCTTAAAAAAATTACTAATTCACATGAAAAGTTGCAATCATATTGAAGAGTTTCTCTTGTTTTCATCCGGTTGCAAAAATATTAGAATATATATTTTAACAAACAACTATTTGCAAATATGAAAATGAAAAATGATGAAAGAAAAAGTCTTTTCTTTTTTCTTTCTCTCTCTCTTTTTTTTTTCCAGCTGGTCTTGGTATGAGAGGATTCATCCTCAAAATGCTTATTGCTACAGTGGGGTTAAAACAGCTGTATTTTTTTGGCAAATCATGCTCTTAGTGTCTAGTAAAAAAAATATTCCCAAGTATTTGAATGTTTGAGAATAGTTGCAGACTTTCACAATTTAATATTTATTAGAAAATGTTTTGTCCTAGTTATATTAACCTAAAATAAAACTTAGATGTGTTCATCTCCATATCAACCGTTCCTTTTCACAAACTATGGCCCCAGGGGCAGTTGCATACCAGCACTGGCAGAACTACCAGCACAGACACAGGAGAGAGGCAGCTTGTGCTACTTCTTTAAAGGGTATGTCTTCACTATTCGCCGGATCGGTGGGCAGTGATTGATCTATCAGGGATCGATTTATGGTGTCTGCTGTAGACACCCTACACCCTATTTGCGTAGTTGAAGTTGCGTATGTTAGGTCGACCCCCATCCCAGTGTAGCCCAGGCCAAATAGATTGGTTCAGCCACACTAAATTTTTCCCATGCTGCAGTAACCCTTATGAGTCTTTTCAGGGTGCAGAATCCCCAAGCCACATCCCTCTCTTCCTGATCCAGTTGGGTCTAAGCACGATTATGATGATTGAGCCACTAGTCCTCAGCAGACTTGTACAGGTGAAATAGCACTGCCCTATTCACCCTGTTTCTTTATCCCCCAAGATGTTCTCTTCCAACAGCAATTTTTCCATGCAATCTATCAAGGAAACTACACACTGTTCTTCTGCATATCTGTACTCCCGTCAGTTCTGCTTGTGTTTTTTCTAGGTTTCCTGTGCCTGCCATCTTTGATTTTATTCTGTAAAATATCAGTCCTCATTGAGAAAGTTTATAGAACTTTTATAAGTATAGGAAATATTTATTAAATATTTCTGAATATATACCTAAATTGATATATAACTGTAAAATAATAGCTTTCTAATGACCAGTCTACAGGCACTCCATTTGAATGTGGGTTTCTGCAGAGAGCAACTGAAATATCACTCTACTGCATATTCCTCTAATGAATATAGTTTCCCAGATAATGTGAATAATATTTCATGACATTTTTGTTTAAAGAAAACAGTAATATTCATTCTGTGATTTTTGAACTTTTTTTATTGGTGTATTTTGTGTTGTATGCCTACAGATGGCATTACCTGAACTTTTCCCTAGCCTTTAATCTGAGATGCACAGATTTCAAAATATGTGGATGTCAGAGAAGCTCATATTTGAAATGGCTTAATTTTCCACAATATGGAATATTGCATCACTATATGGCTCCTTAAATTAGATTCTGCGTCAGACAGGCAGATGCTGTAAGATGCGGCATACTGGAGCGGGAGAGGGAAACTTAAGAACAGCTATGCATACAGTACTTTTCAAAAGGTACAGGAGCAATTTAATTTTATGCAAATTCACTATAGGTCATCAACTGACTTCTATTTAGATATTTGAAACATTCATAGCATATTAAATTTGTACAAAACTTAATATTATGAAAATATAATCCAGTTGCAAAAAAATTCAAGTTATTGTGAATTTCTTTCTCTCTCTCTCCAGAAATGTCTCTCATTTTATGATCTATTTTCTTTGCTTGTTTAGCCTATAGATATATGTAACTATTGCTAATATGAATATGTATGAGAAATTGCTTGGATGAGATGCTAGTTTCTTTACTCCTTATACTCTCCTGCCCCCACCTGGTGGCTGTCACTGCCCATCCGCTTTATATGAACCTGATGCCATTCTCACTTCTTCCATTTTGTTAATTTAAAAATGAAAATCTTCTTGCCTCAGAGCTGGTGTGAATATAGCCAAACATCAAGGTAGTGAGAAAAATTGATCCTTTATGTAGGAAAAGAGCTCAGTTGCTATATCCCTTCTCTCCACATTTCCTTAAAACAGACTTAGGAGGAACGGATGCATAGTCTAGACCTCCCATACACTGGTATTATGAATTCCCTCTGCATGTCTCCTCTGAACCTTTCTCTCTCCTCATAACAAAATCACCATTTTTTTCCTCTGTTTGAGGCCCTTGCAAGTCTCTTAAATCTAGAAATGAATGCCACTGTGAAAATAGATTTCTGGATCTGATGCTCTGCTTATGGGAGTCTCAGCTCCCCCTGTAATATTCCATACTTCTATAGTTCTGCATAGATCAGAGTTTTGTCTTTTGAATATGACCCCTAATGTGTAGTTGCATTACCGAGTTACACTATGATGCATCTTCAAATGTATGTGTTGTTCCTGTTTTGTTCCATGCACTCTTTCCTCAATGTCGGTCCCCAGATAAAAAAAAAAATGATCTGAACATAATGGCCATGCAAGTATCGTTATTGATCAAGATAAATGTTTACATTTTTGGAAATTCTGCCTGTCTGTTACAGCTTTCCTCCTATTCCATTTTGTTTCTTACAGCTGTCCCCTTACTCCATTTTGTTTTTGTTCTCCTCCTGTGGCCGCCCCTCCCTGGCTGTTAAGTTGTTTACCAGGGCCACTGCCCTTCTCAAAGGGAGGGCTCCTTAAGTTGTTTACCAAGAGCCATTGCCCTTCACAAAGGGATGGCCACTTGTGCTGCATGCTAAGTGGGACGACTGCCCTGTTCAAAGTGTTGGTCCTGTTATCACCTTGTTAAACCTGGGCTCGGTGTAGGGTAGGCAATATCCAGAGCTGCAAGACCTAATGTGTTTTTGAGATCCTGGGCATGAGTCATAGGCCTCATGTGCTTTTGAGTCCTGAGGTGGGAACTCACGCCTATGGTCCAGGACTCTGCCCAGGCATGTCTCTATGCTCACCTGCAGTTTTTCCCTGTATCTCCTCCCCTATGACAGAAGGAGCCTATCAGGATTACTGGCGGGGAAACTGCCTGAGTTTGCCTTTAAGAACAGGCATTTTTGAAACAAACATCAGAAAGGTTCCTGCATTGCTACCCGGTCTGATCAGCCAGGGGTTCTGGGGGGTCCTTTCTCCGCTCTCGTTTTATTTTTGAGCGTACCCCCATTTTTAAACCCCCCCCCCCACGAAGAACAAATTGCTGCCTGAGAGACCTCCTGATTATCAGGACCGTACCGAGCCCTCCTTGCTTCTTCTGATGCTGTTGCTGCTTCTGCCTTTGCTGCTGCCTTGGGAACTGGTAAGAATCCCTCTGTGAAACTTTCTATACTTTTATTACTTTAGCTGCTGGCTCTGTTTCCCCAGCACACAGACTCAAACTAAACCTTGGTCTGTGTCTTAAAACCTCTCTTAAACTCCTTGGTCTGTATCTGTAATCTGTTTCTTGCTTTGCAGCGCCTTGCTTTCTTGCTTTGCTGCTAGAAATAAGCCTGTGCCTTCCTGGACTGTATCCTGGGCTGCCAGCTTGCAGCCACCACTAGTTAAATCCCCCTCCCTCCTTGGAGCTGTATCCTGGGCACACACCACTCTGCCCTCTGAAACTATCCCTAGTATAAGGTGCACCCATTAGGTTAGATTTTGTCTTTTAGTCTAGATAAGTTGTAATTTCATTTTGCATAGCTGTAGTTAAGTTAGGTTTAGGAAATTGCTTGCATTGTACCCTGTAAGTTAGCCTTAAAGAATTGTTGCATTGTGTTTTGTTACTTGCTAATTGGTGTAGTTTTGGTTAAGTTAAATCATAGATAAGATTTTGCTGTGTTTTGTATAATTGCCTCTCTGCTGTTTAAACTTGCAGCCTGTCTGTTCTGTGTCTCCCTGAGTTTAAATCTCCCTCCACCACATGCTCCTCTTCCCCCATCAACCAACCTTACTTCTCTACCACTTTCTCTCTCTCTCTCTCTCTCTCTCTCTCTTTCTCTCTCTCTCTCTCTCTCTCTCTCTCTCTGCTGTTTCAACTTACAGCCTGTCTTCTCTCTCTCCTTCTAGCATAAAACCCCATTGGTTACCCCTTTTCTCTCTAACACACCTCACATTTTACATTTACACCACTGAGACACATTTTTACCTAAAATTGTTGGTTATTTAACACATTTTACCCATACTGTTAGTCGGTTACATGCTGCTGTGACACACTTTTTACATAGAAATTGTTAGCTACCTGTTACATTTATACTTCAGTGTTAATTGGTTACCAACTGTATTGCACCCCACTATTGAACCCCCCTATCCCATTTACTAAAAGAAACTCCTCCCCAATTGTTTATTTTAACAAACCCCATACCCCTCACTATTGAATTTTCCCTGTTTTTGCATTTTCTTAATAAAGTTTATTTTACACCCCACCTGTGTGGTAATTGCTCCCCAAGATCCCATATACCTGCTGGCAGGGACACTGCCTTGTCAAGATGAATTTCTAAAACCGTGAATAAACTCAGAACAATAAGTTTGTCATGCATGTCATTGTAGGGAATCTTTTGAAAACATTTGTGATCCTTCTTTTCAAGAATAGTAGCAAAGGTCCCTAATGTTCCACCAGAAGTTTCTGAATTGGGAACTTCTCCAGAGCAGCTGTATCAGATATAGCTCACTTTGCAACCCTGGAATAGTGAAGGCAGTTTTTTGATTTGCCACGTATGTGCTTCTATGTAAACAGTTTCCCCCCTAAATCAGATTGAGGGAATGAGAAAGTTAAGTGTACTCTTCTCCTCTAATGACTGACACAAAAGTTAGCAAATGAGTCAGCTGATGTAGCTTATATTTACAGATGGCTGGGAAGCTGAATTTTATGTTTGTTTAAAAAATTGAGCTTCCAGAAATATTTTTTGTCCTGAATTGGGATAAAAAGCCAAAATCTTAAAAACTTTGTAGAAGTGAAATTCTGTAATATTTCATTTAAGAAGCAGCAAATG
Source organism: Sternotherus odoratus (assembly GCA_032164245.1). Lineage (NCBI taxonomy): Eukaryota > Metazoa > Chordata > Testudines > Kinosternidae > Sternotherus > Sternotherus odoratus. Next base: position 40,291,055 of record JAVMKO010000004.1, read on the forward strand.
TGCTGTTTCCAAAATTAAATATGCATCCTGGGATCCCCAGCATGGTAACCAGGAACCCATGAAGCCTTAGTTGTGGGCTGAAATTGCTATGATTCTTTCTGTTTCATGGTGCCCATCACTAAATGTTAGGGATTAAACTGACCAGACATTTGTGTAGCTTCTGTGTGCTCATCCTTTGGTATTACTTCATCCATGTTGATTATAGATCAGAGTTTTGTGAATCTTTCCAAGTTAGGTTTAATTTTTTTAAAAAAAATTCTGGACTGGTTTACAAATTTCTGGACTGGTTTACATGCTTCAAAGTCCTAAAAGTTTGAAACGTTTTGTGGACTGATTGAATATGGATGTGCCAGTTCTTCAAACTAATGTAAATCAACATTGCTCTATTGATGTCAATGAAGTTATATTGATTTACAGTGGATGATGTCCTGTCACCCCTTACGTTCAAGTCCTACAAAGAATCAATAACCAAAGTTTAGGTTCACAGAAGTTTACTAGTTAGATGGAACTGAAAATATCTGTATTGTTAAGTGTCATTGTGAGTTTTAATTAGAAGACAAAGAAAGAGGCTTTTATTGAGAGGAAAAACATTTCAAATTAAAAAATAAAAATAAAATGCACTCCCATGCTTGTAATCATAACTATAAAAATGAGAGGATGAGGTAAGAGGATGCAAGAAAATTTGAATGCTTATCTGAACTATACAAACCCATAGGAGACCCTCTCCCCAACAACAACAATCCCTCCCTCAACAGATTTCACCTCTGGTCTGTCCAAGGGGAGAACAGTAGGATTTTTCCCAATCCCTTTGACATGTTTAGGTAGCATCTTACTTCTGAGCATCCCATTATCTCCTTAATTGAGTCTCTTGCTTTCTCTTTCTTCTCTCCAATTGAAACTGTGCAACCCAACTTCTTCAACCATGGCGGCATCTGTGCTCCTTGGCTCCCAGTCATTGTCCATTGCATAAAGACCATGGGCAATGGTATTTTAGAGAGAGTAGCACCTTACTTAGCCTCCAAATCTTGATGAATTCACTGCATGAGACCCATTTATTCAGATGGTAAAAGGAATGAATTTCACTGAAAGAGACTAAACATCCAGAATGTAGAATAAAACTAAGAACTAAACCTAAGCTATAATGTGTAATCAAAGTTATGATGAATATGTCAAAATATATTCCCACACCTTGGAAAATAGAAGGAGAAAATGGACTTTTATAATGTAATATTATGTTAAGGGATACCTAATAAAAATAGCAAGATTAAACAGCACTTGAAAAATGTCTGCCATGCAGTTATAATGAGAGACTTCTTAATAGAAAAGTGATGATTATCAGAATTTCAATTACACCTTCAAAATTTGCTATGTTTTTATACTATTATTTTCATTGCTTCACTTGCTTGGCATTAGACAGTTCATTTACTTACAATGCCTCAACAGCATATTAAACATCACTCATGTCCATTCTTTCCTCCTCCTGGTATGTTTTCATCTAATATAATTTCCACTTTCTTTTTTGCTAAATTTTGAAAAATATCATTAGTTACAACCAATTTTCAGATATTGTTAAGGTTTCAGATTAAAGATATCCCTTTACTCGGGGTTTTTATTGCATAAGAAGGACAGCTGAATGGCTCAGCATCCATGTTTGGTATGAAAGACTCAGTTGCAAAAGCACTATTTGAGATCGTGTTTCCTGAACAATGGTGATCAGATAAAGGCGATATGTGCTTTATTTCATGGTTGAAGATGATTCTAATGGGTAGAGTGATGGGCACTGTAGCAGGGTGACCACCCGCTCCTGTTCAAAAGGGCTTAAACAGCCCTGGGAGAAGCAGGGAAGGAGATTATGGACAGCTGGGTCAGCTGATTGGGTAGCTGACCACAGCTGTGGCCAATGTAATTAGGGCCCAGCTGGACCTTATAAGAGGGCAGTGGGCTGGAGGCAAGCAGTCTCTCTAGCCTTTGAAGAGGGAAGACCTGACTGCTGGAGCAAAGCAGGGTACCAGGAGTAGGGCAGGGCTGGGGGAAGAGTAGCAGAGCTGCGGAGCTCTGACATTGAAACCCCCCAGGCTGCCTGGCCTAGTCCATGGCCAAATAGGTACTGGGGGTGTAGGGGGAAGCTCAAGGGTAGGCAGAGGCAGCAGGTCCAAACACCCTTGACAGTGATGAGAGGCAATGATACTGCAGTCTGCCCCAGAGAATGGGGGAGAGTGTGACTGGCAGTTGCCCATACTGAGGCAAGGTGGGGATAGAGGGTGGAGGTTACCCAGGGAGGGGAAACCCTGAGATTTGTGGGGCACTGCAGGGGTGCAGCACCCCAGTGGACGAGGGCACTAGGGTCCGGGAGGGACACGGGGCCAGCACTGAGTGGGACATCGGCCTGCAGAGGGTGCTCCGGAGGCTGGTGAGCTGATTCCCCGGCGACCAGCAGGAGGCACCAGCAGGGGGTGAATTGCCGCACTCACTGCATGGTCACCATCTGCTTTCCAATTTATTGTGCAGCAGAGGACATACGTTTCAGAAGTGGGTGGTGTCATCCGGAAGAGGAGACTTAACATTTCTTGACATGGAAAATGGTCAACAGTAGAGCTGATATAACTATTTCAGATTTGACCATTTTTGTTTTGTTTACAAGCTGTCTACAAGCAGGTCATTATATGTAATCAGTTTATTTGTAATAATTTTACAAATAGTTTTTATAAACATATATGAGCCAATGCAGTATTTTCAAACTGTTCCAATTCAGTAAAGCACTTAGGTGCACACTTCAAATAAGCATATTCCTTAACTTATCCCTATCATTAAAATGCTTAAGCACATGCTTAACTTTAAAATCAATAGGAGGTAAGAACATGCTCAATGTTTTGCTCAATTGGGGCCCTAAGTGTCAGTATATCTGATATTCAGAATTTGCTAACTGAGCTGTGTGAGTGGCCAGTTGAGTCATGTGTTTTTTCTTTTCTGTTTGAATAACATAATGCACACACCCTTTGTGCAAATATTCTAATGTGTACCCTCAATACCCATAGAAATGAAAGTTTGTATCCAAATATTTGACTAAACAAAACACAGTAGTATGAATGTTCATGAAAAGTAAATAAAAGGGGTATGAGATGAAATTATTATTCAGATTTAGCAAATATCCTTTAAATACTTGTTCTCCTACTGTTCACCCAGCTCCAGACATTGCCAAAATGTAAAGTTGATAGCCTCACAATCTTATTTTATGTTTGTTGGTTTGAAAATAAATGCAAAACAATAGACTTGGATGTCCAAGTGTAATGCCAAAAAGAAGACAAGCCTGTATACGAAATATACGTAGGGGCCTCTCTGTATTACTGGGATAAGCATTGTAAATATGAATATTATTATTTATGAGTCAGAGAATGAGAATTATCAAATGCCTTAGCTGTCTTTTCTTTAGGCTATTTTTTAAAAACAAGATTTTTCAACATTTTCTCATGAGACAAAGAAGATAATCTTACCAGGTTCTTTTTTCTTTAATTTTTCATTTTTTTCCCCATTTCCTCAGAGAAGCTCAGAGACTTGAATAATAGATAAATATATTTTTTCCTTTCATTCTTTTACTCCACATCTGGATGGCAAATTGTAGGTCATAATAAAAACTTGAATAAGTCCTTAAAGTATCTCATTTAAAAGTACAATTAAAATCACTACTTCATAATATAGTAGCAATATGAAATTTGGATTTAGTCCTAATCACCTATATTTAGGTTTATAAATACAGTTACAAAGCAATATTGTAATATGGAGCCATTAGTTGTGACTCCACTGTCAAGTTTAGAATAAGATTAATATTTAAAAACAAGAATAAAATCCCTGTTTCACATTTATTGAATAACTGTCTCAAGTGTAGTACAACTGATATTTCTATCTCAAGTTTTAGTAGAGCATTTACTGACTTTTACAAAGAAAATATTTATATAGCTTTTTTTTAAAAAAAGTGTTTCCTTCACACTTCATATTCCCCTATTTAAACACCCACAGACCATACAAAACTCAGATCCCACGACCTACCATCTCCCCACACACATTCTGACAATATTTTGGAAATGTCACCACTGCAAATTTTAAAATGAAAGGCTTAACAATGTTTTCCTTTTATTCAGTAGGTTATATATTATATTTTTTTTAAAATGGGCCTCCACTCATATTAGTTGGTTGTCTTCATTTTATGTTGCTGAGACATGAGTGATATAATATATTTTATTGGACGAACACCTATTGGTGAAACATAAATTTTCAAGCTACACAAAGCTCTTATTCAGGTATGGGAAAGGCACCCAGAGTTTCACAGCTGAATACAAAATGGAATGGATTATTTAGCATAACTAGTTAACACACATTCTAAGGGATCAATCAGGGTGAAGTGGCCTGTTAACACCTCTACAAGCATAGGATTACAGATGGTTTTAATAACCTGCATTTCATACCACAGCATCCTAATCTTTTATAGTTTATAAATAAGATTGTGATAAACTCTCCAATTGTATCAAAATATTTTTAAGAGATCTAATGAGACTTATTGTGACCTTTTTAGAGAGTTAAAAGATGAAACTTCCTCTAAGGATTTGATTATTTTTTTTAATCTTTAAATATTTAGAAGATAGAGAATATCTCACTCAGTAAAAAATGAAAGTTGTGGCTTTATTTTCAGTCAGATTTCTACCACCCAGAGCATTAAAGGGTATTTGCAGATCCTTACAGGTGTATGTCTAATTAGCCTAGTTAAATTAAAATATAACTCTCCGTGGGATAATAGATTATTAGATTATCTTTTCAATATTGACAATCAGACTTTCTCCTCGAAGAAGTTTCCCCAAAGCAACTCCTTATACTATTGTTAGTGTGTGCCTTTGGGGTTTTGGGATTGAAAGTGATTAGGGCTGATGAACCATAATAATGAAAGAATACCAGAGGTATGAGTATTTCATTAAATAAAAGATGTATCTCAGATGGATTCTACTTATGTAGTTGTCCACATTCACAGGAAAGAAAGAAAAAAAAAGTTACAGCTATTTTAGCTGGTTTGGAAAAATTCTGTGAATGAAAGGACATTCTTTTATAATAAGTAATTTAAGAAAGCTGTGGACCTTGTCAGTATGTTTGTACTATTGATTTAACTCTAGTTAACTCTAGTTTAACTCTAGTTAAAAACTATTGATTTAACGTTTGGGAAACGACTAGTCAGAAGACCTAAAATATACTTTAGCTGTTTTCCTAATGCAGGTCCTTGTTCAATGTTTGAAGAAAGGGACATTTTCTGTAGTTCTGTACCATTACATGACCCTTGCTAGGTCTCATAATTGCAGGGAGAGCTGACTTATTCAACCATTCTGTAGTGGGGTGGCTGTCCTACTCCAGTAAACAGGGGTTAAAGGCAGCCATGAAGAGTGCTATCCCTGGGGAAAGCAGCAAAAAGGCTGATTGGGGAAGCAGCCACAGACGGAGCCATGCTGCAATCAGGGCCCAGCTGGCCCGTATAAGAGGGCTATGGACTAGGAACAGAGCAGTCTCTCTCTAGTGGAGGAGAGAGAAGTACCTGGCTGTCAGAAGAAGCAAAGGATACTGAGAATGGAGCAGTGCTGGGGGAAGGGGCAGGCTGAGTGGGGAGCTCAGGCCTGGTGACCTCCAAGGCTGTGGCCTGTTACAAAGGCCCGAAAAGGTACTGAGCAGCAGGAAAAGGCAGCAGGTCCAAAAAAAACCTTGCCTGTAATGAGTGACTTTTACACTGCAATCTCCCCCAGGGAATGGGATCTCGATGCTGATTGGCAGCAGCCATAGACTGAAGCAAGGTGGGAATAGACAGAGTTGCGGGTTCTCTGAGGAGGGAAGACCCCAGAGTATGGGGCTATTGCCAGGAGTCATCACCCCACTTAAAGGAGTACAGGGGTCTGGGAGGGACATGGGGACCAGCAACAGGTGAGGCATTGGCCAGCAAAGGGTGCTCTGGCTGGTAAAGAGAGCTAATTCCTAGATGGCCAGTAGGAGGTGCCGCAGGAGTGAGTTGTCACCTCGCTACACATGCAAACAAAAATTATGGTCACTCTACTTCAGGGATTCAGGATAATTTAATGCATTTGTCCTGAAATAATTCATCCAGCACTAGTGACAACTGTATTCTAGCTTTGTTAAACGGTGTGTGTTATGCTTTTTCCTAGAAATATCTGTTCATGAAGTTTATTTCTCAAACTCGCAATTAAAATTCTTGCCTGACTACATGCCTTTTTTACCTGTAGTGACATTTTCTGATAAATAAATTTCTGGACTTCTAATTTTTCTTGGTAAAGTTGTAATGTATTTTGTATAACTACTTTATAATGATGTAAAAGCTAATGCTTTGAACATTGAAAAGATGCATTCAAAATATTATAGGCAAAAGTTACAATGACTTAATTGCTGCTGACCTGAATCGGGAAGGGAAAATGTTACAGTTTTCCCATAGGAGTTATATTGACACAATGAGAGAAGATTTAAGATTATGTGTATCAGACAAAGAAAGACTTGAGAAATTGAAATTAGAACTCACCTAAATACAGTTTGACTTTGCCTTTGGGTGAGGAATATGCCACTGATGGTTTCAAATAGTCTTTGAGCTAGTGCATGTGGTTCTTTATCTCAATAGAGGCTTGTGTTTTAACCAAGGACCCTTGGATCTAAAATCTGCAAAGATAATCCAACAAGGGCAACATGTAGTAGCCTCTGTAGGTGTTGATGAAGGCTTTCCTTGACCTTAATTGTGTACCTGCCCTCGTGAAGAGGCAGCAGGAGCTCATGGAGCAAAAGCAGGGCCTGCATAGTTGCAGAGAGATAGAAAGAGGCTTCAACCTTGCAAGATATCCCCCAGAGTGACCAGGAGGAAGCACCATCCTCATCGTGAATGTGGCACTCCATCACAGAGGGGCGTTAAGGTTTCAGAGAGATTATGAATCAGAGGCATTTGGGGTATATATTACATTTTGATATGTGCTGGAGATGGTAGTGAATTCCTTAATGGGTCCTGGAGCGTGTTATCACCAGCACTGAAGTCTGCAAGCAATAATTTCTTATTTTCATGCGTTCAGGGATTTGGGAGTGTGTGATGAATCCTGATTAACAATTACATTTAATGAAAATTTAGGTATATTTTTTGTGAATATATGAGACAGATTAGGTTAGTTTTTGTTAACACTAGAAAAGGCAGTTATTCAATAGCAATTAAGGTTAGACAAATATAAAGTTGCAACATATTTTGCAATATTGCATCAGTATAATTTCCTTTTTGCAGCTAGACTCATTAAAAAGTCTGTGTAAAATGAAGTTATTTTGTCATCCACCTTTTAAAGATGACTGGAATATGTAAATGCTCTAAAGTTCACTTTCATTGTTATGCATGAACCGTTTCTTATTAGTAAAGCCACTCGCATCTCTTCCTATATTAAATTTAAAATAAATATGGCAAAGAATGTTGTTGTTATAACTTTTATATATGGGCGAGCACAGTTGTTATACTAATGAAAGCACATCCAATATTTTATGAAGAGTATAGTGAAATCTGCTCACTTTCCTTTTTATCTTGGTAAATAACAGTGCATGAACAAGAGCAAATAAATTAAAAGGTAATAGATTTAAAAATAAATTAAACAAACTCTACACAGATTAAAAGCATCACTAGATTATTTGAAAGCTATTCATTCTTTAGCTCTGAAAACATTATTTATCTGTATTGTCATAGCATTGAAAGGCCCAATCAAGATGGGTGGTCATTGTTCAAGAAAGAAGCTATACAAACACAGAAATAATAGAGAAGATACTGTGTTAAAGAAGATGTAATTTCAGATCTGGAATGCAAAGGAAACATCTTATGTATCTGTCTCTTCTAACATCCTATTTACCTTCAATTGAAATGCTCTTAGTAGGTTTTTGAATTACATTGCTCCAATATATATTCTCGCAATGAGCTCCTGTATTTTCCATGTAAATTAAAAACTGCAAAATGTTGGCTTTTCACTTAATTAGTTTTAATAAGTATCTCCATAAATAAACTGAAGTGAAATCTAAAGGTTTATCTTTCTCTCTTACACTTGGACAAATTCGGTAATGACTTACACAGAAATTATGTCAAACTCTTGGTACAAGGGGATCTGCCTAACAGGCTGACTTGCACTAATGCCTGATCTTCCCTAAAAAATAAGTTGATCTAGCTATGGTGCTCATGGGTGTGAAATATCCACACCACTATGTGATGTAGCTATGCCTACCAAGCCCCTGGTGTAGACACAGCTAGGTCTGTGGAAGATATTTCCTTGCTCTAATTACTGTTGCATGGGGAGATGATGTTTCTGAAGTGATGGGGGTGATTTGGGGTGAAATCTTTCCATCACTAGGCTGCAACACACTACAGGATTATGCTGGTATAGCTAAGGTGCCATAGATATGCTATTATAGTCTCCGTAGTATAGACATGGCCTGAGGCATTCTGTGTGGGTCAAGCTCTCCACTGAGTTGCACTGGTACAATTGTATTGTTGTCAAAGCAATACAAACGGAATATGCATACAAAAGGGCAGAACTAGACATTATCAGGAAAACATAATTTAGCTAGCCAAAAGGAAGTACAAATTCAACTAACCTATTTTGCTGTTAGGCGAGTAGGTCAAAGCTAGGAAGGTGGTCTGAGTGGGATCCATTCTTGCAGTGCTATGGTGGCTGTGCGGGCAATGCAGGGAAAAGGGCTCAAAATTATAGTCTGCCATTGCTTTCACAGAGGGAGGGGTGACTGACAAAATGAACCACCTGTGACACATTTTTTGCCCCATCAGACATTGGGAGCTCAACCCAGAATTCTAATGGGCAGCACAGACTGAGGGAACTCTGGCACAGCTAACCACAGTGCACCACTCCGAAAATTGACACTAGCCTATAGTTGAACTACTGTCCAGAGAGGCTGTTTATGGTTTCATGAGCCATGACATTAAGGGGTAGACTGGGTCACCAAGGATAGCTATAGGCATTTCAACATACCCACAGTAATTCAACTGTGAAGGCGTCTCTCATCTTGGTATTCTTGCACTTCAGGGCAGGGGAAAGCAAGTTACAAAGTTTACTGTCACAAAAGTCGCAAATCACTGTCATTGCCTCCTCGCCTGCTTTTGCAGGTTCTGCACATACTGCAGGATAATGTGCAAGGTGTTTACAATGCTCACAACAGCAGCGGTGTAATCACTAGGGAAATTCACTGTTGGGGCAAGAGCAGGAGAGCAGAGTGCCAGCAGAAGCAGTGGATGATGATGGTTTCCCAATGCAGATGCCACAAGAATAGATATTTATTAAGAAGGGCAATGAGAGGACCTGAAAAGTGGATTCATGGCAGCAGGAGAGCAGAGTGCCAGCGGAAGCAATGAATGATGACAGCTTCCCAATGAAGAACACACATTCCCGGGAGCCCATGATAACATTGGGAAATTCGCTATTGGGGAAAGAGCAGAAGTGCACAATGCCATGAGGATAGATATTTATTCAGAAGGATGAGAGGGCCTGAGAAGTGGATTCATGGCTCCAGGAGAGCAGGAAAGCAGTCGTATCGGGCCGTCTGCTGAAAGCTGTGTGGTGCTTGCACTGAAAAAAGGTGTGAAACAACTGTCTGCCATTGCTTTCACAGAGGGAGGGGAGACTGATGAGATGCGCCCATGAAAACCCACAAGAATTTTTTTCCCCATCATGCACTGGGAGTTAAACCCAGAATTCCGATGGGTGGCGGAGACTGCAAGAACTATGGGATGGATACCAACAATGAACCACTCCGTGAGTCAATGCTATCCTCGTACTGTGAATGCACTCTACCGACTTAGCATGTTTAGTGGGGACACACATAATCAAATGTATACAATCTCTTCAGAAAAATCGACTTCTATAAATTCAACCTAATTTCATAGTGTAGATATACCCTTTGAGTCAGCATGATACTAGCATTCAGTAGTCTACTGTTATAGTAGCTCTGTCATGTAAACTACAGTGCTGTGAACTGCTCTTGTTAAACAAGAGAACTTTGCTCCTACCTATTCATTCCAATTACATTTAATTATCTTTTGGATCTATTGATGACAATCCTTGTTGGTGAGTGCTGCAGCAGTTGGCATGCATTCTGTGTTGACTGCCAACTAAGTCAAAAAATTATACTTGGTTAATTGAACAATGTTCCTTGCAATGATAGTTAATAGGATGCTGGTTTCTGGCTCCAAGTATGTTACTGTCACTGGTTCAGTATTCTGGGTGATGAGCCATATTATAATACATTTCCAAAATTAGAACATATGTGTTTCATTCCAGGTTAGAATGTTCAAAACATGTACTATATATCATCCTCAAATAGGACTTACATGCACTTTTTAAAATTATATTTTTACTAAAACTGTGATGTTAGTACAATGATAAGGCTGTACAATAAAGATAGTAAAAAGTTAGGCAATATGAAGGTTCCAACAATAATGTGAACTCATCCATATAACGTGTTTTTAATGTATAGCATAACTTTATATAATATAAAGAATAACATTTTAAGTAGAAATGGCTCCAAATTAAAGCCCCTGAAATCTGGATCCAAATTTTGGATGTTGGGTCTACTAACTTACAAAATTAAGTAGAAAAGCAGGAATTACTGCAATGCTGTAATATTGACATTAATGGAACTTTTGCATTTCTTAAATATGTAATCATAATGTTGCATTAAAGGTTATAAGTAAACGGTAAAAAATTAACATTGCACCTTTTTTTGCTTTTTGTGATGTTTAAAGATGTGAAGCCATTTTATTTGTTTTGGGGGATAATTATTTGTTTTGGGGGATAATTTTGTACTTATGGTGGGTGATTGGTTTATGGTTTACAGAAACAAGATTGTATTTATTTATCCCGATTTGATTTTAGATTAGAATTTCAGGTCTTATATTCCATGTGCTCTATATCAACTTAAGTCTCTGGCAAATATGGTTGATCAATAGGGCTTCTTGGCAAGGTGTCTGCCACCACTAGAGAGTTTTCTAGCCTATACTAATAGGTTTAACCTCCATAGTCACTGGAGACAAAATGAAATAACACATGAGGCTTCAAGAGAAAAACTGAGAGGGGAAGGTTTCAGACTGCTTTGGGTTTTTTTTGTTTAATTTGGGTAACCCTTTATTTATTTGTAGTACCTGAGAGTCCTCTGGGGAAAAATATTTCTTGTTAAAGATATAATCCCTTTGCTCTTTCAGTAATGATCTCTGAGTCCCCCAGGAACTGTTCCAGCAATACCAGGCTTTTCATTTCTGATATTTCAGAACTGTTTTGCAATGGAAACTTGTTTTGCAATGGGTTTTTGACAAAAAATTCCCCCCACCCAAAGTGTCTGAAGGTTACATAGAATGCTGCTGAGAATGAGGGTGTGTGTGTGTGTGTGTGATTCCATTTCCTTGAGAGTCAGTGTAGTCTAGACTTAATCAGGTAGTTGTGATTGTCATTGGCCTCTGTACATGCTCATGGGGGAGGGGTGGAGAGAGAGGCCAGTAGCACTGGAACACTTTTAATGGTGGGGATGCTGAAAGCTAGCTCCCTTACCCTTGTTGCTGCTCCCTCTGCCTGTCTTTGGGGATGGGGGAAAACCTGGATGGGGTAAGAGTGCCAAGTCTGGGGCCAGCAGCTTGGATCCCTCCTGTGGATCCCTGCTTGAAATTTGGAAGTGCTGTAACACCCCTTCCCCCCACACCTATGGGGAAGTCTCCTTGCACTCACACCCTGTGCACACTTGTGCAGTGCCACTCTGTTCCTAAGATGATGTATGTAACTAGAAAACTTAGCTACATTTTCCTTTGTGTACTCCATGTTTACATTTTGAGGAACTCCAGAGTTTTGAATTTGGAAACCATTTGATAGAAAGTTTTTCCTTCTTGCTCTTTTTCCTAAACTAAATCTATTTAGAATGAAATGATATGTTTTCCTTTTGGTGTATAGAAACGGAACATCATAATTTGGGGAGACAATATATGTAAGGGATTTCAATAGTTAATATGTGAAACATATTTAAGTTGATATTGTGGAGAGTCATTTTAAGACAACCTAACCGTAATAGATGCAATATTTTTAGCTCCTTTAACATACAATACCCAACTCTTTTTCTGCTTCTCTCTTGCTTGGCTTTAATTCCTCCACCCCATTTTGTTTCTACTTATATGATGATCACCTGGCTGAATGTAAAAGCTACCCAGGACAATGTGCTAAGGTACTTCAAACACAACGGGGAAAGGAGCGCTGTTAAGGAATCTGAGATGCAGCAGAGCAGGCCATACGCCAAAAGAGCATTTCCATTATGGGATACTTGCACGCGTTTAATCCAGTTTTTGGAATTGGGTTAGGAGACACTAAAAAACTGAAACTGAAATAGAAGCTTAAAAACAATCTCTAAAAATAACCGTGTATTTCTTGTGTGTTTATTTTGTACATTAGTATATAAAGACTGAGGTTGAGCCACTGAGGTGCCAGGAGGCTGTATGAATATACAGCAAGAGACTGTGCCTGAATGAGTTTTTAATCTAAATAGATAAGACAGAGGCCCACAAAAGTGAAGTGACTTGCCCCAGTTCATGCAAAAGGTCAGTGCCAGCCCTAGGGATAGGACCCAGATCTTCTGACCCTCCGTGTACAATCCACTAGGACACACTGTTGCACTCCATAATTCTAACTGACCACAACTCAAGGCAGTAGAAAAAAAACCTCAGTAAAATATGTTACTTACATTGTAAAGTCTTTCGGGGCAGGGACCATGTTTTTCTGTTGAGTATGTACAGTGCCTAGCTGTATAATGGGTTCCTGGTCCATAAGGCAGTTCCAAGAGCTCTATGGTAATACAAATAATAAATACTACTAATGTTCTCGTATTTCTGGCCCAACTAGATTTTTTTTCCAAAAATACTTTTAAGATCCTATTTTCATGTTTCCACATCAATTTTGAAAAGGAATAGTTCAGGTATAAATAAGAATGAAAACCTCAGTAATATCAATGTGAGAGACCAAAAAGCCTTCAAATAAATTCATGCAATTCCCAGGCAATGGATTGGGGCCTAAGCCGGTTTGCTCCAGGGCTGATTAGATGCAGACACAATGGTTTAAAATAGGTCAGCATGGAATTAGGCAGCGTGCACTACCCACCCATCACCCATACTCTCCTATATGAGCCATTTAAGTGGTTCCAGTGTGAGGGTCACAAAGTTCCTTAACATATAACCCATAACTTGGGGTAGGCTCTTCTCAACCTCCCCCTCATGACTCAGCTTTCTGTGTCCTAGCACCTTCCTCCCTGTAAGAGGGACATTGGGGACCTCAGCCTGCAAAGGGCCGCAAGGTCTGACCTGATCCTAGGAGTCAAAGCCCAGCACCAGATCCCAGGTCTTTTGTCTCTGGGAACTGTTCATTTTATCCTTTTTAAGTACACTGGAATCTGGCTGCCATGATAAATTAACTCAACCCAAGTATCACAGTGAGGTACCAAGTGCATTCCTACTTAACCCACTGTGAGTTGAAGATGCTTCAAGGAAGGCAAAAAGTTCCCTAGTTGTCTGCTAATTGACCTGTTGAGGGGAATAAGTCCTTCCTTACCCCTAAACAGGTGATCCAATAGACCCACAGCATCTGTCAGGCTCAGTTCCCATTCTTACTGTAGGGCGGAGCTGCTTGAATGGAGCTGGAAGAGGTGCCATATGGCCCCCACTCAAGGTTAAATTCTGCGAGTTGGGGAATGCTGACAATTGAACATCCTTCCCCGCAGCTGGTCATTGAGTGCCAGAGACCGCAGAGAAATGGAGGAGAAGATTTCTGGTATCCCTCAGAGAGTGTCCCTTTGCTGCTTGGACTCTCCCACCCTCCCTCACTGCTGGGACTCGCCCACTTCACCACCAGCCTCATCCATTTCCCCTCCCACTGGGACATTTTGGTCTGATGTATCCAGCTAGCCTTTGCTGGTCTTGGAAAGTTTTGAATATTTGACTACACCCTTCTTATTTTTTTTACAATTTCTTACAGATTATGCAGTTAGGCTTTTCTACCCTATGTATAAGGAATAAAATCTATTTTGCTATTCTGTTTCCTTTCTAATTCACCCATCAGAACAGTTTACTTTATTAATTATTCATTGATGGGAAATCAGGCATGATTCTGAAGCTTAAAAAGAAAGATTAAGAAAAATGTAATGTTAACTAACTTGTGAGCAGAAGGTTCAAGCCATATCAAATCAGACTTTGTACAGTAAATTAACTCTCAAAACGTAAAACTTCTTGAGATGTAAAGGGCAATGATGAATTGTTTTAAGCAAGCATATTAGACCAGATTCTTCTAATAAAAAGTCCTGACCCATGAATGTTCAACAATCTGCTGATCTCAATTGAACAGAAAGATTGTGGAATTTAAAATGCACTGGCCAGATGATTGTCTCTTATTTCTAGCATGCATGCATGGTGGAAATAACTCTATTAGCATTCCCATATATTACAGTTGCTGTATTCCACAAAGCCATTCTTCAAGCATGTGGATACAAACAGTTTCCATAAGATGTAACTAAGAATCACAGTAATGCAAGTGCACAGAGGGCAGTGAAAAACAGTTTCAGTAAGGAGGGAGGAGACCTTTAGTTATGGTACAGAAAAAACATATTAAAACTATTTGGCTACAGTGATAATGTGAAGATGACTTGTTGTGCTAATACACAATAATTCTACTGACAGTGAAAGGATTAAAAAATCTAAAATAATGGAACTTATTTAAAGTGGCAAAGAGTCCTGTGGCACCTTAAAGACTAACTAAAGTATTGAAGCATAAGCTTTCATGGGCTAAAACCCACTTTGTCGGATGCAACGTGGATATTAGCCCACGAAAGCTTATGCTTCAATACTTTAGTTAGTCTTTAAGGTGCCACAGGACTCTTTGCCACTTCTGCTGTTCCAGAATAACACGGCTACCTCTCTGATTATTTAAAGTGGTACATACTTTTGATGGCATTTAACAAATAATTTAAAGATGCTTTTATGTGAAAGTGAAAATTATATTTTTGATGGAAACGAATCAAGTTTGATGAAATAAAATCAAGCCTGCTCGGACTTAGTGGGTTTTAAATACCCTAAAGCAATTCTTAACATTTATGTTGACATTTGGAATGGGCTTAGGCTTTTGCAAACCACAAAACAATGACCTGTAAAGATATTGTATTAATGGATTTTCAGTTAACTACAATGTTATGAATGTGAATCTTTATGAAGAGCCTTCTGTGTCTAAAAGTAAAGCCTCCTTTACTCTTTTGTGAACTTAACTTGTAAAAATAAGTATTTTTCCTCAGTGTTGCTTTATCTGGTTGGTCAAATTGAAAACTTTTCAGGAGCACATACAATTGTGGGGCTAGAGCATTATAAAAAGGAGCTAAAGTTCAGGTTCCCAGCAGCCTTCCCAAAAGGCAATATTAAGACTTAAGTTCAGCTTATTTTCTTCAGAGCATTCAATTAATAAAATTCCAAAAGAATGGACACAATTCATTAACACAATTTTAAAACTAATGTTGTTGATGGTCTATACTGTTGTTGATGGTCAATACGATACCGTTGTTGATGATCAATACTGCATTGAAGAAAACTTCATTGAAGAAAACTAGTGCAAAAAACCCCCAAAAACCACCACATCCAGATCACGCCTGTGGGAGGAAAAATCCTATGTTAGGCTGGAAAAGATCATCATAACTGAAAGAATGGGGTGAATGTGAGCCTAAAATTAATAATCTCTCCCAATTTCAAGGAAGCCTTGTCCGATAGATAGTGACTGAGCTGTTGTGGTGGGTATGGCTGTTTGAGGAGGATAAAGGACAGTTTGTTGCTGTCTGTGGCATCCTCATCTTCAACTTTACATGGATTTTGTAGCATAAGATAAAAATGTGCCCCTGAGCATTATTTTACACTGACTCCGCTCTGAAGTTTGAAACCCCCATCTACGTAATGCATGTGAGGGATTTAGAGAGTGTGAGAGAGATGATCTTTAAGGGACAAATGTGAGAGAGGCTGGGAGCCCTGGATTGCATGGTAGAAACACTGGGAATTAATGTGACTTCCTAACCTGTTAGCAAATGTCACACAACCTACAAGACTCAAGAAAATTTCAAGCTGGAAGGGCTTACTCCTTTAGTGCATTTTTTGTAAATGGGCCAAACCCTGCTCCAAAAAGATAATCTCTCAAAAACTACTTGAACTAATTTTCAGTTTCCTGGTCCATCTCTACATTTTTCTCACAGTATGGATGATTGGGCACACAAGGTAGGACAGACATGCATACTGTCTAAATTTAACTACAGTGTAATTATTTCTCGCTGGATCCTAATACTTTTACTGGCAATGAGCAATACCTTATTCAGCATGCCACTGAAGTCAGTGGAGCTGCTAAGGGAGTGTGATGCAATTCAGTGCAAGAAAAGAGTACCACTATTTAGGCCTTAGGTAAAAACAGTTTAATCTTAAATGATTTAAATTCAAGGCAAATCCTTTCATAGTTATATTCTCACCATCCTCATGTGGAGTGCACTGTAATTTGTATTAAGTATCCTAAATCTTGCTACCTATAAATAATAATAAAAATAATTAGCTGGAATATAGCATGCTTCATCTGAGGTACTGAAAATATTGATTATGCTTCATATCATGTCTGTTTGGTAAGAGTACATCCCACACTTTTTATGTGAAGCAACCTTTCCTTTAATATTTTGTTCAGTAGTAGGTTTCAGCAAAACAAAACAATTCATAGGGAAGAAGAAAAGGAAAATACTTATCTTGGATATCATAGTAAATAAAAAACAATATAAACTGTTTTTAAAGGCAACCATGTTGCCAGTTAATGATGAAGAGGAGGTCATATTCCAATAGTCTCTATTTTCCTCTTCAATCCATTTAGTTATTTTGCTGTGCAATTTAAACAATACCTTCCAAAGAGGGGGGGGGGGAATACTCTGCTATTTAAACATCCATTAAGACACAACAGCATGCAGATCTGTAATTTAATCAATTTCCTTGGTGATCTGGAAATACTCAAATATTTTAGTTTTAATTTGAAACATGAAGGTATGCACATTATCTAAATGAAAAACCCTAATACAATATCTTTAAGAGATGTACGTTATTACAATAATAGTCATAATGTGAATTATGGTAGAAACAAAAAAAATCTTATGAAATAATGAAAATTCAGAAAGTAGTAGACCATAAAATTAAAACAGCTCAGTAACACCACATTTCTTTCAATTCTTTGGCCAAATTCTACACTGACTTACACCTACTTTAATTTAACTGAAGTCGAATTGGATCTAGTAAAAATAAGGCAGGCACAAAGTTTGCTCAAACTCAAAACCTTAAAATGCAATTCAGTAAAAACATTGTAAATGTAATCCTATTTTGAGGTCAAGGACATATATTCAGAGAAGAATTTATGGCTGTGCAGATCCCACTCTAGCTGTGCAAGTGCCTCATGCATGCATGATGATAATCTCTGAACAACTTTGTCCTTTGAGCCCATGGCTGGCCTTACCATGAGGCAAACTGAGGCACTCGCCTCAGGTGCCAGACTGGGAGGGTGTGGGGGGCAGAATGTAGAAAATTGTCTGCTGCTGGTGCAAATGTATCTGTCTGCTCTACATGCACAGAGATGATGGAGTGCTGTGTTGGAGGAAGGAGGGCACGAGACAGAGAGGCAGAAGAAAAGGTGAGAGGGAATAACAGAAAGCAGCAGAAGCTGCAGGGAGAGAGCCTCTTATGTACCTCTCTAGGCCCTTCCCCTCCCACCCCCACACCCTGAAGCCCGGACTGATTAACAGCAGCTTCTCAGGGAACTTCCTGTTTCCTGCTGCTTCCCTGAAGCCCCTTCAGGAAAACAGGCAGTCAACTGAAGTAGTAGGAGCCAATTAGGGCCTTAAGACACTGATATCCTCCCTCATTCAGGCCCTACCTCCAGCCTGCTTATTTGTCCCCTTCACTTGAGTGTTGAAAGTCACTATAGCTAGCAAAGAACAGCAGCCATGAGTGAAAGAAGAAAACGCCCCTCTTGGGCAGCATTCAGAAAAAGCAAGCAAGCAAATGAAGCTTTTCTATTGAAGCAGGAAGGAGCTCTCCTGAGATACATAGACACAAATGTTCAGGGTGAGCTTTCTGGCCCCAGTGAGGATGCGAGTGATAAGGAGATGCCTGATCTTCCAGTTAGTCAGAGTGCAGGTAACCTGGCAGCTACTGTAGCATCCATATATCTATCGTTCCGGAAGAAAAGTGTAGAACAGAGAAGAGTGTGGTGGAGATGCAACAAAGAACTGCTGCTGAGTTTAGTTCCTTAAGTCTAGATGATCCAGGACTGTGGACCCACTTCAGCAGTAGCCTGCGGGACTTCCACATACTGCATGGGCCACAGCAAGTGAAAAACTTCATGTTCCCCAAGACAATGAAAATAGAAGTTTGCATCCAACACATTACCAGTGTGAATCCTCAATGGTGACGAAGTGAGAGGTCATGACTTATGTACTGGAAATCCCAGAATGTTGCATACTGTTTTTGTTGCAAAGTCTTCCAGTCTAATGTTCTAGCCACATTGGGTTCTACAGGAACAAAGGACTGGAAAAATTTGGCTAGAAATATGGCATGCCATGCAAAGACTGCAAATCACCAGAAAACATTCCTTAGGTAGAAGGTGCTTGAGATGAGACTAAGGTTAAAGGGCACCATAGATGGATCAGCATTAATAGAGGATTTCATCAGAGTTTCTTTACTGGCAAAATGTTCTGAAAAGGCTCATTGCCATTGTGAGAGTGCTTGCTACCTTCTTCAGAGCAGCTGTATGTGCCAAACAATGGAAATTTCCTTAAAATTGTGGGGCTGATGGCTGAGTTTGATGCTGTATTCTACGAACATCTAAGAAGAGTCGCCACCCAAAAAATGTTCACACATCACTACCTTGGAAAAACAATTTCAAATGAGATCATACAGTTACTGGCAACAAAAGTCAGATAGAAGATTATGGCAGATCTGAAGTCAGGAAGATATTACTCTCTTATTCTGGACCGCACACCTGACATCAGCCATATGGAACAAATTACTTTAATGGTGTGTTTTGTAACAACAACAGAACCTAGTGAAAATGGCCCTGCAATGGTGACTGAAAGCATTTTCTAGAATTTATTGACATTGACGATACTACAGGAGCTGGTATGATAAATATGCTTCTTAAAAAGCTGGAAGATATGGGAATTGCAATAGCTGACATGAGATAATGATACGATAATGGTGCCATTGAGAGGAAAGAACAGAGGAGTGCAGACACAGATCCAAGAGTTAAACCCTCAAGCTTTTTTTTGTCCCCTGCAGTTCTCATTCATTAAACTTTGTGGTCAGTGATGCAGCATCAGCTTCTAGTGAGGCTGCTGAATTTTTTAAATGTAATTCAAAGCTCTGCATTTTTCTGTGTCAACTCATTGATGGCAAATTTTGAAGAAAAATCTGGGAACATCCTCTATGACACTGAAACTACTGAGTGCCACATGATGGGAAAGTTGAGGTGATAAAGCCTATCAAACACCAAATTGTGAGGATAGATGATGCCACAGCTGACATTATGGAAGAAAATGCTATGACAGGAAATGTTCATGGGAGAACATTGTCAGAGGGAAATGGAATCACCAGAAACATAACTTTTCTGTGTGGCTTAGTGCTGTGGCATGACAAACTGTTTTAAATAAATGTTGTAGGGAAGAGACTCCAAGGTGTTGACCTGGGTATATTGGGAGCAATGGAACATCTGGATAAAGCAAAGTCATACCTACAGTCTTACCGGTCAGCTGACGGATTTCAAAACGTTCTGAAGTTGGTCAGAATGCACAGAAGTTGGCAGAGGAAATTCACACTGAAGCTATTTTCCCACCCATTCAAGAATGCAAGTCACTGAAGAAGAAGACATTTTGATTACAAGGCACAGGATAAATCCCATAAAAGAGACCCAAAACAATAATTCAAAGTTGAATTCTTTAATCAGATAGTAGACTGTGCAAGACAGTCAACTGAAGAATGTTTCATGCAAGTCAACTTCCAAAACTCCTCACTATACATGAAGAAGATCTAAATCAGCCTTGGAGGGCACTAGAGGCAGTGTTGATACATGATGATATGTGCGGTATTGATGGGACTGATTTAGGTGATGAACTGAAAGCACTTTCAAGATACATTTCAGCAGGATCAGCTCCAAAGGCAGTTCTGGAATATATGTGCACAAATAAGATGACCACCCTCTTTCCAAATCCTTTTGTTGCTCTGAACATACTTCTAACACTTCTTGTAACAGTTGCCAGTGGAGAACGCAACTTTGCCAAGCTGATGTTCATAAAAACACATTTACACTCCACAAAGACACGAGAGAGGCTGGTTGGTCTTGCAACCATCTCAAGAGAGCATGAGCTGTCACAGACTGTGGACCTTCAGGAAGCAGTTCAAATTTTTGCAGCCCAAAAGGCACAGAAAGCACCACTTTGATTATTCAAACAGATACAAATGCTAGTGTTTACTGTGCAGATAAGAAAAGTTACATTTGTTCCGGCATTTGAAAGTGAAGTGTTACTTAAAAATTTTGAACAAGGCATTTTAAGTTGTTGGTTCTCCTTTATTGGGGTAGGTAGCAGAGCAGTATCATGAGAGTAGTAGTAGAACAGGAAGAAGGCAAAATTTAGATCTTTCAATGTTTTGGCCCACCTAGGGGGTATGGGGGCATCATTTGAGCTCCCCGCCTCAGGTGCCACCAAAATGTAGTGGGCCATCCCTATTTGAGCTGCCCCTGTACTTTACATGTACCAGACCCTGATCTGAAAATAGAAACGGCAGAGCTGTAAAAGTGAAATAGAACAAGAATTGTTTGCCTGCTACCCCTTATATTGGTTTGCTTCTCGTTGTTAACAAGTTAGAGTTAATTACCTTCTATTTTCCTCTCATTTATTGTATTTTTGAAAATAAATAATTTTCTTGGTGCTTTGCATCACTATCTTCACTTAAAATAGGGGACTCATGGTTCACAGGTTTCAAACCATGCTTCTCTTGCAGTGGACTCATTCTGGTTATGGACTGCCATAGTCACTTTTTTTTTAGGGTATGTCTACATTTTGAGCTGGAGGAGTAAATTCCAGCTTGAGGAGACACTCACATGATAGCTCTGACCAGGCTATTATGCTATAAATAGAGAGTAGCTGTCACAGTGCAAGTGGTAGAAGAAGCTATCCACCCATGTACATACCTAGTGTCTCAGATGAAATTGTTCTTGAGGTGGCTAGCCCCTTCTGCTACTTGTGCTGCTGTGGATAAACTTCTCTTTTGAGCTGTGTGTCCTCAAACTGGAAATTCCATCTCCACCTTGAAATGAGGACATAACTTTTGTCTTGGTGGCAGTCATGTGCCTGACTGCTCCTCAGTGTGCAAGTCATTTTTGATAAAGACAAGAAAACTAGGGGCACTCAGCTGAAGTTACACCTCTTCAAACAATCTAAGTTCTTTAGATCCTAGGAATGAGGATTGTCCCTGCCAGTTGCTATGCAAGACCCAAGATTGGTACTGGCAAAACATATTAGTCAGGAAAGGAAAAACATGTGTCAGGAAAGTCTTCAGTTTACCCAAATCCTATTTCAGTACTCCCTACCACCTGTAGGTTATCATTTGGTTACCCAGGCCTGGATTTGATAACCTTTGAGAAATGCTACAAGACTTGATCTCTCAGGCCTTTTCCAGGGCGTGTTGCTGGGAGAATTATGAGGTAGAATTTGTTCTGGGATTGAGAAGATTTTGATGAGATCCACCTTGAATCAGAGACAAGCAAATAAATTTAGTCAAATATTTATACTATTCAACAAATTTTACATTTGATTTATCTAATCCCAGTACACTACATTTGATAATTTTGTGGAGATTGATGTTTTGCTTTTTCATGGGAAGTGAATTAGGAAATGTTAGGTCCATAAAACTCCCATAACAACAGATATGGGAAAGCAATTATCAGACTGAAAAAACAAGGCGGGAATACTTACTGTAAACGTAAAAGGGTTTATTTAAAAAAATGACTTAACAAAAAAGCCTGAAAACTTGTGCACACCTCGAGAGTGGAAAACCTGATTTTTACATATAAATATGTACATATATGTGATCAGTTTTGAAAATTGGTCCTAAAAGGCTACCTAAATTTTGCATTTATTGCTGAAGAGAAAATGAATGATGAAAATGCAGGCCCTTCCTAAAATAATATGGTCTCAATTGTTCTTCCAGAGGAAAATTACTGATACTTTGGAAGATACTAAAGACACTTTTACCTTTCTCATTTCAGATTCTGGAACACTTATTTTGGTATAGTGAGTGTGTTTCACTGATAAGGATGACTTTTAGAATATAATTGAATATTTAACTTGAATATTTACCAATAGAATGATTTATTATTGATAGATAGGGATACTTCATAATATTTTACATCAAGATTATATTTTTCCATCTTGGTCCTTTATAACCAAAGTTGTATTACAGTCCAAGTACTCTTAACATTTTTATTGTTAATCAAAGGTTGGCAAGATTCCATATTATATAGCTCTTCCTTGCTTCAAAAATACAATATCCTGAAGTACAAAATGGGGGAAAAAATCTGAGATTAAAAATATTTCTAATAAAATAGTAGGGCTGGATGAGGAGTAAATCTTTGGTAATCAGACACCAGTGGTTGGGATTTATTTTTTTTTGGGGGGGGGGGGGAATTCAATGACTTGGGAAAGCAATATTTGTGCATAGAGTGGCACTTTATTTTATTGAAAATTATTCAAGAACAAGGAGAGCCTTTACTAGACTGATGTTAAAAGTAATCTTGGTTTTCCTCCCATGGATGTTTTTGCTGCATTTGACATTTTAAGGGTGTTTTGTTTCTAACTTGCCAATAAAGCTAGGGGGTACTGGATAAAATTACTGCCAATGTCCCTATTTTAAAGCTAATTCCCTTTACATTGCTCATTTGTTTTCTGCTGATGTTTGTGCAATAGAATGTTATTTGTATGAATATTTATAGACAATGTCAAAGTTGTATGCATGAGTTTCTTTACATAAACTGACTACAAACGGACAAAATTAATGCCAGATGTGCTTGCACCTTTGAAACAAATTATTTGCCTAACACCCAGTCCAAATAGATGCACAGGAGTAAGAGAACAGGAATCCTGCCATAGAAAAGCTCCAGAGGCACTTTGTCAGTTCTACTTAAACACAATAGGGAGGAAGGAAGACTTTCATAGCACAGGCTTTTCTAGTATCTGCTCCTTCACAGGGTAAGTTATATTTTGCTCCCTCCTACCACCAGTGCACTGCTATACTGCTCTCCTTGTTCCTTCCCCTCACACAGCCAATATAATGATGCCAGTTACACTACCAAGGGGACCTCCATGGCTGTGAAATCAGAGACAATTCCATGTGACTCATCTGACCAATCACAAATTACAAGTACATGTCAAATGTTGAATACACACAGAACTGTTTACACCAAAATAGCAGAGTTAAAAACCAACTTGATAGCTTTATTTGACAGGGTAACAAGCCCTGTGTATAGGGAGAAAGCAATAGATGTGATACATCTTGACTTTCGTAAGGCTTTTGATACTGTCTTGCATGATCTTCTCATAAACAAAGTAGGGATGGAGCTACTCTAAGGTGGGTGCATAACTGGTTGCAAAATCATTTCCAGAGAATAGTTATCAGTGGTTCACAATCATGTTGGATCCACAGGGATCAGTTCTGGGTCCAGTTTCATTCAATACCTTCATCAATGATTTAGATGATGGCATAGAGAGTACACTTATAAAGTCTGTGGGCCATACCAAGATGAGAGAGGTTGCAAGTGCTTTGGAGGATATAATTAATATTCAAAATGATCTGTAGAAATGGTCGGACAAATGCAAAGTACTTCATTTAGGAGGAAACAATCAGTTGCACACTTACAAAATGGGAAATAACTGCCTAGGAAAGAGTACTAAGGAAAAGGATCTGGAGGTCATAGTACATCACAAGCTAAATATGAGTCAGAGTGTAATGCTGTTTCAAAAAAAGCAAACCTCATTCTAGGATGTATTAGCAGGAGCCTTGTAAGAAAGACACAAAAAGTCTAGAGAAGAGCAACAAAAATGATTAATGGTCTAGAAAGCATAGCCTATGGGGGAAGATTGGAAAAAAATGGGTTTGTATAGTCTGTAAAAGAGAAGACTGAGAGGGGACATAGCAGTTCTCAAGTACATAAAAGGCTGTTACAAGGAGAAGGAAGAAAATTTTTTGTTAACCTCTGAGGACAAGAAGCAATGGGCTTAAACTGAAGCAAGGGAGGTTTAGATTGGACATTAAAAAGCTTTCTAACTGTGAGAGTGGTAAGCACTGGAATAAATTATCTAGGGAGGTTGTGGAATCTCCATTATTGGGGATTTTTGAGAGCAGGTTGGACAAACACCTGTCAGGGGTGGTCTAGATAATACGTAGTCCTGCCTTAAGTGCAGGAGACTGGACTAGATGACCTCTTGAGGTCCCTTCCAGTTCTATGATTCTATGAAAAGATAGGGAACTGCAATCAGTTTTGGAATATCCTAGAACAATCTTCAATTAACTTGTTACAAATTTCTTGCTTATTTTGAATGGCTAACAAAACACTCTGATAGTGCTGATCTGTTTCCTAGGCTAGGATAAAGAATTGAAAGTAACACTGTGCTTGAATACCATTTGATTTATATTTGACAATATTTGTACAGAAGAAGTAAGGTTTATTTTGTTATTTTTTTAGAATGCCTCCAAATGACTAGCATTCTAAAACAAGCACATGTACCATTTCTTTAGATGATAATGCCTGCCTGGCAGTGATTGCTTATGGTTTTTGAGGCTCTAACTGTGTGATTTCAAAATGATACCTAATGCAATTAAAACCACATTTCAGACATGCGAGTCAGCTTGTTGGGGATGCAAGATTAGAACTGCTAAATTATAATTTAAAAAGCTGGTTTTAGATAGGATGATATGTTATTCATTTACAACTGCTTAAGAAACATGAGGAATTTGTGCGTGTAGCAGCACTAGGTGAAAAGCAAATCACAGCTGTCACCACACTCAAGCTTGACACAAAGCTGTAAATCTCTTGTGTCACACAAAAGTAGATAGAGAGAAGATTATCTGCATTTTTTAAGATCAGTATTATGATGATGGTATTAATCGGCTCTTACTACCTCCTTTATAAATATTAGGAGGTTTATAACCTTAACTCCACAATCTGAAATATGTCTTCTATGAGGTCCCATTATCAGACATGAAAAAGTTAATGAGTTATAAAAATATTGCTATAATTACTACTGAAATTACTCTTCTATGTTTAGAAGGAAATGCAGATATTATGCACCCTATTATCCGGCTGTAGCTGTTACAGCTCATATATGGGATACTTAAGAAGACCTCCACAATCAATAGAATGTCTTCTGCTTCATTGAATCATGCACATTTTGGAGTAACATAAAACATTATTTCTTATTTATGGTGTTATGAAGTGAAATGGATCCTAAACTTGTCACTGTAAGTGTGTATTTTATTTTCTCACTTGCAAGGGCAGAACATCGCTATGTATATTCCTCTTGAAATGTTCAATGGAAACTTAAAAAGTTCAAAGTGAATAAAAATCCACAGAGATGGTTTACAGCATGACTGGAAAGATATCTTTGGCAAAAAAGTTAATTTAGAAAGTTATGAATTGGTCCAGACTAAATCTCCAAAAATGTTATTGATTATAATGGAAACATTTGCTTTAGCAATAAACCTCCATCTCTGGAGTAAAATTTCTAGTCATAATGTGACTTTTCACTGGATCTTCTGAGATAAGAAAATGCATTTGCTTTTTTTTTTAATTGTAAAATTAAAAGCTATAAATTGCAAGTGAATTTAATGATTATCATGCTAGAACTGTGCCATCTGATTGTGTTTTGTATCATCTGCCCAAAAAGGCAGTGTTCCTGAAACACGACTGAATAGTCATGCCAAACTTTTGAAAGTTTGGAAAAAAAGGCATACTCAAGCAGGGGAAAACATCACACTCACCAATGACCTGCAAACAAGGTATTTCCTGGTTCAAGAGGATAAGCCAGCCAATCAGTAACTTACCTTGGGAGGTTTATAGATATGTATGGCTATTTCCTTATGAATTTGTTCACTTTTTGGGGGGCGGGGAGCGAGTGGGTGTCCTGCTGCTTCTCAAAATATGTGCCATGTTAATTACTAGAGCACCAATTCAGCAATGCACAAAAACGTGTGCTTCACTTTAGGCATGTATTAAAAGCTTTGCTAAATTGTGGCCTCTTCACTGTAGTCAGTGGTAGTCAAGTACAATGTTCAATTAGTACAATTTGAGATGGGAGGGGTTGATGTCTGAGACTATTCTCGTCTGGAAATCAAATCCCCAGTGCAATCTGGTCCATTCCTGGCACAAACTCTTGGGAAAAAAATCCTTCAAAACATTGCCCTTGACACATTGTTTTATGAACCACAGGGAAAAGTCACTTCTGGCTGGGAGAAAATAGTGGCAGGCAGAGAGAGTGTGGTTTTTATTAGTGACATGGAAATCATCAAGCCTTCCCTTCACTTTGCTGACAGAATTCTTAACAAAGAGCTGCTGCCTTCCTCTGCTCTCCAAGACTAAGTGAGAAGTGGCAGGTGGGAGTAAAAAGGGCAGTGCAGTAGCAGAAGGTAGCATATTCCAGTCTGGGAGAATACGCTTGGGATCCAGAAAAAAGCGAAATCATCTCATAACTATTAGTAACATATGGTACTTGGGTCCATGATTCATCCTGTTAAATACCCCGCCTCTGATAGAGGGCTGATAGTTTAACAGAAGAATGCCAGACTGAATCTAGCCATTATGTATTTTGTGTATGACAAGGTTGAGAGCGGAAGGAAATGTCTTCCTGAACTCTGCAGTGATTACCCATCTCCACAAAGAATAACATTGCAATAGTTTCATTTAGCATATAAGATATAGGTGTTAAATTACAACCATTTTTACTGGTTATAAAATGACCTTCCCTTTATAATACATAAATAATAAAATTAGAAGACTAATTTATATGTTTCACAAATATCTGAAACAGCAGTGTTTAAAATAAGAACAATAACCATTTGCATTAATGTTAAAAGGGTGGGATGTCAGGTGCTTCAATCACAAATTTAAAAACAAAATGATTAGAAATAAAACTACAATATCAAATGCTGTTGCTATATTCTAAAATACCCTGTTTTATGTTGAACATTCAGCATTGCAGATATCAGTTTAAATACTCCCACAATGAAAATGCTTGTTGGTTTCAACCAAGTACCATGTGCTTAACTTTAAAGACATGAATAATCCCATTGAAGTCAATGAGACTACTCACATGTTCTAAATTAAGCATGCATCTGGGCCTAGGACTGAAGTTGCTTAACAGAGCTATAAATTGAAGATTACACTTGGTCTTCTGACTCTATGTCCAAATCAAACTAGTGCTATGTTGGTCATCCTACACTCTGGTAAATATTGTAAATAATCAAGTATAAATTGTTTGTAATGGAAAATAATTTAATTAGGTATTGAATACAATTGTGTATATTAGTAATAATATTTAAAGTGGAAGAATAAAATTTGATTTTTTTATTACTGCTATTGTAAAATATTTTCTTTGTGTTGCACTGAATATCTTTGTTTATGAATGATTAGTACATCTTACTCATCACTTACAAAACATCAATAGACTCAAATAGCTTTAGTTCAGCAAATTAGAATGCAAATTGACATTTGGCAGCCCCAAAGAATGTTGGAGCATATTGATATTTTATGAATGATGAATATGTTGCACTGCAGCAAATTATTCACAAACTATCAAGAAGCCAAACATGTATTCTATTCAGCAAATCAGAATGAAAAAATAAATGAAAATAAACACTATAAAAATGAAGTGAAATGAAAATAGTACTCCATACAAGTAAATTGACACACTTTGTAATTCAGTTTATATTGTTACTAAACTAGGCTTTAATCCTGTAAAGAAGTACATGCTTAACTTTGTGTGTGTGTGTGTGTGTGTGTAGTTCCAATGACTTTACTGTGACTGCTCTCATGCATAATGTTAAGCATGTGTTTAAAAACTCCCACTAGGACTCTGCTTTTGTAACAGCTGTTGTCTATTTACCTTCAAGTTTTCGGAGATAAAGAAGGTTTACTTTAAAGGGTGGGATTTTTCAAAAGCACTTGAGGATTTAGAAGCATGGGTTCCACAGGAAAACCATAAAACCTATTTTACAAATGTATACATAGCTTCTTATTAGTCTCACATACAGGCACTTCGATTAAAAAAATCAGTCAGCATGGAAAAGCACAAAATAGTTGGAATTATGAGTCTGAAATTCCAAATGCTCTCGTATTAATTTAGATGGAATAAATGGGCCAAAAGTTGTTAACATAATACTGTTTAATGTTGGACTAGGTTTTGTGTACAGAAACCACATCCCGTTTAGTACTATGGCAAACACATTATTAAAAATTACTTAAACTCTTTGTTAAAGATATAGAAAAAATAAAGATTTGAAATTTAAAGTATTAGGTAAGGCTTTATTTTATCAACTTTTTTATTGTCCCATTTCTCTTTAGGTGTATAGAGTTCTAGAAGGAAAACAAACATTGTTTGAAAGTATTGATAATGGTAATAACTGTCCTTTTGGGTAAAAGAGAAGTTTGTCAAGATGAGCTGGAGCTGCTGCTGCTGTTAGTCTGATCTTGTTTTTATTCAGAGGGTTTCTGGGATTCAGAATGAGTTGGTGGGGGTGTAGATCCCTGTCTAGCTCAATTTGGTCAGGACATCTCTCAGGATTAGATTGAAAAATGTGTTGGGTCCCCGGAGATGGTGGGAGTGGCAGCCATGATGAATCTTACGTTAATAGTCTCCATCCATTTTTTCTTTTCTTTTTTCTCAGTCTCTTTCTCTTTTTTTTTTTAAAAAAAATAAGAATGTAATAAGTGGGTGATGGGTGAAATAGACCATCCCCTTAGTATTTTGTTTACTAGTTAGGCTTAGCTCTTGACAAAAAAAAAATGTTTTACTGATTTCTGTAGTTAGTTTTTGGGGGTTTTTTTACTAAGTGATTTTAACAGTCAACATTATTTTAGTAGGTCGTTTTATTTAGACTTTATGTCTTTATGTAGGGTTTTTGTCTTTATGTAGGGTTTTTAGGTTATTGTGACAGTTCATGAACTTTTATATCCTTTTTATAGTATATAATTAAAGTAAATTGGAGGCCCAACACTGTCCCTATTTCCCCAGTATAGCAATTGCAGAAATACCTATGAGATTTAATTTGGTTGAAAGTTATTCTCTACTGTAACATAGACTACTTAAGCATGAAAAATATATATATTTTTACTTGTGTTGGGGTGAACTAGTACAAGATATTTGTTTAAAAGCACATGGGGATTCTGGCTCATATACAAGAACATTTAAAATTTTCTTTGGAAGGTGCTTCCTTGTACTATGTCTGTCAGTGGATATTCCTTAGCTTCTGATTTATCTTCAGACTCTCCTCTCTAAGTTGTTTTTGATAAGCCTCAATAAGAATAACTTATTGACATGGAAAACAATTATATGGATTATAATAAATTTGAATCCTGTTTCTTGGTACATTCGTCTATTGCTCAAATAATGCCAGACTTCCATTCCACCTGACTTCTATGTTTTTTCTCTTCCTTTCCTGCATATTTGTGTATCATTTATTTATTTTTATTTATTTTTAAAACTCTCCCTCTCTCGCCACCCACACTGACACCTGAATATATTCTGTCTGTGTAATATTGTCAGATTTTTGTTTTTTCTGGTCATGCAGCTATGGCAAGTTGTAAAGTTTTTAAATTTTATTGCATATCCTGTGAAACGGTTGTAGTATTTGATAACATATGCAAACTGTAAGTAATTTACTTGTTTTCCTTCAGTGATTATTTTTTAAAAGTATTGTTAATATATCACCTTTCGGGAAAGGAGGAAATTAAAAATTGCTTGGGCATGCATTTGATTTGCAGTCTATACCTGGGATTTGGCCCAATTTAATATATGTATCTTGATAGGAATTCCAGTAGCTCTAGATAATGGGAGACGGACATAAACAAAAGGATGTATGCAGTGATATTGTAGCTGTGTCAGTCCCGTGATATTAGAGAGGAAAGGTGGGTGAGGTAAATATTTTATTGGACCTAGTTCTGATGGTTAGAAAGACAAGTTTCTGAGCTACACAGAGTTTTTCCTCAGGTCTACAGAAAGAGGAAGAACTCTGCGGCTGGAAAGCTTGTCTCTCTCACCCACCTTGACTCTCTAATAAACAAAACAACATCATTAGCTTATAGTTTCCATTTAGTCTTCATATAGTATCTGAAATTTTGTATGTGATATTTATGGCTGGCATATTTCAGTTTGTTTGTGTCATAACAATCCAAAATACCACTTTTTTGTGTATATTCTAAATATTTAATATATATATGGTTACTATAGGGTTACCAACTTTCTAGTCGCACAAAACAGAACACCCTGCCCCAACCCTTCTCCAAGATGCCACCTCTGCTCGCTCTATCCCCTCTCCCTCTGTCACTCAATCTCTCCCACTGTCACTGACTTTCACTGGGCTGGGGCAGGGGGTTGGAATGCAGGGGAGAAGGGGATGATTATGGGCTCTGGGCTGGGGGGTGCAGGCTCTGGGTTGTGGCTGGAAATGAGGGGTTTGAGGTCCCAGGGGGGGTTCAGAGCTGGGTTGGGAGGTTAGAGGGTGTGGGTTCAGGGAGGGAGTTTGGGTGTGGGAGGGGACTCCAGGCTGGGGCAGGGAATTGGGGTGCAGGAGGGAGTGTGAGGGGTCCCAGAGATGCTTACGGTGGCTCCCAGGAAGTGGCCGTCAGGTCACTGCAGTCCACAGGGAAGCTCTGCATACTATCCTTGCACCCACAGGTGCCGTCCCTGCAACTCCCAGACAATAGGCCTTGCAGAGCTGGCCCTCGGGGTGGGGGTAGTGCGTGAAGAGTCTAGAGGCTGCAGGCACCTGGCAGCAGCTTTCGGAAGCTGCACAGAGCTAAGGCAGGCAGGGAGCCTGCATGAGCCCTGGACCTCCACTCTGCCACTGACCGAACTTTTAACGGCTTGGCCGGTAGTGCCAACCAGAGCTGCCAGGGTTCCTTTTGGACTGGGCATTCCGGTCGGAAACCTGATGCATGGCATAAACCCTACTTATATAGTCCTGGTTGCAAACATAATTTCTGCAGCCAATCTGTTTGCTTTTGTAATTTTAGTGTGTTCTACCTTGATCATGAAGTGTTATAATTACACAGAAATCAAGGACCCTTTGCACCTTTCAAATTAATCTTTGCATTTTTTTTTCTGTAACTAAGCTCTTGCTCTTAATCAGTGTTCTCATTCTCTCCACACAGTTTCATTTTATGGCAGTAGTAATACATCCCTGTAACAGGGCCAATCAAAATATTAAGGACATAGATCATCTTATTTAAAAAATAGATGTTATCTAAAATACTAACTCTTGACATTATGCTTCAAGAAACCTGTGTCTGTTCTACAAGACATGACCAGGTAAAGGCTAATTGGAATAGTAATCTACTTTATTTTTCCAAAAGCTAAAAGCATTGGAGACTATAAGTGAAAGAATAATTTTAAACATTGTAAATCCATAGATGATTGATGGATTCCTTCCAGTTTAAGAACAGGAGGGCTTTGATGTTGTTTTACTTTAATTTGTACACAAGTTCTGAAGCCTCCCTATATTTTAAAATTTCCCTAATTCTCATCTTACACAGAAGTTATTTCAGGTAAATTTTAAAGCAAATATATTAATATCCAGCTGGCTACAGTCCTGTAACACTGTACTCATGTGCTTAACTTTATGCACTATATCTAGTCTGACTGAAGTCAGTGGAACTACTCACATTGAATAAAGTAAAACGTGTGCATATATATATTGGCTGAGTGGGGCTTTTCCGAGGAAAATAGATGAGATTTGAGTTCTGACGGAATGCTCAATACTTTTAAATTGTAATATAGAGATTAGATACAATAAGTGTGTTAGAAGTAATAATGGACCAAATACTTTATGCACATCTCTTTTATGGAACTACTCATGTACTTACCAATTCTGCAAACACTTGTGCATGTGATGTGTCTTAAATGATAAACAGATAAGAGATAAGACTAAATAGATAGGAAGATCCTCACCCTTGTCTCTGAAACCTTTAGGCCAGGCAAACAAGATCAGAGAGGCATAAATGGTCTCTAAAAATTCCATATGTGGCCCATTTCTCTGGCACAGACACGGTGGGAGATGGTCCTTGAAAACTCTGGCATAGCATGCTAGGAGTAGGGACATAGTATAGAGCATCATGATGATTCCGGGCATCACTGTTGTTCATAGGCCAGCCCAGGGAGACTGATATAATTTAGGTAGACCTCAATGGCTCACTAAATTATGCTGTGGGCCACTCCAGCCCCTGGATCAGCCCAGGACCAGGAAGGCCTAAAGGTGGCTTAAAACCACCTTCCCCCTTCCTCCGCCATCCCCCCATCTCCTCCTGGGGAAGAGATCTGTGTTCTTTGAGGAGCAGTACAGAGTCTCACCAGTACAGAGTACTTTAGCTGAGTGCTTTGTTCCAAACTGATTGAAATAGTGGAAGAAATTGTTAATAGAACCATGGTAAACTACAAAGAAAATATAAGTGTAAATATGTTGTTCTAATTCTTTCATGGTATTTCTTCTTTCTGATTTGATTAAAATGTTGGCTAGTTACTTTATTAGCAGTATTGGTTCCTTTGCAATATCTAAGGTCATTCTTCTGATTTTGAGACTTCTGCTGCTCCTTAAATCTTTTTGACTTAGCTGGATTGCAGTCTGGATTCCTTTCCTGTGTAGGAAAATACAGGTGGATAACAATTTCTATAAATTACAATTTTCTTATAACTAAAGACTTTCTACGGTTAAAGTTGACAGTGAAATCAAATTGATTCTCATTTGCTATAAAATTAGAACAGAAATGTGAACAATTACCTGCGCAATTCCAGGAATTAGAAAATAAACACAAAATAACCTATACAATTTCTTTTTAAAATGAAACTACACAGATAGCATTTTGTACTTAAATTAATTAATACACCCAAAAGATTTTGATTCCCACCTGCCCCCTCTTCTTTCAAAAATGGTTAATCGAGGCCTTTGTTTGGATTCTAAAACAAAGACAAAGGCAAAATAAAAGTAATCTCTTCAGTTGACACCATCTCTTGAGAAAGTACTTACCCACACGCACACCGTTTATAGCCACAGTGTAATACTCCTCCTTATATTAGCTAGTACCATTCACATTTCCAGTAGTACAAATTGCTAAAGAAGGTACTTTTCCATATGTGGAGAGATGGCACAATCTAGCCTGTTAAGTAAAAAAAGAATTAATGTACCTCTTTATTAATGCTCGTGTACAGCTACAGCTCACCCAGGGCGTGATCCAACAAGCACTTACACGTGTGACTATCTTGGCTCGCATTTAAATATTTGGCAGGACTGGATGATCTGGATAACATTCTCAGTTAAATCTTCCAAAGATGACTGACTTTTTCTTGTTTCAAATTTGTGATTCTCAACTAGACGCTGTTTAAAAGGGCCTGATTTTCAGAGAGTGATGCCCAGCACTTTCCGACAATCAGACCTCTTTAAGGGTCTCAGATTGAGCACCCCAAACTTGAGGTGCCCAAGATTACTTTTGAAATTCTTTCCCTGAACATATTACCTAAAACATAATTGTACAAAAAATGGCACTGATAAAATTACTTCTTTCCCTCTCACTTTCAAGCACTATATTTGGGCTATCTTTCCTCCCTTCCCACCTGCACTGTTTTACCAGTGTAATATTGACACTGAGTAGGAGGCTCTACTAGTAGATTTTTTTTTCTTGTTTGTCATCTCTATTAGTGGAGGTTTGGAATCAGATGATCTCTTTGTGGGTGAAGCGTCATTTTTCTCCCTCATGTTCTGCAATCAACTTTCTCTTCTAGTGCCTGTAAACATGCATCCCTTGCTGAATCTCTTAATAGCCTTTAATACACTAAATAAGATGAAATGTGGAAGCCATCCCTTTGGCCATAGAGGTAGCTGCTACAGTTCTCTCATTCTCACTGTGCAGCCTGGCTAATTAGGATGGAAAGATTTATCCCCTCCTGCCTTGTCAATTAGAGGAGAGAATCGGTCCTTAATGAACTACTGTATTACAAAAATCTATGCAGTTATTCTGACCAAGAAGAAAGTTGTGGCTCAGATTTGGAACAGAAACATTTCATCCAGTCACTATGACGAACCAGAAAGAATGTGGTTTATCTTGCACACTCCTTTTGTCTATCAGGATTTCACCGCTAAACAAATATTGAAACGTCATTGCTCAACCTGAGTGCAATTCAGAATTTTTGTCCCACGGAAAATTTCAATTTTGCAGAAACAACATTTTCCTCTGGAAAAATAATTTCAACAGAAATTTCACAACCAATTCCATTCGTTATATGAGGGTCTCTGTCCATAATTATGTGGAAGGATAATTATTCAATATATCCCAAGATTATCTAAGTGTTTTTATATATACATTGTAACATACATAGTTCATATTTAGCTTGACCCAATGTCCATTGAAGTCAATGGTATTCTTTCAATTGATGTCAGTATGCTCTGGAGCAGGCTCTTTATGATCCTCAGTGGATTTTCTCCAGAACAGCACTGAATTTTTCAGAATAAACGATAGCAAAACTTAAAGTATATGGCTTTTCTGCATTATACAACATACCCCTTCCTAGGCTTACCATAGTCTTCCTTTATCCATTTTTTTTGTCTTTAAATGTTTTCTTAGTGCAGTGTTTGGGATGTGGATATGTTTCTCCCTGTTGTGTTTTTTTTGTTGTTGTTGTTAGTGGAGCATACTTTTTTTAGTAAAGCTTTTGTGAATTAAAAAGAGAACCCATCAGAAGTTTAGATATCAGATTTATTTATTTACATGAAGGAATGACAACCAAGATACATGAACAATTTATCTGTGTGTAGAGGGGCGGTCACCCCATTCAAGCCCTGAAGGGGTTAAAAACAGCCCTGGGAAAGGCCTCTGCCAGGGAGACAATAGGAAAAGGCTGATTGGGGAAGCAGCCATGGCTGGGGCCACACCCCTTCAGGCCACAGCTGGCCCTATAAAAGGGCTTTGAGCCAAGAGCTGAGTCAGTCTCTCTCCAGTTCTGGAAAGAGAAGGACCTGGCTGTCTGTGAGAGAAGGGTACCGGAGGTAGAGTAGTGTTGGGAAAAGCCAAGAGGAGCTAGGAAGCTCTAGCCTGGTATCTCTCCAGGCTGTAGGCCTTGTGCAAGGCCTAAAGAAGGTACTGGGGCTGCAGAGGTACAGTCCAAACCCTCTTGCCAGTGATGAGTGGTTTACAGACTGTAGTCTGTCCCATTGAGCAGCGGCTAGATAATGACTGGCAGTAGTCACTGAGGCAAGGTGGGTTTAGAGGGTTGGGGGTTTTGCTGGGAGGGGAAATCCAGACTGTGGGTACTGCTGGGACAGAACCCCAAGGTAAATTGGCACCAGGGTCCAGGAGAGACATGGGGCCAGCGGCAGGTAAGCCACCAGCCAGCAAAGGGCACTCCGGGCTGAAATCTAGCTAATTCCCAGGATCACCAGCAGAAGGTGCCACACCAGTGAGTCATCAGTTTGCTACACAGTGTATGAACAAATCTTGTGGCATATAAATTCTTACCTTTTATTAATCATATAACATCCAAAATTATGTTAAGGTCTTTATTACAATGAGAAACAGGTTTCTGCCATGAAGAATGTACAATCTAAATAGGCAGAACCAAACAAATAATGAAGGGAATGACTATAAAATACAACTGAATTGTAGTTCAGTTTAGCACACATTTCTAGGTGTTTTTTTTAATTTGAAAGCATACAGATAATTCCATATGGGCTGATGTTATTTTGAAACTAAGCTACTATGAGCCAAATCCTGCCTGTGTGACTCTCACAAGTAGTCCTGTATGTTCAGCTCAATCTTTGGTCGCCACACTCTTCACAGCCTGGTTTAAGAGTGGCTGATCAGAGTTCTTGCATTTCTGGCTGGTACATAGGAGGGATCTACACCTCTCTGCCACTTCTTGGCCTTTAGGGATTATTCATGAGTAAGAATCCCAACATTGTGTTTTATGGCTAGGAAATTAATTAGCATTTATTTTTTTCATAACATTCCTGATCCTAATAGAAGTGAGCACTTCTAATTGCCTTTTAAGCCAGTAGGAATTGAATGTTTCTTGTGAGATGCAGTGTGTTCTCAGCACCTTGCTGGATCAGTCCCTTATTCCACCTGTAAAAAATATGCATCTGAAAAGTAGCCATGAATGTTGCTGATTGCAAGTTAAAGTAAAGTGACAAGAATATAGCAGCAAATATGCTAGTGTGACAAACTTTAAGATATTTGACATGCTGAGTTCACCAGTTCCTAACAATACCCACATCATGAAGTAAAGGGATTAAAACAGCTGGATGAAATCAACTGACATGAACAGCAGGTGTACCTTTCAGGAGAGAAGAGAAATGAGGAAAAAGATCAATCTCAAAGTTTTTGATGCCTGTCTAGCATATGCTTCATAAAATGTAAGAATAGTGAAAAGAAAAATTATGCTGTATCAAAGCCCTAAAAAACTCCTATTGGAGGAAAAGATTTTATAAAATTTTTGCAAGGCTCAGGATCTGGCCGTGTAGCATGCTGAATATGAGGAGGGGGAAAATGTTTAGTTTTCTGCTAGAAGGTTGAAAATCTTGCAAATCTCTTATAAACCAGTTAGTCTTTTCTGTTAACTACCAATTCTAATATATCCTTGGAAAACTATGCCCTCTGCTCTCCTAGTCCTTCCTTCTTTTTAAAAAACCAAACAGTTTTGAAAATACTTGACTGCACTTTATCTGTTGTGTGCATTATAGTTAGGCTGACCATACGTCCCGTTTTGAACGGGACAGTCCCGTTTTTTTAATGTTTTTTAACCGTCCCGTCTTTTTGACCAAAATATCAATTTTGTCCCGTTTTTGGGGCAGGACTCAGAAAAAACATGGAATCATAAAATGTCCCCCCCCCCGCCGCCGCCGCCGCCGGCTCGCTCGGGCCCCCGGCTGCGGCTCCTGACAGCTCTGATCTGCCGCCTCCTCCAGCCCGCC
The DNA here is from genome assembly GCA_032164245.1 of Sternotherus odoratus. Lineage (NCBI taxonomy): Eukaryota > Metazoa > Chordata > Testudines > Kinosternidae > Sternotherus > Sternotherus odoratus. The sequence continues at coordinate 40,328,400 of JAVMKO010000004.1, forward strand.
GCCAGCTGCAGCCTCCTCCTCTCTATTCCTCCTTCCCTCCCTTCTCTCCATCCCCCCCTTCCTCCCTGCTCTCTCCCTCTGTCCACTGCCTCCTCTCACTCCCTCCGTCCCTTCTCTCTTCAGAAAACCTGGCCGGCAGCCCCCCCCCGCCGGCTCGCTCCGCTCCCAGCTGCGGCTCCTGACAGCTCTGATCTGCCGCCTCCTCCAGCCCGTCGCCCGCTGCAGCCTCTTCCTCTCTATTCCTCCTTCTCTCCATCCCCCCCTTCCTCCCTGCTCTCTCCCTCTGTCCACTGCCTCCTCTCACTCCCTCCGTCCCTTCTCTAGGCTGACCATATTTCCTTTAGACAAAAACGGGACATTGGGAGGGCAAAAACGGGACAGGGTGTGGGGGGGGCATGGCCCCACCTGGGCCCCCCAGCACCGGGCGGGGGGGAGGCAGAGGGGGGTTGGGGGGGATGGATGGAGGAATAAGCAGAACAGGGATGGGGGATGAAGAGGATGGAGGGAGAGAGAGAGAAGGGGGGATGAGGGATGAAGATGATGGAGGGGACGGAGGGAGAGAAGGCATGAAGGTGAGAAAGGGAGAGGATGGATGGATGAGAGAAGATGGGGGTAGGGAGCAGGGTGGATGGAGGAGGCAAGGGACAGCGAGAAGGAGGGATGGAGAAAAGGGAGATGGAAGAGGAGGCAGTGGACGGAGGGAGAGAGAGAAGGGAGGGATGGAGAAGGGGGATAGAGAGAAGGAAGAGAGGGATGGAGGGATAGAGAGAAGGGAGGAAGGAAGGGATGGAGGGATGGAGAAGGGGATAGAGAGAAGGGATGGAGGAAGTGAGAGGAGGCAGTGGACAGAGGGAGAGAGCAGGGAGGAAGGGGGGGATGGAGAGAAGGAGGAATAGAGAGGAAGAGGCTGCAGCGGGCGACGGGCTGGAGGAGGCGGCAGATCAGAGCTGTCAGGAGCCGCAGCTGGGAGCGGAGCGAGCCGGCGGGGGGGGGGGGGGGGGCTGCCGGCCAGGTTCTCTGAAGAGAGAAGGGACGGAGGGAGTGAGAGGAGGCAGTGGACAGAGGGAGAGAGCAGGGAGGAAGGGGGGGATGGAGAGAAGGAGGAATAGAGAGGAAGAGGCTGCAGCGGGCGACGGGCTGGAGGAGGCGGCAGATCAGAGCTGTCAGGAGCCGCAGCTGGGAGCGGAGTGAGCCGGCGGGGGGGGGGGGGGGCTGCCGGCCAGGTTTTCTGAAGAGAGAAGGGACGGAGGGAGTGAGAGGAGGCAGTGGACAGAGGGAGAGAGCAGGGAGGAAGGGGGGGATGGAGAGAAGGGAGGGAAGGAGGAATAGAGAGGAGGAGGCTGCAGCTGGCGGCGGGCTGGAGGAGGCGGCAGATCAGAGCTGTCAGGAGCCGCAGCCGGGGGCCCGAGCGAGCCGGCGGCGGCGGCGGCGGCGGCGGGGGGGGACATTTTATGATTCCATTTTTTTCTGAGTCCTGCCCCAAAAACGGGACAAAATTGATATTTTGGTCAAAAAGACGGGACGGTTAAAAAACATTAAAAAAACGGGACTGTCCCGTTCAAAACGGGACGTATGGTCAGCCTACCCTTCTCTCTTCAGAAAACCTGGCCGGCAGCCCCCCCCCCCCCGCCGGCTCGCTCCGCTCCCAGCTGCGGCTCCTGACAGCTCTGATCTGCCGCCTCCTCCAGCCCGTCGCCCGCTGCAGCCTCTTCCTCTCTATTCCTCCTTCTCTCCATCCCCCCATTCCTCCCTGCTCTCTCCCTCTGTCCACTGCCTCCTCTCACTTCCTCCATCCCTTCTCTCTATCCCCTTCTCCATCCCTCCATCCCTTCCTTCCTCCCTTCTCTCTATCCCTCCATCCCTCTCTTCCTTCTCTCTTTCCCCCTACTCCATCCCTCCCTTCTCTCTCTCCCTCCGTCCACTGCCTCCTCTTCCATCTCCCTTCTCTCCATCCCTCCTTCTCGCTGTCCCTTGCCTCCTCCATCCACCCTGCTCCCTACCCCCATCTTCTCTCATCCATCCATCCTCTCCCTTTCTCACCTTCGTGCCTTCTCTCCCTCCGTCCCCTCCATCATCTTCATCCCTCATCCCCCCTTCTCTCTCTCTCCCTCCATCCTCTTCATCCCCCATCCCTGTTCTGCTTATTCCTCCATCCATCCCCCCCAACCCCCCTCTGCCTCCCCCCCGCCCGGTGCTGGGGGGCCCAGGTGGGGCCATGCCCCCCCCCCACACCCTGTCCCGTTTTTGCCCTCCCAATGTCCCGTTTTTGTCTAAAGGAAATATGGTCAGCCTAATTATAGTCTCTTCTGGGGTTACAAAATTAAGGCGCCCAACTAGGATTAATAAGTAAGGCTATAGATAGAGTATTTAGCACTTTCTATTCCCCCTCACAATGTATATGTGCTTGTGTAACAGCAGATATAAATTCACATAAGTAACATGTTATGGTATGAAATGCACCACCAGAGCTGTAGGATACTGAATATACCTCACAAAGGAAACACTCTTCAATAATAATAACAATCTATTTTGCTTAATTGTGAACTCACTCAACTTAATAGATTTGAATGTCTGTGGCTAACTCATATCTGTGAGTTCAAATTATACTTAGGAGACACTGGGGAGGAGAGCAAAAACAGTGAGGAAAAAGAATCAGAGAGGTAGCCGTGTTAGTCTGGAATAGCAGAGTTAACAAAGAGTCCTGTGGCACCTTAAAGACTAACTAAAGTATTGAAGCATAAGCTTTCATGGGCTAATACCCACTTCTTGCATCCGACGAAGTGGGTATTAGCCCACGAAAGCTTATGCTTCAATACTTTAGTTAGTCTTTAAAGTGCCACAGGACTCTTTGTTACCAGTGAGGAAAAAGTGAAACAAAATAGTGTAAAAATGAATCACAGTGTAAAAAATATAAAGACAGAGGATATAAGAGAAGGAGGGATGGATAAACTAACCAAAATATAAATGTAGGATGTATAATATATAGGGCATCAATTTTAAGGATGTTTTGTCTCCATTACACTTCTATTTTAGCATGCATATACTTCTGTTTAGCTTAGTGGCTTTTGTTTTTAATTGTATCTGCAGTGGAGTGGGAATATGTGTTTAAATGCTGCCAGGGATCAGAGGAGGGAATTTATAAATCTGACCTAGTTTTTCAAATACAAAATTTGTGGGGACTGCAGGACCCAAATATCCACAAGATTTCATTATGACCACATCTCATTCAGAAACACTCTGCTCAAATTCATCTGGGTGTTAAAAGGGCTCTGAGATTAACTCATTGTTTCTAGTTGTAGTTACAAAGATAATTCATGTGTCATGTCATACTTGTATGACAACATGTACTTTAACTGCTAGCTGTTTCACACAGTATCATCAACATCGGGTCCAAAATTTAGGTATTTTATTTATATATATATATACACACTAAATATGCTTTTTGTACAACAAAATTATGGAAAATTAGTACAAATCAATATATTAAATGAGAGATAGCATGATCATAGACACCAAAATAGACATCAACATCTAATACAATATCCTGGCAAAAATAAAAGACAATCTGACTTCAGGCTAAATATGAAGAAGCCTATTCTATTTGGCAGCTATTGTAATGATTAAAAGTGCCTTAATACTCAAAATATCTTAAATTGAAGGGAATTCGGAGAAGAGTATCAAATTATTAATGGTTTGAGGATAGATAAGACAGATCTTTTATTCTCTTAGATATTTGTAAGGCACCTATTGCTGTGGGCTACAAACGTCAAACACACCCTCCTAGTGTTAGCTCAATTGTTATGTCTACACTGAAACTAAAACCCCACTGCTGGCACGTGTCCGCTGACTTGGGCTCGCAGTGCTCAGGCTGAGGGGCTGTTTAAATGCTGGGTAGACCACAGGTGGCCATCCTGTGGCTCCAGAGCCACATACAGCTCTTCAGAAGTTAATATGCGGCTCCTTGTATAGGTACCAACTCCAGGGCTGGAGCTACAGGCACCAATTTTCCAGTTTGCCAGGGGTGCTCACTGCTCAACCTCTGGCTGTGCCAAACTCCACTCCACCCCTGAGCCAGCCTACTCCAACCTCTGGCTGTGCCTGCCCCACTCCACCCCTGAGCCTGCCATGCCCTCGCTCCTCTCTGATTTCTTTCTTGTGTCTACATGTATATGCTTTTGTGTAACTTGTATGTTTTCATCTCATTATTTGTCATTTGCAAATTTAATTAACAGAAAAATATCAATAAATATTTTCTAATGATGAGATGATGATGGTGAATAGTCTTCAAAAGGCCTTGGCAGTAGCCCTTGTCACTGAATAACTTAAATTTGGAAGTGATGTAGCCATTCTTATGGCTAAATCTATATGCCATTCAAAGTTAAGCTTTGTGACCCATTTTTACTTGTTGAAAATAACATGAAATGAAAATGCCCACATAGATTAAGGCAGGACATTTGCACTGATGTGTGCTGCATGGAAACATGTATAAAAGCCTCAATTTCAAGATTTCTAAGCTATGAATAAAGAATGAGATACTGCCAGGTCATATGGGCTGAAGGTACAGGTGGGTCTAAATCATTATACCTAAGGGACAATCCCTTGATAATCCCTTATGCACAATGATTTTGACTGTGCTATTGTCAAAGGGTGCTCATTAGTATTTTATTTATATATTTATATATTTATAGTATTTAAAAACTTAGTTGTATAGACTGATTTGATTGCCTCCAGCTCATGGTATGTTTCTAAAGGTGAAGAGACCTGCAGTTAAGGGCATCCAGTATGGAAATTACTTATGGGAAATGGTTTCATGGCTTCGACTTAAAATTCAGATGGGTTCTTATAGGAAAGAGAAGTTTTAACTAGGTCTGTAACCTAGACCCCAAGGCTGCTCTGCAACTGAGCTTAGCAGCTAAAGATCTTTAAATCCATCATATCATCTAGAGTGAAAGGAAGCCCTTAAAATCTATTCCCTTTGCAGCCACATTTAACAGTTTCAATTAGCATCCTAAACAGCGTAAATTTACTGTTGGGAAAAGCATATCAGGAGATACAGAATTTGTCAGATTAGATAACAGCTAAAATATCAGCTCCAACAATTTCTTGAACTGAAAAGTACATGCTTTCCACACAAAAAATATACCTTTAAAAATGTGTGTGTGTGTGTATATATATATATATATATATATATACTATATATAAAATATACTTTTATATATATATACATATATATAAAATTTTCTAAAGTACTGGACACGTTTCTTATTTTTAAAGTCCATTGTTTAATCACCAGAGTATTGCTAGCCTGAAAACATTAACCTGAATTTGATCATCTTGAATCTTTTCCAAGATTTCAGGCTAAGAACTCAGGAGTAGGGAATCTTCCATGAACATGGACTCACAAGGAAGGGATATTTTCTTAACTCCACAAATCCTCAGAAGTCATGGAACTTGCTGGCTGTGTCCTTTCTATACTTAGAGGCTGCAAACTCCTCCCTTTGGAGAGAAGGATAAAAAAGATCCTCCAGGGAACGATCCTTGTGCAGATTTAAACTGAAACAGGGGTTTTTGTAGTGGGAAATGTTGAGCTTCTAAACCTGCATCTAAAGACTAAGTCAAAACTTTATGTTGCTGTGGGGAAATGATTGTTAACCTGTTATAAAGAGAACCTCTTCACTATCTCTTAATTTCTAGTATTCACACAATTAATAATTCAATCATATTTCAGCCAATTAGCTATGTTTACTTCTTAGTTAGTTGTCTTGTGATTGGTCACATGTTATTTATTCTTCTTAATCAGATGACTATCACTTTTTATACATAAAAATAGTGAATACCTAATTAGAGAAATGTTTTTGTCTGTGCACAAGTATCCCTTGTTAGTTACAGGTACAGGTATTTGTACAAAACCCAGGCCATTCCTGAACCTTTTGGTTCAAACAAAAACCTGCTTGTAGGAAGATACCATAGAAAGGGGGACAAACATGGTTGAACCAAACAGCTATTTGGGATTCCGATGAATGTTCATGTTGCAAGATTTGTTTATTCAGATCAATCCTATTTCATAGCGACATCTCAGAAGATTTTTTTTAACTTTTACATCAAACTTTTACATGAAAATCTTACATTCACAAAACAAAACCAGGCTTGGTTCATATATTAATGAGTGAGGCTAATTGCAGCTTTCCCTAGGTAAACTCAGTGTCAATTATTTATGAACCATTTACAGCAGAGGTAACATTTCCAACTGACAACTTTCAATCATTTTGTTTACAATTATGAAATGTTCAAGGTGATTTGGGTAAGAGATTAAACAGTATTAGTTAGAAGAGAAGAAATTAAAAGATGCAATAGAAAACAGGTGTAGGAAATTAAAGTACTTTCAAAGTCACTACTTAAAGGGCTGAGAAGGCTGTTTCAGCCCTTGGATTGCAGTTTCCTCTACAGTGAACATGGAGCCACTCCATGGCCTGGAGAGATGTTTCCTACAACCCAGAGATCTTCCAGAACTGCACCTGCAGGAGTCTCCCAGCTCATTCTGGTTATCATTGTATTCTAATATTGTATTGTAATATCTGGCTGAGGGATGCATAACACGTTCTCCTTTTTCTGTTTAAACCTTCATCTACTAGAACCCTAAAACTGCTCTCAAACACACAGTTTTGGACATGTTACAGTAGACTCTCGATTATGCAGAATGATAGGGAAAAAAATAATCCTGGTTAATAAAATCCTGGATAATCACCATCCATAGGAAATATGTGGGGGAGGGGTTGGTTCACCAGCTGCCCTGCGCCCTGGGAGGTGGGGGAGGTATTTGTTCTTGGGGCAGCAACAAAGCCAGAGCAGGCCCAGCGAGTTACGCATATTTTTTTGACATCCTGGTTAATCCACATCCTGGTTAACCCAATCCTGGATAATTGAGAGTCTACTGTACTTATTCCCTTCCTTTAGTACTGAAGTCAACCAGCTGGGGACAGTAGTCACAAAGTGACTCTTGGTCATTATGGCAGGGGCCCAATTGTAAAATTTAGCAAGGGGCATTAGATCTGTTTGAATAGGTCCTACTGTTAAATGCCTGAAATGACCACAAAGGCTGAATTCCAGGCTTCTAACTTTTCAGGACTCCAGTTTAAGTGAATGACACGTCTGTGCATGTAAAGAGGCCAGGATATATATCTGGTTTGTGTATCTGAGATTAGAATGTTGTCTATAAGTTTTAGACAACATAATTTCTGTACTCCTGGTACTGAATAATATAGTAGTTAAAACTAGTAACACATTCTACAACAGAATATAGATGGGACCCTCAAAGCCATCCAGTTCCCTTTGAATGTTAATGAGAGTTGGGTGCATAAATGCTTTATATACCTTTGAAAATCCCAAACTGTATCTACTTTAATACTTCAGAGGATATTAGACAATGTCAACACCTTCACAGATACATAATGCAATATGGACTTGATTCTTAAAGGTATTTAGGTGCCTAAATATGTAGTAGTTTCCCACTAAGTGCCTAACTCCCATAATGAGATTCAGTGTACTGATACTTTATTTTCCCTTTTTCATCCTACAGTCATTATAACATTCAGCTGAGCTTGCCGAAACCTATGACTTTCTGAACAAACTGCATATTGCCATCTGATTGCTGTTGTTTCACTTGCATTTGACATGTAATACAATAATAGAAATTATCTTAATTATTCTGCTCAAATCACTGCTTCAGGAAATAGCTCACAATCATGGAAACAATATTTTTCCTCCAATTGACATGTATTTATATACATTTTAACCAAATAATCTCAAATTTAAATGTAAATGCTTTAATAGCTCTTTTATTTCATATTTAAGGTTATTTTTAAACAAAAAAATTGGCTCTGCCTAATGAAACAAATAGGGTTTTAGTGGCATTGAATGAGAACATGTAGCTAATGACAGGCTAATGCTTTAGTTGCTTCCACATATAGTGCAAGTCATTCCCTCCTGCCGAAAAACACATGAAAAATATTTGTAAGGTAGAAAATCTCCTAGAAGATCCTTTGCTTTCTCACTCTCCCTCGCCCTTGTAGAAAAGCAATGTGCCAACCTTTCAAACCAGGTTTATTGTGAATCTCCATATGGACTCTAGTCTTGCTGCATTGCCTTCCCCTTGTTCCCTGGCAGCTCCATTAGACCTATCAGAGACTCTATTGAACTGTGGCTACTCCTGGAAGTGTGAGGTAGGAAGTGTGAGGTATCTCAGTGGAAAAGAGAAGTGTTTCAGGTTGTATGGTCTTTTCTTACTGATTTCTTTGTCCATAGAGGGATGATTTGCACATTTTCAAATTAAATACCATTTACCTCAGCCTATTTAAAGCTTAGTCCTTCAGGTTTTCAGTGGTTTTAAAAGTGGGTAATCGAGTTTCACCAGGGTCATAATCTCTTATCATAGATTTGTTTTTAAAATAGCAAATTGAATAATTCTAAATGTAATAGCCTCAGTGATCACCTGAGAAACATAGTAAAGCCAGTTGTGACTGAAATGAAAACCATTGAACACTTCTTTTTATCAAACAGCTCCACTGCTGAGAAATATGTTGCAAGTGTTCAGCACCTCTTTGGATAGGTTCTACATGAGCATCTCACTGCTTTTATTTATCACTGAATATTTAACACTTGTAAATAACTGCTCAGTGATCAACTTCAGAAAGTATTTACTGTTTCCTTTCATTTGTCAAATTGGAGAGAGATTAGTGGATTTTAGTCAGTGTCACTGTAAAGAAAACTTTAATCCAAAATTGATTGGATGAGCTACCACTATTATTATTGTTCATCTAAACTATAATGTACAGTGTAACAGGTACTTTTATTGGAGGGGCTGATGATCTTTACAAAAAATATTAAAAAATCATTTGCCTTATTTTCCAAATGTGGTTGGGGACCTACACATAAATACATACATTTTAAGGAAGCATATGTAATGAATCCATAGGTAAGATTATAATGAGATTTTCACTTAAAACAGGACTCAAATCCTTCTGTTTCACACAGTAATGATTGAAATTAGCTGGACAATTTGGCCCAGTAATTCTCCAGACAATTATATTTCTAATGTAACTTTTTAGTAGAATATTTTCTAAGTGTTTCAGATGAAATACTTCCTTTGAGTGCCTCTTACTAAATAATTAATTAAATGCACATCTCTTCCATCATACTGGCATTTGTAGTCTTAAATATGATCATACTTAGAATATGCCAATTTTCTGTAGTTCTTATATAAAATACCAAATTAAGAATGATCTTCATATCACCCATTCATATATTTTTCCTGAACACTATAGAAAAACTGCCATCATTTGCAATCTAAGTCCATATCTCATTTACATATGTCAATACAAAATGGCATACCGAATATAAGAAATACAATTTAAGAAAGGTACACAATTTGTTAATCATTAAAATATATTAACACATACAACCTATAAACATGGGTAAGATATAATAATGATCATTAATTGTTTATGATTGGAGCTGTGGAAGGGAAGCAAATGAGGTTGAGAATGGGAACAAGTGAGCAGAGCTTAGAGGGAGATAATGAATGAACTATGCCTTTCAGAGTAGCAGCCATGTTAGTCTGTATCCGTACAAAGAACAGTAGTAGTTGTGGCACTTTAGAGACTAACACATTTATTTCAGCATAAGCTTTCGTAGGCTATAGTTCACTTCATCTGATGCATATAATGGAACACACAGTAATAAGATAGATAGATAGATATACACACAGAAAACATGAAAAGGTGGAAGTTACCATACCAATTCTAAGAGGCTATTTAATTCAGATGAGGTATTATCAACAGGAGGAAAAAAAACCTTTTTGTAGTGATAATCAAGACATAATATTTTTTATGGTTTGATTTGGTGAGATGTGTAATTAGTATTTAAAATAAAATATAAACAGCTGTTAACTGTTTGTGTGTGTAATATATATATATATATACACACCACACACACATTATAAGTATACCTGCGCACACAGAATGTAGATTATCAAAATAGGAGTAGCCCTGATGCCTACATCTAACTAGGACTAACCTTTCAAACTGCGGCACCAAAAATGTCCTATATGTTTATACAAGCTATTGTGAAGATGATTGTCATGTAGACCTATTTATTGCACAGAATCAAGTTTATTTCATGAAAATTTCACATAAGCATTCTGCAATACCATGTCTCTTGTTTGTAGTTTTCCTGGGTATTAAAGAGTCATTTTGTTCCTTTTTCTTCTTCTTTCTTTTAGTAGGATAATGCTATCGTAGGCGGGAGAAACAGAGCTTTATTTGTGCTTTTTGTTTTTGTGCTGTAAAATGTTTTTTCTAAAAAAGAGCAACAGCTGTTCTTAAATTCATTTTAAAATGTGCAAAGTAAGGTCTTTAAATTGAAATAATTTAGAAAAAGTATGAAGTAAAATGATCTAATTAATTTACTGAAAGTATTCTAGGAAAATAGGCATTGTTCTCATACCTCTGCATGAATTTGTTATTTTCATTTCCTTTGTTCTCACATGAGAACAATGGTTGCTGGTTAGCAGACAACAGATGCACTCTAAGATCTATTCTTCCCTTTCAATGCACCACACAAGTCCCATTTCTATTACTGAAAGCTGCACATAAACCTTAAGGGGAAAAATCAAAATTGAACACACTGTTCTTCAAATGACACAGTTAGGAAAATAACCCATATTACATAGTCTGTCAGTGTTTTCTCAGTATTAAAAACCACTAACATTTGTTGATGAAGATGACAATTTATAATCTTTCAGCTGAATTCCATCCATTGTCTGCCATCCCAAAAAATTGATACAAAAAGAAGACTGGCCAAATGTTCTCCCCCCCACCCACCAAACTGTATTTGGCTGGTCTGGCTAGAACAATGGAAGCAGTTCCTTTAAGGCCCCCTCCCCAGGAGTTCGGGGGACAGGAATGGGACAAGGCATCATCTGAGCAAGTGGATGGGCTAGTAGTACTAGGTTACCTATTGACTCTGTGCACTTTAGGAAAGTATATGAACACTGTTTCTCCACCTAAACCTCTTTCACACTCAACTGACCTCTGCAAGGACGGGGCAGAGGAGCCTGCTGTGATTACCCGTGGCCCTGTAGGGCCCTCTTTGTGGGGTTCAAAGATTGGCTAAGATCATCTCAGGATCATAACAGTGGCATGCAGAAGCAGGACCCAGAGTGTGGGTGTTTCTCACAGCAGAGGCTTTTCCTTGATTGCGGGAGGGTAAGTAGACCCCCCCGGAGGCAGAACGTTGGCCCCATTAGAGTGCACGTTGCTTGGTTGGGCCCCTCTCCTCCTTCTCTCCTGCTTGGGGCAATCCAGAATGGCTTGACAGCAGGTTTCTCAACCTCCAAGGAGAAATGCACTGTATGAGGAATCGCTGGATAGTTTCTAGCAGTATTAATAAATGTGTGGCCTAATTAAATCACAGCCCTTGCATCTTGTCTTTCTGTGTGCCTAGGAAAACTTTCCCTCAACATTGCTGTATGTCTGGAGTGACACCATGGAGACTGAGAGCAAAATTTGGCTCAATAGTAGTTTGACAATAAGGTCCTTTTGAGTCTCTAAATGCTTAGACCTGATTTAAGGCTGAAAGCTACATCAGGCACACTTGAAAAAAAAACATGTAACAATATTGGTACTTCTCCCTAAACATCACTGCTTCTTTGTAATTTTTGTGTGTCCTGGGTCTGTTGGAATAGCAATATCATGGAATAGTGCCTCTGGTCCCCAGCCACATTGTGGCTGACTCTTACTGAGGACCACAAAGGGGGACAGAATCTCCTACCAACCTCTTTTCCTCTGCACACACCTGCAGGGGGAGCTACAGTCACTAATATTTATTGTTATTGTGGTTTTTGTAGTCGGTTGGTTTTTGAGCTATTAAGGGATAACCTAACAATGTATCATTCCTTGATAAATTAAAACGATGATCTTATGAAACGGCAATTAAAATTCCTGAGGTGGCAGTATCTTTAAAAAATCAGCATGGACCCCAGCCACAGCGAAATGGCCTTCACTGTGACTTAGTAGTCCATGCTGAGGAGTGAGATGGAACACCAATTCCGAAAGTCGTGGGGGTCCCCCTGCTTTAGAAGTGAGGCGAGCACAGTTCATTTGCATGAAGAGGTAGGAACCCACTCTCAAGGACTCAGCCCAGATAGTGACTAAATCAGGCCAAAGAAATCTCAGAACATGCGGTAGAACTCCACGGTCATCTCATCCATGCCCAGCGATTTATTGGTGGGAATGTGGTGGAGGTCTTCCAAAACTCAGCTATAATGAGAGGCAGCTTGTCATAAGTGTGGAGTGTGCCTTGCCTGGGTGGGGCTATGTTATCTGGGACAGAGTGTCGTCAGAGCCTCAAGAACATGAGGAAGGGAGGAGTTTAGGGAGTTCAGTTTTTCATTTTGGCTGGCCATGTAGCTGAAAACGGGTCTTGAAGCATCTTTGCTATTAAGATGGCTCTGCTCTTCTCTTATATTTCTACTTAGCTGATGTAAGTGATCTTTGATATATTAAGACTGTGCCTTTTTGGGGTGTTTCTCTCCTTTTCAGAAGGGAGTTAGGAAACCCCAGATTGTAAGCTGTACTATGTCTCTGTTCTATAATCTTTTTCTTTATTAAATCTTGTTAGTTATAAAACGTGTGGTTTACTTCCCTTAAGGCTTCCTTTGCTTCCAGGTTGGGAAGAGAGGGGGAAAGGTAGGGTGGGGTAGGTAAAAGATCAGTTCGGGGTAGAAGCTGAGGAACGTCTCTCTCTCTTCAACAAGAAGAGAGGAGGGAGGAGGTAACAGCCTCCATGTGTCTAACTCTGGCCCTCAGGGAGGGGGACAAAGTTAGGGTGGGGAAGTTTGGGGGGCCCCTCCAAGGTTTTGGAAGTACACCCGAATGGTGGCAGCATTGGGTAACCCCAATCTCCCAGCTGGCAAAGTGGGGGTGTGGGGGAGAAGGACTTAACTTAGCTGGGGAGCAGTTAAAGTTTTGTTGGTCTGGCATATAACAGCCCTGATCTCTGTACTCAGGAGCACAGGGATCAGGATACTCCTCTTACACAGCTCCATCTGGTCTCGGTCACCTGCACTGACCATTGGGAGTCCATCCCAGAGCACTCTGCAAGAGTCAGGATCATTCAGATCCAGGGAAAAAAGCACTGGTGTAGAAGGCCCTGGCCCTCCTCCATATCTCCACAGGATCTGTGAGGTGGGTGCTGTCCTCTGCAAGGAGGCAGGTGACGTGCTTCTTGGCTTTCCTCCTTTGCTCGGTATGGAAGAAGCAGGTGCCACAATCCATTTCCTGAAGGAGGAGGATGCAGGAGTGGACAAAAATAACCCCAGGCCCAGAGCTCCTCGAGGCCCAGAGCTCCTTCTGCTTCTCCCGGCATGCTCCACAGAGGGATAGATCCTAGGGGCTGGCAGACAGATGTGGCTCCAGCTCTAAGACCTCTGGTTCCAACTGCTCTATCACCGCATCCCTCCGTTGGCTGGCGCTCTGTGTGTAGTTTCAGCAGAAAAGCTGGGAGCACACATCCCACTACCACCATGCCAAGGGAAAGGCACACCGCTGCCCTTGCCAAGTCAGCCAGAACATCCAGAAGGACACCCTGAAACCCACATTCTCCAACAAGCTGTTGTTAAAGTGCCAATAATCCGGCTCCAGCCTCACTGCTCAGAAAGAAGCTCTCACCGTCGCCAGATGGTGATCCATCAAGAGGGCCCTCATGGGAGAAGGCTGAAAGCAGAGAGGGATCTCCCCAGGGCAGAGAGCCTAGGTAGACACAGAAGTCAGGACCAACTGGACACCCAGGTCCTCCAGTAGCTCCAGGCAGACGAACCTCCCCCCCCCCCCGCCCCGGTTGATTCTAATTCAAAGTTAATGTTTTGTATTAGATTCAAGATTTACTTGCCGGTTTACTGACCGTGGCTCCCACTGGCCCCAGTCCAATGGGGCTGTGGGGGCATCTCTCCTCTATGTTTGATAGGTTGGCCATTTGTCGTAATTAGTCAGCTCCTTTAATCATGTTCAGTAGAATACATATGAGACTTTGCCTCGATTTCAATATGTATATATTTTCTGTTTTTCTTTTCCCAATATTTCTTGGAATGAGCAGTCTTCTCAAATTTCGTAAGACTATCTAAAAAAAATTGAATACTGAGTATAGCTTTTTTTTTGTTTGCTTCTAAAATTTTAATAGGCAATTGCCTATCTTTAATAAGCAATATTCAACAATAGAAAAGAAAATTTATGTTCTACAGAGAGAGCTAACATTTTAATCAAAACTCAGTCCAAATCTACTTTACTAATTTCTGGTTTTGTACAAAAAAAAATCAATGTTTTAATTTGAATATAACCAATTTGGCAAGCTCTTGTTCTGGAATGAATATAGGTTGGAATTGATTTGCAGTGTACTGTATTGTTATAATATTATAAGAATTCTAAACATTTCTGAAATATATGGATACTAAGATCTAAAAGTGGCCCTTCAGTCTCCAATGTATTATATAAGATGTCCTTGAAGTGTCAGTCATTCAATTCAAATAACGTCAGCAAGCTACTGCTGCCAGAGCTGAAAGCTGAGAATGCAGAATCTGAAAATCTAATATAGAAATTAACGTAAAATGCAGTGAAATATGAAGACCGTATGCTCCGTGACTGAAAAATCATACATCATAATACAGGCGTACAAGGACAAATGGAAGGGACTAGAGAATGTATGTAGTTGTAGTTACACCTCTTCCCCAGCTCAGTCATATTTACTCTTTTAAGTATATTTGTGTACTGTTTACTGTACAAAAATCTGAACTCAGGCTGTGCTTCAAGTAAACACTGGATAGACTATGGTACAAAACCCCACAGCTTTTGATGGTGATGCTGGGGAAGATGATGTCAGATTTCAAATCTGGGGCTCAATTCTGAATCTCACAGCAAATTTATATGACTATGGTGACCTGAAGCAAAATCCCAGATCCAAACATATTTTCATAATATTGTAGTAACTTTGTTATTGGCTCCACTCTTTATGGTGAGATTTATCTTTACAGCCTAATCGAAACCACATAATCAAATCCTAGAGTGGTTTTTACCTATACATTATTAGCTGATCTTTTGTCAAAGGCCACACACAATTTCCTCCATCCTCATTTCCTGGTGTAGGAAGAAGGCATTTCACAGTGTTGCTTTAAGGAAGCTAGATTGAAGCACTAACCAGCCATGCACTGATGCATACAGTTAAAGGATTTCACAGGTCTTGTATACTTCAGTCAGGGCCGGCGACAGGGGGGTACAACGGGTACAGCTGTACCGGGCCCCGGACTTAAGGGGGGCCCCCTTAAATCCGGGGTGGGCCCGGTACGCTGCTGTACCCCCTTGTCGTCGGCCGGGGGGGGGAGGGGCGGGCGGCGGGAGACCGGCCGGGGGGGGGCTCGCGGGCAGCGGGAGACGGGGGGGGGGCATGGGTGGCAGGAGACCGGCCAGGGGGCCCCCGCATGTTCTGCGTACGGGGCCCCCAAATTCCTGTTGCCGGCCCTGACTTCAGTAGATATGAGTAGCAGATGAATTGTTATCACACGATGGTCATTGTGTAATAGGAAAAAAAAAGATTACTTTAAGCAGTACACTTTAAATGACAAGTGTTCTATAACATCTAAGAGAACACACCAAATGAGAACAAGGAAGAGAGGAGTAATGCTCACACACTTTGGCCCTTGATCAACTGCAGAACACTGTATTTGTTTTGTGACTTCACTCTAGCACATTAAATGAAGGCATTAAACACACGCCAAACTGAAAAATCAGTTATTTACTTAATTCCCAACCATAGGCACTACTGTAAAATACACAATAATAAACAAGACAACTGTTAACATTTATATTGGGTTACAGCTTCAGTGTCTAGGCACAAAGGTGGTATTTACTATTCTTGAATTTTGAATTAAAAAACACACCACCAACACAAATATACATTAGTTTTGTGTGGGAGACAGTGTTTGGCATTTTAGGAACAATTGAGTATAATGCATAATTTACAATGAATGTATCAAATCAACTTGTTTTCTTTTCCAATTCTGAAATGGAATTTTTTGTTCAAAATTATTAAATGAATGTTTGGGCAGTTTTGCTTACCTCTGAGGATTTCTTGCAAATAGTTTTCAGTTAACATTCAAAAATTTTTGGTTAGTTGTATTTGTTCAGGTAAAACACAGGGTATTGTTTCAGGTTCCTGAGTGAATCTGCTTTTCAAATACAGTTGCTGGAATGACATTCACTTTTTTCAGACAGTTATGAAAATAGATTTTACCACTCAAATGTTCACGGAATACAAAACATCGAGACTGTGAACATGAGGAAATTTTGTAGATGCTTTTTTACAACATTGATTCAGCTCTAATCACTGATAAACTGGATTATTGAATAATCCTGTTTACCTTTACATAGATTCCTAATTCTTAAATTCATTTGGGGCCACTCACGTGAATAAAGATAAGCATCTGAATAAGTGTTTGCTAGATCAGGTCTATATTTTAAATAGTATAGTATGGATTAATAATTTTACTGTGCTTGGATTTGCGAGGAGAGATTTTGTAATCAGTAGTCTTCCTTTGGGAATATGATTTATTGCACAAATGAACTAATTTTTAAATAAAAACCCCATAGGTGAAATCCTGGCCTCAATGAAGTTCGTGCCTAAACACACAATTATTTCACTTACACCCAGGATTTTCACCCCATAAAAACTGTTATTGAATCTAATGGTTCAAATTACCTGCAATGTGAAAGAAACTCCAGCCTCTAGTTTAGCATTACCATAACAGACCTTTTTGACTCGCTGTAAATAAAAACAAAAATCCATAGTTATATATTTACTCAGATTTTAGGAATTGCTCACTCAGCTAAGAAAAATTGCCTGCTTTTTAAAAAGTCTCACATTATTTATTTACATTTTAGATTGTAAGAGCTTTGAAGGAGTTGTTTACTATTATCTTTTTTATTGGTTTGTAGAGACACATGGTGGATTTTTAAATACTATTGTAAAACAACAACAACCCCGAAACAATGAAATGCAAACAGAACAACAAAGGAAGTTTGACTCCAATTAACTACATTTACTAAAAATATCTAGGGGTTTCTTTTCAGCTCTTAGGCCCTGTCTTCACTACCACTTTAATTCGATTTTAACGACATTAGGTCGAATTAAACGTGTACCTGTCTTCACATACATGCCCTTAACGTCGATGTAAAGGGCCCTCAAGATCGAATTTGGAACTCCTGCCTGACGAGAGAAGTAAGGCTAATTTCGACATTCCAAGCTCGACTGTGGGCTAGTGAAGACGAACCGACATTAATAGCCTCCAGAGGCTGTCCCACAATGCTCCATTCTGACCGCTCTGAACTGCCTCACTGCTCCTCTGTGACCGCTCTGGACAGCACTCTGAACTCGCTGCTCTGGCCAGGTAGATAAGACCCGGGAACATTTGAATACCATTTCCTGTTTGGTCCGCGTGGCCAGCTCACCTGAACAGCTCAGTCGCCATTCAGAGCAATCAGCAGCACTAGCCGCCATGCAGAGCTCAGCATCACAAGAATCCATGCAGAGCTCATCTGCCCTGGAGACCAGCCAGAGGAGAAGAGCTCCAGCATGGTCCACTCGTGAGGTGCTGGATCTCATCGCTATCTGGGGAGAGGAATCCGTGATGTTGGAACTACGCAACAACAAACTGAATGCCAACACCTATGGAAGAGTCTCCAAGGCCATGCTAGAAAGGGGCCACAACAGAGACACCACACAGTGCCGCATGAAAATTAAGGAGCTGAGGCAATCGTTCCAGAAAGCCAAAGAGGCAAACGGACGATCGGTGGGCGCGCCACGGACATGCAGGTTCTACAATGAACTAAATCAGATAATGGGGGGCGCCCCCACCACCATCGCGCCGGTCTGCGTGGACTCCACCGATGGGATAATCGTTAGGGAGGAGACTGATTCAGATGAGGACGACCATGAGGAAGAGGAAAATCTCACAGAGCAGCAAGAGGCCAGCGGAGAACCCGTGTTCCCAGAGAGCCAGGAGCTGTTTATCACCCTGGAGCCAGCACCCTCCCAAGCCTCCCAGGGGGGTAAGTGTTTTTTTTTAAGGGATTACATGACGCGTGATTTTGTAAAGGAAGCATTTATTAATGAATAACTTGCCCTAAGGTCTTATAGCGTGCTTTCATTGCTGGTCAATTTCTACTCAAAGAGTTTGTCAATATACTCCAGGATTGACCATAAGTCCTCCGCGGACATTTCAAGGAAGCTATCCAGGAGGTAGCGATGAATCCAGCGCAGCAGATTTCTGGGGAGAGCCGCCTTACGTGGTCCCCCATGATAGGAGACCATCCCACGCCACGAAAGTAGTAAGTAGTCTGGTATCATTGAGCAGGCTATCATTGCTGCGAATGGACCAGGACTTTGCCTGGAGGCAAGGAGCATGCGCTCTCTATCTCTGTGAGAAATTCTCAGCAAAGTGATGTCATTCATGGTTGCCTGTTAGAAATACGGACTGCAATTAGTTGGGAGATAAAGATTCCCAGCTGCAAAGTACTCGTTTCTGCTGAGGGCCAACCAACCCCCCCCCCCCCCCCCAAGCCCGTAGCGGTAGCTAGCAGGGACTCTGAGCAGTCTGCAAGCAGTTGCTTCCGCTTCAGATCCAACGCGCACCCAACCCCCCCCACACCAAGCCCATAGCGGTAGCTAGCAGGGACTCTGAGCAGTCTGCAAGCGGTTGCTTCTGCTTCAGATCCAACGCGCACCCAACCCCCCCCCATCCCGCCCGTATTGGTAGATAGCAGGGAATCTGAGCAGTCCGCAAGCGGTCTGAAGAGCCCCAAAAAGACCTTAGCCCTTAGGGAGAGATTTTTTGGCCTTTGCTTTGCAGTTTGCGGGTCAGTGGGCGCCATGCGGGGGGGGGGAAGGGGGTGCGGTTACTGTACAATATGCAAGTGCTACTTTTAATTTACCATGGCCGGCTGCACGGTGATTTTAGAAGCCGTGTTGGGCTGAGGCACGCATATGTGTCTGAGATACTCTGACTTTTCTGTGAGCTATTCAGTCACTTTTAGGTGTAGAACATGACCTTGTACAGAAATCATATCAGGCCTCTGAATACTGAGGTTCCAAACGGCATACTACTCCCATTGTGTACCGTCCGAGACTGCATCTGCCTCCTAACCTTGAATGTATCTGTCTCATAACTTTCAAACTTTCTTTTCCCACATTCGCCCACAGATGAACAATTATCTCAGAATCCCCCGTCCTGCTCCTCCCGCCGTGCATCGCAGATAAGAAAGCGTAAAAAGAAAATGCGAACGCGCGATGATATGTTCAGTGAACTCCTGGAGAACTCGCGCGCTGAGGCAGCCCACCAGACGGAGTGGAGGGAAAGAATGATACAGGCAAGGAATCGAGAGAGGCAGGAATCGAGAGCCGCTGCAGAAAAGAGGGAAGAGCGTGAAGAAAGACGCATGGATGCTTTACTCCATATAATGGAGGACCAGAGCGACATGCTGCGATCTCTGGTGGAGCTGCAGCATGCCCAAAGACCACCTCTGCAGCCCCTGTGTAACCACCCCCCCCCTCCCCAACTCCCATAGCTTCCCCACCCAGACGCGGGGTGAGAACACGGGGGGGCAAGCTCTGTGGGCCGCTCCACTCGACCCCACAAGCCAGCAGAAGCAGCAGCAGCAGCAGCAGCAGCAGCAGCAGGCCGACGTTCTCGGAAAACTTTTAAAAGCTGCTGTGTAACCACCCCTCCTCTCCCAACTTCCCCCCCCCTCTGTCCGCTCCTCCCCCACTGCGACTGCCAGTTTCCCTCCAGGATACCAGGACAGTGATCCCCTGTATTTGTATTTCCGATGAACCAATAAAGGAACCATGATTTTTCAAACAGTGATTTTATTTCCTCTGCAAGCATGGGGAGGGGGGAGGGAAAGAGGGTTCAAGGGCAGCAGGCTTAGAGCACAGCAAGGGAGCAGATTCTCAAACGCCATCTCGGCCACTCATAAAACTGTCTTTCAAGGTGTCCCTGAGACGCAGGGCCTCACGGTGTGCTCTTCTACTTTCCCTGCTGTTTGGCTGCTCGTAAGTAGCAGAAAGTAAATTTGCCTCTGCCTCCCAGCCCGCCATAAACGTTTCCCCCTTGCTCTCACAGATATTGTGGAGCACAGAGCAAGCAGCAATAACAATGGGGATATTTCTCTCGCTGATGTCTGAGCGAATCAGTAACGAACGCCATCTCCCCTTCAGACGGCCAAATGCACACTCTACGGCCATTCTGCACTTGCTCAGCCTGTAGTTGAACAGCTCCTGACCCCTGTCCAGGGCTCCTGTGTACGGCTTCATAAGCCAGGGCATTAGAGGGTAGGCTGGGTCCCCAATGATAACGATTGGCATTTCCACCTCCCCCCCCCACGGAAATTTTCTGGTCAAGGAAGAAAGTGCCTTGCTGCAGCTGTCTAAAAACCCTAGAGTTCCTGAACACTCGAGCGTCGTGAAGCTTTCCCGGCCACCCCACGTACAGGTCGGTGAAATGTCCCTTGTGGTCAACCACTGCTTGCATGACCATTGAATAATATCCCTTCCGGTTTCTGTACTCGGCAGCCTCGTGGTCCGGTGCCAGGATAGGGATATGAGTCCCATCTATAGCCCCACCACAGTTAGGGAATCCCATGGCGGCAAAGCCATCTATTGTAGCCTGCAGGTTTCCGAGGTTTATAACCTGGTGTAGCAGCCGCTCGACGATTGCCCTGCTTACTTGCATCACAGCAAAGCCCACTGTAGACCGACCCACCCCAAACTGATTCGCGACTGACCGGTAGCTGTCTGGCGTTGCAAGCTTCCAAAGGGCTATCGCCACTCGCTTCTCCACTGTAAGGGCCGCTCTCATTTTGGTATTCCTGCGCCGGAGGGCCGGGGACAGCAAGTCACAAAGTTCCAGCAAGTCACGAAGTTTCTGAGCCACTGGGAGTCATTCCAGACCTGCAGCACTATGCGGTCCCACCAGTCCGTGCTTGTTTCCCTGGCCCAGAATCGGCGTTCGATGGCATGAGCCTGCCCCATTGCCACCAAATTTGACAGACTGTCAGTCGCCCTACTTCCAAAAACGGCAGTGTCCCTGTCGTCCCCGCTGTGCACGTCCTTGTCCATCTCCTCCTCACTGTCGTCGGGTTCCAGAAAGCGCAGTTGTCCCCGGATCGCATTCCTCTGCAGACGGTGCAGCATGAACTCCGCAACCGTGATCGAGGTCCTCACAACGGCCATTACTGTTTCCGTGGTGTCAGCTGGCTCCATGCTTGCAGTGCTATGGCGTTAGCACGGCGCGGAGAAAGGGCGCAAATTATGGGATGCCTACCCACAGTGCACCGCTCAATAATGGGGGTCGGCGGCGTGGAAAAAGGGCGCAAAATTTGGAAATGCCTACCCATAGTGCAGCACTCGAAATGGTGCCTGCTGGGGGATCAGGGAACTGTGGGATAGGTACCCACAGTGCAACGCTCGTTATGTCGACGCTTGCAAAAGTTGTGCGGACAGACACTGTCGACTTGATGTGCTTTGCTGTGCCTAGTGAAGACACACAAAATCGACTGTATACAGTCTGCTTTACAAAATCAAAATAAAGGAAATCGAACTACTGCTGTAGTGAAGACATACCCTTATAAACAAGTAAATTTACAGACGCTGCTATAAATTCAGGCTGTACACAAACTGCAACTTCTTCTCTTTTTTTCCTCTCCTTTTTTTAAAAAAATAAGAACATGAATAAAAGTCAGAGTTTTAGCTGAAGTTTCTCTTTCTTCTTCTTTTCTCTTTATCATTTAGCTCTTCTTGCTCTTTTCCTCTTTTTGTCTTCCCTGCATCCTACATTTGCTACTTTATTTCTCTATCTGTCCCTTTCATCAGTGCTTCTCAGTTTAAACCTCTGTCTCATTTCTAACTGCAAATTGAGCCTTCTCTGGTAATGCTCCTTCATATAACTGTCATTCTTTTGCCATTCTTTAATCTAAATTCCTTCTCCATTTTATGTCGATTCTCTTTTGATGCTCACCCTCGTGATTACTTAGATCATTGTATGAATTGTGCAGCTGAAATCAATAAGCCTGACTTCATTTCCATGGTCCACATAGTTTCTACTGTCTCTGAGCCTCTGAGCTTGGGAGTCTGAATTCACTCTTTATTTCTTTTTCAGTTATTTTGATTTAAGGCTTCTCAAATGTCTAATTGTTCTAAGCATCAACAATATGTGTTGAAGACAAGGTTTTCCAGGGTTAGCACAGAAATACAAAACCGCTGTGACTTGTTTGGATAATGATAGTTTGGGATGAACTATTAAACTTCTTGGAATGCAACACCTTGAGTCTTGTTTTCCTTTCACTTGCACCATTATAAAGATGGAGAAAGTTTACTGAAGTCAATTAAATTAGCCCAATGCCTGACACCAAAGCTAAAGTTTTTTCAGAATAGATCCCCATATGGATACTCTATTCTGAAATAAATGTGACTTTATTCAGTTAAATTACTCTGCTTTGGAAACTGAGTTATTCTGTAATAAAATCACTCTTTATTTTCAGAGTAGTGTCCACATGGAGATTTATTCTCAAATAGATAATTATACCAGAATAGCTACAGTGAAATAGCTATTCCAGTCAGTTTTCCCTGTGTAGCCAAGGCCTAAATAAAAAACTTCCCCTTTGTTCCTCCCTCTATGATCTCTCTTTCCTGGCTATCACCAACAGAACATTTTACCATATTACACTTTATTAAATTCAATACTTTTATTACTTATTCCTACTGAATGCAGAGCCTCCTACTCTAAAGCAAAAACAACAACAACAAAAAACACCTTTAGTGAATTCAGCAGTGCTAAACAGAACATTTTTCCAAATACATGAAATGTGTGAGAGCCAGATGTGCTGATTTGTTACATTATAACATATTTTATATGAAACAGTGAATGTTTTGCATTAGATTCAAGTTTGATGAAGCTGAAGTATATGTTGCTTTTGTGTATCTGATGCTTTTGGAGTGCTCAAGTATAGTGCAGGAAATATTAATTCCTTTCCACATTCATAGGTCTTTATCCTTAATATTTTTATTTCCATTCTTTTTAGGTTTTGAGGGGGGGGTTGGTACATTCCTTAATTGTCAGTAAACAGATTTTTTTTTTGTGCTAATTTTAAAGACTGTGTGCTCAATTCACCAATTTGTCCAAAATATCCCCTTCACATCATGAAGTGGCATAAAAGGACAGAAAGCTGCCATATGTGTGTGTGTCTATGTCTGTGTCTGTGTGTAGGTACCTGCTTTAGTGTGTGGGGGGGAGGGTGTTTGCTATTTTTCTCACTGCACACTTCCTAAGACTTTCTCAGAGAGTACGGTTTTCTTGTTTGGGTACCCACTGAATGTCCATGTGGTGCAAGCTACACTATTTTACCACTAACACCCAGTAAACCTCATCAGTAATTTACATAGCTGTTGAAATCAGAATAAAAATGTCTCAAGGACTTTTATGGGATTACTTATACCAGGGATTAATCTGGGCCAATGTGCTTATATTTCTGACTCATGAAAACTAATGAACAAAGAGTACAGTATATATGCCTATAACTCACATTAATTTCTACCACGCAGATATCCATTTTTGTAAAACATCTGATTTAGCGCCCCGCAGGTGGAAGGATAGTTCAGGTCTTGAGTCACAGACCAAGTTTCTGGCTTTGCCATAGATTTCCTTTGTGACCTTGAGTACATCACTTAATCTCTCTGTGCCTCACTTCCCATTTGTTTTCTGGTTGTATCTTCTGTACACTCTGTATGTGGGTGAACACCACACAGAAGATTGAAATCTTTTGATTCTACTCTTTATATACCTTGACCTGATTAAGGATTGTCCTCCTCTTCAATTTCCAAGTAGCATGCTTGTATTGACTTTATCCTGTGTTTCATTCTAAAATAGCAGGAACTGATTCTCAGCTCAAAGCACAGCAGGACACAAAAGGAGATAAGAAAAAGTGACTTCTGATCACTTTTGTAGGCTGATCCTTGGGTTGTGGTTTTGGGTGAATCAGCTCTCAGCACAATTTAGCTCAGCCTCTTGACTAATAGCTGGCTGCCCACCACCAGCAGTGGAATAGTGTTCCAGCATAGATTTAGTTGGTTTGACATACACACAGCTTCAGACAATGGATTTGATTTTGCACTGGCATAGACTTGTATTATCATATAGTGCAAAATAGATGTAAAACATCACCATTTTGACATGCTAGCATTTTATACTCACTTTGTACAGGTGTAAATGACAACATGAAGTTTAGGGCAGTGGAGAATCAGTCCTATTAATTTGTCCAGTCAAGTGACCTGAAATTTTTCTGTCTTTTTCTAGAAAGAACCAGTCGCCTGTGAAGTGATTTTAAAATTCCTCTTGTGTTAGATGCCAAACTTTAGTTGCAAATGTGTTAAAATTCTGGATTTCTATTTTAGAAGGCTCCAAAAATTATTAATACTATGACAAATGGAATACAAAAAATATCATATTTACTGAGGGGAAGATAACAAATAAGCACAGTTCTGGAATAGGAAACTGAAAATTAATGTGTTTTGTTTTTCCAACTGAAACCTTAGTTTTTCTAATGAATCTTAAATTAATCGGTATCAACAACATATTTTGAATTAGTTTCTGCTGCAAGCAAATTTTAAGAGTAAGTGTAGGTTGTATCTGAGACTTGTCTCTGAAGAGAGGCAATTTTGATCTGTGAAATGAATGAATGCTTGATAAGATCAATTCAGGTATTTGATATGATTTCAAATGTATCATAGGAACCTGCATATTTCCTATCAGTGAATTTTGTTAGACAAATCATTCTATTAGAAAAGCCTCTGGCACAAAAAATTGCTTGTTTCATTACTTGTTTTGTCTGCCTATGATGTAAGTCAGCTGAGGTAAATCTGTGTAGTTCTGAAGATGCTAAGGATTGGCCCCAATATTCAGGACCTTTCTATTTATTATAGCTAAGGCTGAAAACATAGCTGAAATTTTCAATACACTTGGATTTTATATAAATTCTCCTATGCATCTTCTACAAGGTGATCTAATGAGTGAAACCATCACTATCTGAAAAGAATTCTTTTGTGATTAGAATTCTTTTACCTGAACTTCACCCCAATTTAAAAGAAGCTTAAGATCTATCAGGAGTGAGAGATCTCAACCTCTTCAAAGGTGGTTTTCAAGCCTGCATACCAAGCAGGAATCATACACCTGGAAAGGATGACCCTAGAGGACCAAAGCAGTACCTGCTTTACTTGTTAATGTTGCTGACATTCCTTTCAAGGTTCCAGTGGATTTTATTTTTAAATTATGCTCATGTCTAACAAAAAATCAGTTTTCTTTTCATATTGAAATCTTGGTCACCTTACTCAAGCAACACTGAAGTGAGTGAAGGAGAGTGGTAACAAACATAAGAGGTTTCCTGGGCCATTTTACTACTGCAGTGCAGATGCAGGGCAGATACAAGCAGAATGTGGAAGGAGGTAGGGGAGAAAATGCACTGAACAGAACTCATTACAACTCATTTAAAATAGATGAGTGAGGAACTCCTAGTACCTTCTCCCAGGTGCTAGCAGATAGCAGAGGGTAGGAAGAGAGATTCCTACTGATATGGTAAAACCTCAGTGTTACAAACACCTTGGGAATGAAGGCAGTTTGTAACATCGAACAAAACATTGTGGTTGCTCTTTCAAAAGTTTACAACTGAATATTGACTTTAATATACCTTTAAAACTTTACTATACAGAAGAAAAATGCTGCTTTCCATTTATTATTTTACTAGTTGATGTTTTATTTATGTTTATGTACTAGTTTACATTTAGCACAGTACTGTACTGTATTTGCTCTTTTGGGGTGGGGGGCCTTTGCTGCTACCTGATTGTGTACTTTCGGTTCCAAATGAGGTGTGTGGTTGACTGGTAAGTTGGTAACTCTGCTGTTCATAACACTGAGGTTCTATTGTAGTAGTAATGCAAGAAATCTGAAATCTGGCGGGGGGGGGAGGGAGGAAGGATAGTATGAACAAAGCTATTGAGGAATACCAAACCAGATATGCTGAAAGACTGACAGGTATGTGTGGAAAATTTCTTAGACTATATCTTTCTTTACTGATGTGTAAAGATTGTTACACACAGCAAGAATTCTCAAGGTAATTTTTTTTAAGATACAATTCTGAGAGCAGAATTTTGTGTTTAGGTACCTCAGGTATTAGAACAAATCACTGCCTAGTCTCTTTAAAGGAATTTAGCTGGGGTGTTTACTAGTATTTTTTTCTGTGTCTTCCTCTGTTTGTAAGATCTGGGAGATATTAACCAACTTTGTTGCCAATAAACAGGAAATATAGTAGATTAACAAAGATACAACTTTTAAACCTTACCCTTTTGTTTACACTATAGATATACAATTTTAGAGTAACAGAGCAGAAGGACCATGCTTAAGTCCTTAATCTTCTCAGGAGAGTGTTGGGGGGGGGGGGGGAAGAGACCCTAGAGGAGTAGTTAAAATGCAAAAATTTGCAAGTTGAAATTGGAAAACGGAGAGAGCTGGTTTTATATGGTATGTGTGTCCAAAACAAAAGTTCCTCAACTGGTGATGCAATAGTTTGTTTGACTTTTAAAAGGCTTGAGGTCCAATCCCAGTATCCTTATTTACACCAGTGGGAATGAATAACTCTACTGAAGTCAATATATGGATGGAAAAGACGTTATAACAAACATGGCATCATTATTCATTTAGGTATTCTGTAACTAATCATTGTTAACAAATTTAACTGATACTAAAGTAAAATTCTGCCCCTCCTACCTCTCCCTAAGTTTGAATCTGTTGATCTAAAGGATTTTTTTTTATCTAAAGGATCACCCTGATGGATGGGGGGAGGAGTTTATAAACTTGTGCTCTGTTTGCTTCACTCTGTGTTTTAAGAAAAAAGAAAATTAACTGGCCATGATTTTTTTTTCCTTGATGCAGCTCTAATGTTTGAGTCTTTTTCCTTTTCGAAGAAAATTCATCGTGTGGCTACAAAGAGTCTGTTTTTGCTTTAATTAAAACATTTTGTACTGTAATTGAGAGAATAGACCTTTTGTGGAGTTGAGCCATTTTAATGAACTAACTGCAGCAGGAAAGAATGACTCCAGTTATAGATTAAATAAGCAGTGTTTTGGAATAAAATAGATGGAGCTCAAGAAAGTTCACACTTCTTGAGTTAATCATCTGTAGAACTGGAAAGTTACATAATTCTTTTGAGTGATGTGAGTTCTCTGCCTTTTAAATGTTACATCCTTGAATGCTCTTCAACTACCGAGGGCCAAATTCTGTTCCATATCCATATGTATCTACAGAAAATACTCGTGGATATCAAGGGGAGTCTGTCCATTGAAATTAATAGACTTTGGATGAATCCTTTATATCTGTAGAAACTCCATTAATTACAGATGATTTTGCTTTAGATTTCCACGTGTAATGAGTAGAATGTGAAATTTCTCCAGGCACGGGGGCTGATCCAGACCTTATTAATGTGAAAGGAAACACTCCCACTGGCATCCCCGGACTTTGGACCAGTTTCTTACACTACTGTACAATAAGCTAGGGCAAAAATTTGGTTGAATGAGTACAAAACTAAGAGCCAGACATTCAGTTGGTATAAGTTTGTGTAGTTCCATTGAACTCAATAGATCTTTGACAATATATAGCAGCTAAGGAGCTGGCTTAGAGGCTCTGTGTGTGTGGGAGGGGGGGTATTTATACTTATTTGCACTTAAGAAGGAACAATCAAATGCATAATAGCAGAATGGAAAAGTACCTCTGAAAAGGATCTGGGGCTTATAATAGATTATATATTAGATCTAAGATCACAATGTGATTCGGTTTTTAAAAAGATAACATTCTGGGATGTATTAACAAAAGTGCCATATGTAAAACATTGAAGGTACTCTGCTTAGCACTGGTGAGGCCTCAGTTAGAGTGTATTGCCTCAGACTGCAGGCAATACACTAGATGACCTTGCTCCTCTTGTACATAGAAGAGTAGTGCACAATCTTCTCCAGCCATTAGGATGCAGAAGATTGCTCCAAAGTGCGTTGATCCTGCTCTTTTGATCAGTACTTGAGGAGGCAGTGGAGCCATGCACCCTTCTTCCTGGCCTGGAGTGGGTCACTGACCCCCTGTTAGAGACAGAACACCAGACTACATGAACCATTGTTTAGATTCAGTATGATAATTCCTGTATTGCCCACGAAGCACAATTTACAAGCAAAGTATATACTGTATGTGAAACTTAGCAAAACTGTGCTAGATTAGGAAAATTAGATTTGTTTGCTATATACATTAATAGTGGTTCAGAATGTTCAAAATAGCTTCATACTGGAATTGTTAACAAATAAAACATACATAATTTATTCATGAGAAGATTCCGAAGTAAAATGATGTATTAAACTGCAAGGAGAATTTACTGAAAATTTTTCTTATTTTGATTTGATTTGACATAATAAGTACCCAGACTACAGCTACAGATCCAAATTACTGATAACTACCTTGGGTTGTTTCAGCTCATGCTTGGACTGTCAATGTGTTAAGATGGTAAGGTCCTGGCAATGGATTTGCTGGAGGGAACTGAATGGAAAAAGGGGGAGATGTTATCTGCTAGGCAGTCCCAGACATCTAATAATAAAATTGTGGCCTCATTAAATCCATGTCAGATGTCTCCTGTCCTCCTTTCAGTATAGCCAAACAAAAATTAGCACTCAGATGCATTAATAGTGGAGGTAGAAGCTCATCTTAACCATTACAGATTAAGGTACACAATTACATTCTTAGCTGTCGACATTTTCACCTTAGTAGGCATAATAATGCCATGCAGATGCAGACTAAAACCCATAATTTCCACAATCTTTCTACTCACATTGGTTATAATACAGTATGGCAGTGAAGCATGCACAAACCTGAAGTTAATTGTCAGCATAGCCCTTCATTTAAACAAGTTAGTTAACAATATGCTTTCACAGTGAATGTGGAAAGCATCTCAAATAGCTGTAGCAAAACTGAGAAAGTTAAAAGTCTGGTGATGAGTACATCCCCCCCCCCCCACCTCCAAGGTGGACACTGTACATTGAAAATACAAAAGCACAAGATTACATCTGTAAAGGAGACAATGGGCCTGAGTCTTATCTGACACCATTTTAAACGAAGAGCAATTCCATCAGTTGTTATACCAATTCAAGGCCAGTGTGACTGAGATCAAAATGAAGGCCTATGAACAGTGAAGGGTAATTGGTCCTTTGTTGGATAGGTATAGGATACTTTGTTAAACAATTCTCAAATGTATATAAGTTGTTGCATGTATTTTTAAGAAAATGTTAAAATGCTTTTTTTTCAATTTAAAATTAAATGCAATCATAACTTTGTACCTCACTGTCTCTGTGTCAGTGTTACATCTGCATCCTATCTACTAAATAACTTCTGTGGGGAAGAAATCATACTCTATAGTGAATCTAGGTTAGGTTACTGTACGGTGTTGACCTGGGCATAGGAAACTCCACATAACTCACTTGCCTTATTTCTTAGTGGGCATGATTGGGAATGTCAATGGATCAGTAAGCTAGAGACAGGATGTCTGTATTAGCTGATATAAGGGGGAAGACCCTGCTACCATTTCCGATGGATGAAGTAAACCTGGAATATAAGTAGATAAAGAACAGGTGTACAGTGTGGGGCTACAGCATGCTGTACAAGGATTGGTTCCCACAGAGTAACCACACCAGTTGAGAAATGTGTGATGCAATGTATAATTAAGAATGCATGTGATGTGTATCTGTGCAGGACTCCATTTATTTTACTGCCATGTAAGTAACAGAGTATTCTTTCTTATTTTGACATTATCTCAGTCATGTAGCTTAACATAACTGTTACAAACAACATAAGGTGATCAAGAGATTGTCAAAAATATAATTAGAGAATGGGGCTTTTGGGTGCTCTCAACCAGTTGGAAACTTTGTCAGAATTTAAGGGTTTCAATAAACTGTTAAAAAGCAATTATATTATATAATCACAAAATACTTTTGTTGTTTGGAAGATAGTCTGTATAGATTTTTCAGACTGAAAAAATACTTATTGGTTGCCATTAAAAGTAGTTATTTTTCAAGAGTAGAGCTAGTCAAAAAATTTCCAATGCAACTTTTAATTTGATGGAAACAAAACATTCCATAGGAACAGGGCCATCCTTGCCCATACACAAACTATGCAGCTGTGTAGGGCATCAGGAAATTTGGGGCACCAAATATCTCCACATTTCCTGGTGCCCTTCATAGCTGTGTGCTGCTCCAGCAGTCAGCCCCATTCCTCAGCTGGCTGAGCTGGTAAGAAAAGCTGCTTTGCCCCTGCTCCACCTCTTCTCCAAAGACTCCACCCTTTCCCCACCTCTGCTCTGCCCCAATCCCACCCCCACTCCACCCATTCCCCTGAGCTACATCCCAGAGGACTTGAGCAGGGATCAGGCATGCCCTGCACACACTGGGCAGCAGGAAGTGGAGCTACCTGGCCCCTGCTCTGCTCTGCTCTGCCAGTGAGTGCTGGAGGGCAGTTCCCCCAACCCCAAGTCTGTTCCTGCCCTCTTGCAGAGACCTGGTGCAGCCCTCTATCCTTCCCATGGGAGGCCTGGATAGGGCACCAAAATATCTAGGGATGATCCTGCATAGGAACTGTCATGAGTGTGAAGTGCCTTGGAGTGCTATTTTACCTATTAGGGGTTAACTGAACAAGAGAGGACAG
The DNA here is from genome assembly GCA_032164245.1 of Sternotherus odoratus. Taxonomy (NCBI): domain Eukaryota; kingdom Metazoa; phylum Chordata; order Testudines; family Kinosternidae; genus Sternotherus; species Sternotherus odoratus. The sequence goes on from JAVMKO010000004.1 coordinate 40,359,271, forward strand.
TGACATCAGAAGCTCCCGTCCCTCGGGAGAGAGGGGGAGGTTTAGTTGTTCAGTTCCCTTCTGTCCCGGCTTTGGGCATGACCCATCTCTTTTCTTCAGCTATGAAGAGCAACCTCCTACTTTTCCTTCCTATATTCATAAGTTAGAGCAATTGTAAGTAGAAGTGTACCTGTATAAACTTTGCATCTAACCTCTGGTGTCTCTGGAATGTAACGTTTAGCAGAGAGAGAGGAATCTCCGGGGAGGGGCTAGGCTGGTTTATGCAAGAAGACTCAGAATAGAAAACTTTATATCTGTGAAGTTGTATTAAGTGTATGCTTTGTTCTCTTTTCCTTATTAAACCTTTTTTTGTTATAACCAGTGTTTGGTTATTCCCAGTAAAGTGATCTGAGCTTTGGATCAGGCAGGCACAGCTTGTGAGCCGGTGGGCTGCGTCTCTCTCTTCCTTCAGGCTAGAAAGGGAGGGGGGAGCAGTCTGTGAGTGTCCCAATCTCTCAGGGAGAGGGAGGGGAAGTTTAGGGTGTTCATGTGCCCCCCTCCAGGACATTGGAGATTCACATGAATGGTGGCAGCGGTACCCCAATTTTCCAACTGGTAGAGTGTGGGTTTTGGGGGGAAGGAAATAACTTAGGCTGGGAAAGCAGCTTGCAGTTATTTGGTCTTATATGAGAGACCCCCTGTTCTTTACTCTAGTGTTCAGAGTGCGGGGGGGGGGGGAGGGAGGTGATCTCTCTACCACAGGAACATACCAGTTCTGTTGAAACTTTCAGTTAAAACCAGGCAGGTTGGCCTCTCTACCTGACCATTTTCCTGCTAGCCTACTTTCTGGCTATCTGGGTATGTTGCCTGCTGGCCAGCTCACTGGTTATTCAGTCAGATGCCCAGCTCTGCAGCTGGCAGCTCAGCTACCTAAAGGGTGAATCTTAAAATGGAATTTTCCATTTTGCTCCAGTTCCATAAAGATGGCAACTTTTGTTCTGATGCTGTAAGTGGGAATAGTAGACTACCCAGGAGTTTATGCAATTGCACATTCTGCACTCTACTTTTGTGCAAAAAAGGCAGAAGACAAGTATGCAAGGTGATACCAGGAATTTATTAAAAAAAAAAAAAAAAAAAAAAAGAGCTTCCAGGGTGTATTATAGAGTCAGTCATTACAGATTCATCCTAAACTCCTACACCTTCTACAATGATTGATGTTGATAATGGTGAACGTGAGGCACTGAAGGTCCTGAAGTGGCTTCTGAATCATCAAAGAAAGATTAAATTATGTTCAGTATAGTTTTAGTGTTATATATTTTTAGTGATCTAGGTGTATGCTATGCACTGCCCATAGCGCTATGTAGTGTCATAAAATAACCTATTGTATAGAAAACTTTACATGTATACACCTAAGAGCTTCAAGAAACCAATCACTCTCCAGCACAGAACTACTACTGTATTGGTGAACACCTGTATATTATTTTAGACTTTATTCAATTTATTGTATTCTAATTCTATGAAAATTGGTATTCCATTGGTAAGTACAGTATAACTCTTAGTTAACTGGAATATTTGATTAACTAGCATGCCCCACTTCCCCAATATTCCCCCATAACAAAGCTTTTACTGTATTTAAAAGAAATGCTCAAGATTAGTCAGCGACTGTTCAAGATATTTGTGCCCATATCACAAAAAAGGGTTATATAAAGAGTTAAACTGCACCCTAAAATCATATTTCATGCTAATTCTAATTCATTCAATCATGTCTGAAAACTGCACCCTTAAAAATCAGTTAAGACTTGTGGTTCCTAATATACCAATGGGGTAAGAAAGGGAAGCCAAGGGACACTGTTTGCTTTTCTCACAACTTATAAATCCACACCAGTTTTCCAAGATATTTCAACTGTAAGTGTCAATAATAAAGTAAGTTTAATTCTTAATGTCATTTATGCTCTAAGATGGCTGAGCAGGGTAATATTGTATATGGTTGCATTTCCAAGTACCCTTACTTACTGTTTATCAATACATATAATAAATGTAGTTAGTAATTAACTTCATAACTTTGTCTTCATATTTCTTGTTGAATATTGATCTTAAAAGGTAGGTGAAATATGCAGTTAGTGGTGGTAGTAGTATCCATTTGTACTGGTGATGTGGACAGAACAGTAGTTCCAAGCCACCCTTATCTCAGCTCTTGGCATAGGGGATATTACTGTAGAAGAGCCTTGGGAGTTTATCCAATGATGTCCAATTAAGCCAGGATTTCACCCTTTTGCAATTAGAAAGTTGTGCAGAAACTTGGAATGATAAAAAATGGTCTGAGGAGAGATGAGTTAACTATGGACAAAGGAAATGAAGCCATAAAAGCTTCACATTAAGCTATGTCACTACCAGGTCTATTATGTACAGCCATATACATACTACATGTAGTGTTTAACCTTCAACTATTGCAGCTGAATAATTTTAAATTAAAATCTTAACCCCACCCTGCATAGAATGACTTCCTGTATACTCAGAAAACACATTATAAATGTATACAAATTCTTACTGTTTGCTGCACGCATTTGACCAAGTCACTGAAATACTTAGGAGGTCATGCTTAAGAGAAACTTTAAGCTATTATTTTATCCCTAAGAAATAGTGAATACATTACTTGACTGTTGTTTAAAAGTAATTTATTTTTAACATTGAAATTTTGGATTTGAATTAAGTCATTCCAATCATTAAAGCTAAAACAATCACTAGTGCAGCTAGAAATCATCCTAAACCTTTCTAATTCTGCATTAATTGAAAAGCTGTACTATATGCTTTTAAAACTGTCAAATGTAGATGATAGAGGTCACTAAGAATGCCTCTGAAAAATATGCAAGGACTCTTTTGATGAAGGAATGGGGGAGAGGATATGAAACCCATAATTCACAATGGATAAAGAAGCTTTGTATCATTAGTACAGGTGAATATTACAACTTTTATTTTGAATTCAGCTCGCTTACAGGAAAAAAAAATGGTCTTAAGTTTGAAACAGATTCTGGAGATTTGGCTTCAATTGCTGAAGCTGCCACAGACTTAATTGTGTGATCTTAATCAAATCATATGGCCATGTTTCTTAGAGTTCAGAATCCACAGCAGAGGCAAGATTTTCCCATTACACAGCAACTATTGTTGTGACACTTGAGCAGGATTTTCAAAAACATGTCAGCAACCAATTTGCTGAATGCTTTTCAAAATCTAGCCACTAATGAGAACTATGGAATCAAAACTTTGAATAGATGGGCAAAATAGTTAACAATTTGTAATCCTGATTCTGAAACAGAAAGCCATTCATTTTTGTTGAGTATTCAGTTCTTGTCTATTATGAACTAGAATCTGCCCAGCTTCTGTTTGAGAACCAAAAGAGGGACAACCTGGAACTGGCAAATGTAAAATTGGGGAGTCAAATTCTGATATATGTGTGCAACTGAGAGTGACTGTCCAAGTTGTGACTGTATGTGGAGGTCAGAATCTAGCCCAATGACTCTGGCTAAGACCATCATTATCAAGCATTTTTCTCAGTTCAGTAATGGTCCCTCAGTGCCCTAAGGAAATACCTCTGATAGTAAAAATACAAGCAGGCGTAATATTGGTATTGCCAAGGCACACCAGTTATAAGATTGCAAGTTAATGAGGCTCAAAATGTTTTTCCCAGATTTAATTTGCCTGTTAAGTATCTGTACAGGGGGAAGAAGGAGTAGGAATGAGAATTTTGAGCAGAGCCCCTCAAGTTTGATAGGTTAAAGATATATATTGATGGCTAGCTATAAAGTATTGTGACAAATGTGCATGATAAGTGAATCTAAATATAGTGAACTGATATCAGAGAAGCAGGGTAAGGACAGTAAACTAGAGGAGGGGGATAACATCCTGAATATAGAAGGATAAGACAACTCTCCACAGAAGCTAAATCTGGAAAGTAGAGGTGGAGGCTCGTTGCTTTGTGAAGTCTGGCAATGGAATTATATGGATTTACAACGGCCGAGAATCTGTCCCAGTCTGTATATGATGGGGATGGGTGCAGTTAAAATGGAAAGATCTTGAGGAGAGGGTTGTTATAAAATAGGCAAAGAACTTTACACTGCCACTTTCTATCATTTATTAAGGGATGAACTTCACTTTAACTAGTAAACATGGTCCGCTTCTACATGTGAATTCATGGAAATGCAACCAAACATGCCAAGTGCATGTACATACAATTAAAGTAGTGGAAGAAACCCTATTATCTGTTACATCAGGGCTACTCCATTGAAAACTTAAGTTACATAGGCAGAATAGGAAGAATTTAACCCAATTATTAATATGCAAAGAATAACTAATCTACACCAAAATTATATAGTCTCCCTAAATTCCCATTCTGAATAATAAACAGATGTGCATGGGACAAGTTATATTGAAGGCAACAAACTCCATATAATTGAGTTAAGGTAATTTTGTGACAATATTTATGTAGAGTATCCTCCCAATCACTCAACTGCTTCTATAAGCTAAGGGCCAGTTTCCTCTGAGATCTCATAATCATTTGTTGACATATTAAATGATTCATCTAAACACATTGAACTGTTTTCTCTCAAGAAAGAAAACACCCTTTTCTTATGAATTAAGTGGTTAATTAGAGCTCAAGAAGTTTACAGCAACCAACATCTGAATTACATTGTACTTCATTTGAAAACATGAGCACTTAATTGTAATGCTGTTGAATCTCAGGCACTGTTTTATTTCAAAGTGTCACACAAACAATATACTATTGTGCACTAACAGGCCCAGGTTGTTCTGTGTGACTGTCTTGTGCTACACCCATCAACCAAGCAAAGGTCACCCTAGCGCAAAAGATCTGCTAGTGGTACAGAACCAAGAGAAGGCTTTTTCAGCACTCACCATACCTGCTAAGGGCATAGCAGGGAAAAGTGTCAGGAAAAATATAAAAAAAGCCAGGGCCAGATTGATCATCAGTTTCAATTCCATTAATGACTATTAATTAGACAAGCCCTCATAAGAAGCGCTACTTAGAAGAGAGAGATCCAGAGCTGAAGGGTCAAGGGAGAGAAAAGAAGATCACTAAACAAGTTTTGCAACTCCTAGTCCCCTGTTAGTGCTTTTGAATAGTTGAGGTATAGCCATCTGGTCAAGAATGTGTAAAATTATTTGGAAATTTGATGTGATCCCATAGGTTACAGTGAAGGGGGTGGGAGATGGGGAATCTATTCCTCTAACTTTGCCAGGCCTTTTAAGACTTTGGTTTCAGATTGTTTTGAAAACTGCTGTGAGAGTTTACAAGAATTAGTAGTTCTCTACTCTCATTCTTTGTCCTAAGAGGTTTTCATTCAATTGTTAGTTATTTAACAGGCACAGAACAGATACTAAGGAAGTATATAGACTAGTGATGGCTTAATCTTAGGAAACTTGAAGTTAGAATCCGACTGAAATAAGATCCAGATATTTACATGGTTGTCTGAAGATTGTTTAGAGTAATCTCCAAAATTGGGTTGTAAATTGCAAAAAACAGTCTTAAACATTTTCCATATTTCCTACCTCTCATCATGTATATTTTGTATGTGTGAAGTTAACTATTCAAAATGGATTAAATAATTCCATTTGTGCCTATTATTTAATAAAGATTAACAATCAGAGGTTAGAACATCCCTATATAGAAAGAATAGACCACCAATTTTGGTGCAAGGCAAAAACAACTGGCTTCTGTGTCTCTCTCCTATAACCTATAGGTCAGGAAGAACAAACTGCCTGCATCCCAACTTTCATACTGCATGACTTTTTTATTTTATTTTTTTAAAAGTTTTTGGAAGGAAAATTGCTTTCCCACAATTTCACAGTGTTCTGGTTTTGACTTTTTCATTTTACCTAATTGCTTTTGGAATTTCATGGTACTTTAGATTACATGATCGATAAGCTAAAGGGAATTTTAACACAGTCATTACTACTGAAAGCTATGACAACCAGCAGTTCTTACTGACTCAAAAATATCTTAGTAGATCCTTACTTCATCCATTACTGAAAATATCTGCAATAACAAGTACACAGCATATAATTAAATCATAGGTGCTCCTTATCCGTTTTGTTTATACCATACTTCTGTAGCTTCTTTAGCAGTTTTAGAGGTTTTTCCCTAGACATTTCTATTCCCATAGACTTGGAGGCACCAGGAGGAATGAAGTACAGCCCAATATTTGAACACATGAAGTTCTGAATACTGGTCACTCACTGGTTAAGAGCCAATAATAAGGGCCTTAGAATTAAGACACACTTTTTGCTATTATAGTAAAATATTCTGGGAGAATAGTTAATGTACAAATCAATTTAACATAAAAAAGGTTAATGTTTACTCACAGATATCAACATAATAGCCTTTCTTGTGGTGATTTCTCTTTCCAATCTTTGTCTTCTCTCTCTCTCTGCAAAATGTCCATCAGAAGAGGGATAGCAGAACACTATGAGGTCTAGCTCTGATAACATATATAGAGGAAAACATTAATTAGAGTATGTCTATACTACCTGCCCCTCCACTGGGTAGTGTTCGGTGTATCGGGGATTGATCTATCACGTCTCATCAGGATGGGATCAATCAATTCCTGAACATGCTCCCGTCGACTCTGGAACTCCTTCTCCATAAGAGGAGTAAGTGGAGTCGACGAGGGAGCCGACACGGTCGATTCACCACCATGGGGACGGCCAGGTAAATCAAATTAAGATACTTCAACTTCAGCTACACGAATAGCATAGTTGATGTTGCGTATCTTAGTTCGAAACCCCCCCGCTACTGTAGCCCAGGCCTTAGTCTCTGCCTCTGGTTACTATCTGAAGATTCCAATCGTTGCTCATTGTTTCATATACTTAGTCTGTCACTTCTAACATTGGCTTGCTTGCATGATAAGAAACATTACTAAATTGAAGAAATCCCACAGTAGCCATCTAATCAACATAAAAGTGCATAAGTAACAGGTCAATATTTTAATTGAATTAACCGAGCTTTAATTACATCTTTGGCAAAATGAAGGTAGATCCAGACACTTGAGGGATTATATCCTTAACATATATCTCCAGGTAAAGTTACCAATGTTTATTCAGTGTGTATGCACAGTCAGTACAAAACCAGTTCTCATGTTTGCAAAGACAGAATTCATAATGTAATCAAAATGGCTGGAAAGAAACACAATAGTAGCAAAAATCCATTCAACAAACTCCATATCAGAGCTGGGCAACGTTTTTTGATCAAAGTGTATTTTCACTGAAAAATGCAGGTTTGGATCAACTGAAACATTTAGCAAATTGTTCAGTCAGGAGGGAAAAAACCAGAAGTATTGAAATATCACTTTAATATTTCTGAAATTAAACTTTTTAATTTTTAGGGTGGATTCCAAATAGGACTTAGATGCCATTCACAAAACCAGAGAGGAGGAATGCCTCTACTACTCAAATGCCCAATGCTTAGGGACCAATATTATTATTTAGATTTGGATTTATAAATGCTGATTAAGAGAGCTTTCCAGTTAGAAAAGTGCTGGATAACACAGTTTTTCCTGTAGTTTTATTTCAGCTTCTATCAATAAATTCCCCAAATCTCTAATCATGCTGATCTAGGAGAAAAATTCTTTTGCTAAGCCATTCCTACAAGAATGAAGATTTTAATGAACTGTTGGTGTAAGAGAGAACAAACCAACCACTTAGCAATGTGATTATGAAATATGTTTTGGCACCTACTAAAATCAAACCGTTATGCAGATTGTTAGAAATTTCAGTGCCTTCATTTACATGCAAGTATCAGGCAGAATGGTACCTGAGCAAGTACACTCCTCTGCTAGTTGCCAAGGATTCACTGGTGAGTACAAATACTGTTGTCCAGATAAAGAACTTGTTATTGTCTCTTTGATGCTATCTTCAGTAATAGCTTTGTGTACTAAAGAATAACCAAGACTAATGTGAATTTTCTTAACAAATGTTTACCATTTATTTAAACATAGAAGATGCAAGGCGCTAGAGAGCTGGAATATTAAGAAACTAGCTTTGCTTCTCAGAAGCTCTAAAGCTGCACTTCTTCATCCCCAGTACAGGAATAGTAAGGCTTTGATTTGAGTCTATTGATTTACTCATTTTTCAAAAGTTATATATTGAAATATATTATTCAAATTATATTATTTATGCAAAAGGCTTAACTATATGCAACTATATGTACCCTGTATCCATCTGTTCTATCCCATCATCTCACTTTTTCAAAGTTTAATGCTGAGTTAAATAAAATAATCTCCCTATTAAGTTAAACAAAATTTAGTATAAGTGTCTCCTTTAATGTAGGGGCCATCCTGCTGAAAGTCATGTGGTGTAGCCACTGTTTGTGGGCTCTTCTGCCCACAAAAAAAGTACATCTCCCACTAGTGGTGTTTGTGTTCTCCGCAGGAGAGCATGCCTGATGACACCAAACTGTTCACAACACAACCTTTGTCTTTCCGGGGAGTAGGGTTAACACCTCTGAAAGACAAAGGTTTAGTCATTCAATTGCAGGTGTAGACATAGCCTTAGAGAGCTCTTCATTGCTCAGTCCCATTTCTGATTGCCTCTGCTTGCCCCTGAACATACACATATGCTGTCACTCAATTCTCCCTCTGTGCCTGTACATACACACATCTAATCTTAATGGAGACAGAACCATTCACACTTAGTACCACCCTCAAATACTCCCCGAGGATGGGAGGGTTGATTTCTTCTCTCTGTACAAGTGAGGAGGAGAGTTTCTGTTTGGCCTTTCTTCACTCTTCTGGGTCTCCAGGCTGAGAACTTTGACTTGTGTTCAGCTCACTATGCTTGGTCTACTTTCAGATGAGGCATAGCCATCTGAGTTCCAGCCCATCACACACAGCAGGAGCTGTTGCAGCTGAAAGTAGAAAGGATCAGGAATTAAAATGAAGGAATGTCAGGAGCAGCACTGCTCCCCTGGCTATGCTAAATGCACAAAGAGAGTTCCCTCTTCCTCCTGGGCCTTCGTAAATAGCACTCTCCCACTGTTTCCCCCTTCCCCTTGACTGGTAGAGCAAGAGCTCCATGTTCTCTTTCAATCTGCTGTGCTTAGTGTACAGAGTATTGGATAGTGAGTACTCAGGGACAGAATGGGAGCAGAGTGGAGACAATAGGAATAATACTAGAACCCAGCAGAAGAGAGAGAGGGTCACTTCAACAGGGAGAATAATAAATATATATTTCTCCTTTGATTTCTTTCTACACCCTTTTTAAAGGTGCAACCTTATTGTCTACACAGAGAAATGGGAAAGTCTTACATAACTGGATATCTGGCAAATATGAGCTATCAGTAAATCTACTGATGATAGTTTTCTAGCATAAATGTTGAAGGTTTTAGCTGTGTTTTCTTTTCTATCTAGTAGTTTTAAGTATTCTTTGTTTATCAATTAAAATACAGTGTCAACCAGTACTAGCTTACTAAGTTACACGTTAGCAGAGTAAGTTGAAGTAATAGGAATATGACATATTGTGGACATGGTGAGAATATGTCATATGAAGAGTAAATTGTTAATCTGCAAAAGTACACTTCATATGAAGACCTGTGGGTATCTTCATACAACCACCCATCAGGTCACATGTAACTGTTCCCTTTAAATATACTGCCCTTTATTTTTTCCACCATGATTATTTTTTCCCTTTTATCTCCTGACTTTATATATTAGTTTCCTCTAGCAATTTTCACTTTAGGTTTGTTTACAAGATCTTTACTGCTGTCTGCAAAGAAAAAAGGAGACCAGACATTCACAACATAATTGAGTAATATAAAAAATAATAGCTTGGAAAAGTAAAGCCCAATGAATCAAATCAGAAATACCTATTATAATTAGAGGTAATGACGACTAACTATGATTAGACTAGCTAAGCAGAAGGTAAGGGCCAGTTTTCTCGTTGCAGGTACACTGGGTGCCTTAAAGTTGCTAGAACAATCCCCAAGAAACCAAATAACAGCATTTGTAAGATTATTTCAGAACTTTTAATGCTAAGATTTAAAATCTCTGATGGAGGCACAGATGGAGACAATGCTGTCACTGCAAAGGTTGCTGCTAGAAACAGATTGAGTCTAGTAATCAGACTGGACTACTAATAGCTACAAGTGCCCTGTGCCTAACCAAAATTGGCAGACGGCTTTCCTCCTAGTGATAAGCACGCAGGCTGTGTCTTGCATCTCATTTCCAACTTTGGCAAGTTAACATAATCTGTTAATGAATGAAGACATCTTTAAACATGTAGTCACATGTCAACAGCAGGTTGGTAATCCTCCATAACTACGGTAGCACATTTCAGTAGATTTTTAATCAAGCACACACAGAAAAAAAAACCCTACTGATGTTCAGTAATGTACACATGACCCTAAAAAGTGTATGAAACTTGCAACTACAAAAAAGTCGAATATCACTTATAGTGTTTAGACTTTCTCTTTAGAGTGCAGACGAGCAAAGCATTTGAAAGCCATTTGTTAGTAGAATACAACAAACCCAGTCAAACCTTTTATTATTAAGCATACCATGGGGGGTGGGGAGGGTAGAACTTTGGGAGAGTTGTTACTAAAAAATGATATTCAGCATAGGAGATGTTTCTGCAATTTATTTGTTTGTTACAGCAGATATCAAACTAAGCCTCCGAGTAGATAAAAAAGCAATAACTGAATTTCAATAAGATCCAGAGATGTAATATATAGTGTTGATGTCATTAGAGACAGAATTTTACAAAAAGCTGTAAAACTTTCAATGCTATAATTCTAAATATTAGGCATAAAAACAGCTTCTCTTATGTACTGTTAAGAAAAGCAGCCAGACCGATAAAAAAAAGATGTATATATTAAAATTTAGTACTTGTTTAATGTGTACCCATTGGGTATTTTGTGTTTTCCTCCTCTCCTTATACATGTAATAACAATGGAATTTATGTGGACATAGTTTATAGCATATGCTTATGGTATTTTAGGTAGGCTCGAATTAAAGGAAGAATGGTCTTTGAGTTAAGTAATTGGATGACCAGGTGACCTGGATTCTATTTCCACCTCTGCTACGGACTTTCTTTGTGACCTAGGACATGTAACCTCTCGTTGCCTCAGGTCTTTCCTTCCACTAATTGGGCATTTTAATACTGTACTACCTCACAGCTATATTGTGAGTTTTAATTAATATTTGCAATGTACTCTATACTACTGAGATGAAAGCCAGAGAAAAGCCTGTCAATAAATTCATGGCTTCTCTCAACAAGTGCCTGCTAAATAAGGATGATCAGACATTACTGCTTCCACAAACTACAGAGATTTCTTATAGCAACTGAACAGTTTCAGGTATCTTGTGTTTAGCATATTTTAATTTAATATGTATTGGTTGAAAATTATTTGGAAGAGAGTGCATTTGATATAAATCAGATTACGGTCCATTTTTCACTGATAGAAGTAAAAAAATAGACTTTTGTCCTGTCAAAAGTTAGCTTATTCATAAATGTGCTGTATATTTTCTAAAAAATCTGAAACTTTATGTACAAATTGTGCTGTTATTAGGTGAAGTTCAGTATTGGTAGGTTTAATCTTTAAATCAAATGAGGTATAAATCAGTATGACAATGAGCAACTATTTACTGAATCTTCAGTCAAATAAAGCAATTAAATCTACACTGACACCTGTAGGCACCTTCAGGTCAAAAAACATTGTTCCAAAGTATTCCCCAAATGTACTGAGCCCAACTCTGCTCCACCTTCATTAAAGGACCACCTCCAGTAAGAATTATTTGTATTTAACTATTAAATGTTGTCAGTGTACTTGGCAGTGCACTACACAAAAGTGAAAACAATCCTTGCCCTGAAGTTTTTTGTCACTCGCTTGAGTGGTTTTATAAGATGGTTTCATTGTTCTTGAGTCAGTGAGTATAAATTTAAATAATTCCAATATAAATAAATGTGACAGCTACACCTCTCTTACTCAAATACCTTGTTTCTTCCTCATTAACATTTACATATGAATCATGTGGAGCACATTGTTTTGTTATATTCTATTTCACTGACATTATGTCTTCAATTCACTCAGGGTGCACTTTTGGCTGCTACACATCAATGAAATGTACTGACACTTTGTGTTCCAGTCTGATTCCCTGCTGCTCAGCTGGAGCCACAGAGTGAAATTAGCACATTCCCAAACACTTCAGAGCTTGTTAATTTCACTTTCCTGCTCCATTTCATCCCTTCTTTCACCTATCCTGCTCAAAGCCAAGCAGTACTGAAATGAAAGGAACAACAGCAGTGAAATGTTCTCTTTAGCGATTGAAGAGACCATGTTACTTTTACACTTCGGTGCACCATTTGAAGCAGTTGGAGGTGAGGTCAAGTTAAACAGGAAGCGGGACAGAGAAGGCAGGTTGGAGGGTGATGAATAGGAGTACACTTGATGCAAAAACCATGGACAACTAAACCAAATAATTTTAGGCATAATCCTTTAGCTACACGCTGAACAAAATCTGGCCTATTTTAAAAGGTTAATATTGATTTTAACCCAATAATTACTCTGTGCCTTGTCCATATCTTCCAGCAAACTTGTACGCGTCTCACATGTCAGTAGGTATCTCTATGACGTTTCCTCTCTCCTCCTCACACTCTCTCTTCCCAAAAGATTTAGGTCTTTCCCCCTTCTTTTTTCCCCTCCATGATGACCTCTGGTAAATTTGTGATACATGCAATCACCCAAAAGATGTATGCTATTTTATTCCTCACCTACTTTACTTTTCCCTTGCCAGAAAAAATTGTGAAATTTTAAAAATAATGCATTACATATATAGAGATATCACTATGTTAATCGGGTAACACAATTATGAATCATGTAACAATTTTCCCTGACTTGGGTCCAAGCAAGGTAGGGATTTCCTCTCTATCTCTACAACACTTTTTTTGCCATAGTTAAGAAATTTTCCCAGACAAATCTGTGTTGTTATATCCAAACAAAGATTTATGTAAATTGATAAGCTATGTGGGAGTTTGCAGTATGCCTGGGTCTAGGCAGTGTAACTAGATCCCTGGTTTTCTCAAACTACATTAATAAAAGGCTTTAACAATTAAAATTTTGAAAGATGTGGTCTCAAAAATATAACTTGCATTAATACTGGTTGACAATGAAATCTCAGAGATTAAGAATATGTATTTATGTAATTTTACCACTATGGACCAAACTCTGCTCTTTGACCCACATACTTCGGATCTAGTATCAGAGGGGGTAGCCATGTTAGTCTGGATCTGCAAAAGCAACAGAGAGTCTTGTAGACCTTATAGACTAAAAGAGATGTTTGGGATCATAAGCTTTCGTGGGCTAAGACCCACCTCATCATATGAATGTTGTGGAAATCTCCAGAATCTGACCCCAATTTATTTAGCTGTAAAAGCAGATTTGGCTATGTATAACACATGACCAAAGTATGGGAGGTAGGGAATTATGTGAAAAGTGTCAAGTAATTAATGGCTTCAATTTACAATTAATGTAAATATTAAGAGCCTAATCCAGAGCCTAAGCAAAGTGACACTCCGTCAGCGTTGTGCGTAATAAACTCCTATGCTTGACACTACACAATGTGGATTACAGTTCCTTCAGTGGTGTTTGGAGGAAAATGGAAATTCACCAAGAAATGGTTTGTGATGTCTATTTACTTTCCATCCTGGACTATTAAGTATTAAACAAAGAGGCCTCCTCATATAATTTTTCAGCTGAGAGGCAAGGCAATTTGGTCTAAAAATGAAAATATTTCATAAAGTGAAAAATATATTGAAACAAAAACTGATACTTTTGCAGAGGCCTGATCTTTCAATTCTCACTCACAATGCATAAGTCACGGATAATTTTCCAAGATAGACTTCACTTTTCCTAGTCTTCCTCTGTCAGTGTTATAATTCTATATCTGTCAGAATATAGCATTATTAAGAGAGCCAAAAATCTAGGATTACACTTAATTTTCATTAGGCCTTAATTCAACAAAGTGTTCAAGTCAAAGGCCAACTCACATCCTTACAGTTTATGCATATACTTAAATACCTTGATGAACTGGGTCGATAGTCAGCAGACAGTTGGAGTCCTAGATTCTTAGTTTCTTTAACAGTGCTCTGTCCTGCTATATACAGAATTACACCACCATTGAAAATATTAATTTATATGGATGAAGGTTCAAAACCTTAAGGGGTGTTGTTTGCATAGAACAATTTACTTTGAAAAAAGATGCAATTTTTATTCTGTAGTGTTAATTATATAGTGATAATCATAGGTGTTCCTCTCTTATAACCAAAAAACAGTAAAGGGATTTGTTAACTGATTAAGTGAAGTAATGAATAATAAATAAAGTAACCCATACATCCTACCCACAGGTAAGTGTGTCTGTACCTCTTGCTTGTTTATAATTGACCTTTAGCTTACACATTCTAATTAGTGGGACAGACATTCTTATAAAATATGCATTAAATTAAAAAAATCACTGTCTGCAGGAGAATATTTTATACAGTGTATATTGTTAGCATTTTTATTTTCCAACAGTTATCTTGTTATAGAGCAAAGAAGGCAGCCAGATTATTTTCCTGTGTAATTAGTGGCAGATTACAATATGTAATGATCTGAGGGACACGAAGTTTCACAGCATTCTGTTAGCCACTGACAGCCATAAGGTGTATTTAAATACTACTCCATGTCCATTACTATCCGTGTTTTTTTTCTCAAGTGGATCAGCATATCACACCTGACTTGAGAAATCAACTGTCATATGCAGTGTACAATTTAGAGATGAAGGACTAGAGCTACAAAGGGATTTTGGTGCCACTTTAGGTCCCTAAATAGAAAATTTTGTCCCTCTAAACTCCTGCTCAGCTACTATCTCAGCCTGTGTGACAAAAGTCCCCAGATGTCTAGATTTCTTCTGGTGGGGATACTCACAGCTATGTGAATCTTAACAGTGATGAGCAGCTCAGAGTTTGTACCTTGCTGGGAGTTTCAGTCTAGGTGTTTCCCCAATCTATCTCACCTCTGGGGCATGATGGAGTAGGCATGCTTAGAGGCCACCTAAAAACATACCTACCAAATCCGGCCTCAAAAACAACTTCTATAAGATGATATGTTTGTGGTGCACTCTTTAAGCCTTTCCCCTCTACTTGGCATTTATTGCTGGCTAGTTTAGGGTCACTGCACTCACTTGCTGGCCTTTACTAATCCAATTCTGGATGAGCAGTTTACAATGATGCCCAGTTCTATTTGCCAAATAGTTAATTTGGAATCCCATAATGTATAAGTAGTTCAGCTTAGTCTTCTAAAGTGTCTATTAACAATGAATTGCAGTTGCCACTGCACTGTGCTACTCATTCCCTAATTTCTAATGTAATTCCTTATTGTCTTCTCTAGGCAGTCCAGGACAATCTGTGGTAAAGCCTCTTGCCTTAAATGTTTTTCCTAATCTAAATTTAGATTCCAGGACCTCTGTGTTACACTTGTGTGTCATTGGTACCACTGTATACTCATGCATGTTAGTTAATCGAAGGTTAGCTTTTTGTTCTTTAAATCAGAAAAATGCAATGCCTATATGTCTTCTCTAACCTACCATCTTGCAGCAGGTAGGCAAAATAAAAGGTTCTTAGTCTCTGTATTCAGAGATCAGTATCTTGAGTCTTAACTAATATTTTATATGCAGATATTACAGTGAATGGAATGCATGGTTTTATGAATATTTCTGAACGATAAGCTCACAATTTCTTACCATAGTTGACTTTGGTTATGTCAACCTGCTGCTCAGTGTTAAAAAACTGCACTTCTTCTGGATGTAATTAGGAACACGACACTCAATTTTAAATGATTTGATCATTTAAGGTTTAATCAGCAAGGGGCTGAATGTTGTCATCCTTATCCAACAAAGTATGTGCATGATTTTAAACATGTTATTAGTCCCATTGCTCACATGATTAAAGTTCCACATATGCTTAAGTAGTTGGCTGAATCATTAAAGCAAAACAAGAAAAAAATAAAAATGGAACAGCAACAGCCATTCCCACAGAAAACATAAGAGAAAAAAGATGGTTTTAATTGAGATTAATAATCAGGAATTTCTAGGGTTAATCTCAACTACTTAATCTGTAAAATACCTTTCCTCCACCCATATATATTTATATACTTGAAATCAGTTATCTAAACTGATTTGATTTTTCTTGTCAGTGTAAAGTATCAAAATACATTTTTAGATTGTGTAGTCCTCCAGTATAAGGGTTTTTCTTTTTCTTTCTTTTTTTTTATAAATAAATTTCCTGGACTTACTTTAATGGAACAAATTTAAAATATTAAAGTGTTTTTTTTCCCAAAGGGGTGACTAATGAAGTATGAGTTTACTTGATAAGAATTCAACCTTAAAGAATAAGAATAAGTTGTGCCTAAATAAGAACTGTATCTAATTAAATATACATAATTTCATTCTTTCATTTTCTTTGGCAAAGCTTTGCAAGCCTTAATATTACTTTAATCAGTATATTCAAAATGAAGCAATAAAAATTGAAATTAGCTTTGAAAAATGGAAATTAAGCAAACACTTGCAAAGAATTCTGTTCTTTTGTCAGGGTGCCAAAGTAGAATTAGAAATCAACTTTATGAAATTTATTAGAGAATTAGTACAGTTACATGAAAGAGAAAATATGACTTTTTGCTGTTTTAATTATATGCCCAATTTGGTGCTTTTACAGTAGTTTTTCTTGATTAAAATGTTTAATGGGTACATTACACAGAAATATCTGGCATATTGACAATGTGAAGAGTTGACTGAGCCAGCTACTGAGACCACTAAAGAACACGATCATGTTAATCCTAACTGTTGGTTCTTTTTAGTTGTACTGTAGGTGAGAGAGCTGGCCATATTTTTTATATACATACACACACCCCACAGAAGGCACATGATCACAAATCATATAAACAGAGAGTAAAGGGATTTATTTTAGATATTAAGCAATAAGACCTTCATGAAGAAATTTTATTTTTTTAAGAATTAATTGTTGGCATGAACTATTTTTGAGCTGATTTAGACAGATTAGATTTTAAAAATGGAGGCTTTGCAGTGTTTTGACATAATGACCTGATTTTTCAGAACAGTGCACCTTCCAAGACATGCATAGTTGCCAAGATTGCATGTGAAATCATGAAAAATCCACACACAAATTAGGCAGATAATTGCAAGAACACTTTTGACAATGGGTTGTTCTGAAAAATGAAATGTCAAAGATTCCTTTTCAGCTTTTTGTACAAGTAGATCTTTGTCAGTGTGTTTTTGGCCAGAATTCACTCTCTCCATACTTCCTCCCATCTTTCTAGCTATTGGGCAGAAGTCCTCCATTTAGCTGTCACCCTCTGATCCAGAAGTAGATGGGTTTTACTGAAATCTCTTCTGCTTCAGTGTCTGACTTAGTTTTTAGGTCCTGCCATTACCTACACAGTGTCTGTTACAGCTTTCCCCCTATTCCATTTTGTTTCTTACAGCTGTCCCCTTACTCCATTTTGTTTTTGTTCTCCTGTGGCCGCCCCTCCCTGGCTGTTAAGTTGTTTACCAGGGCCACTGCCCTTCTCAAAGGGAGGGCCCCTTAAGTTGTTTACCAAGAGCCATTGCCCTTCTCAAAGGGATGGCCACTTGTGCTGCGTGCTAAGTGGGACAACTGCCCTGTTCAAAGGGTTGGTCCTGTTATCACCTTGTTAAACCTGGGCTCGGTGTAGGGTAGGCAATGTCCAAAGCTGTAAGATCTAATGTGTTTTGAGATCCTGGGCATGAGTCATAGGCCTCATGTGCTTTTGAGTCATGAGGTGGGAACTCACACCTATGGTCCAGGACTCTGCCCAGGCATGTCTCTATGCTCACCTGCAGTTTTTCCCTGAATCTCCTCCCCTGTGACAGAGGGAGCCTATCAGGATTACTGGCGGGGAAACTGCCTGAGTTTGCCTTTAAGAACAGACATTTTTGAAACAAACATCAGAAAGGTTCCTGCATTGCTACCTGGTCTGATCAGCCAGGGGTTCTGGGGGGGCCTTTCTCCGCTCTCGTTTTATTTTTGAGCGTACCCCCGTTTTTAACCCCCCCCCGCTCTCGTTTTATTTTTGAGCGTACCCCCGTTTTTAAACCCCCCACCCCACGAAGAACGAATTGCTGCCTGAGAGACCTCTTGATTATCAGGACCGTACTGAGCCCTCCTGGCTTCTTCTGATGTTGATTGCTGCTTCTGCCTTTGCTGCTGCCTTGGAGACTGGTGAGAATCCCTCTGTGAAACTTTCTATACTTTAATTACTTTAGCTGCTGGCTCTGTTTCCTCAACACTTAGACTCAAACTAAACCTTGGTCTGTGTCTTAAAACCTCTCTTAAACTCCTTGGTCTGTGTCTTAAAACCTCTCTTAAACTCCTTGGTCTGTGTCTTAAAAACCTCTCTTAAACTCCTTGGTCTGTATCTGTAATCTGTTTCTTGCTTTGCAGCACCTTTGCTGCTAGAAATAAGCCTGTGCCTTCCTGGACTGTACCTGGGCACACACCACTCTGCCCTCTGAAACTACCCCTAGTATAAGGTGCACTCATTAGGTTAGATTTTGTCTTTTAGTCTAGATAAGTTGTAATTCCATTTTGCATAGCTGTAGTTAAGTTAGGTTTAGGAAATTGTTTGCATTGTACCCTGTAAGTTAGCCTTAAAGAATTGTTGCATTGTGTTTAGTTACTTGCTAATTTGTGTAGTTTTGGTTAAGTTAAATCATAGATAAGATTTTGCTGTGTTTTGTATAATTGTCTCTCTGCTGTTTAAACTTACAGCCTGTCTTCTCTTTCTCTTTCTAGCATAAAACCCCATTGGTTACCCCCTTTTCTCTCTAACACACCTCACATTTTACATTTACACCACTGAGACACATTTTTACCTAAAGTTATTGGTTAACACATTTTATCCATGCTGTTAGTTGGTTATATGCTGCTGTGACACACTCTTTACATAGAAATTGTTAGCTACCTGTTACATTTATACTTCAGTGTTATTTGGTTACCAACTTTATTGTAACCCACTGTATTGTACCCCACTATTGAAACCCCCTATCCCATTTACTAAAAGAAACCCCTCCCCAATTGTTTACTTTAACAAACCCCATACCCCTCACTATTGAATTTTCCCTGTTTTTGCATTTTCTTAATAAAGTTTATTTTGCGCCCCACCTGTGTGGTAATTGCTCCCCAAGATCCCATATACCTGCTGGCAGGGACACACAGTAGGTATATCAATGAAACATTGCATGATGTCAAAACATTACAGTTGGGTATAGCACTCTTTTTCTTTAATGTGGAGTGCTAGAGGCAAGCTAATAAGAAACCCTGCACAGTGAACCCTAGACATATCTCAGGTGTCAGAGGGGTGTTCTGGACAACCCAGTTCCCTGAAGACCTCACATTGTGAAATAGAAGTGAAGTGCACCTATATTACCCCCCATTTTTGATTCTTCAGCAAGCCTGTTGTAACAGGGGAGCCTAAAAGGCATCTCACTATAATTGTATAAAATAAAAGCCTACTCTATTCTTGTGGGAGAAAACCTCACATTTTCAAAACTATTCAGAATATCTGGGTTAAAGTCATCTGGTAAAATGTGTAAACAGAGCTCTCATAGTGAGGTTATTGTATTATAATTTGAAATATATCTGACAGTCATCCCATCCCACAACCATCAACCAAGATATAGTAATCATATAGTTCATCACAGTGGTGGGATATTGTCTAGCAGGTGAGAGCTGAGGGGTGTTACACCATGATAAAAGGTTATTAAAAATAATTGTCAAGATAAAACAAGTGTTTTGTGTTTTAAAAAGAGGGGGGATTTTATTTAAACTGTAACAAAGCAAACTGGATTCCACCTGCCCACAATAACATTAATTAGATGAAGCATATAATTTTTTAAAAAATTACAATAGTTTGAATATACACACCTTAGTTACTTCACTTAGTAGTATGTTAACTATAACCTGCTAAATAAACAAATAAATCTATATCTGTATGCACAGAAAATGGTCTTATAGGTTATTGGATTTTAACCATCTCCTCTCCTACTTCAAGGTTCCACTTTCCCAAAATATGTCTAAGGCAGGGGTCAGCAACCTTTCAGAAGTGTCTTCTGAGTCTTCATTTATTCACTCTAATTTAAGGTTTTGCATGCCAGTAATACATTTTAACAAGGTCGCTATATGTCTATATATTATATAACTAAACTATTGTATGTATGGCTCCCAGCACCCTGCTCGGCACAGCTCACAGCAGAGGGCTGGAGGGGATATGCCCTGACTCCATCTCCTTTCATCCCCCCCCCCCCCCGGGTGGAAGTATTGTTTCCCCTCTATCACTTTCTCATTCTATAATGAGATAACTCAGCACAATGTTTGTATTGTCATTTTGGCTGCCTTAGTGCTTTGCAAATACCTTTCTAAATTCTTCTCTACCATCATCCCTGTGGCCATGTCTACAGATTTCTTCCAGAATAGCTATGTCAGGCAAGTGCATGAACAGGTGATCTCTGGCTGATATATCTGTGCCAGCAATGTTCCTTAGTCTAGCTACAATTAAATCTGAAAATCTGCTCTTTTACTGGTATGAATTGTTTCACTTGTGAGGGGATGGTTTATAGGAAGAGCAGCTTTGCAGCTGTTAGTATCTATTAGTAAACATTAACCCTTATAATCCTTTTCTTTCTGTATATTTGATTAATTAATATAGAATCTATTATTTAGAAGCTTTTGATATTAACAAGGAGTACGCTGAATTCTAAGGTTCAGAATACTGGTCCTTGACCATTAAGTAACCCAGTCAGGAATTCTAGGCATTAGACTTTTTAATAATCTTTGGAGTCTGAGTCTACAAAACTCCAGATATTCATGGAGTATGGCCCCTTAATAATAATTATATATATATATATATAATATATATATATATATATATATATAGAAGCAAATATAAACCTGGGAAATGGATGAGGCATAACTTCTCTTAGAGAATTAATGGGGAAAGAAAGACCCACTGAACTATCTTATCTTGAAGAATTGTTAGACTTTGCAGCTGTAAATAATTGTGTCTTCACACATAAATCAGGTAAACAGAATATATAAAAACAACATCAGAACATGTTTCTTTTCGCAAAGAGGTTTCCTTGTTTAAAAACCCTATAAAATGACACAGGTGTTGGAACTTAGTTGGGAAATGAAAGTGCTGCACTCCACCGGATACAGTGAAGAAGAGACACAAAGCCATCTCTTTAGCACATTAAGGGGCTAACATATCTATTCCTTCTGCATAGTTCTGTACTAATCTCTGATAATCTTTGATTAAATTATTCCAGTTAGATCCATTATTTGACAATCTCAAATCATGAACTTCAGCCATGCAACGCACAGTATAGTTGCCTCTATGCTACGAGTGTTTTGCCAGTAAAGTAAGCATTTTTAGTTTAGCCATAGCCTTGGTTTGTCTTAGTGTTGCTCTTTTCCAGGTTTCTTATTTATTATCTTTGTTTCAATTATTTTTTCCCCAATGTACTGACCTGAAGTTCTTCCAGCTGAATCTCATTTGGGTATCCCCTTCATATATTTCTAATCTCTCTGGGTTCATTTCTATTCATCTGTCTTCTCTGGTGTCCATATCTTTCCTAGATGACTGGACTTAACAATGATTCCTACGGTCCTCAGCTAGGTATCATGCATTGCTATCATCATCCTTTGTGGGCTGTAGCCTTTAGCCAGTTTTCATTCCATATGCAGGTTCTTACATCCAGGCTAATATTTGAATTATTTCTCCGAGTAAAAAAACTTGCATCAAATAGCTTATAAAAATCCATATATATGTTACATCCATCACATTCCCTTCAGCAACTACTGTTATAATGCTATTTGATAAAAAGGATTTATTTCCTTTATATGTATTTATTCTAGCCACATTTGGATCTGAATAGATTTTTGCTATGTTATGATCAGGAAGGTGATACAGGTCACTGACATTTAATGTGGAACAGCAGTGAAGTAGAACGGAGCTGATGCAAAAGCCACACCACTGAGATACTTTAGGCCTATTCCAGTGCTCTGACCCAAATAATCTGATCTGCAAATAGCAAATAACTCCTCCTGTGTTCAGAATCAAAAGGGGAAAATAAGCTATTTGGGTCAGAGCATGCAAAAAGGCCTACCCAAGTGACTAGTCTCTTCCAGACACTGGGGTTTGCATATCTTGTGGCTCCATTTAATTTGCAATTTTCCCATGGCTCCAGCCCAATGTCAGATAGAGCTGAACATTAAAAACATTACCTAAAGCCCCATTTTTAATAACCTCCATTAATTTAAAAATATAAAATAATAAATAGTGTTCTCTAAATCTAGCACACTGTTCTTTTAAGGGTCTAATGTATTGGGATAAAAGATAAAAATAAAATCAAGGGAGACAGCTTTCTGCTGCAATTTCTACCCCCTGGATTTCTTGAATGTGCAAATTGATTTAGGTTAATGGCATTGTCTGCTTTCCTTTCCAAAGTTATCAAAAACAAACTGACTTTTCAATAAGTCTACAAAGCTTCTATTCTCTGGTGTGTTACTCATCCCCCCTAAATAGAGTATTTTTGAGGATATGCACAAGGGATGGTATTTAGAATAAAGATTTCATGGGCATATTGCTCCATTAGACTATAATCATGTATGAATTTCCTATTCATTAAGTAAGTTTCACACCCAATGCCAAATATACAACTAGATGTGTGCTACAATGTACTATACCACAGTGGGGGGGAATCAAAGCTGGGCATTCAGAATAAATTAGGGGTGCATATTCTGGTTCCACAGAAACTCAAAGACAACTGAATACAATAGTAAACAAAGTATATAAACAACGTATTTCTATCCGTTTGTTTTAAATGGGAATTATTTACAGGACAAGAATGAGTGTTGATCTCAGAGTATTTCAGTTGACCTGCATATAACATTTTAGTTCTATAAAGAACTGTTATTAGAAAAACAATGAAAATCAATGAAAACTAAGTACCATTACTATAATATAATAAGTAAGTACACATGGCTAATCTGAAAATTGAAAAGGGTGTGAATTCAAGCACCTTGTATAGCTTTTGGGTTTTTTATTAATTGTAATTCCAGTTTTATAAAATGTATCCATAGTGTACTGTGCAAGGACCTCCACTCTACATAACTATTGCATTGGAGTCACACACAGGTTGTGTAGGAGCCTCCTTGCACATTTGAGGAAAGTTATTTAAATAACCAAACTTTGGTCTAGGTAAAAGGAGCAATCAGGTTGGACTTGGAGTGGGGCATTGAAAGAAGGGTCAAATAATCTGTATATAACACATGGAGTGGAAGGAAAAAACAACTTCAGGTTTGTGTAGGGAAGAAATATGCTATTCAATACTGACTTATGCACTGGAGCCATCCTGAAAAAAATAATTACACCTCCAACATTCAATCACACTTTGCTGTCATTACTATAGTCTTATGCAGATAAGGTGGTTTATATCCTATGAATGATTAGATCTTGATCCCCATCAACACAGAATGTGAGCCTTTCAAAACTCAGGAAACCATTTGTGCACCTGTTGGTTCCAAAAGTAACAGAGTCCTGTGGCACCTTAAAGACTAACTAAAGTATTGAAGCATAAGCTTTCATGGGCTAATGCCCACTTCGGCGGATGCATCCCACTTTGTGCATCCAATGAAGTGGGTATTAGCCAACGAAAGCTTATGCTTCAATACTTTAGTTAGTCTTTAAGGTGCCACAGGACTCTTTGTTACTTCTGCTATTCCATGCTAACACGGCTACCTCTCTGATTCTCGTTGGTTCCAAATAATTCAATAGGGCAAGGGCAGGCTAGGGCCAAAACCCTTCTCATTCTAAGGTGTTGTTGGTTCGGGAGAATTTGGCTCCACATGCATTGCTGAGATAATCTATGTGAGGACTCAGTATTCAGGACCAATAGCTGTCACTGGATCTGTCTCCTTTATAACAAAATCTTCCTGGAAGAGGGTAACAGTAATGTCTTCCTACATTAAACTGGTTTAGACTTCGGGTATCAGCTGAATGGATCTGTATGAAATGCCTTTGTCCTAAATATTTCAAGCAGCTAACCTATTGATCAGTGGCAGATGTTTTGTTATCACAAGATGTGCAATTTTGAATGGATTTTTCCTCTTAATCTGCCAGAAAAACAAACAAACCAACAAACAAAAACAACCAAGAAGGAGGTCAGGAGGCAATTTTACCCCAGGTCAGATTGACAAAGATGCTTGAGGTCACGTGTTGATTTGTGTTTCCCAAAATTGGGCCAGCTAGTAACCATAGGGAGGATTAATGACCCACCAGAGTTTGGCAGAAAACAGCTTGTTTATTACACTGATATCTAAATTCCAAAGAAGAGGCAAGGAAGCGGAGGGGAGGGGTCAGGTCACACTCACATCCTCATACTTGCGCTCCCAGGACAGGCACAGCCCTGGAGATGTCAGGATCCTTCAGGCTAAGTGTACTACAGCATGGCAATGGATGGTGTGATAAAGGTAAATCTTCCCAAGGCAGGATGGAATGCAACTCAACGAACCGCTGGCCAGGCAGTCTGGGTGAAGGGCCTTCATGGGAGG
Organism: Sternotherus odoratus; assembly: GCA_032164245.1. NCBI lineage: Eukaryota > Metazoa > Chordata > Testudines > Kinosternidae > Sternotherus > Sternotherus odoratus. Next base: position 40,383,934 of record JAVMKO010000004.1, read on the forward strand.
TACAAGCTTGTGAGAGAGAGTGAGCACATGGCTCCTTCCCCTTTTAAAGACCAGCTCCTCATGGCCTGTGACTAGAGATACTTGGCCACATCTGGTTGGTCACACTCCACCTCAGGCAGTGTCCATGCATCGGGTGTGTGATGGCTACCTAATTAGAGTCCCAGACACCTTGTCTACCTTGGAGCTCTTCTGATCTTCTAGCTGTTTAAACAGCCCATTCATCCCACAAGCATTTCAGAAGGGTGAGGTGGGGGGAACGCCACTTCACAGGTATTCAAAGAGGGAGAGGAGACAAGGAGGGGGGAGGTGTAAATGACTTTTTGAGCATACAAGTATACAGAGCATACAGATCACTGCTCTCCTACATAGCCCTGGATATCAGCTTTGGGACTGGAAGCTTTCTGATCAGCTTGCTGGCTTCTGTGCATCCCATCCATATATTGTTTGGAGATCCCAAGTGCCTACCTTGGAGCTGTAAATAACACTGAGTGGCCAATGTTAGAGCTAGATTCACCTAGTGGATTTACACATTGCAATGCAACGCACTTGTCTTAGTGGGAATTAAGTGTTTTTGAAAAGCTACCTGCAGTTTTAGGTGCCTAAATATCATTGGCGGTCTGGGCCGGGGAGGTTTCAAAAGTATCAAATTCAACAGGACTGGAGGTCCTAACTCTCTTAGGCACATCTAAAATTTTCTCAATAAGTAACTTGCCTAAGGTCACACAGGATGTTCATGGGATAGTTGTGTAGTGGAGGCCTGCTCCATTGCCTTAACAACATAAAGATGGGAGGAAAGATCATTTTGTGTCTCTTAGAAGGAGTGACTACATTAAATAGGTTGATAAAATGCTGTGAATATTAAGAAAGCAATAGGAACAGAATTCAGGACCTCCTTGCACTGAGCCTTGTACACAGTTCAGCAGCTGGGCAGAAAAGGATTATCCAGTGTCAACTGTTGGGATGTTCAGAAAAAGGTGAGTTGCAATTTTTTAATAAAGGAAAAGGGTGTATGCATTCATTTTCCTGTCACTCACACACGACACAATTGTTTTTGTTTAAGATTTCCATTAAAATGCATCTCCCGGCAGAAACAAAGCATAGACATTTTTCAGTCTGAAGGGTGAAGGTTTCAGAAACTCATGAGCAATGGACAGAGGATTATAATAGAAATCGTTCTGCAACCTTAACTATAATAGTCATAACCACTACATGGTGCTAATGTTTTATTTAAATGCATTTCCAAGGATAAGACAAAAACCTGCAGGAAACCTATGTATTCCAAGGCCAAAGATCCTTTGACTAGTTCAATTACCTAAACAAAGAATTTTTTGGCTTTGAAAGCTTTAGGTTCCCTGGTTGTTGCCTTACACATAGAGGTACCAAAACAGATATACATATTTAAAGGTATGTGATGCTTTTAATATTTATAATACAAATAATAATTAATAATAGAGCACTTGTGCACTCCAAAAGGTGTTATCATTAAATCTATATTACTTTTATCCTTTCTCTCTCGCATAGGAAAGAAGAGCTAAGGAAGCAACTATGTGGAGGAAATCGGGGTAGGCGATTAAACAACGGGAAAAATGGTTAGGAGAACCTATCCATAAAATAGCTTCAGTGCAACTTTGAGCATACATTGCCTTCTGTTCCAAATTATTAACAGACATGTGAATGGAAATTTTTAAGAAAATTCAGAGACTGAGGACTATTGTTTCTGCTTCTCTTAATTAGTGTATTTATAAACAAGACTAACTTGGCTTGAACTCCTATTGTGTGTTATGTATGTATTTAATACTATGATGTTCAGACACATGTTAAGTGTTCTTTCTCCTCTATATTAGGTGTCTGTAATTCAGCAAATCAGTATTCATTCTCCTCTCCTGAAATATATGCACATTCCACTAAATTTAAAATCAACAAAATATTTTCCCCAAGTTCATCAATTTCAGAATTTGGTTTGGGAATTTTGTTTAAGTAAAAAGCTTAGGGATTTCAGGATTTGGCCTCACATCTGTTGCCATTTTTTCCCCCAGTTTTTCTGGTCATGCAGAACATTTGCACATATCTGCTAATTATTGTCTTTCGTGTAATGATTTGCTGAAATTACTTAATTGGCAAAATGTAAATGTACAAAAGTTAGATGACTTAATTATCTGAGCAAATCTTCAAATTGTGGGAAGACATTAATTAGCATTCTGTTTCAATAAACATTTAAGAGCTAAAATATTTGTGAAGCACTTGCTCACTCTTTGTAATTGCTAGATGTACAACTACTATTAATTAGTTCTCCTTGTAAATGAGAACTAATGAAACCCCGAAATCAGCCACCTTTGTCTAGATTGAGATAAACTAACTAGAGAGAGAAGGAAAGAATATCATCAGTTTTGTTATAAAATTGCCAAACAAGTTAGGTTCAAAGACAGACTTAGCATTTTTAGATGGGCCTACAAAGTTTTTCTTCCTTCCCTGAAGGAAACTGACTTAGCACACTATTGTGACAGTCAGTTTGAGGATATTGTGGAGGATTAGCTGATCAGATATTGTTTGGATTACAAAACAAGTTTACATAAGAAGTTACATTAAAATATTAGGGCTGGTCAAAAATTTTCCAACTTGTATTTTCCAACTCTATTTTTCAAATAAAACAATAGCTTTTCAACTAAATTTCTGCAAAAAGTGTATGATTTCAATAGAAAGGTTCAAATTTCCAACTTGAACACCAAAATAATTCAGTTTTTGGCTGAAGTAGTTTGACTCTAAAATGCCACCCTCATGGGAATTTACTTCAGGCACCTCCTGTCCACATTTTCTTCCATGGGCCAGGCTCCCGAGTTGAACTTTATCTCTCTGCACTATAGGTATTTGACTTCCATGGCTCTCCCCAAGATGAAAGACAGAATGCATTGCGGGAAATGTAGTCTAACCAAAATTTTAGATGGGAGAGTGAGCAACAACCCACCAGCTCTACTGAATCCTCTGATTCACAGTTCAGATAAAAAACTTATTGTGTAAATTTAGTTCTGCCATATGGCACAACCTTTATCGCCCTGACAAATGAAGTTCTCTGATCAAAGAACAGATTCGGCACAGGCAGTGACAGGTGGCAAGACTTCCCTGATTCCCCATCCATATAGTTGCAAGGGCCATCACACAGTGAGGGATAAGTCACCATGCACATACATTCTTGTCCTTTTTTACCAAGACTGCTAACAACATTGTCAATTAGTAAATTATTTTCAGATAAGCATTTGGGTGACTAACAACACCCTTCACTGTTGCACCTAGTGGTGTACTGTGGTGGTTTTTATGGGATTTAGAAGATTGATTGAAAACATTAAAGAGCTAGTTGATAGCAACAGCCCTACCAGGTTGAATTTAGCCTCTTTGGGGAGTGGCATACAACAACTTAACAAAACTGTTTATATCTCATTAGAAATGTCTCCAGCTGTCCACTCCCCCAAGTAGTTAGACTTCTGACAAATGTATCAAATAAATACAGTATTTGAGACTATCATTGTACTGTATCTGAATTACTGTCTTCTGATGTTACAATTACATGCTGTTGGGCAAAAAGTGAGGTCTATTTGAAGAGGTCTTCATTATACTAAAATATAAAGGCCTAATTCCATCCTCAGTAATACCTGTGTAAATCAGTTCTGACTGATCAAATTAATTTAGAACAGTGCAAGATAAAAATTAAGCACAAAATATTTATAAAGGGAGACCAATATACCAAGGCATGAATTATGCACAATATGTCTAGATGTTTATTTCAATAAATAGCTCCTAAAGCTTGACTGTTCTGCTTAGCCACTTCTGTAAATTATATTTAATTTCCTTATTAAATATATTCCTATAATATATATTCCTTAAATGTTTATAATATATATTTTCACTGTGGAGATTCATACTGAATGCTTCTGATATTAAGGTAGTGCACTAGAACTGTCAGAGGTGCAGAGATGTATTTGGGGATAAGTCAGAGATGCATATTACATTCCATGCTGGTTTTCAAAAGATGAAAATATACACTTACTGGAGGCAAACTCAAAATACATAATTAAAAAATATGTATGGATTAACCACACTTCTATTCATTTAATTGGTGCTTATGAATATTATTCTTCAATGAATAAGCTTGAAATAATTGGAATTAAATGTGAGCTACTGGGACATTAGGTTATAATGAGATCTATACAGTATGTACTGAACAGTATGTAAATTTGCTAGAGAAGCTACTGTGTACTACTGACTGACACAAAGTTGAGATTGCTGCACACAGCCATAACTACTAAAAACCATTCAATGAGACTTTGGCTTCACAAACTCTCTATAGATCTAAAAAGATACTTGGAGAAACTTTTGGGTGGGGGGAGGAGGTGTAATTGAATATCAGTTCTTGAGGTGTCCTTTTATCTGGGGATTTTGATCTTGTGCTGTGCATTTGTGTGTTTCATGAATATAGGACACAGATATGTCTTAAAAGCGGATGATATAAGTATGCTAGTTTATCTATCAGGTTCAGTTCATATAGAAGGTTCATCTAAAACTCAAATCATATGGCCTACTATCTAGAATAAAAAGGAAATATCTACCTAGATCAGAAAAAGAAAATGTGATTTGGATAATACAGTAGCATTAATTCAGATTTAAAAATTTAGAAAGAGACTTCAAGTTCCTAGAGTGGCATAGTTTGTAATAATAAATTTAATGTAATGAGTTTTGATGCTCTATTTTCAATTTAAGAATCAATCTGTTCATAGATTGGTTCATCCTCATTCTGTAGCTCATTTACCATTTTTGTATTATTTTCCTCCTTTAGGATTATTCAGAAGCTAAGCAAAAACCATGTCAAAATAGTTCTTCATAAAAAGCTTTTATATATGAGAAACACGGTTTATAAAACCAACAGCCTCATATCCCCCTAAAAGGTCATATTTCTAATTGTCCAGAAAGGCATTTGAGACTGTACTTGTGCATATGTATTTCAAAATTACTGTTCAAAACGTAATTTAGGATAACTATTCCCACTAATTATAATATTGTTCGCAGTTTGTGATGGGTACTATTTTAATTTTAAAATAAATTATTAAAATTTCATATATAGTATATAAAATGTAATTAATAGGCATTGAAACCAAGGAAGTGTGATTGAGGAAGAGTAGAACTTAGTACCATTGGATATGTTCTCCTCTAGACTCATCTGTGTAATCTCAATTAATTCCCATGCTAATTACACTTGTAAATGAAAAGAATAGTGCTATATATCTCTAGTAAAATTGTTCATTGTAACTGAAAACAACCTTTGTATTTCTAAAGAACATATGAAAATAATAAAGGAATAGTCAAAGTAATAAATCTAATACTCTCAATTATTCATTTTATATAATATATGTTAATTAGAATTTCCATCAGGAATCTTGACTTCGTAGATTTTAAGGCCAGGACACCCTTATGATTACATAGTTTGACCTCCTGAAAGAGTTAATCAAATATATATATATAAATAAAATGTAGCCAAGGGCAGGATAGAAGCAAATATTATTTCTCTTTGTCTCTCATTCATTGTTTTCTCCTAGGCCTAGTTTCCCCCCTTCAGTTCAGATACCTACTATCCCCCTATTTTCTGATTTCATTCCACCCTGCCACGCATACACTCGATCAATTCACATATCTACATTCACCAGCTGACTCAATTTCCCCTTACGCTGAAACCTGTCAATACAACCCATCTTTTTACTGCACCAGAACATCCTAAAGTCTCTTCAGCTCCCATCAACTCAACCCATTCCCCAGAAACAAATACATAGGACACCTACCCCTCTTATCCAGATGGAGAATACTCCTCTCTCTTAACCACACAACTCAGAACCCTCTTCCATCTGATGCTCTCTGAACTATCCTTGGATTCACTAACAGACCCTCTTACTTTCTCCCTATTCCAAGAAACTGACCTGGAGGCCTGGAGGAATTCTTCCTTTTCCTACCTAGAACCCACCAACTGTACCTGTACAGTTCTACTTAGAACCCATCTAGTTCTATCTAGAACCCATCAACACCAGGAGGAAATCACTCCTCAGTCAGAAAACTCCTTAAAAAGAAGTAGGAAAAATCTACTTGTAATCTGAATTGGGCCCATAGTAACTTCTGTACCTGAGCAGCACCTTCTCCCTCTGCTTCCTACAATCTGTGTGCTGCAGGGCCAGAAGTCTCCCTGTGCAGTCAGATACTGTAGCCTTAAAGGTTGGAGCATCTTCAGTCCCATCAAGAGTAACCCACTTGCAACAGATGGTATTACACACTGCAATATATCAGCCATTCCACAGAAGTGTGGTGTTATGGAAGGGGACTAGCCTCTAGTGAATATCTGCCCCTGGTTTCACCCAGATGGAACACTGGAAAAGGTAATATATATTTGGTATCTAAGTAATCAGCCCATTCCACTAACACTCATGAAAAATAAATTGCACCCATGACAAAAAGAGAGATGCCCTGCATTTATGTGTTTTAAAAGTAAAAATGAGCATATTGTAATACACTCTCACAGAGCAAAATGAAAAGTTACAGCCAAGATGGTAAACAAACAGGCTATCCTGTTAAAGCATCATAAATGGGGGGAAAAGCCAAACATACTAAGGGAGACAACTTGGAACTCTTATTTAACTACAGATTCACTAAAGGAAAGCCAGACTTCCAGAGTATATTCCAAAATCAAAGCAAGGTTTGTTTTCATATTGGACAAGACCACATTAAAAATTTCCAGACCAGACCACAGCTCCATCAAGTAAGGGATCCTGCCCTGGCAATATTCAGTAGCTGCTATATGATCAGAATTTAAAAAATACAATTAGAATGATTTTGATCATCTCATACTAAACTAAAATCATCTCACTAATTACTTGCTTTAACAAGAGAATACTAGAAACAGCTCTTTCCCTCACAAAGAGATGGGACATTATGTCATGTCAAATCAGTTAACATTGAGAAGAAACATTCCTATAATGCTAGAAGTATACCCCTATGTTTCCAACAAGACTATTTTGATAATGTATCTATCCAAACTATTACTAGCACAATTTAAAACAATGCTGTATAGATATGTATCCTCAAACGTGAGTCAATGGAAAGGGAAATGAGAGTACCTGTTTTGCTATACAGAAAATGATACATGTTTGATCAGAAGAAACTGTGTCTCTATCCTCAAGAGCTTATCAGCAGTCCAGATACTGCCCTGAGGATAAGCTATAACAACCTCAACACTGCTATGTACAATATGCAAAAACCACTGGCTGCCCTGCTGCTCCATAGCTCACATGTATAGATCTGGATATGAAGAATAATATGAGCCTGTCAGACCATATGAAACAACATTCTTCCTAATGGAAATAATTTGAAAGTCTGAACCCTAATGAGGAGAAGTACATAATACTTCTCACAGATGAATGTGTGCATAAAATTGGCTTATATTTACTCTAAAATTATCTCACAGACAACATTTAAGTTAACTGCAAATTGTTTATGCTATATACAGGTTTTTAAAATTGGGTTTAGAATGAAGGTATGTATTTATAAGGATCTATATTGCACATAACATTTATCACAAAGTAGGCATGGAAAATTATGTAGGGTATACTAAATAAGTACTAGCTCAGAAAAAAATATTTAAACTCAATAATGCAATCCTCTCTCTCGTGGGATCTCTTCCTCAGTATTCATATTTACTGTTTCAACATACATGGTGATATGAGACTTATTGCATATAGTCAGATGCACAGACAAAAAGCTTACACCGATACCTGCCACCTATCATGACTGATGAAACCATGCCATATTCTCTCTCCGCTCTCTCACTCAAAAAAAAAAAAAAAAAGTTTGGCAGCAAACTAGAGTGAATCAAAGTGGATAAGGTAATAACTTGTACAGGACCAACTTCTCTTGGTGAGACAGACAAGCTTTGTATCAAAGGAAGTTGCTACTGCAAAAGCCATGGCCTGCCCAAGAGCTCAGTCTTCACACTTTCTCCCACTATGTTTTCAAATGAAAGTCTAGATCAAGATAATATATGAGGCTTGAGCTTCTTTTGTCACTGACACAATTCCAAACTAGTGCAACTTCATTCATATCAGTGGAATCATTCCCAATGTATATTACTGTAAGTGAGAAGAAAATAAGAGCTGAATGTGGAACAGGATGCTTTACGGTAGGGGGCAGAACTTGATTTCTATGAAATGGCTTCATATGGCAGAGTGAAATGAAGGAGCACAGTGTATCTGTGTAGTTTGAGAGACTTATCCTCTTTAACCCTAGAAGGTGATATTGTTACTGTTATACTTGCTAACTGACATAAATGGGGTAAATTTAGATACAACATGTTACTTTACTTGGTATTGCCAACTTCAAGGGATCAAGAAATAAGAAGTCAGCAAGGGCTTCTGTACCTGTATGTACACTATATACCATTGGCAGGAGTGCCAAGTTGAGGCGGCGACTGGCAGCCACCCCACTGCCCACTCAAATTTGACCCCACTACCTGTCCATCATGGCAGATGGTCAGTGGGGCCAAAAATAAATGAGTGCCATTGCGAGCTGGTGTGCAGGTGTCAAAGAGCCACTTCATAATGTGGCCTTCATTGTGAGCACTACTCACATTTGGCCCTGCTGTGATCCACCCTTCCATCATGATGCAGGGTTAAACCTGAGAGGCACCATGACTTCTGTGTCCCAGGTTGTAGTGTCACACACTTGATTTTGTCTCCCCCACTTCATGACAGAGAGGCCACAGTACCAAACCTGAGTGGTTACTGTGGCCAGAGCTGCCTTTCCTTGCTGCTCTCATGGGGCTGGTTTTTGCACTAGGACTCTGCCTAGCCTCACTTTGCCCCCAGAAGCCCATGTTTCCACTGGTATACCTGCACAACTTCCTTAGCAACAGCCTCAAGACTTGCTATAAGTATGGGGAAATGTGGTGAATCAGCCAGGAGGGGGCAGTAGATATGAGAGAGTTTTGTGTGTACCCTGAGAAAAAAAGTGTGTGGGTGCCCTGCTGAATCAGACCTCTCAAAATCATGAGGTGTATTCTTTAAAAAAGAGGTCTCATGACTTTCCACTAGACTGTATGGTGAGGTTGGGGAGTTTCTTTGGTCTGTCTTTTATTTTCAATTCCCTCCCCAATTCCCTGTATTACTAGTATGTGAGTTAGAGAGAAATGTGTTAGGCAAGAAGATTTTTCCCCCTGCTGAAGGAGGCCCCACTAATCTCCATGGCTAGCCCTGAAATTATTCCTTTCCCCCCAGCAGCCCTATCAGTTCTGTCCATCCCTAGCTTCACACCACTGATACTCCTAGGCCTTCAATCCTCTCACAGGTCTGGAGGACTGTAATGGGGTCCTTTCTCTATCCCAGAGTTGCACTAAGCTACTGGATCTTTGCCCCATATTTCCCCTCACCCATCCTCCTATAAGAATGGTGAGTAGAGGGAGACGCTCTGCAGGCTTCCAGCATGGATGAAATTTCAAAGGAGTCTAGGGCTTCTTGCATCATTGTGAGACAAGCTCCAAAATCCTGCCACTTGCAAACCTTGCAAAGGTTGCCAATACCAGCTGATTCAACGGAGGGTGGAATATTTAATGTTGTTAACTGGGGAATGGAAACATCTGGACAGTTATGTTTTAAGAGTATGATACTCCTGCATGGTGGTGTATGTTTATTTAAAAAACAAACAAACACGTCAACCAAATCATCTCTGTCTGGTGAATCAGGGTTAAAAATGTATAGGAAAATGGGGCTCAGTTAAGAATCTGAGGTAATCACTGCTAGCAAATATTAGCTTCTAGATTACTAAATATGCCAATCTATTTTCCCACAGAAGGAAGATAATATTGAATTCTTAAGTGCCTAATTCCCCCTATGCAGGAGCCCAGGCACCTAACTGAAGGTTGCTGATTCTACCTGGTGGCAAGACATCTAAAGTCCTGGCACTGTAATGTCCCCTTTGTGGACCTAGCCCTTTGACTCCCTTAAAAAGACACCCTCTGTTGACTGTTTCCTTCCCACCTTTTGAAGTGACTTGTGGAGTAGGGTGGCAGGAAGATACATTGGGGAACAATTGACAGATTAGTGACTGGGACATGTGGACAAAGGGAGGGCAGCAGAGTGGAAAGAGGCAAAGTAACTAAAATGATTTCTAACTAGGGAGCAGAAGTGAGGAAGGAGCTGAAGGATGAGAGGTCACAGTTCTGAAAATGAGCATATATTGATAATCTGTCCCTTAGTGCAGATAAGGATGACTGTTTTTTTATTCCAGCTAACTGTTCCAAGAGTTAATTGCTTCCAAATGCAAATGAGAACATTCAAAACCTGAAGACTGTCACTCATTATTTCTAGTACATGAATGCTAGTAAGCACTTAACCTGCTTTCAACATAATCAGGCAATCTACAGCATGAAAGACAGATTCACAGACCATATTTCTTTTTATAAAAAAAGAGTACAAAATGAAGATGGCAGCAATTTCATAAAGGAAAAGCTGCGGAGGAAGGATTGAGCCTGAGAGGGAGAAAGGTGGGGAAAGTCATTACAAATCCAACAATTTCACAGGGATCGACAGAAAATCCAAAATGAAACTAGTAGTCCTGAGATACGATTTTGTGCAAAATCCAGAGATTTAATGGGGATCAAGAAACCCCATGCTGTGTCAAGGAAAACTGGGGGATTTATGTCCAAAACAAAAATACCTATATACCCATGTTGTAATTCAGGAGTCATCTCCATGTCAGTGACCTGTGAGACTCATAATGACTCTCAGTAAAGAGAATTTTATATTGAACTAGCGAAAATACCTGGCATTGCTCGGGTCCATCGGAGGTGGGGAGGGGGCAGAGAGCAAACCTGACACCCCCACCTCACTTACCCCTCGACCAACCCCAACTCACATTTTCACCCCCCACCCAAACCCAACACCCCCACGTCACCCCCTACCAACACCAACACCCCCTGACCAACACCCACACCTCACCCCCCGTAGACCAAACCTGACACACCCACCTCACTTCCCCCCAACCAAACCCGACACCCCTACCTACCACCGCAACCAAACCCAACACCCACACCTCACTTACCCCTCGACCAACCCCGACCCCCCTCCTCACCCCCCAACCAAACCCAACACCCCCACCTTACCCCTCACCAAACCCAACACCCCTGACCAACCCCAACACCCACCCCTCACCCACCCCGACACCTTCCCACCCCCCAGACCAAACCCAACACCCCCACCTCACCCCCCCGACCAATCCCGACACCCCCCGACCAAACCCGACACCCCCCGACCAAACCTGAGACCCCTACCTCACTTACCCTCCGACCAAACCCAACTCGGGTCCGTCGGAGGTGGGGAGAGGGCAGAGAGCTGAGCGAGTGTGGGGTCCGTTGGAGGGGGGAGGGGCAGAGATCTGAGCGAGTGCGGGGTCCATTTGAGGGGGGAGGGGGCAGAGAACTGAGCGAGTGTGGGGTCCGTTGGAGGGGGGTATTATGACATGATAACTATGTCACAGAGAACAGCAGCTGCCCAGCTGATGTGATTGGCCTTTAAAGAATTTCACCCCTGGGGGCTGTCAGAGGTGAGATTTGAAAATTTTTCAACTCTTACCCTAATAAGGACCCTAAGGCCTCTAACTGTACCAAATTTCAAGTCTCTAGCTCAAACGGTGTCGAAGGAGTAAGTGCACATACATATACGCATACATACACGCATACACCATTTGACTTTTATATATATAGATTAGGACACCATCCCTTCAAAGAAAATGCTTCCTCCTAGAGAGGTTATGAAATGCTGAAAGTGAACCTTTTACCTAATTATTCAATCCAATCTTAGCATCCTTTAATACCAGACATAAGGAGAGAAAGAGGGCCTTATAGATCTATAACTGCATCCTTATATCTTTAGAACTAAATTCCTTTATCCTAACCTAATGTTCTCTGTATAAACCCCAACTGATTATACTCTTTTTGACAAAGCTGTAGTCTTTAGACATGTGTTTTTTTAAGTTAAGGTATAATTTTTCCTTAAATATATTGCTGTCTGCAGACAATTTTATAGATGGACATAGATTATCTGGATAATTAAAGGCCAAGTTTTCCAACTAATTCAATCACAAAGGCTACCCAGAGAATCCCTTGACCTTTATCACTATGAAAAGCTCAATCAAGATTAATGCAACAGCCCATGTACCATGCCCTGATCTAAAATTGCAATGTAAGGATATGTCTACACTGCAATAAAATTTAAAAAAAATCCTCAGCACTGAGTTTCAGAGCATGGATCACTTGACTTTGGCCCATGGGGGACAGGCTGCGGGGCTAAGAATAGCAATATAGACATTTGGGTTTAGGCTGGAGCCCAGGCTGAGATCCTGAGGAGTAGGTAGGTAGGTCAGTTTCAGCTCCTGGGCTCCAGACCAAGTCTGAATACAATAGACTCTCGATTATCCAGGATTGGATTAACCAGGATGTGGATTAACCAGGATGTCAAAAAAAAAAAAAAAATATGTGCAACTCATAGGGCCATCTCTGGCTTTGCTGCCACCCCAATCACACACACACAAAAAAAACCCCTACCAGGGCGCAGGGCAGCCAGTGAACCAACACCCCATCTCGTCAGTGCAGGGTGGCTGATGAACCAACCCACTCTGTCCATATTTCCTATGGATGGTGATTATACGGGATTTTATTAACCAGAATTATTTTTCCCTATTATCCTGGATAATCAAGAGTCTACTGTATCTACACTGATATTTTATAGCCCCACAGCCCAAGCCCTATGAACTTGGGTCAGCTGAACTGCTGAGAGGAGTTTTAGTGCAGTGTAAACATACCTTAAGGGTTCAAGGAAATTGGAGGATTCTAAACATTACTAGAGTTGCTTCATACCAATTTTCTCCATCTATTAAAAAGAAAAGGAGAGAGAAGGGCAATGTCTGGTGACTCAACTCACCAGTGTCATGAGATTCCTTAAAAATGAAAGGCCTAGAAACTATGTGCTAATGACAATGAACAGGAAGAAAAAAAAAGAGTATTCTAGCAGTTACAGCAAATTTTGGGGATAGAATTGTACTATCAAAGATCAGTAATAAAGAAATGAAGCTGGGACCCTTCTGGTTTGGAACACTAATACATTTTAGGAACATATTTGAAACAGATATCAAAAAATTTTACCGCATATATATTGTGAAAGATTAATAATCAGTGAGTAGTTAGTTTTCCAGTGATATATTACAACCCATCTTTTGGGTATCTATATATATAAAAGTCAAATGGTGTATGCGTGCGTGTATGTATGCGTACGTGCGTGTATGTATGTGTGCGTGTATGTATGCGTGCGTGTATGTATGTGCGCTTACTCCTTCCACACCATATGAGCTAGAGACTTGAAATTTGGTACAGTTAGAGATCTTAGGGTCCTAATCAGGGTAAGAGTTGAAAATTTTTCAAATCTCACCTCTGACGCCCCCCAGGGGTGAAAATCTTTAAAGCCCATTCACATCAGCTGGGCAGCTACTGTTCTCTGTGACATAGTTATGATGTCATAATACCCCCTCAAACGGACCCCGCACTCGCTCAGCTCTCTGCCCCCTCCCCCCTCCAACGGACCCCGCACTCGCTCAGCTCTCTGCCCCCTCCCCACCTCTGACGGACCCGAGTTGGGTTTGGTCGGAGGGTAAGTGAGGTAGGCGGTGTCGGGGGGTGAGGTGGGGGTGTCGGGTTTGGTTGGGGGGGTGAGGTGGGGGTGTCGGGTTTGGTCGGGGGGTAAGTGAGCCGGGGGTGTTGGGTTTGGTCTGGGGGGGTGGGAAGGTGTCGGAGTGGGTGAGGGGTGAGGTGTGGGTGTTGGGGTTGGTCAGGGGGTGTTGGGTTTGTTTGGGGGGGTGAGGAGAGGTGGTCGGGGCTGGTCAAGGGGTAAGTGAGGTGTGGGTGTTGGGTTTGTTTGTGGTGGTAGTTAGGGGTGTCGGGTTTGGTTGGGGGGGAAAGTGAGGTGGGTGTGTCAGGTTTGGTCTATGGGGGGTGAGGTGTGGGTGTTGGTCAGGGGGTGTTGGTAGAGGGGTGACGTGGGGGTGTTGGGTTTGGGTGGGGGGTGAAAATGTGAGTCGGGGTTGGTTGAGGGGTAAGTGAGGTGGGGGTGTCGGGTTTGGTCGGGGGAGTGAGGTGGGGGTGTCAGGTTTGCTCTCTGCCCCCTCCCCCCTCCAACGGACCCTGCACTCGCTCACCTCTCTGGGCCCTCCCCACCTCCGATGGACCCGAGCAACACCGGGTATTTTCGCTAGTATATAAATACAACAGTGTGCCAGCTGGGTCTGGGGTGGCTCTTGGGATCACAGAAGCTCCCCAAAATGGGTTTATTAGTTACCAAAGGGGTAACTAGACAGGAAGGTAAACTATCTGAGACCTGAAAATGACAATGTTAGCCAGTAGTCAACTTCCCTCTTATAACAACATTGATTGCTAAAGAATCTCTGTTTCTGTAATTATGTTGTTTCTATGTTACTGCACGTTGGTTTGAATGAATGAGCTAGCCCAGAAAAAGTCTTGGATGAATTTAAATATTTGGTCATTCTTTTATCAATGTGGCCCCCTAAGTATAGATTTTAGGTGCCTAACTTTTATGTATCTGCATGGACAAGTTGTTGTCAGCCATCTATATGCTTCCAACACCACAAAGCTGTCCCATCGGTGTACACCTATTATTTATGCCAACATCAAGCCCTTATATTTCAGACAAGCTTGCACAAAAATTCCTGAGCATCTATACTATGGTGTTTGTAGTGACCGGAAGAAATTGTGACGGGCAACCACTAGGAGGTGTAGTTATGCTTCTGAGTCAACTCCAGGAGAGGGCGTAATGGTATCATCAGATGTGAGAACAGCCTTGAGCTTCTGCTATCTGCGTGTTTGGGAACGGAACCATTCCCAACTGTGTGAGTGTTTACCCCGTCTGTGTGAGAATGAATGCGTGGGAAACTAAATGGGGAAACTGAGGCAGGACAGTGTGTAACCAATCAGCTTGCAGCTTGCAAATGAGACATGAGTATGTATGAGATGCAAATGTGTGAGTGTATTTAAGCCCACTCCTGTATTTGCTCATGGGCTCTTCCTTCCTAGCAATGGTTCCGGGGTGCTAGGCACCCCTTCTGCGGTCGCGTTGATAGACCCGAGCCCCTCAACGCCTACTCGAGGGACCGAGGCCTTACAATAAACTCATCTACTTTATACAACCACGTATGTGTGCCTTGTCTCGCAAAATCCAAAGTACCTCACAACAGTGTTCAAATGGCTTGCCACATGCACTGAAGTTGGGGTTGTGCACACATACAATCTGACTTGATAAATATATTTTCTATATTACCATATAGTTTAAACTTGCAAAGGAGAAGTCAAATTGGTAATTTTGGTATACCAAAAAACCTCTTACTATAGATCACTGTGGTCTCTAGCACTTTGTATTTGTTGCAAAATTACTTGTTCGCCTATTATGATAAAACTTCAAATACTATGTTATTTATAGGCAGAGAAGTGCTGGTCACAATACACACCCATTTGTCCATGAGTAACAGAGAAATGCCATGTCATATGGGAATCCATGTTCAGTTTCTTCATGGGGTATTTTTGATACATATATACATACATTTCCTGCATAAATTGGCATGCTAAATCCTTAAATCTGCCTAAATCCTAGTAAAAAAAGATGACTAGTACACTAACTGATATTTTAAAAGTAGGCTTAAATTTTCTCATTTACCATTTTTGATGTCTAGTTCAGTTATGGTGAATTTGGCACATTATTTTTTGGTTTGGAGAATTAAAGATGGGACCAAACTAAAATACTAGGCCAAAAGCCCCTCAAACTTCAAAGCAGTTCAAATCCAGCTCCCAACTTCAAAGCTCTTATGGGAATAATAGCAGCAAGCTGAGCTATTAAAAAAATGGACAAGAATTCACCTGAAAAGTGCATGACAAAATAATTTTCATAATACAGATTTCAGGCAAACTTTTCTCTTCCAGTTATTGAAAGCCTTTCATAATATTTTTCTGAAGATTTTGTTTTTTCTTTGTTCCAACCTCCCCTTTCTCACTCTTTCTTCAACTCCCACTGAAAAGAAGGAGGAGCATAGAAAGATACTTAAATCAAAAATGGAAGAAAAAAAGTAAAAAAAAAAATGGGTTCAGATTGTATTAAAACACTGGAAAACTTTGGAAACAATTTTTTCATGAAAAAGTTTCCTTTGATTTTAAAGGCCACTTTGAGAACAACCTCTTGTTTGAAAAATTTCAACCAGCGTTGGTAACCATATTCACAGACTGTATGATATACCCTAATGAACAGAATAAAAATGTGACCACTACTCGTGGTAATAGTTTTGAAATTACCCTTAAAATGCGATGCAGAAAGTGAGTCAAGAATGGATTTCTGTACTGAATGGTCCCACTAAGTAGTCTATGGGAGGAATTTAATACAGAAATAAGTTTTTAAGTATTTTAAGGTTATTTTCTTCCTCTGTGAAATTCACCTGATACTACCTGGTACACTGGCAATATCCCCAAATGTGATTTACAAGTGCTGATGCAATGCAATGAGTGATATACAACTATGAGAGAAACCTAAGCTTTGAGAGTATACATAAGGGGCTGGATTTACAGTATTACAGGGACAAGATAGTTCTGGAAAACAATGACCAGCATGACACAGGTGTGTATCAAAAGTTCAGAATCAAAGGGCATGTCTTCACTACCACTTTAATTCGACCTTAACGACGTTAGGTCGAATTAAACGTGTACCTGTCTTCACATACATGCCCTTAAAGTCGATTTAAAGGGCCCTCAAAATCGAATTTGTAACTCCTGCCTGACGAGAGAAGTAAGGCTAAAATTGACTTCTCTATGTCTACTGTGAGTAGTGAAGAGGCATCTGAAGTTAAGCCTCCGACCTCCGAGCAGCCCCGCGAGGGGGGGGGCTGTTCGGGGGGGGGGGCTGTTCGGGCAGGCGGGGGGGTCCGCAGGGCTGCTGGGGGGGGGGGGGAGCCGGCGCGGGGCTGCTTGGTCGATCCGCTCAGCTGCCTATTCAATTTCAGGTGAAATTGACCAGATAGCTGAGCCGATGGCCCAAGCAGCCCTGCGCGGGCTCCCCCCCCTCGGGGCGGGGGGAGGTCTGGCCAGGGGGGGGGCTGTACAGGCAGGCGGGGGGGTCCGCGGGGCTGCTGGGGGGGGGGAGCCCACGCAGGGCTGCTTGGGCGATGGGCTGTCTGGTCAATTTCACCAGGCAGCTGAGCGGATCGCCCAAGCAGCCCCGTGCCGGCTCCCCCCCCCTCGGGCGGGGGGGGGGGCTGTTCAGGCGGGGGGGGTCTGTTTGGGGGGGGCTGTTCGGGTGGGCGGGTGGGGTCCGCGGGGCTGTTGGGGGGGGGAGCCCGCGCAGGGCTGCTTGGGCGATGGGCTCAGCTGTCTGGTCAATTTCACCAGGCAGCTGAGCGGATTGCCCAAGCAGCCCCGCGCCGGCTCCCCCCCCCCTCGGGCGGCGGGGGGTCCGGCGGGGGGGGGCTGTTCGGGGGGGGCTGTTCAGGCGGGCGGGGGGGGTCCGCGGGGCTGCTGGGGGGGGGGAGCCCGCGCAGGGCGATCAGCTCAGCTGTCTGGTCAATTTCACCAGGCAGCTGAGCGGATCGCCCAAGCAGCCCCGCGCTGGCTCCCCCCCACCACTCGGGCGGTTGGGTACGGCGGGGGGGGTCTGTTCAGGCGAGAGGGGTCCATGGGGCTGCTTGGGCGGGGATGGGGGGTCCAGCACGCATTGCACTGTGGGCTACCTACCCACAGTGCAATGCAGGCTATGTCGACCCCTGCAAAAGTTCTAGGACAGACAGTGTCGACCTCGAGTGACCAGTGTCAACTCGAGTTTAGAAAATCGAATTAAGGGAAATCGACCTAGTCCTGTAGTGAAGACATACCCAAAGTCACCCCTTGGGGTTAAGGCAGGCACCTCAGTTACCTTTTTCATGGTTCCCTTCGGCATGGGTGTAATCTGTCAAGCAGTATATTTTATGAAATCTTCTCTCTTCCAGCAGGGAATATAAATCAGTTCTAACAACAACAAAAACAAAAAAGAGTGTCCTGGCTCCCTCCCCAATGCAAATGAGGGCAAGCTGTCTTAAAGACTCCCACAGGATGTCTCAGCTCCCACACCGCTGTACAGTTAAAGGCCAAGACTTAGTCTTGGGAGCTTCAACAAATGAAAAAAACCTAGCTCATCTTCTCTTCTCCAAGAGCATATAATCCTGAGTACTCTGCTTTTTTCAGAGCACTGCTCAAACTGGAGCTGCCTCCAGGCCTGACAAACCACCCAGGTGTGGTGGATTAGGGCTGATTGTGACTGCAAGAGCTCTTCAGCTCATGCTTAATTGTACATATGAAGTAGACAGAATCATATCCATAAAGTGAAATATGGAATCATATCCATAAAGTGAAATATTTGCACAAGTGCTTGCAGTATCAAGGCCTTGTTGAGAAAATTGCAATGAGACATTGGAACAGCTAGTAACAAGATGAGACATCTTAGAAAGGGACATGTGGATGGAAAACTAGAGAGCCATTCCTCAGGAAAAATCTTTTAGAAATTATTATATTATTATATAGGAACATGTTTCTATTATATTCAATAGTATGATACAAAAACTCTAGCAGAACTTTCCTATTTTTCCTGTTAAATTCCATAAGACTTTTCTGGGAAGGTAAAATGAGTTGATTAAATGCCCTAAAATAGACAGCCATTTATTAAGTAAGAGGCAGTGATGTTTTCAGGAAATACTAGTGTGATAGGACTGCAACTGAAAGGGCAAAGTTGCATGTAAATTGGACTTTTATATAACCATATCTTATCTGTAAAAATGCATTGTTGGGTAATCGCTTGAGGGCTTATTAAGATTTTCTGAGACGCAAAGGAAATGGATGTTGGGACAATATTAACAGTGTAAGAAGAGTTACAATTAAACCGTAACCAGCTGATCTTAGTTTAGGTGAAATGCTCAGAAATCTGAAAATTTAAAGATAATCCACAAGATGCAGCTTTGGTGCATAAAACCACTAGGTGCTGGGACTAGGGGTGGCAGCACCCCCTGGTTTGAAGCGGTTTCCATAACATGCATGGCTTACAGTTTGGTTCAGTGGCTTTCAGTAACCCCACTGTACAAATTGTTCCAACACCTCTGGGACAATTTCAGTTCCACTTTAAGATAGTGCCACATTAGTACAGTACTTTGCTGAATCAGGGTCTAAGCACATACCCAATTGTAAATATATTAATAGTCAAAACTGGTTTCAAAAAGACGACTCACAACTTAAAAATTAGACAGTTGCCTAATTTCCTGGGGCCAAAATGGGCACCTGATTATGTCAGGGCTGAATTTAGTCCAAAGTCTTCAGTGATCAAAAATATTCGTCCTAAGAAATCAAAAACCTGGATTTTCTCCATTTTGACATCCCTGGCCCTTCACTCAAGATTTTAAAGACCAAAGGTTGACTATATTTGAATTAAAAACCTGAGTAATTAATCTGAGATGCATTTGAGAATGCTAATATTTTTGCTATAATCATGTAACTGAGTCATGTTTATTGATTAGTTACATTACAGGCTACTAAAAGCTTTAGAGGGACTGGAATAGAGACTTTTTTCAAAGCGTGTTTCACTAATCCCTAGTGGCTTCTCATTCAGTATTTCCCTAATTGGTTAACACAAACCACATTAAATACTTATTGTCATCCCTAAAACTAGATATTCTACACACCTCTATAAATTTTATGTTTTAGTAATATGTGAAGTTTAAAGATGTTGAGAATAAATGTTGATTGATAAAATACAATAGTAGATAAAAATTTGCAGACCTGAACAATCTAATAATTAAAAAAAAAATAGGTTGAAGTTTATTTTCAGAAAAAAAACAGAACCTAAATCAAGAACAAATAAATTGGAGTCCCTGTCACAGTAAGCCATAGCAAATCTCAAAACCAGTTTAAAAAGAAATCATTTGGCATATTTCAGAGAGAGTATTTGAAAGCATGCCCAAGTCTTCAGGATATTCATTTGATTTTTCTAAACATAGGCAAACTTCCTGACGTTTACACTTGAATTCAGACCACCAGGGGTTTAAGTTATAAATTAACTTCTGATTTTGTACAATTCTTCAGGAGCCAGTACGCTGGAGAGGGCATAGATCACTGTTTTCCCCCCATCCCAACATGCCAGAGGCTTTTTAAAATGTTTGATATGGTTCACATTGATCTGTAACATGGCCAGACAGCCACAGTCACCAAACCTAGTAATTTGTACTAGTAGCCAGAGGGGAGAAATCTCAGATTTAATTTCTTACTTGTTCAGCAGTGTGTGCTGGTTCCGCACACTATAGAAACACTGCAAACTTGGAGCAAATCTTGTCCCTGAGTCCACAGGTTCACACTGTTCTATAGGCAACAAAAATGCATTATTCTATCTTTGGGTAAGAACTGCAGGAAGCCTTCACAGAAGGACTTCTTAATATTTTGGATCTATTTCCTAGCTGATGTTTGGTTTGGAGGATTCTTTGGGTGATGGCAAGCTAAGGAAGGAGAAAGAAAAGGAGCATGAGAGCAGAGAGCTGCTCAAGCCTGAGATTGCAGGAGAAACTGCACAACAGTTCCACTGATATTATATACCCTGTGAAGGAGCATATTCCCTCTCTGGTTGCATAAGAATTCTCTTTCCACTCTCTGCCCTCAAGGATTAATCCTGTTCTACTGAAACAATGTGCTTTTTCCCTACTAATTTCAGTAGGAGTAGAATCAACCTTAATTGAACAACTTCCATTTGAGGATCTCAGAGAATGTTACAAACAATATCTATACCTCACAGTACCCTGTAACATACTGTAGGCATGATTATGCCCTTTTAGAGCTCAAGAAGAACCCATGTCCCTTTTGAAAAACTGACAAAATAGGGAGTATTGTTGTTCGCCATCCTTGTGACCAAGAAAATATGTTTCAGTCAGCTGCAGGTCATCATCAACCATCTGAATTTTATATACAGGGGTCTGGTTCCCATGTGTGCTTTTAATAAACAGTTAACAGTAGCTGGGGACCAGCTAATACCATTACTTAGCTGGTTGTTTTCATTCCTCACAGGTGATCATTATTCTCAGGAGGAGGAGGATTTAGAAACAGCAAAAAGAGTTACTTTGATCTTTAGAATAAAGAGGAATATTGATCACACTAAAGCCCCTTTTCCCTGGAGTGGTCTTGATTCTGAGGCAAGTTTGGCAAGCAATCACTAGTCCTCCCAAGATCAACCAAAGCAGGACAGTAGTAAACTGGAAAACTTGCGTTTATATTAAACTCTTAGGAGTCACAGTGATTTCCCATAAGGGGACTAAGTATGCCCCCCCCCCCCCAAGAACTGTATCCCCAAATGATAGAGTATGTCTGACAAGGGATCAGGTATTTTGTTGAGGGATTTCAAAGGGTCAGTTAATTCCTTTCTACTTGACCAGCAGGTTGAACATCCAAACTGATTGTAGCCCACCAATTGCAGTAATGTCCACTATGGGAGATGACAGCAAAGGGTCCTATTCAGGTCCTGCAACTCAGTGGGTTGCCTGGGCATTGCAGGCACAGCACTGTAAGGTGAGCAAGTGTGCCTCTGTATCTCATGTAGCTTCTCTCCGATGTAGACGAGACAAGTGGCTGAGAGTGTGGCTTACGGTCAGGGTCCTTTAGAAAGTCTGAAGATGTAGATGGTACATGGCCTTCATACTCACCCTAAGGATAGGTTTATAGTATTCATGGTAACCTTACCAAATGGTTTATCTGGCTAAATAATACTTTTTATATAAAGTTGCAGCCTCCAAATTTAACTACATGTTCCGTGTCTCATTATTTTTGTGTCCAGAGCACATACAACATATATTATCCTGTAGCATCATGGAGTGCACTCGCTGTACATAGGAAGCTGAACAAATGAGGTAGTTAGGAACACTGGTTTTATTTTCAGAAAAGAGACAATTGGGCAATATATATATATATATTCTAATATCTTTTACAAGATTTGTATGTCCTTTGCTCTGCAATTAACATCTACAGGTCCCAGGTGCTTTTGATCAGGAATCAAAAGAATTTTCTTATGCAATATTTATAAGTAATTGGTTTTCATGCTTCCTGCACTTATGCACAGTAAATTCAAAGACCTCATCTTTATGGTATTCAAAGAAGGAGCCTAAACAGTTCTTAAATGCAGAAGGCAGCAATCTACTCTGCTTAGACTCCACTTTTCTGAAAGTTCTAAAGGAACCTTGTGATTGGTATTAATTTACAATACTGATGTATCAAAATGCAAGTTTGAGACTCTTTCACCTGAAATAAATGGGTAGTAGAAAATGTTTATTTCAGGCAATGAAGCGTTTATAAAAGTCAAGATTTTATTTTCATTACTTTGGTGATAAATGAATATGTGGATATGAAAGATTGCATAAATAACAAGCTTATTGATAAAATAATTTGCCTATTTTATTATTTATTTTAGTAATTTCATGCCAATAGTATAACCTATTGTCTTCTGTCTAAAGTACAGTAAAAATGTGTCCGATTCAGGAAAATATCTTATTAAGAAAAGTACCTGAACATCTGCTTAAAGATACAAATGCATAAATATCATTGAATTTCATTGGATTTAATTATATGCTCAAGTGTAAGCACTTATGTGCTTTTCTAAATGAGGATGATTTTAGGAATTGCATTTATAGGTTTTTTTTGTATTGGAGCACCAGAGAAATGCAGAAAAAGGTTGCAAAGGAAAGTAGAAGAAGAAAACGTGTACTTTGGTGCCGTATTACAATAGACTGATTATTTTTATGACAATGAAGTAAAGATGCAGCCTGATAACCTGTAGTGTAACTAGAATTTTTTTTGGCACAATTAAGAGATGTAACTGGTGCTACAGGGTTCAATACTTTAAATCTAGTAATTAAAGAATGAACCAGATAAAACTTCTTTTCTGGAATTAAGTGAAGCAAATTGTTTATATTTGTTCCTGCATTTCTATAAATCAAAGGCTTATTGATAATATTCAGTGAGATGCTTATATCTTCTTCTGAGATTCATAGCTGATGATAACAATGTCTAAGCATATGTGTAAGGTATCAAGAAAAGATGGAAAGAAAGAAGTAGAAAGAAAACAAAGGAGAGCAAATTCACAGACTTCCATCTAGGATTCTCTTCTATGAATATTCCAGTTTACAATGTCCTTTTTTTGTATTTTCTTAAAACATTTAGTAAAGAATGCCACAGGAGACAAAAGTGTAGGCCTTCTACATGGAAAATCTAACTATACAGAGTTTTAAATAGCTCTAAGTGTCTTGAGCTCATTCAAACAAGGAGAGTCAGCTTTTTCATCTTGTTCAAATAACTGACAGAACAGCCAGGTGCAAAAGCTGAATTAGCAGCTAGTTATCTGTTGGACTCTTCACAAAAAAACAAATACCCTAAAATACAAGATTCTGGCATGTTCAGTACTGAAGAGCCAGTGATTTTAAGTATTATTTCACTTGTAGTGTTTGAGGCAATAGAAAGCTAAGAAATGGCATGTGCTAGTTTCTTCTAGCTTAAAAAAAGTCTGAAATTAACATCCTTGGCAGATATTAACAGGAAGACTAGTGATTACACTAATGTGGGAAATAACCATGTTTATTAACCAACCAAAAAATAGCCCCTGGTTGAAGTGAATTTACAGGTATGGGAGGAAGGAAGGCCTGCTTTTCATTCTGCTAACTCTGTCCTAACCAGAGGCCTAAAATCTGTTCTGACTGATGCCAGCTTCAGCAATTCTGCAGAGACTATTGTCCCAGCAGGAGATCAGATGGTTCAGAGAATCAGATCCCCCACTCCCAGCCAAGTATTCCACTGACATATCTTGGGGATCCTTAAGTGGTATAGATACTATATCATTGGTCCTCCTTTGTCAGATAACTCCTGGCTGTCCCTCTAGGACAGCTTCACAGCTTCTTTACACTGCTAAGAGGAATTCTATTTTTAGCAAAGATGAATACCTCAGACTGATTCAAAGTATCAGAATTTGCAATTCTGATTATAGTATGTGCCATGCAGTTGTTGTGGGGAAAATAAATTATTTCACTGTATTTGTTAACTAAGGTTTCTCAATAAATGAAAGTAAAACAAAAGCTGTAGTAGTGTGTGTTTATGTGTATATAGATAGTGCCTACAGTGAACTGGGATCTTCACAGACAAGTAAGTTGGATAACACTTGGAACAAATAATTCCTAAGAATGGAGGATGTTAGTAATTTAAAGTTGTCAGCTTGGTGACTATTCATATGTAATATGTATTTATAGGGGGAAACTCTACTACTCCCAACTATTTAAAATGCTTCTATTTACAAGCAGTATCAACATGAAAAGCTTCACTTAACCAAATTTGTCATTTTTTAGACAACAGGTTTTTAGCATTGTATTAAATGAGCTAAAATTTTAATTGACATGAGACACAGCTGCTAACACAGCAATAAATATAGTTATGTTTCTTTTTTGTATTTTCTCCATGTAGCTCTCTAGGCCACAAACCCACCATTCTGACAATGCCTTTACTCTCTCCTGACCTACTCTTCTGAGAAGCCCATACACTAATTCTCTTCAAAGAAACTGAATATAACAAAATAAAGTAGATCTATTAAGATACAAGTATTACTGTCAAATCAAAAGCTAGCAAATAATTTTATCCTTAACCCTTGTTCTTCCCTTCCATTAAGTACAGTATCCCCTCGAGGCAGTGTCTTATCTTTTCCCAGTGTTACATGTTGGATTATGAACACTTTGTGAGAGGGGTCATGGATGATCTCTTTATACAGTATCATGGGTATTTATTGAGCTGTATTCACACCAAAACCCAGCATTCCCCCATCATTACCACCACATAGGAGAGAACTGGTTGAGTTTAGGAGCACTAGGGAGTGGATAGAATTCTCACCCTAATGAGGACTTTGCTTGTTTCTGTCTGTGTTCCAAGAAAGATTATGTGCCCTTATTTCCCCACCTCCCTTTATCATGTTATATTATTCAACCACCACCATCCATGTTCAGAGGTTGGAGATGAAATAAAAGTTGTCCTTAATGCCATTTCCCTAACTGCCAGTTAGCTTGGGCAAATTATGTGCAACTCCTAGGAAGGTAACAGTCTGATGAACATGGAGATATTATATTGTCACACCTCAAAGAATAGGAAAAAGCTGAAGAGGCTATTTTGGAATAGATAGGGTCATACCTACCATGCCAGTACATATGATTAAGCTCTTTCTCCCTCTTTGAGTCACAAAACTACAGGGGTGTAGACTTTTATCCCTTTGCTCTCATTGATATTAATTAGAATTATGTGTGCATAAATTGAGAACAGAACCAAAAGAATACAAGTGTTTAAATGCATTTTCCCATTGTAAATTTCTCAGAAAATCATTTAGTGGATTTCAGTTCACATGTAATTAGAATGTCTAAATTGTAGATGTTCATTGTTAAGAATAATAATAGATAGATCCAGAATCCTCCCAAATCCTATTTTACTTTTTTGTTGCTTCCTACACGGATGTCAGCTGGATTATCAAACACATGCAAAAGGAAGATTTTAAAGTTTAATACTCTTTAGGGGAGGAAAAGAGGGTGGTATAGTATTTCAACTCCTTTATCTGAATCAATGTTTTAAAATATTTTATAACTATTAATAAATAACAACACCTTAATCAGTCAACCTGTTAGTACTTTGTGGTCACAATTCATATTTTTTTCTTCTGGTTTTTTTTTTTTACTCAGTTGATTCAAAGTATCATTTTAAATTAAAAATTCAAAGACTTATTTTCAAGAAAGACTACTCTTATTTTCAAGTAACCTACCCTTAATTCACAAGGTAATTTATAATGTTGGGTGTTTTCCATATTTCAAAGCTTCTAAAACAGATCATTTAAAGTATAGTTCTTTGGCGTCAGTAGAGTTCTACATGGTGCAGTGCAGAATTTGGCCTAATACCATTAAAAAGGAAAAAAAGTTTTAAATAAATAATGCCATCTCCCTAGTATAACAACCACAATGCTGATTTTGAATCACGTATGGTTTTCTATAAGAGGAACATGCTGTAATGATGATATTTCCTACCCTGAATAGCTCTTTATAGACAGATTGTAACAAGCAATACAATACATAAAGCATTTAGTCATCTAAGTACTTTGCCAGTATGCAGCAATACACAATACAGTGAACATTTACATCACATACTTAGATACCTCTGGTGGACTTCAAAGCACAAAGCCAAAACCAGCAAGTGTATTTATATAGTTCTTGTGATTATGTGTGACTGTGTAAATTCAACTAAAAATAGTATTATATAATAAGACATACATGTCTTGACTTTCAGATATTTTTAGAGAACAAACTGCTGGCCTCATTGACATCAATGGCAAGACTGGCGGTGACGTCATTTGGGCCAGGATTTCACCCAGAGAGTTTAGAATTTGTGTTAAAACCACAATTTTAATTTCTCTGTCTCTCATTTTAAAAGGCCCTTGAAATAATACACAACATAGGTGTAACATGTACCACATGCTAGGTAATATGAAAGGATTCCATCCCTGTAAAACAGAACAGGGCTTTTTTAGTAAGACAACTATTTATAGAGATGCTTCAACTGCAGCAAGCTTTCCTATGCATGTGCATCCCATCTAACTTCTTGGTGTCTCCTCCAAACTCTTCTTCCTTACAAACTGTGCCTTTCCCTCCAAGTTCCATGCAGATTGATGCAATGGGTATTTAATGCTTATATATTCAGTAAGCATTGTGCGCTCAGAAGTTCTTCTCAGTTAAAAATCAGTAATATTGGAAAGTACTTAACAGCAGCAACATTTCAAAAAAAAAACCCTGGTATTTAGGCACACAAAAATACAACAACCAGGCCTTATATTTAAGTACTGAGCACCCAAAGTCACTGAGCTCTGTACTCAGCAATTTTGAAAATCAGACCATTCATTAAATGCCTAAGTAGGGACTTTGGAACTTAACTTTAGACGTCAGAGAAATCCCTCAATTAACTTTAATGGAGCTGAGACAGTTTATACCAGCTGAAGACCTACTCCAGGGAAGATTTTGGTCCTACTGTCCAGCTTTCAAAATAATATATTAGAGGTCAAGGTTTTTTTCATGTGGAGTGCTATATACATATAAAATTTCTTTTCATATGTTTTATTTCCAGATTTTTCAACACAGAAATAATGAATACTGATCTTCCCCCCGCCCCCAACACACACATTATATGAATAAGAGGAGATGGTGGGGGCAAAAAGGAAAGATAAAAACTGAAAATCCACACAAACACTTTTTGTTTTATTTTATTAATAATGATAATTTTGAAATTTTCATGAAAAATTGAGGATTTGCTTCCAGAAATAGACTTACTATTTTTGACTGGTTGCATAAACACACTTCAGTAATTATTTAAAAACACATTATTCTGGTTTTAGTTATTGTCAATTATATTTCTTTCACCAGGATCCAATCTAGCTACACATGAATTTAAAATTGCTATGGAAAATTACATTGTTTCCTTTACACATTTCATTGTGCCTAGTCCTTAGTCATGCAGTGTCCATTCACTGCTGTGTCAAATATGTATTTATAGGAGGAAGCTCTCCTACTCTCAACTATTTAAGATGCTTCTATTTAAAAATAGTGTCAACATCACTTATCCAAATCTGTCATTTTTTTAGACAACAGGTTTTTAGCATTGTATTAAATGAGCTAGAAAATTTAATTTACACAGGACACAGCTGCTAGCACAGCAATAAATGGCATAGTAAAGTTCTTTGGCATTTTCCTAACTCATTTCATCATTTGGTCAGACAGCACCCTCAGTTAGTAATATACAGAAATGTATGAGACAAATAGTTGTATCAGTAATAATACTACAAAAGCAAGGTTTCATTATTTATTTATACTTTTTATTTGACTTCCTAAATTGTGTTCATTTTCACTTCTCTATCTATACTTGGGGAGTAGAAATCTTAATTTCAGATGAGTTATTGTAGAGAAAATCTATTATAGATACTTTTGTTGGAGGTGTCCTCTTTACTCCAGATTACTATCAACTCATTATATATTGAGTGTCATTTCCAAGAAAGAAAGAAAGAAAGAAAGAAAGAAAGAAAGAAAGAAAGAAAGAAAGAAAGAAAGAAAGAAAGAAAGAAAGAAAGAAAGAAAGAAAGAAAGAAAGAAAGAAAGAAACTGCTAATCACAAATATATAACTAAACAAATTCCTCTAATACTGGTCTATTTTGTCTCCCTGAGTACAGTAAACAAATCTTTCCTTTTAGTTTTCAGCATCTTTTATCTACTCTCATTTCTCAGCCAGAAAACAGCACCCTTTCAGATGTTCTATTTTTAAGGCTGCAAATACACCTGCCTTCTCAGATGGAAGAGTGGTGATTGTGGAAGTGAGAGACTGAGCAATAGAGATGAGGCAGAGGGGAGAAGGATTGTGGGAAGAGGGGCAAGAGAGTTAAAGTATGGAAAGGTTGAGAGAGTGGGTCCTTAGATTGTATTTTTCCTGTATCAGTGAAGTGTACTCAAGGCACAATGCTTTTCTTGGGCCTCTGGGCCTAAGGTATCAAAATCACTCAACTTTCAGGGAAACAGTATTCTACTGAGTTTAAACTTGAATATTCTCGGTCATAATCACAGTAATACAGTATTAGTCTGGCAGCACCATTACACTTAAAATTATGTCACCATTCCCAGTGTAGTTTTTGAGTGGTTTATAATTCAGCTATTTTAAATCACATTAGGATGCGATTTGACAGTGCTTCCCGGCCTTGATGCATTTGTTCTTACAAAATTGCATTTAAATTATTTCATTCACTTTTGAAGTTAAAAAATAGCAAGAAATGAGGGCTTGGGAATTCTGGATGCTGCCCTGAGCCTGAAATTGTGCAGACTGTTATTAAATAAACTTTAAGGGCTATATTTACAATGGAAACTTAAGCTTTTAAATGCTGAGTGATGCGAGTGCTTAAATGTTGGGTACTTTGTCACCTAGGGGAATTCACAGCCCCATGCTTATACTGCTATTAAACATCTCGGGCTGGCCCATGTCAGCTAACTCAGGCTTATGGGGTCTGGGCTATGGGTTTGTAAAACTTTAGGGTACACGTTTGACTTCAGCCTGGAACCCAAGCCATGGTACTCTCCCTCCTCTAGAATTAGGTGTCTAAAAATGGGATTTAGAAAAGACAGCAAAATAAATAATCCAACAGGAACTGCAAGGAGAGACAAAGTCCTGGCCACCAAAGAGACTTAGGTGCCTAACTTGGGGTTGGAGAGATGCCCAGGATTGAGTTGTGCACCAAAGCTAAATCAGCTCTTTCTCTCAAAAAGTGAGGAGACATAGCCCAGCAGTTACCCAGGACATGAAATACCTAGTGAGTATCTCCCCTCAGCCTGAAGTTGAGCAAAGACTTGAACATAGGTCTTCCATCTTCCTAACCACAGGGTTATCAGATATTCTAGAGTGCATCTCAGTCTCTCCTGTTGAAGCTGTTTTGTTTTTGTTTTTTAGTAGGAAATATTTAAATTATTACTGGAGCAGGGACTAGGAAATGGGTCTCTCAGGTAAGTGCTAACCACTAGGCAAGAGTCACTCATTCTTTCTTATCAACCACCACTTGCAGTGTTTTATGGAGAGCCTTACCCTGTAGGTATGCATTACTCTGAGGCTGTAGGTGTCCAGCCTCTGAGCATTCTTCAATTGGGCCCCACAGGAGCAAGAGGCAGGTGAAAGCTAATTTCAAATCCTGCAGTTGCTAAGACATGAGTTAGGTGCTGAGCTACTGAGTAATGTCAGGAGTTAGGTGGTTGTATGTATGCCTGCCAGTGGAAGTGTAGTGGATTTTACCTATTGAAACCTATCTGCCTAGGGACTTTAGGTGCATACAGTGTTGGATTTAGGCACCTAGAGTGAGTTAGTCTCCTAAATTCCCTTGTTGTGAGTCACCTTGTTACCCCTGCCTCCAGTATTAGGGATACTTGCTTTGCTTAATTGGGTATCAACTCCCTGATATTACCAGCCTAGTAGCCACCCAAATAGTCTTCTCTGTCCTCTGACAGCCCTTACTTTATCTTGCGGGTTAACAATCGGTGCACCCCAGGCCCTGAGTCCCTTTGAAGCATTCCTCTATAGTGTATGGCTCCTTATGGAATGAATGCCCACAATGATACCAGGTCTGCTGGCCCCAAGGGACTAGTGAATACACCAATTTGAATGATTCAACTCAGGTTGAGTTCACTGTATAATACCACAGCACTGAGGTATATTTATACTGAAAACGAATAAGCTTTCTACCAAAGTTTCAAGCGATAGCAAGTCAGGATAATGGAAACAAAAGGTTACATACAAAACAAAATCATATCATGCATTCTAGATACTAAATTTAATGATTAGGTTAACCTACTATCCAATGAAGTTTCTCTCACTCAAAGACTTTTGCAGAGTCTTCAACTGAGGCTGGTTATGACCCACTTTTCATGAGTGTAAACACACTGTCCATTTACTTACTAGGTGCACAAGTGGGAGGTGTCTTCTTTGCCTGCTACTTATATCCTGAAATCTCACTGTCTTTATGTGGAGACAGTATAATCCGTTGAGTTTACATCTGTTGGAGAACCATTCAAAACAACTAATTATCAAATTCAGATACACTTCAAAACATTCATAGGGAAATTTCTAATGAAGGTTTTTGTTTTTTTTAGGAAGGGAAGGGAGGGATTGGTAATGTTTCACAACAAAACTGGCCTATGAGGTTTATAGCAGTAGGTCGATTTCCTTTAAGTCGATTTTTTAAAGCAGACTGTATAGAGTCGATTTTGTGCTTCCCCACAAAGCACAGCAAGTCGGCAGTGTCTGTCCGCACAACTGTTGCAAGCATCGACTTAGTGAGCATTGCACTGTGGGTACCTATCCCACAGTTCCCTGATCCCCCAGCAGGCACCATTTCGAGTGCTGCACTATGGGTAGGCATTTCATAATTTCGTGCCCTTTTTTCACGCCGCCGACCCCATTTCGAGCGGTGCACTGTGGGTACACATCCCATTATTTGCGCCCTTTCTCCGTGCCTCACTAACACCATAGCGTGGTAAGCATGGAGCCCGCTGATGCCCCCGCTGCAGTACTGGCCGTTGTGAGGACCTCGCGCACTGTTGTAGATTTTATGCTGTACCGTCTGCAGAGGAATGCGATCCGGAGACAACTGCGCTTTCCGGAACCTGACGGCAGTGATGAGAAGATGGACGTGGACGTGAACAGCAGGGACAGGGACACTGACGTTTTTGGAAGTAGGGCGACCGACAATCTGGCAAATTTGGTGGCAATGGGGCAGGCTCATGCCATGCAACGCCAATTCTGGGCCAGGGAAACAAGCACTGATTGGTGGGATCGCTTAGTGCTGCGGGTCTGGGCTGACTCCCAGTGGCTCAGAAACTTTCGCATGCATAAGGGCATGTTCATGGAACTTTGTGACTTGCTTTCCCCGGGCCTCCGGCGCAAGAATACCAGAATGAGAGTGGCCCTCACAGTTGGGAAGCGAGTGGTGATAGCCCTCTGGAAGCTTGCAACGCCAGACAGCTACTGGTCAGTCGCGAATCAGTTTGGGGTGGGTAAATCTACAGTGGGGTCTGCTGTGATGCAAGTAAGCAGAGCAATCATTGAGCTGCTGCTACCCAGGGTTATAAACCTTGGAAACCTGCAATCCACAATAGATGGCTTTGCCACCATGGGATTCCCTAACTGTGGTGGGGCTATAGATGGGACTCATATCCCTATCCTGGCACCAGACAACGAGGCAGAATACAGAAACCGGAAGGGCTATTAGTCTATGGTCATGCAAGCACTGGTTGACCACAAGGGACGTTTCACCGACCTGTACGTGGGATGGCCATGAAAGCTTCATGACGCTTGTGTTTTCAGGAACTCTAAGATTTTTAGACAGCTGCAGCAAGAGGTTTTCTTCCCCAACCAGAAAATTCCCATGGGGGGGGGGTGGAAATGCCGATCATTATCACTGGGGACCCAGCCTACCCCCTAATGCCCTGGCTTATGAAGCCCTACACAGGAGCACTGGACAGGGGTCAGGAGCTGTTCAACTACAGACTGAGCAAGTGCAGGATGGCAGTAGAGTACGCATTTGGCTGACTGAAGGGGAGATGGCGTTCATTACTTATTCGCTCAGACATCAGCGAGAGAAATATCCCGATTGTTATTGCTGCTTGCTCTGTGCTCCATAATCTCTTTGAGAGCAAGGGGGAAACATTTATGGCGGGCTGGGAGGCAGAGGCAAATTTCCTGCCCACTGCTTACCAGCAGCCAAACAGCAGGGAAAGTAGAAGAGCACACCATGACGCGCATCGCCTCAGGGATGCCTTGAAAACCAGTTTTATGAGTTCCCAAGATGGCGTTTGACAACCCGCTCTCTTGCTCTGCTCGGCCCTAAGTCTGCAGTCCTTGCACCCTCTTTCCCTCCCCCCTCCCGATGCTTGCAGAGGAAATAAATTCACTGTTTTAAAAATCATGCTTTCTTTATTGCTTTGTCACAAACACAAATACAGGGGATCACTGGCAAGGTAGCCCAGAACGGGGTGGGGGAGGAGGGAAACCAGCAGTCGTAGTGGTGGAAGAGCAGAGAGAGGAGTGGGGGAAGGGGGGAGGGTTGAGGGGGCCAAGACACAGCAGCTTTTAAAAGTTTTTAGATAAATTCATCCTGCTGCTGCTTGTGCTGGCTTGTGGGGTAGAGTGGGTCGGTCCCCGGAGCTTCCCCCCCTGGGTTCTCACCCCACGTTTGGGTGGGGAAGCTATGGAACTTGGGTGGGGGGGAGGTGGTTAGACAGAGACTGCAGAGGCGATCTTTGCTCCTGCTTCAGCTCCATCATACACCTCAACATGTCACTTTGGTCCTCCATTATCCGGAGCAAAGCATCCATCCGCCTTTCTTTGCGCTGCTGTCGTCTTTCTTCGCACTCCAGCCACAATTCTTCCCTCTTTTGTGCTGTGGCTCTTGATTCCTGCCTTGACTGGAGCAATCTTTCCCTCCATTCCGTCTGGCGGGCTGCCTCAGCGCACGAGTTTTCCAGTAGTTCATTGAACATATCATCCCGCGTTTTCTTTTTACGCTTTCGTATCTGCGATGCATGGCATGAGGAGCAGGACAGGGGATTCTAAGATAATTGTGCAGCTGTTGGCAAAGAAAGGTTCAAAGTTATGAGACAGATACATTCAAGGTTATGAGACAGATACATTCAAGGTTATGAGACAGATGCATTCTCGAATGGATCACAATGGGAGTACTATGCAACTGGCAACCTCAGTATTCAGATGCCTGATATGATTTCTGTACAAGGTCATATTCCACACCTAAAAGTGACTGAATGGCTCACAGAAAAGTCACAGCATCTCACACACATATGCGAGCCTCAGCACAACACGGCTTCTGAAATCACCATGCAGCCAGCCATGGTAAGCTGAAATCCATATTTAAAAGAAGCACTTGGATATTCTAGAGTAACCCCACGCCTTTCCCCCCACCACGTGGATTCCTCCTCCCCCCACCGCGTGGCTCCCAGTGAACCGCGAACTGCAAAACAAAACCAAAAATCTTTCACTAAGGGCTGGCTGGGTGTCTTCAGCGGAAGCAACTGCTTGCAGACTCTTCAAAATCCCTGCTAGCTACTGCTATGGGCTGGCAGGGGGGTTGGGGGGGTTGGGAGCGTGATCGGTCTTCGGTGGAAGCAACCTCTTGCAGACTCTTCAAAATACCTGCTAGCTACTGTTACAGGCTGGCAGGGAGGCGGGTGCGCGTTCGGGAGCGGGGGGGGGGGGGTCGGTCTTCAGCGGAAAAGATTACTTTGCAGCTGGGAACCTTTATCTCCCTACTAATTGCAGTCCGTATTTCAAACAGGCAACCATGAATGACATCACTTTGTTTAGAATTTCTCAGAGAGATAGAGAATGCGTGCTGCTTGAGTCACTGCAAAGTCCTGGGCCATTCGCTGCAATGCTATGCTGCTCAATGATACCAGACTATTTACTACTTTCGTGGTGTGGGATGGTCTCCTATCACGGTATCACGGGGGGCCACATAAGGCGGCTCTCCCCAGAAATCTGGTGTGGAAGATTCATCGCTACCTCCTGGATAGCTTCATTGAAATGTCCATAGAGGACTTCCTGTCAATACCGGAGTATATTGACAAACTCTTTGAGTAGAAACTGACCAGCAATGAAAGCACGCTAAGTCCTTAGGGCAAGTTAATCATTAATAAATGCTTCCTTTAAAAATCATGAGTCATGTAATCCCTTAAAAAAAGAACACTTACCCCCTTGGGAGGCTTGGGAGGGTGCTGGCTCCAGGGTGATAAACAGCTCCTGGCTGTCTGCTAACAGGGTTTCTCCGCTGGCCTCCTGCTGCTCCGTGATATTTCCCTCCTCATCATCATCGTCCTCATCTGAATCCTCCTCAGGCCTGATGATTATCCCATCAGTGGAGTCCACGCAGACCGGTGTGATGGCGGTGGGGGCGCCCCCCATTATTTGATTTAGTTCATTGTAGAACCGGCATGTCCGCGGCGCGCCCCCTGAGCGTCTGTTTGCCTCCTTGGCTTTCTGGAATGCTTGCCTCAGCTCCTTAATTTTCACGTGGCACTGCTGGGCGTCCCTGTTGTGGCCCTTTTCCAGCATGGCCTTGGAGACTCTGGCAAACGTGTTGGCATTCCGTTTGTTGTTGCGGAGTTCCAACATCACAGATTCCTCTCCCCAGATAGTGATGAGATCCAACATCTCATGACTGGACCATGCTGGAGCTCTTTACCTCTGGCTGGTCTCCTGTGCTGCTGAGCTCTGCATGGCGTCTTGTGATGCTGAGGTCTGCATGGCGGCTTGTGCTGCTGATTTCTCTGAATGGCGACTGAGCTGTGCAGGTGAGCTGGCCACGCTGATCAAACAGGAAATGCTATTCAAATGTTCCCGGGTCTTTTCCTTTCTACCTGGCCAGAGCAGCGAGTTGAGAGTGCTGTCCAGAGCGGTCACAATGGAGCAGTGAGGCAGTCCAGAGCGGTCAGAATGGAGCATTGTGGGACAGCCTCTGGAGGCCAATAACGTCCCATGCGTCCTCACTAGTCCACAATCGACCCAGAGAGGTCGATTTCAGTGCTACTCCTCTCGTTAGGGAGGAGTACAGAAGTTGATTTTGAGGGCCCTTTAAATCGACGCAAATGGCGTCCATGTGAGGATGGGTACAGGTTTATGTTGACTTAACGTTGCTAAAGTCAACATTAAGTCGTAGTGGGGACCAGCCCTAAGTGTTCCCTTATTTATGTTGCCCACAGGAACCAATCTTGTAAGTGATCCTGGAGTCCACATAACAGTTTTGGCGTTGCACAAAACACAGCTGTCAGAAAAGCCTTCCTTTGCAATTTTTATCCCAGCGGTTAGAGCACGCACACCAGATTGCAGAGACTCAGGTTCAAATCCCTCTTCAGTCTGATACAGAGCAAGGATTTGAACACATATTTCCCATTTATCAGGTGAGCATCTTAGCCACTCATCTATGAGTTTCTCAAGAGCTCCAGTAGGAGCTGATGCACTTTATTTTTACAACAGAGGAAATTAAGAGTACGTCCATCCCTTAAACATCCCAGAGGTCGGTACTTAGGGCACTCTTCTGAGAGATCAGAGATGTGTATTCAAATTTCTGCTCCAAATTGTGGGGGGGATTTGAAGATGATCTCCTGCATCCTGAGTGAATACTGTAACCATGAGATTTAAGGTTATAGGGGGTGGGGGAAGGCATCGGTATCCTTGTCTTACAAGAAAGGGCTCAGACCTCTAACTCCAGGAAAGCTTTTACTGCTGTGAATCCCAAGTGAAAATAGATATCTAACTGTCTTTGAGGGGTGTGGCTTAGTTTGCATCCCCCTCCTTAGCATTTCCTATTAGTTACCTGATGCGGTTACCTGATGCAGCTTCCTGCTCAGCTTGCTGGCTTTCATGGATTCCTTTCTTAGATCCCCAGCTTTCCCTATGCACTGTGCAGGGAGTCTGTGCAATATAATTCAGATTGTGCATTTCATTAGGCAGCAGAGCACCTAAATTTGGGCACTGCGACACTGAGTCTAAGGCTCCTGTGTGGATATAGCCCACTATGGTTCCCTGCACTATCATGGTGATTGAATAAATTGGGTTTCCGTAGGATTCAAATAGATTTCCTCAGATTCTTTCAAAATAATACAGTTTGTCTGTTCAGATCTTACCAGAACAAGTATGTACAGTATGTGAATTTGCAGGAATAATTGCAGTTGCATTTATAGCATTAGGCCTAATCTTAAAAAAAAAATAAAAATAAACCTAAACTCTCCAATATTGCAGAT
This sequence comes from Sternotherus odoratus, assembly GCA_032164245.1. Lineage (NCBI taxonomy): Eukaryota > Metazoa > Chordata > Testudines > Kinosternidae > Sternotherus > Sternotherus odoratus. The sequence continues at coordinate 40,420,442 of JAVMKO010000004.1, forward strand.
GCCATTTTTTCCCCACAATTAAGTGTAGATACAATTCCTTTGTTAATGCATTGGTACACCCATTTAGAGGGATATTTGCCCAACTGTCTGAAATCAGGTAAGAGCCTAAATGTATTAACCGTAAATAATTATGAAGACAATTGAGCACTCACAAAAATGAAGTTCAACATCCATATTATTGAATGTGTCTCCATATAATTGTTAAGTATGCAGGTATTTAGTGGCTATTGGAGATATTTATTTTCATTGTCTACATTAACAATTAGTCATGCTAAGTTTGGTTTATGACTTTGTTCCCTGAAATGCATTGTACACAGGGAACTCTAAGTGTGCAAACAATACTTATTCAGAACCTCTAACACAAGAGTTTACTTTGGAAACAAAAACATTAAGACATTCATCTTTGAATAAAATATACTCTGATGCAGTCAACATTTGTGGGCAACATTTTCTACTGATCTTGCCTTTGACAAGTGAACAGACGCTTTAGAATAAATCTAGTAAAAACCAAGTTGGATAAATTTTAAGGGAGGATTTGTCAGAAGTAACAGCCAAGTGGCATAACAATTATAACTGAAAGGCTGGAAAAACTCACTGCAAAGAGGTTATTTAATTATTTCTGTTTAAACAATCTTCCTTTTTTATGTCCTTCAACAAACAAAAACCCCTCATTCAGCTTTAGATGTGTTTAATTAAAGTAAGTAAGAAAGAATTTTTTTAAAAAAACTAACAGACAGCAAGATTTAGGTAGTAATAACCCATTTCATTTGAGGAGCTAAACACTTTATAAAAGTTAATCAATTAAACTTCACAACACCCTGGAGCAGGAGATACATTTGAATGTTATGTGATTTGTACAGCTAGGTATACCCAGGTACAACATAAAGACCTTGCCAAAGATGGAGAAATCATAGTTAGAATCAGGAGCAGAACTCAAGTCTCTAGCTCTGAAAATGTAACACACTTCAACATGTGAATTCTGTTCTTTGATAGTACAAAGATACCTGCAATGGACAGCAGAGAGAGACTCAAGGATCTGTAGGAAACAAGGCTCAAAGTGAAGTAGCTCAAACAATTTAACATGGCTGAACAACTTGATTGAATATCCTAATTACAGTGAGCCACATGGTTTAAGTTTTTCTGCTGCTTTCCAGTAGGTAGCACTCAAGGCTTGGTCTAACACAAAATAAAACAAACTGCAATTTATTTTCTGGAACCACACAATCCCAGTACAAGCATTTTACATTTAAGCATTAATGCTTTAGAAGTCTTTAAATCATAAACTTATAGCACATGCCTTAATTAAGAGCAGAGAGGCTCAAAGTTCTGTACAAAAGAGAGCTCAAACTAAGTTGTCTGCCCATGCCACAGTAACCCCAGCTAGCAAGAAGAGGGATTATCTAGAAATCACCACTGGAGAGCACAGCGTGTGTATGTGTTGCAGTTGTGGGGTTGTCTTAGAAGTTCAACCACTGTGCACTCCTTTTTGTGTATGCCTTAAATACACTGGCAATCTGCCTTCTCTGTATTAAAACAGAAGGTGTCAAGTAATCATAATCCCTGTCTTCAATGGGTTTTGGATTAGGGCCTATATACCAATATAAAGCAAGTTTAAGGTTGAGACTTTTCTGAGGAATTTAGAAGCGGTCGATTTATGCTTGATGTACTGACAGAATGCAAAAAATATCCTTCTCAAATTCTTCCATATTCATTTTATACCATAATATTTCAGACTAAAAAGAAGCCTTTACCTAATATTCTTTGATAAATCTTTACTTAATATGGGAGAGTATATCATTCCCTCTAACTCTTAATAATAAAGTATCATTTTCTCTAACATTTTACCTTTTGTGGGGGAAAAGGAATTAAACTCAAATCACTTTATCACTTTTCTAACTAATCTGGCAGAAAAACCTGAACATTTTCTCTCATCTTCCCATCAAAAGTGAGTGTTAAGTGCTGACACGGTGCTATACTCATGATAATGAGATTCATGCAATTTTTTTTTCCACTGTGTTATAGCTGTTCATTTTTATCTGATATTATATACCTCTCATCCCTATCAGTAGCATTGGCTATATCAGCATCTATAGAAGTAGCATCATCATCTGGATGACTAAATTATTTGTTTATTATATTGTTTGCCTTTTCCGGAGATAAGGAGGGAGAAAACCCTCTCTGAAGACCTCTGCCCTTCTTTTTAGATATATGTAGCTGCTAAAAGGTCATATTTGGTGGCTCTCTTAATAATGGGCTTGGAAAAGCATAGCAAAAAAAGAAAATACACCCAAGATATATGTATGCTGTAATAGCCAAACTAAGTATATTGAAGTGAGCTGAAAACAACCTAGGCAGTTCTGAGATGAGACTTTTGATTGTCTGATAATTAATTTGCTTTACTGTCACCTCGTGTTCTTCTCACCCCATACATCTCATCCACCTGTTACATCATCTCATAATATTGTAAACATTTTAATGTGCCTGGATTATTCCTAAGCCCCATTTTGCAGTATGAATAAAAATAACAAAGCAGAAGAAAATGAAATGGAAAGCAGGAAGCTACAGAAGCTATTGCAACTCAGGTTTCCTCCTCAGGCTTTTCTGTTTATTTAAAATTTCTCTCTCACACACACATTTTGAAGAAAGACTTGGAGGCTTTGTTACAGTATCAGTACTAGAAAAAAAATTTCAAAAAATAAAATAAAATGCCACCCTTATTCCCTTTTGAGTTTTCAGTGTGCCAGTGAAAATGGAACATTTGTGCATGACATTTTTCATGTGTATTTAAAAAGAAAATAAAGAATCCCCTGTGGAAATTTTGCAGCAGCATCCTTGTCATATTTGGAGTTTTGAGCCTTTGGATTAGGATTTGTCATGTGGTTTATATTGGTTCTGATACTGGTCAAAGACTATTCCAGGGTGAGCAGAAGCCATTTTACTCTCCAAGAAAGAAGCTGTAGTCAAGTAACATCTATGAACTAGTCAAAAAGAAGCATAATAACCCCTCTTATTTGCCAATATAACTGAATGAGTTCCTATGTTCTATAATAGTTACTAGGGAATTTGTTCTATTCAGGTTTTGAGACTATTATACTCCCATTGATTTTGATTATCTAGACTCTATGAGTTGAAGGCAGGCAGCACAGGGTCTGAGGAAGAGGAAGGCTGGCAATCCTCACTGCTATTTTGCTTTGTTCAATGCCTTTCACCCTCAAATTATAAATTGGGGATCAGGTCTATTTTTGTCTCTTTTATATTTATATGGCCAGATTATTGGCCTTACTGTGACAGGGAAAATATATAAAACCTTCTCTCTTGTCTACGTGGGAAGCATAAGGGACTCTCCCTCCCGCACTTGATGGATCCTGGAAGGGAGCACGGCCTGGTACAGATTAACAGGGATTTGACACCTCTTAGGTACAGGTATTCCTCATTAAAGGAATGGCCTCTTGGGACCTAGTTATAATTTTGAACAACCTAAATGCAGCCTAGTGGCTAAGGCAGCTCACAGAAGGATCCTTAGAATGTGGGCTGAAAGCTGACTTTCCCCTTGCCCTTGTGGCAAAATTAGCTTGGCTCAATAGTAAGACTCATGAATCAGGAGCCCTACACCTTCATCACTTACAGTCATACAATTAAAGTCCTCTTTCTGATAATCTAATCTGTTTTGAATGTGGTACTGTTACTAACCTATTATGCATGCCATCTGATTGGGGCCTGGCTCAGAGGGGAATAAAGTGTTTTTAAGCAGCTTCATAAGAACATAAGAAAGGCTAGGGACACCATTTCTTACCCATCCTGGCTAATAGCATATCCTTTTTGAGATGAGGAGACCATATTTGTACACAGTATTCAAGATGTGGGCATACTATGGATTTGTATAAGGGCAATAAGATATTCTCCATCCTATTCACTATCCCTTTTTTAATGATTCCTAACATCCTATTTGCTTTTTTGACTGCCGCTGCACACTCCATGGCTGTCTTTAGAGAACTATCCACAATGACTCCAAGATCTTTTTCCTGATTAGTTGTAGCTAAATTAGCCCTCATCATATTGTATATATAGTTGGGGTTATTTTTCCAATGTGCATTACTTTATATTTATCCACATTAAATTTCATTTGCCATTTTGGTGCCCAATCACTTAATTTTGTGAGATCTTTTTGAAGTTCTTCACAGTCTGCTTGGGTCTTAACTATTTTGAGAAGTTTAGTATCATCTACAAACTTTGACACCTCACTGTTTACCCTTTTCTCCAAATCATTTATGAATAGGTTGAATAGGACTGGTCCTAGGACTGACCCTTGGGGAACACCACTAGTAACCCTTCCTCATTCAGAAAATTTACCATTTATTCCTACTCTTTGTTCCCTGTCTTTTAACCAGTTCTCAATCCATGAAAGGATCTTCCCTCTTATTCCATGGCAACTTAATTTACATAAGAGCCTTTGGTGAGGGACCTTGTCAAAGGCTTTCTGGAAATCTAAGTACACTACGTCCACTGGATCCCTTTGTCCACATGTTTGTTCACCCCTTTAAAGAACTCTTATAGATTAGTAAGACATGATTTCCCTTTACAGAAACCATGTTGACTTTTGCCCAACAATTTATGTTCTTCTATGTGCCTGATAATTTTATTCTTTACTATTATTTCAACTAATTTGCCTGGTACAGACATTAGACTTACTGGTCTGTAATAGCCGAGATCACCTCTAGAGCCCTTTTTAAATATTGGCATTACATTAGCTATCTTCCAGTCATTAGGCACAGAAGCTGATTTAAAGGACAGGTTACAAACCCCAGTAAATAGTTCCGCAATTTCACATTTGAGTTCTTTTAGAACTCTTGGGTGAATGCCGTCTGGCCCCGGTGACTTGTTACAGCTAAGTTTATCAATTAGTTCCAAAACCTCCTCTCATGACACTTCAATCTGTGACAATTCCTCAGATTTGTCACCTACAAAAGATGGCTCTGGTTTGGAAATTTCCCTTTCTTGCTTATTCTTCCTCTGAGGAAGAACAGAGAAACTGACTGGATTTCAAACTGCCAAATTGAGGCTAAATTTAAGCCAAATCCCAGCAGGGGATAGTTAGGAACTAACTTTTTTTAAAAATAGTGTTTTTGACATTAAACTTAAGCCCAGTGTTCACTTACAGTTTTATATCCATAGACACCCCCCTGAGAAAGGCATTAAAAGATATTACAAACACAACAAGAAGGTCACAATGAGAAATCAAAGGTGGAAGTCATTATACCTGTAACCTGTGAAAAACAGTAAGAGAAATTTCCCCAAGAGAGGCATCATTACTAAGAAACCACGAAGCCAGATCTACAGTGTGGCTTCCTCATTTTGAGGTCCACCACCCTCCCAGTTCTTCCTGTAGTTGCAAGAAATCAGCTACAGAGAAGTGTCTGACAATTGTCAGATTTAACTGGGAGGAGCGAGCAAGCAACCAAATACAGTAAACCCTCGATTTAACGGACCTCGATTTAACGGACTTCGGATGCAACGGACAAAATTTCTGAGCAAGTCTGATGCATTCCTGATCCATTTCTGGTGGGCTGGCTGCCGGCTCCCGGCAGCCGGGACCCGGGAGTGGGCAGGCTGCGGGGCTGCCACCCTGACCCTGTGGCGGGCGGGCTGCTGCTCCGACAGCTCTTTTTTTATTATTAAATAACAGACTTTTTGATTTAACGGACACCCCCTTGCCCAAATTAGTCCGTTTAATGGAGGTTTTACTGTACAAACAAAAGCTCTTGGAGCTGGTGCTTATGGTGTAGAATGTCTACTCAGAGAACAATGTAGTAGTTGAGGGTTTATCTGAGGAAGATAGTTGATCACGATGTAGTAGAATGAAAGGAGCACAAAGAATGATATGCAGAAGTGCTATCTGAAAATCTATGGCTGATCCCTGGTTGCATCATGACCACATAGGAGTTCATTGTACTTCCTATGACTACCAATTATGTAACTGAAAGAAGAAGAGACAATACTGAGGAGTTCACAAAAAGATGGTGAGATCAACATGCTCTATTCATGCTATTGACAGACAGCAAGAACCATCAGCATCAGTAAGTTGCTTGGTTTCTAACTAGTGGTAAAACACTCAGAAAGTTATTTTTTCCCCTCAGTGATGCCATGGAAATACAAGTGGGAAATTATATGATACTTTATTTGATAGAAAAGATTTAGCCCAGATATCAGTGTACAATGGCTAGGGACTCAAGCCATATTGAGAGCTAGCGCTAGTCAGAACTCTCTCTGTAGAGGAAGCTTTTTTTTCTTCAAATCCCGTTATGTTTTGGCCTTCATAACATTCCCTGGCAAAGAGTTCTCCCTGTTGAATGTGTGTTGTGTGAAGAAGTACTTTATGTTTGTTTTAAACCTGCTGTCTACTAATTTCTTTGGGTGACCCCTGGTTCTTGTTGTAGAAGCAAATATAGGATGGCTTTGCTTCAAGCCTAAAATATAGTCAAGTTAGCATGAGGCCTGCTATAAAACAAAATAAAAAAGGCAAAATATTATAATCTGAGCCATCAGCAGTTATTGTTCACAGCACAGATCACAGATATCTGAACATGTAAACCCTGCCCCTGCTAACCGCAAAAAAATATCTCTTTTTAGCCTTGTAGAATGTTAGGCTGACCACAACTACCTTACTGAAAAACATGTTTTTCTTCTAACTAACTAATGTTAAGAATAAAATGATTTAATTGGTACTTAATTTCATTTATTCCTTATATGGCACAAGTAAGTAAAGTTTGGGACTTTTCCAGATCGGAAAGCACCATGCGGATGTGTGACGCTTGCATGATCAATATGTATGATGCTTGCATATTTAATAAGAATCTATAAAAATCATGGAGAATGTTGTAAAGGGGAGGGAGATAGCCAGTTCTGCACTTGTAAGTGTCAGACTGCTGCTCCTTCCCCAGCATCGATGTTTGGTCGCAATAAAGGCTTCAGGCTACTTTCTGAATCTAAAATATAAGAGTGGTCATTATTTCACAACATTGTGTTATATGAAGAAGTAAACAGCACGTCCTTATTCAGGTTCTCCACACCATTCATGATTTTATAGACCTTTATCACAACCGCCCTTAATCATCTCTTTTCTAAGATGAACATTCCTAGTCTTTTTAATTTCTCCTCATATAGAAATTGTTCCATACCCCTCATTATTTTTGTTGTCCTTTTCTGTAATTTTTTCACTTCTAGTATATCTTTTTTTGAGATGGGATAACCACAACTACACATCGTATTGAAGGTATGGGTAGTTCTATGGATTTATATACTGGCATTATATATTTTTTCTTATGATCTATTCCTTTTCCATCCATTCCTAATATTTTTTTGTGACTGTCACTGCACATTGAGCAGATGTTTTCAGAAAACTATCCACAATGACTCAAAGATATCTTCTTGGTGGTAATGGCCAACTTAGAAAACATAAGCCCAACTATGCATACAAAATGATGGGGTCTAATGTGCATTACTTCACATTTATCAGCAGTGTTGGCCAAGGTCTTTCCACTCCTTCAAAGGTTGGGGCCCCTTGAATAAAAGTTGCTGTATCAGAAAAAATGCAAAGAGTCAGTTCAAGCTCATCCTTTTACACCAAAAGCTTCCTTTGTTTCCTAGTTTCTACAAGCCCAGTCTGAATCAGCATATGCAAACCATCACAGGGGTGGAATTTCTCTGGAGTTAAGTCTCTATGACTTGCCTTAATCACCCCCACTATGTTTTTGGAATTGCATACAATCCCTAACCCACACTGATAACTAAATGTAATGCAGATTCTTTATCTTATCTGGGCCTCTCACATCCAGTTGAGTGCCCTCATGACTGGATTCAAAATTATGAAGTGGGCACAACCTCCTGAGGCCATGTTTAAAGTCTAACCTTTAAAAATTCTGAGAAACAAAACATTTGGAGTAAAACACATTTTGTTTGACTCAAGCTAGACTTTGAATATGCTTTTTGGGACCAAGGGGAGAAGAAACAGCCAGTGAACCAAAAAACCTGGTTATTTCCCCAGCTCTAGTGATGAGCAGCGTTGTACAAATGCGATGTTATATTTAGAAATAATATAATAAAATACATCTAAACCTCTGTTTATGGGTGGAACTTTTTGAAGAAATACTGCATCATGTATAGATACAGGATCACTGATTAAATAAAGAACTTTGCTGCTAGAATTTCAGGCAGTTGTAAGGTCTGTATCTGCTCAGCATTATTAAAACAAGAGGTTGGTGTAAAATGAAGCTGTTATCTATAACTGTGTAGAAATAAGCATTCAGAAGAAATGTGAAATAGTGTTTTTAATTTTTTTAAATTTTAATTACATAATACTTACAATTGAAATTATCTTTGAGCTTTTGAGATCAGTGAAAATGGTACTGGAGGTGGATTTCATAGAGAGGTTAGGGAAGAAACCAGTGAAGCTGTTATGAAGTTGTTTTTTTTTAATATAAAAACTACAGATCGAATTCTCTGATTGTGATAGCTACTGATCTTAAATAAACTAGCCCATAAATATATTCAGTTTTCACATGAGTCAAGTGGACAGTAAACATTTTTAAAGTAGCTGGCTTTTTATGATTAATTCAAAGTGTTCCTGATAAGACATGGATGATGAGAATATTTTTTGGTGAAATTTGTATTTAGTGGAACATTTTCCTTTCAATTTTCCTTTCCTTTCATTTTCCTCCCTTTGGGTCCAGGACCTTCAGTGACGTATCCCTAATTCTGTTTTTAAGGCTGGCTAGAGTTTCTACTTTGTATCATTTCTTTCCAATGAAGTTAATCAAATTGAAATAGCTCATGTTCCATTTGAGTGCATATATTTACACACGCCTAATTTATGCATTCAGATTCACAGTGTGCATACATAAATCAGTCAGTTGCATGAACACCTAGCCTGCCGGGTGGTATGTGTTCATGCAGATACCTTATCTCTGTGTGTGCATTGGCTGTTTGTTTATTAGCCATATGCAAATGTATACAACTGTGCATGTCTAACTTTGAAAATGTGGCCTTAAAGCTGTTATAAAATTATACAACTAACAATTTTTGACCTCAGAACAGGTTTTGTGGGTTACCTTATGAAAAAGGTAACGTGATTTTTTTTGAGTCGTTATAAAAATCACACAAAAAATTGGCCATTTACTTTATCTACCTAATCCTGCTTTGATGTTTAGTGCAACTGTTACATTGTTACGTAAGCATGCAGATTTAAACAAGGCTTTTTCCCCCCCTGCTGTATTTCCTCTCTCTGTTATTTTCACAAAGTCCTGTAGTGTCTTTTTTTAGTCTGTCTTTTGGGGATATTTTTTATTTTAAAGAAAAGATCCTTTATAACCACTGCTGTGAAAAATCCATTACATGGCACAGAAATTATCAGCATGGTGCTGAATTTTGACTGAGAGCTGAAGGTTGAAACTAGCACTGTTCTAAAAGATCAATAGGACACCCTTTGAATGGTAAACATATTAACTGGCTTTATACACCACCATAGGAAAAGAAAAGATCAAAATGTTAGATTCTAATTCAGAAGTGTATGTCTGTTTATTTCTGTCCTTCTGACCCACTTTTTAAAAAGGTAGCTTGGGAAATACATAGCATAGCAAACAAAAACTCAAGCAGTTCAGATCTGCATTGTTTACATAAACTGTAGTCTATAGCAATGTTTAACGGCAAAGGTAATTAATTATTAGAACATTGTAGCAAGGAATGTAGTAGATGTATCATCTGAGGTTTAAAAGAAAGAAAAGAAGATTTGTTATCTTTCTAAAACAAATGCACCAGTACAAAACAAGATATGGTCTTGATGTGATAATCAGTAGGTAAAATTCTATGGCCTGTGTTATAGAATAAGTCATTATAATTGATAAGGGACCCTCCCTTCCTGCCTTAATAAAAGAAACACTGACTGGAAAATCAGATTAACTGAGCTCTCTGAATAATTAATGAAGAGCATTACTATCATTTAAAGAATCAAACTTTGTTTCAATTGATAAAATAAAAAAAATGTTTACATTTAAGTTTTTAACCTGTCACTATTATTGAAAGCATTTTGAGTATTAATATTACCTCTTGTCTTAGTCTTAGGCCATTTGTAGCTAGTTCATACTGGCTGGAGTGTGTTCAGTACGCCCTGAATTTTTTTTAAAGGAAGTAGTCTCATTTTGTACAATATGCTCCTCAGTTCTTTCCTGCTGGTTTTAGTGTGAGTTAGTTATAACCCCCCCCCCCACACACACACACACACATGTTAGTAGGAGAAAAACTTTGATGTCTCAAATAACTAAAAGCTTCAGCATCTATGATTAAAAGTGTATATATTTTAACTGCCTTAAAGGAAAAGAAAACATAAAACAGATACAGCAAGAAAAGAATCAGGCTGCTGCAATCTTTCAGGTATTCTCGTACAAACATTTAAAATGTATTAGAAGAATGGATGGTTATGCTCTTTTTCAGTTCTTGACAGCCCATGTTAACTCACAGTTACTGTTTCTACAGAAAACATTGATGAGAAAGAATTTGCTGTTGGATATGTTAAAATTCCAATAACTTAAAAAAATCAGATATCTTTGCTCGGCCCAGTCTTAGAGCAATTGCACTTTGTGTAGATTGTGGTTTATTTGTTTAGGCCTTTTGTACTGTGCCCAGCAAACTTACTTATGGAACACGCTTGGCAGATAGATAGCATTTGTGAATAATCATTCTGTAACTTTTGATATATGTGATACTTCCAACGTGAAGGTTTTAAGAGTTTTTCAAAATATATTGCAGGGTAAATTCTACAAGTTCAGAAGGGCACCAAATATAAATTCATTTAATAAAATTAATATTAAAAGTGAACTTCTATACTACTTTCCATGTAAGGATTGGAAGCTACTTTATTAACATGAATTAATCCTCTCAGCAGTATTCTTGTGAGGTAGGTAAGACTTACCTTCTGCATTACTGATATGTAGAGGTACAGAGAAGCCAAGAGATTTGTATACCATTGTATACCATGATTTGTATACCATCACACAGCATGTATGCCGAAGAGATGGAAAACAGCCCAGAATTTCTGACTACTAGTCAGCTGGTCTAATTATTGGACATACCAAAAAAGTTTAAGTACATTTTGCCATTTAACATTTAATATAATATAATATAATATTTTAGAATAGTGAAAAATGTCATCAGAATGTATATTTATAAATATAATATGGTAAGGGGTTCTGTTTGAATACATAAACAAGCACAGAAATAATATTGAGAAGAACATCACAACGCAATAGCATTTTTGCTTGACATTGGCCTTTCTTCACTTTTTAGCTATGCTCTCTAACTCCCTTTTCTCATTTTGTCTTGAACACATTTAAAATAAGTTCTGAGGGAGTTAAAGTTTAAATATATTTTAATTATACCAAGAGAGGACTTAAGAACAGAGATATTACTGGAGTTACAAATTAGCACAATAAGAACAGTCGTATACACCATGAAACTGTTAAACATATGGATAATGTAAAATGCCTCAGATCTTGCTCCAATTTGGGATCACCTGTCAGTTGAAATCCTGGCATCAATTGAGGTCTTTATGCCAAAAGAATTTACATTTCTTCCCAATATAATTAGAGCTTTTTTTTTTCTAGTGTTTTATTTTGTTTTTCCACCTGATGTCCTGAAAGAGTTTCTTATGGGAGCTGCTGGAATTTTCAGCTGCCATCTCCTTTACCTCAGGGCCCACAATGGAATTCAAAGCTTTATAACTGCCACAATTCTGCACTACATTATAAAGGAATAACTTATACCGAAAGAAATTCAACAAGTTTCCTCCTGGAGGTATCCATGCAAGCTAAATTATTTTTTATTAGAGATTTGTATTGCAGTAATTTTCAAAGGGTGAAATTTTCAAAGCCCAAACCTATTACATGTTGTATGAATGCACAATGAGAAAGTTCCTAACCCCAAAAGCTTACAAAGTGCATCAGTGGCAGGCCAGAGCATGAAGGCAGTTAGTAAATTACCTTTCATGCAGTGTGTCCCTTGTACACTCCTTGTACAGGGGAGATCCCTTTCAAGGGGTTATTCACACAACCGAGTGCAGAGTCTGGACCTGGTGGTTGAATGCAAAAGGCCTAAAGTCCACTAAAAAGGTGCTCTGTGGCCTCTGTAGATAGCTGATAGGGTGAATATCTCAGATGGGGGCTTAGGAAAAATGCTCTGAACAAAGAGGGATTAACTTTGCTTAGTGAAAGTACTCACTTAACTTCAAAGTCTCAGAGGCCCTCTGAGAAAAACAGAAACATGGAAAGTCCCTCTTTGTAACAGAAAGGCTAGTCCCCATAGGGAGGAGTTCAGCATTGGATATGTTCACCATCCCTCACTATCAGCGTTCCAACATTAGTCTTGAGACTGCAAAGCTCAGCAGGGAAAGATGCATTCTTGATTCCTTGGTTAGGCCCATTGTTGGTTTCTTTTTATCTCTTTGAACCTACCCATAATCAATACAAATATTAACAAAAGGTAAAGAAATGCAGGCTCCACAACCTGTTTCAGTGGAATGGCCCAGCACAACCGAGAAATAAGACAGACTCTCAGTGAGGCCTATGATTGCATGTTCATTGTCAAGGAGTTCTTGCAAATGCAAGATTTTAGGACTACCGTTTCAACTGTCTGTTTTCAAGCCGAAAAGTTAAGCCAATAAATCCTATTAAAGGGTTTATATACACTGACACACAGTAATTAACATCTCCCTTAGAAGTCAAGTATTTTGATAACCAGAAAAGGTCCTATTAATATGAAAATGAATACAAAGAGGAGTGCTAGAGTAACAAAAGAGCAAGAACAGTAACTGGGTGTAAGGCATGTGTCCACAATATATGGAATAGAACTGGGACAAAGGGGAAAGATGAAGGGGAAAACAAAAATAGAATAATGTATAACTAGTCAAGTGGATTTAAACTTTTGTTAGTGTTAAATGTTTTTATTGCTTTTAATGTCTATTGGCAGCAGTAATGAATGTCGTCAGACACCGGGGACAGGGAAGGGTGAGTGGATAGGGCATGAGAGTCCCAGGGGGCCTGTCAGTGGGCAGGGGTGTGGCTAGACGTCCAGGTAGTCAGGGAGCAAGGGGATTGGATGGGGGTAGGTTCCTGGGGGATGATTAGGGGCAGGGGGTTCTCTGGAGGGGGTGGTCAGGGGACAAGGAGCAGGGGGGCTTAGATGGGGGTGGGGTCCAGGGGGGATGGTTAGGGGCAGGGGGTCTCTGGAGGGGGTAGTCAGGGGACAAGGAGCGGGGAGGGTGGTTGGATGGGTCAGGGGTGCTAAGGGGGGCAGTCAGTGGGTGGGAAGAGGGTGAGGGTCAGATAGGGTTTGGATAGAGGGTGGACCAGGTTGTTCGGGGGAGGCACAGCCTCCTTACCTGGCCCTCCATACAATTTTGAACCTTGGGCCAAAGAGTTTGCCCACCCCAGATTTCAAACAGTGAGTTAAGTTCACCTAAAAAGAAGTGCTTTACATTACTCTCTTAAAAAGTGTTGACCATGGTCTATGATTAGACAAGACAAATATTTGCCTGAAATTTTATGACCCATCTTACTAACTGTGAACAGCATTATCTGAAGAAACATCAATATGTTGCAGAAACTCCAGCATCCCAATTTCATATGGCCTCTCTGCAGAAGGTAACTTATTCTAACTATTGAATATGCTTCTTCAGCCATGTTTTCTATGACTAGATCAGCTGTAAGGGGAAAGGTTGTTTGTGGTTGCAATAAAACTTTGATTTATTCATTTGATATTTCTATTCATAGTTGGCCTTTTGGTCATTCTATTGCATTTAAAGAAAAAAAAAAGAAGAATTCAGTGTTTTTGGAATGTCAGAATGGGATGCATTGGAGGAACAAAAACAATTTATATGAAGAAAAATAAATGTTAACATATATTTTAATTAGATAACCAAGCATATGGAGGTGGATGTTTCTATCACAGATATTCTTGAAATGCACTTTAAGAAAAACAGGCAATTGCAGTTATACATGCTCATCTGAGGACAGGATTGAGTCTATTATATGTTGATATCTGCATGTAACAGCAAAACTATTCATGGGAAATATAGATGAGTTAAGTTATTTTGAGATCCTTACAGGACCTTACTTAATTTCTTAAAAATTTGCTAATTTAAAAGTGACATTATCTGATGAGGCAATTTTTGGTACAAACGTGTCTTAATTTTGTACATTTTAGTTGTATTTAAACAACAAAATATTTAAACGTAATTGTTAAATACAGATTGAATATTTATCAAAGGTGAAATTCACCCTACTATAGATTAATAAGAGCTGCTGATAGCATTTTATTGTTAGAAAAAAGGGAACTTCCACAATATTTCTAAGTTATTACATTTATGTGTAACATTCATTTAACAAAGTCTATCCCTTCCAAAAATAACCACCACAGTAAGTAATCTGGTTGTTAAAATTCTTTAGCCATGAAAAAGGTGTCATAACTACACAGACCCATGATTTTCCTCTCATTCATAGTAAGGGGCAGAAGTAACTCCATTTAACTCAACAGGGCTACACTGAGGAGAGGAGAATTCAGTCCAAAATATGGTGATGATAATGATGGACTATCACTCATTACTGAGTATGATCATCTTCCAATGGGAGTCATTGGTCCTCAGGTGGCTAAGGCCAATCCTTGAACCACAGGTTCTATTGAAATGAGGGCAGATGTTTTCATGTTCAGCTGAAGACTGTTGACCATGACTGGAAACCAGTGTCTCCTTTGTTCTGCACCTCTTGTCCTCTTCAGCTTGTTGGCAAGCAAGTTCAAAATGCAGGGGACCATCACATAGGACTTCACTAAATTTTAAGCAGTCCTGGGCAAGTGTCTCCCAAGAGTCAATGTCAATAATACATTTTTTTAGGTTGTCCATCAGTAAGTCCTTATAACGCTTCTGTGTTAGGGTACCCTTCTTTTGAAATAGGTTTTATGTTGGGCTTCGCCCTCACCTTGGTCTGAGCTTCTTTTTTTATATTACAATTTATGTCATTCTGCCAAGCACAAAATGCCATTTTCTTCTCATTTAATGACTTGCTCAATTTCAGCATCATTCTCATCAAATCAGTCCTGATGTTTTTTTGATTTGGTAGCCTATTGTTTCCTCACAGGAATTGATGATTACTACTTTAAACTGGCTCCAGTGTTCCTCAATTTATTCCGGAAACTCTGATGGGAGCTGTTCTTCTAAGACTACTTAGACGTGGTCACACTTAATAGGGTCCTTCAAATCTTGAATCTTCAACTTGCTCCTGACCTGCTTCTTTTGCAGCCTCCATTTGGAAAAAATCTTAATTTCATTGTGGATCGAATAAGGTGATGATCAGTCCAATAGTCATTAACGCTTGTCATAGCTCTTGTGAGAAGTACATCACTATGATCTTGGACATGAACTACAATGTAGTCAAGGAGATGCCAGTGCTTTGACTCTGGGTGTCTCCTAGATGTTTTGAACTTTTCCTTTTGTCAGAAGAGCATTTTTGTAATAATAAGTTCATGTTCAGCACACTTGGTCAGGAGCAGAATACTATTTGAATTGCTTTTGCCAACTCCTTCTTTCCCAATTGTTCCCTTCTATAGGTCTCAGTCTCATCCCACATGTTCATTGAAATCCCTCAGAGGGATGATCTTGGCTTCTGTAGGAGTCTCTGATAAAATGGTTTCCAACTGAGAATAAAAATCTTTCTTTACATTCTCATCAGCATCTAGTGTTGGTGCATAGGCACTTAGAAATATATACTGTCAGTAAAGTTAAAATTTTATATTATAGTAACTCTTGTTGAATAAAGCACAACAGTAGACATATATTATATGGAGTCTTAACCATATAGGACTAAATTACAGCAGTCAATTGCTAGCATTTCATGGGTTGCAGTGTTGCTTTCCCACAACTCCGTCCCAAATATACCACTCCTACAATTGACACATACACCCTTTGTACTAGGTTTTGTAGAAGATCATTTATAACAGAGCCCCTAGCCCAGAGGCTCCACTCCGACCAAGACCCAGCATTTTATCATTTCTGCTTCTCAGCCTGTGCCTTGTAGCATTGAGTTACCCCTCCAGCCTGGTCATGCTATCATCCATACATCCCTTGGGATATCAATATCCTGCACTAACACTATTCCTCATGATACTAGTCATCCATGCAGCATCTTCTGCCCATCCTGCCCCCCTCTTCAATGCTAATTTTCTATCAAAGTGGAGTGGTTCCCAGGCTTTTCCCCATAACTAGAACTAAAAACTTAAACAGAACCAAACACACACTCTGGATTCTTTCCAGCTTTCTGTTCTACTATTAGAACACTGATTCTCACGGCTTCCTCCCTAGATTTCTGGACCCTTTTGATATAGCCTACCCAAAGGAGTTCTGCCCATTCCTGTGTCTTTTCTGCCTTTTTGCCAGAAGATCTCAAGAGCTACTCTCCCCCTGGGCCTCCTACCTGCTTGGTTTCTCTTAGTTCTCCCCTTTATAAAGGAGACCCAGTTCATCCCCTGCTGGATCCACTAACAAATTGTGTCTATCACACCCTCCAGGTGCTATCAAGTGGGCTAATTGAGCCCTCAAGCTTCCATTAAACGTTTCCTACCACTTTGGGGTATATGCATCTTATCACACAGCAGGTGGAATTCTCCCCTTGTTGGATCTAGGGCTTAGAGTTCCTTTTTGCCTTTCCAGCCCTTATGCCTTGCATAAATGGGATAGAGAAAGGGGGAGAATTAATATTATTTTTCTTGATTTTTTTCTGTTTTAAAGCATTAATATCATAGTAAATTTACAGTTAAGTAACATGCAGGTATACATATTGAAATATAGTTAAGTTACAAATACATGGAAACTTTTTTGGTACAGTGTTATATATAATTTGGGACATGGATAGTGTCTCCTATATAATTGTGCAAAAATAGAAAACTTTGTATAAACATAATTAAATTCAAAGTGAGTTCATATTCTATTGTTGAGGTGCTAGTTGTGATTCTATAGTTAAAGCTGAGTTCAATTTTGCACTTAAAGCAGGGATTCAGCCTCTTTCTAATATATAACACATACTGCATATACTCTTCAAAATTAAAATATTCTATAGTCAAAGAACAATTGTAAGAGAATTTAAGAATAACTCAATTACTCTGAGATAAAATGAAATTAAAAAATGTGTCCTTTGAGAATTTTGACAGCTGTTTAAGTCTTTTCTTTGACCCGAATTAGCCTAATAATAGAATAAGTAGATACTTCAATTTTCCAAATACAGAAGTTAAAATTGTTACAGGCTATATTTGAAAAAAATGTCATGAAGTAATATTTAATGACTGCTTCATCCAATTGTTATGATTATATAGGCTAAAGAAAGTGGCAGGTGAGTGATTCAGGCATCTCTTAAATGGGACCACTGTGACTTCAAAAATAACCCAACCAATCACTACCCTTCTTTTATAGCTAATTTTCAAGAAAAAAATTAATTGGTTCTAAGGAGCCAGCAATATGAGGAAAATGTGCTAAAAGCTTGTATTGGTGGCTGTCACTGCCCTTTGGAGATTCTGTCGCTTCATACTAACTTGGGCATCGGTGCTTATAAGAGGTAACAAAGAGTCCTGTGGCACCTTAAAGACTAACTAAAGTATTGAAGCATAAACTTTCGTGGGCTTATGTTTCAATACTTTAGTTAGTCTTTAAGGTGCCACAGGACTCTTTGTTACCTCTGCTATTCCAGACTAACACGGCTACCTCTCTGATTCAGTCAGGGCCGGCGATAGGGGGGTACTATGGGTAGAGTTGTACCGGGCCCTGGACTTTAGGGGGGCCCCGGTACACAGCAGTACCCATAGTCATCCCCCCTCGTCGCTGGGCCTGGAGAGCGGGTAAGGGGCGGGGAGGCGGCGCAGCTCTCCTCCGGACGAGCGCACGTGTCCCCAGCAGGAGCAGTGAGCCCGGCCAGCGGCAGTGGCGCAGTCCGGGGGAGAAAGTGCGCGCGGGGGGGAGCAGCAAGGGTGGCTCGCGCCGCTCTCGGGCTCGCGCCACTCCCACAGGACCCCGCCAGCCGCTGTCAGCTGGGGGGGGCGGCTGGGAAGGGGGGGGCCGGCTGGGCTGGGGGGGGCAGCTGCTGTCAGCTGGGGAGGGGGGAAGTGCCAGCTGGGCTGGGGGGCCCCCAAACGATCAGAGTAGGGAGCCCCCAATTTTTTGTCGCCGGCCCTGGATTCAGTGCTTATAAGGTACCACAGCACTGCTCCATCTATTCCCCTGCCATTTGAAGGATCCTGTGCCCATTTAAGTCAATGGTAAAATTGCAGTCTTCAGATGGACAGGAGCAGGCACTGAAGCACCATTAACAGAGGTAACTATGCAGAAACATAAGGGAAGCTTTTTTTTTTACATCCCTGAGTGACATTTCAGACACTGAGCTGCTTCTTCTTTTTCACATAGTGTCATCTCTCAAATATAGTCAAATGAAAATTAAGAAATTCACCAGTAAATACTTCAGATGCTTTGCATCATCTGTCAATGCAATGCAGCTGTAAACCTAGATTAAGTGGCCAGTAAAATCTGACTGTGGTGGGCTGCTCTAGTGTCCTGATGAATCTACTCTGAAAAGTTAAAATAAATACAAATATATAAATAAAAAGTAAGGTTATTATTTCCTACTTTAAAACTATTAAAAATATCGTAAGGTAACATTTTCTCTTTCAGCGTCATTTCATGTACAAGTTACGACAAATGGCACTTATGTTTATAAATTGTAGTTGTGTTTTGACTTGACGGCACTCTATCTGACATTGTTCCTATGGGAAATTCGAGTTACGAGGTTTTTGACTTAGGAACCAATTATGTCATAAATCTGAGGACTGCCTGTATTCCAAAACCACATATTACAAACCAAGGAAATTCAGAGTTAAGGTTAGACTTAAAAGATTCAAACATATCAAGGTCCAGAAAATGCACAGTTAAGGAACCATATACCCTTAACTCTGCCCTATATTGTTACCATGGGAGAGCAGGAAAAAAGGAAATTTGAAGTGTCATCTTATTCAGTTTATTCTAATCTGGGATGAACCATGCAATTTCCATAGCCCTTTGCACCAATAGAGGTGATGTGTATGTATGTGTTCCTGGATCACTGGAGGTGGGTGGGTCCCTGCAGAATCTTCACTTACTAGGGAATGATTACTGCAAAGTGACAAGTCCGGTTATGCCAAAATCCAGCCTTTGAAGCCTGACCACCCGGGGGAATAGGGGCAATTGTGTTTTGACCTCTTTCAAGAGGCTGGGAGGAAAAGGATTTGGGGATGTAAAAACTGAGGGCTTGTCTATATTGCCACTGAAGTTGATGTAAGTTATGTCACTCAGGGATGTAAGCAAAAAGCCAGCCACCTGAGTGACAAAAATTACATAGACATAAATCAGTGTCCACACCACGCTGTCAGTGGGAGATGCTCTCCTGCAGACATAGCTTCTCACTTGAAGTGGAGTAATTATGCTGAGAGGAGAGTGCTTTGCTATCAGTATACCCATCTTCACCAGATGTGATACAGCATTACATCTGTATGTTAGTGTAGACATGAGTTTAGAGAGACTCTGAGTCTGCCTTTTCATTTAGAAATAGGACAGCGACTTCTGTTCAAGGGGGTCCCCAATGAAGCTGGAGGGTTGGAAGGACTTTAGCCTGTTAGGGACCCAAGTAGGAGATGGGATATTTCTGGTATGTTCAATGTGCATATAAATCCATGTTTGTTTAATTTGTATGCTTTTGTCTTGAATAATACATTTGTTCTGCTTTGGAGTTATGTAGTCACTGTCATTGTCTTTGGAGAGAAAGCACGGTGCAGGTGATACTCTATTTGGATTAGCTTGTTAAGAGATATCACAGTGCAAGACGGAACTGAAACCTAAAACCTAGGTGTGGGGAGAGAAGGGACACGAAAGCTAGAGTCTGGACACCCGAACGGGCCTTCTTAGAGCAGAACAGAGAAGAGGTCAAAGCTGCAATTACCCTCAAATTCTGACAGAGGCAATGTTCTGTATGGACGGTAATTACAGGATGCACATGGTGCAGAACATCCACAGAGTAGCTTCAAGTTCAGAACCTTGACTTTTACCTCCTGACTGAGTCCGGTCCCTCATACAACTAAGCGTGAGGATCTGGAGCATCCCTAATGTGTTCCCCCAATGGCTTTTGAAAAGACTGACTATACACTCATCTCTGGTTCCATAGATTAACCCTATCCCTTAGAACATTGGAACATCAGGTCACTTGCCCATATCAAAACAAATATTTACAAAATTCTCAGGCAGGACCAACTCCAAATTGCAAATGGGTAAGAAAATAGTTACTTGCACCAAGCCAGATTTGAAAATATAGAATTGTAATGGTTAAAGACTCTTTGAAAGTTTCAGACACAGCTCTCAGCACTAGAGACGTTATGATGCCCATGTTACCCCATGACACTATATTCAGTCCAGCAAGGCCGTATCACTTTTGAGTAAGTATTGTTTTTGGGAAGTATGCTTTAATGCTTTCCCTACCTGCAGAAAATGAAAGTGTAACATATTGGGTTCACCCTGAGGATCACAATTATAAC
The DNA here is from genome assembly GCA_032164245.1 of Sternotherus odoratus. Classification (NCBI taxonomy): domain Eukaryota; kingdom Metazoa; phylum Chordata; order Testudines; family Kinosternidae; genus Sternotherus; species Sternotherus odoratus. Next base: position 40,441,079 of record JAVMKO010000004.1, read on the forward strand.
CAAAGACAAAATGATCTAGGTTTATATAACTTCCAAATTAATACTGATTTTTAAATGAGCTCACAGAGCTATTTATGTTATTTCAAATGAGCTTCTTAAAAAATTACTTCAAGGCATATTTAAATGTTTTGAATTACTTTGCATAAGCAGTAATGTTACTGTTTTGCTGTATATGCCTTAACAAAAAGTGTTAATAAAAATAAGTTAGGAAAAAGTAAACTTAACATTTTTAAATCACAGCCATATATTTCATCGTACCTGAGAAAAATTAAGAAAATATCATAATCAAATACATAGTATGACATATATTTAATCTTTAGGGCTCCTCCCCATATTAGCTAATAAGATATCATTCAGAATACTCATCGTGAATAATGTTTTGGCTTTCTGTATTTCTGAAAAAAAAAACTTTAGTTAAACTCATCAGCAATGACAACAAAACATAGAAAAATGTTAGCAATATCGTAATGCTCAACACATACTGAGGGCCAACTAGGAATCTGCATGGAAGAAAGTTAAAAACCAAGGCCAGCATCATTTGCAGTGGGGACATAGGATGACAGCTTCAAGATATGTGGATCAAAAAGGCCAATAGCACCAGTAGGAAAAAATGTTACTGAACAACCAGTGTCTCAAATTAAATGATTAAATTGTGTGTATTTAATGAAGGATATAGCAGGGAAAAATTAGACTCTCTTACTTTACAGAACAAATATATAAAGAACAGTGGAGTTCCTTGGCTTTTATGTCCAAATGAAATTCAAAAGGTACCTTAAAGGCATTAGAAGAACATACTTGATTTTCTGGCTCATGCCCCTGAGAATTTAATACCCAGAAGAACCTAATAATTATTATCCGTAGGAAACCAATCAGCTAATGTCTTAACTCATTTCCTGGGGTCAGCTCTGCACGTCACTTACTGATTTATATGAATTCTTTAATCTTAACATAATTACCTAATCATAAATATTACATAACATAAGTAATTATAATAACTTCTTGTACTAACTACCAATAAATATAATAATTAGTACAGCATATTTCAGCTCTACATCTCATATTCAACACTTCAATTATTCAATACTGTGCTCAGTTGCTTTATACTTTTATATGTAGAGTTATATGCCTTTTGTCTTTGAATAAGAATGTTAAATTCATTGGTGGACATTGTCAGTGTCAGGGTAACTGCACCTCTGAATTCTTCATGGTCTGCTCAAGGAATGATTTCTCAGGTTTTTAACCATCATCTGTCTCTAGTCAGGGACCCATGTCCCTCTTCCTGGGAGTAGAATTTTAAGCTGTACCACCAATACAATTCACTGATACAATCCGTGTCCCACAAAGATACGTATAACGTGTACATGCAGCATTCATAAAGCTAATAAATAGTCCCCAAAAGTTACATGTGATTGTAATATCCATCACAGGCATGTCAAACAGACTAAATCACTATTCCTTAACTAGAATCCAATATCCTGTCATAATGGAAACCTCCACTACACACACATACTTTCATGGCAAAGCATAGGTTTATAAATGGCCAAGAAAGTAAATTACAAAAGAATCAGTAGACTCTGGCAAAATTACCTGCTGATTCATCCACCTGGTGCTGTTCTGGTGTACAAAGGGCCTGAAAAGTTGCCAGATCTCCCCAACTGGGTATTCATCGGGTGTGGAGAGTTCTCAGGAGGCATGGAGCTAATCTAGCCAACTCCTACCACAACCAGTGATGGAGGTATGAGGGGCAATGGCTGGAGCCCTAATGCACTCTGGATATTGTCTCCTTACATTAAGGCCTCTCGGGGCATTACACAGGTGATAATTTTTGGAGCATCTCCTATGGAGTCCTGTATACCAAGGGAATATCCCCATAGGCCAATTTTCAGGTTGCTTTTCACTTTCTGGGGATTGAAGGTCTGTCCTATTTATTTTGGAATTCTAATTTCAATTACTCACATATTTCTATTACTTTTCTAATTGCTTGGAAGACAACTACAAAATTTATCATGAATATACGGTGTGGACATCAGTAGCATACATTTAAGAGAAAAATACTACTACTATGTATTAAAATCAGAAATATTCAAATTATTTTAGTGTATGGTTAGGATTTGTTTAAAGAGTGATCATTTGCAGTCAAAGGGAGATTTCAAGCTATTGTTTATGTAAAATTACTTTTAAAATATAATCCTGAGATGTAATCTGATTATTTTTCAATCCAAAAAGCAATGTGGATAACTTCCCAATATTTTTCTTACCAATTAAAAAAAAAGTAATTCTATCATTCCGGTCTTTAATGACTATTTTATGGTACTCTGCCACAATCTTATTTTTAAAAAAGATACTTCAAGGCATTTAAAATCTATTATCCTAATTATCCACTTTGCTATATTATAGTAGCTTTATGCAACTATAAACCCATTGATTTTAAATGAGATGCACCAGTTTATCATTGGTGTAATATTCTGGCAAATCAGCTCCTATATATTAGCAAATGATTATCTCAAGAGACACTAGCATTACATGGAGAAGAACTGAGCCTCCTCAAATAAACAGCATGGTAAATATTGATCCCTGTGTATCAATGTATTAAAAAAAAACACTTTAGATTTTCTGTTTAAAACTCTCATCTCAACTTCTTGGGGAAGTTTTATGGTCTGTGTTATACAGGAGGTCAGAAGAGATGATCAGAATGGTCCCTTATGGCCTTAGAATCTATGAATCTATAACAGAAAAATGAATCCTTTAAAAATATGTGTGAGTGCGTATTTACCGTCTCCTGGTTAAAAATCAGAAAAGTCTGTAAAATATAGGATACAAAAGTTTCTTTAGGGAATTAAAAGATACAGAAATGACATTTGTTCAAGAAGGCACGCAATGAATGTGGTGTAAATTATAATTATTATTAGGCCATCATCAGCAATGGAATCTACTTTAATAACAAATATACCATGGTTTCTGATTGCTGAAAAAATATATGCCCATTTTAACAAAAAATAGTTAAATGCAATATTAACTATTTATGTAATTGTCTTCTAAACAGCAAAATGTGCATAGTGTTACTTCCAGCCACAAAAATGTAGACATTTTGGTGTGTTTTTGGACGTAGGCTATATTTTCTTAGACTCCCTTATATAATTTTCTAACTGTAAAATGGAGTCTCACTCTAGAATGTTACTGTGGCTCATTTGGGCTCATGTCTTACACTAACTTTTGCACTTATATCATTTTATGGAAATATAGTATGGTACTAGGGTAACAGGGGAAAAGAGTTACTGTTACGGTGTTAGAAGTGCCATCCTTCAGATGAAAGGGAGGGTAGGGTATCTGTTAGTGTCTCTAACAAAGCCACTAACACTGGAAACTTTGTAAGCAGTTGCAACAGAGAAGACAAGGATTAAACAAATTTGGAATTTTAACAACCCAAAGTGATTCTTTCAATATCAATATTATAGCTGTAGCATGGATCTAGTTTGAAATTATTTTTACACAATTTTCATGGACTACATTACATGGCAATTTCCACAACAACTTCTTTCCTGTTTGCAAGCGGTTATACTACAGCATATGGTAATTTTACACTGCCAGTATTTCTCCTCTGAAAATAATTAAGAATCTCAGATTTCAAATGTGTCTTCCCAGAAACTTTTTGCCAGCATTAAATTAACTTTAAAAATAAATTAATAAATAACAAGCTGCAGTCCATATTTTCCTTCTCTATTTTATTGTATTTAATATTGCATTTTCATATACTTCATTCAGAAAATTATCACTGAGAAAACAAGGATATAAGGAATTTACTGAGGTGTGATAAACTAGTTTTTCATATCTGTGAAATTCAAGGATGTATATCAAAGGGAAAGCCTTCATTCTACAAACATTTCTGAATCTCAACTGATAAAGTGCAAGAACCAATTTATCTATTATGTTTCTTAGCATTACTTATGTTTCAATAGCATTCAAAGTGCACTATATGCTCCACAAGCACATATAAAATTATGTTATCTGCTCGATAGACTAAAAAACAGAACAGGTGTGGAAAATTACTATAATATTTTAAATTGTTGCAAAAACATTTTTCATTTTTGTCAAAATTTCCATGCTAGCTTTTCTAATCCACACACACACAAATCAGAAGGTGTTCCCTAAAATATATTTAAAAAGCAGGAAGGTAAGGGGCAAAAAACAAATAAAAACAACAACAAACCACAATATGGTTAAATGGCAAAGTGGTTATTTGAGCCAAATTTGTATCCTCTAGCAAACAGAAATACAACTACATTGAACCCTATTGAAAGCAAAATTCTCAATGTGAAAATAAGATTTTTTTTAAAAAGTATGAGGAGCAAGAAGTCTGTGAATGACTCATTAGGTCTCAGAGGAAACAATAGGCGCACAGATATTGCACCACAACTTACAGTGAGCTAGATGCACCACATGGGAGGGATCCCTTACTTTTATGGAGTCACACAGGCTCCATACCATATTGTATTGCGATCTTTTGCATGCTTCCAAAACACACACTGTTTCATCAATGGGATGAAACCTCATAATTGGGGGAAAACAGGTACTGAAAGAGCAGAGACTCTCTCACAATGCTGATATTGGGTAGGTGTGTTCTTTCGCCAAATGTACCCCCCAGATAATTTAAAAACAGTTTAGTGATTTTGCATTGAGTGGGATTCAATGTGATCTCTTGTTGGCATAAATGAACCCGTTCTTTCTGGTAGAAATTCCTAGTTCTTCTTACCAAAAACAAAGATTGAATTATGACTCTCTAAATGTAACTGAATATAATAGTCAGGGGCTACCCTACTATTAACATCATCGAGAACTAACTGTATATGGCTTTAATAACCTGCTGGGCTGAATTTATTTCCTCAAGACTGACAAAATGAAATTCCTCACAATACACCAAACCCCCAAATCTAGGCAATTCCTATTGTTAAATTCTCACTTGCTCCAAATACACATCTGTTTGGGGGTTTGCATCTGCATTTTCAGCATTACTTCAGGGGGCCTTTGTGGGACCATCAGCTGTGTCTTCTACATCGGATGCTATCTGAGAGTCAGACTCCACAGAGCCACCCTGGGAATCATCAGGAGTAGACAGGGACCCATCTAGAGAGCCTTCTAGGGAATTTTCTAAATCAGACTCTGAGAGTCACCACCACCCTGTAGGTCAGATTCCGCCTCCCCTTTCTCAGACACACCAGTTTGAGAGAATCCAAGAAGAGTCATCTTTTTGTTTTTCTCTCCTCGTCACCTCTTGAGCCTTTTTAAAAAAAATACAGTGAACCTGGCCCCTTTCCATGACTAGTCACGCCGGCTCATACCCACCCTCAGCAAAAAATGAAGCTGCATTTTTCAAATAGTCACCTGTAAGAGCTTTGCATTTTGGATGTAGTTTCCAGTCCTCTTTCTTTTAGAACCCCTGAGGATACAGTCCCCATCAACTTTCTGAACAAAGCATCACATTTTTCTAAAATCTTTTGAGAATACTGAAGAGCACTGCCCTTATTGTGTTGGGAGAATGGTTACTAATAATTTTCAGAGACTTCATAAGGAGATACTCCAGCATTGCAGAAGTTTTCAGTCTTTGGTTTTTTAGTCATGTGCTCCGGGTTTGTGAATGTGTGTCTTGACTCAGTTTTCTCAGGGTTTGGTGTGGTGCAGACCGTTGAGGAACTGCAGTTGTGTTTGCGTGTTTTTGTTTTTTTTTACCTGAGTCTTTTGTTTTGTCCTTGGGTTTGACGCATATAAGCTTTGGACTGCCCTGATGCTCTGCCTGTGCTCTTATGCTGTTTTGCTTTGGCATTGTTGTTGTTAAAGGTGTCAGAGCAGATTTCTGGTTCTTTGGCAGTTCTGGTGGAGTGTCCCTGTAGCTTGAGTACAGCATTGTCAGGAGAGCTGCCCATGCCTGATTAAGAAAAACACAGAAGTTCCCATTTTGAATGAAATAAACATATTGAAAAACTTAATTTTACCATCTTTCTCACCCATACCTATGTATTTTCCTAAAATACAAAACCTCATTAAATAACCAAACCAATAAGAGAAATATATTTATTGGGCTGCAGCCATCTGTCAGCTTTTGATGTTGGTGAATTTTCCTTTTCATCTGTCTCTTTCCTTTTTCTTTTGAGCTTGTTTACCCTCTGGTCTAAGGATCTCTCATGTTTTGACGATCCTGTGGAACAGACATTATTATTATAAAACACATGAAACTGTCTTGTAAACTTAAAAAATAAAATACTCATTAGGGTGTTTTTCTATTTAAAAAGTCATAGCTTTAAAACAAAATTATCCCTTTCAGGCTGCACAACAAATACAGGTTATGATTTATTTCTACCATTAGAGTTTCTCAGACATAGACATTTTTAATACAAGCACATATTTCCACCATGCACCCAAAATGAAGTGTATAATAAAATACTTTTTTAAATCCCCCACCATAACTATGTCTTGAACAGCCCCCTAAATCACCAATAACAATGTAAATAGTAACTAATTTTATAACAACCTATTTAAAAAAAACACATCATATTTTTCAGAGTAAAAACCAACCTGTTTGGGGGGAAAAATACTGTTATCTCATAGGCCCCTTTGAATCTCCAACAATTTAAATATTAAAACTAATCTTAAAAAGACAAACCATCCATTTTTTTAAAAAAATCACATTTTGCAGAGTAAAACAAATCCTGCTAGTCTGAAACAAACCAAACCAACAATTTGCAACCACGTACTTAAAAAGAAACACACCTATGTCTTGCACAGACCCCTAACTCTCACAAAACAAAAACCCAGCAATTTTAAAAAACACCAAATCAACAGTTTGCAACAAAATATTTTTTAAAGCCCACACTTATCTCTTATTATAGGCCCCCTGAATCACCAACAATTTAAACACTAATTTTAAAACAACCCAATTTAAAAACACATCATATTTTGCAGAGTAAAAAAATCATGTTAGTTTGAAACACACCAAACTTACAGTTTGTAACCACTTTTTAAAAAAAATCATACTTATGCCTTGCACAGACCCCTAACTCACAATTTAAACATAAAAACTAATTAAAACTTTTTAAATCCCACACAGACTTTTAAAAACCAATTGCAGAATAATATTATATCTATATATCTATACGTATGTATGTATGTATGTATGTATGTATAAAAAGGCAGCCATTGAGAGACCATCACACTAGTCAGGCTGCCTCATGAGTGCTTGGATTTCAGGATCGGGTTCCAGTGTGTCCATCAACAGCTGGGCCGGAGAGGTCCCCATGGGAGTTCCCTCCTCCTCCTCCTAACTGTTGCTGATGTAGTGCTTCCTCCATGGGTGGTCGAAGGCTCAACAAAATCTGAAGTTTTCACAGCGGTTATGAAGGAGTTCATGTTTCCTCTCAGCATTTCCACGATTTCTAAAACATGCATTCATGGAATGAAATTGCCTCTTCTGTGCCATGCTGCAACTTCTGGGGGTGGTGCCATGCTCTGATTGGTAGAGGGTGGTAGTGAGAGCTCGGTAGGGGGGTTACACTGCCCTCTTGTGGGCAGGTCACCCCAAACTGGAACTCCCCCCGATTGGTCAAATCTCCTCTCAGAGTAGTCCTATGGGGTGCAAAAGACACCCTGATTGGTAGAGGGTGGTGGGAGGAGCTTTTAGAGGGGTCACATGACACCCCTTGCCTCCTGTCATGTATCTGGTCTTAGAGTGACAGGAGCCTGAGGGGTCAGGGCCTATGTTTGGTTGATGGTAGGCCCCTTATACCTCTTAGGCTCAAAAATTCCTTTCAAATAATGATTACACAGAACATCCTGCTATTTGTAAATATGATTTCTTTAAAAAAAGGCCTTTTCCCACGTGAGTGAACATAGAGTCATTTTAGGATCTGAAGAAAAAACAGGCATACTGTGACTGTAAATATGCAAACATAAATAAGCAGTGAAGTGGATGGAAAAGTTAGCCTTCTCTGAAGAGAAGAGCATGTAACTAGTGTGCTCCTCCAGTGATCATCGTGAACCAACAGCGAGAAGTGAAGGACTGACTCATTCAGATTAGAAATAAGGGACACATTTTAACAGGAAAGGTGATGAACCATTGGCACAAGCTGCCCAGGGAAGCAGTAGATGCTCCAACTCTTAATGTTTTCAAATTAAGACTGGATGTCATTCTGAAAGATATGCATTATTCAGACAAGTTCTTGGACTCAATACCAGACTAACTGGATGAAATTTTATGGCCTGTGTTATGAAGGAGGTCAGATTCGGCTATCCAATTATCCTTTCTGGCCTTAGATCCTATGAAAAAGAAAAAAACAAGTTTTTGAAGCCTATACTATATATGGCTACACACCATTTTATTACCCTCTAAACAGAAGTGTGCTGCTCAGCACTGTTCAATCATGTTATGGGAGAAAAAAGGAAAAAAATGGAAACAAAGTTCCCATTCTTTGTTTCTCCCCCACCCAGCAAATTGTGACTTTTCTGCTTTACTGACTCCTGCTTTGCCCAACCCCCCAAAACATGCTTTGTCCAAAAAACACAAAATAAAATCAGAACCAGAACAAAGCAACACAAGGTTAGCCAGGCTAGAGAACAATACAATTAAAAAGCAACAGAGCATATTTCCTAGATTTTTCTATCTAGTCAAAGAGCTCTGGCATCTGCCAACCCTGAGCATGCTCGCTCATTTTTGTCCCAGTCTCTCCTTTTATGTGACTCCAAACACCTGGTTCCCAATTGCTACTTGAAGATAATTAGCCTTTAATTATCACTAGTTATATTTTCACCTGCAAATCATTGGAACCTCTTGCATGCCCAATTAGCATATTCTGACTCGTCTCCCACCTGCGGGCAATAAGGAAATACTTAAATGACGGATTAACCCTTAATCCACTGGCATTTCAGATAGTCTTTCAGGATGCAAGCTATGATAGTACTTAGGTGTTAAGTCCCATTTTTAAGCACCAAATAGATCCACTAAAATTCATATTTGACTGCTACCTAACACTGTTGGTGCCCAAACTCACTTGTCCACATATCTTTTTGTCTCTGGACATGTGACCTCCCTCACTTTAGGTTCCCACATGCCTATTTTCCATTTTAGCCCCAAATTAGAGGTTGTAGATCCCTATTCAAATCCCTTCTCCCCTCCACCCAAGACCTGTGGAGACTTGAAGCAGGGGTCTCCCACATCCCAGGTGAGTACCCCAATCATTGGGAAAATGTTACGAGGTAGTCCTCCACCACCTCCATTCCCCAGGTGTTTGGTGTGAACTTGCCTGAGGGTCCCCAATTAAGTAGTTACCTCTGAGCACTCCTACTGGATCAGACCACCCTCTCCCATGACTTGGGTGGAGGAGCATCTATTTTCCCCTGAGTTCATGGATCACTATCAGAGGCACGTACTTCCTTCAGGTAACAAGGGCTTAAGACACTTCCTTCTTGTTTTGATCACCCTTTGGCTAGTTTAGGCAGGGAGCTGTCTAGCCTGCTGGATTTTGTGAACCGCATTTTAAGAGGCCTATCTCTCCCTCTTCACTGTATAGGGAGTCTAGACCCCTGCCACTAGTCTTGTGGACTGCAGTGTAGTTCCTGAGATTTTCCAGTCCCTAAAATGTAGGTTCCACAATGCTCAGTTGTAATGCCTAAGTTCCTTAATGCATCCAAGCCAACCAGAACATGAATGAATTGCATTTCATGAATAAGCTTGCAGAACGCCTGGTCAAATGCTTTGTTTCACCAGAAACTGCTGCTAAGTAGTATTTACACCCAGTTAAAAGGTTAACTACGGAGAACACCTTTAAGTGTTCTCACAGGAACACACAATACACTAAAAAAGCTAGTGCATAGCACTATCCAATCCTTTCAATTTTCTTTCACTAGCTTAACACTGCTAAGTGAACTATATTTCTGAGCATCATTGGCATGTCAATTAAAATATCAAGAGTAGCTTTTTTGCTGCATGAATTCTTATAGGCAGAACTATCAAGCCAGTAGTTTTCAACTACAGGAGGGTTTGACTCTCACTACAAAATCTTATGTTTCTATTTGACCTTCAAGCAACCAGTTTTTAACTCTTATTCAGCTTATTATTGAGCATAATTCTTGCTGAGACTACAAGCTTTCTTTTTAAAAGAATCCAACTTTAGCTTTCAACTCAGTGGGACTAGTGACATATATATAATTATTATTCACATGAGAAGTTTTTGCAGACTTAGTCCCAAATTCTACAAACATTTACACTTATTTTTATTTCTATGCACATGAGTAGTCCCAGTGACTTCCAGGGGACTACTTATGTGTGTAGAATTATTTACATGTGTAAAGAATTTGCAGATATATGGCACTGGATTATAAATTCTTTGAGGCAAGAGCTATATCTTCCTTTGTGTGCCTATCACACTTTGTGCACTAGAGGAATACAAATAAAAAATAGTATTACATTATACTTAATTAGAAATATTTTATATCAGTTTTCAGAAAAACTGGGAATTTTTTTTAGAACCCTAAATTGGATTTAGAAGCTATTGGGTACATTTTTTAAAAAATATGAAAACGCTTGCCAGGTTTTGGTACTTTGAAGAGGAAAAAAATCTGGTGAAAATAATGGCATTGTACAAACAAAATGACTGCTTTTTGTGAATGTTTTTCCTACTCTTGCTTTAGAATCTATCTTTACCACTGCAACCTAGTTCCAGAGAAGCCATTAGACTGTTGATGAAATATGAATTTTTAAAGTGTTCTACAATGTATTTACATGATAGACTGTAATGGATCCAAAGGCACTTAGTCTATCATGTTAACTCATACACTTTAATGAAAGATATTTTATTCTTTGTCTTTTTTATATTAAAGGGGAAAAACACAAAAACCGAATATGAAAAGCTATTTAAAAATAATACCAAGGGCTTGGCTTAAAAATAACACTAGTGAGGTCATTCAGATATAAGGCTGCAACTATACTCTTTATTTACAAGTAGATAGGCTTATAAATAATAAGCATGGCAAAAGAAATATGCAACTTAATAGTCACAAATATAGCACATTAGTGCCTTGTCTACACTAAAAAGTTAACCCAATTACAGTGCCTACAGGACATCTGTAGAACACTTTGTGCCCACACACATAAAGGCTCTAAATGGTCTGTGACTGGTCTAATGGTTATTTAGAACATTTTAATAACCTCTTAAGACTCACCCACTTCAAACTGAATATACCGAGTCCTAGTATAGGTGCAGAGAGACTGAACCAATTTACCTATGATCATCACCACACTTCAGTCTTATAGCACACTGGTAGCCTTGCACATTCTACCAGAGTGCATTGATTCTGGGAACTAGGCTGAGAATTGTGCAATAGGTACCCAAAGATCATTGCAACTCAAAAGTCTTGGAAGAGTGCTAATATATATGCAGAGGAAAACAAAAACCAATTCAGTATAGCTCAAGTGCCTAAACAGGTTCAATTATAAATGATTCATTTCTCTAAAGCAAACCATGCCTGGACCAGAAAAAAATAAATCTGTATTCAAATCCTTAACTAGACTGTTTATCTGATTATTTTTTCAAACACTGCTCAAACAGCTTATAGCTGTGAATGCTCACATTCCTACAGACACTGCTCTCTGGTCTCAAACTTGTCCCTTGTTAATCAAATACACCCACACCCACAAACCCACCCAGATGTGACCATCTTAGTCTAAGATCTCAATATCAATGGATGTTCAGTGGATGTAAACGCCTTATTACATACTATTTTTATACATACTGTGACTGTAGCTGCTTTTATGTTTGTACCATAAAGGCTGTAATAAAGTAGTCAAAATAGACAAAAGAGGCAATATATTAAGTAAAAATATAAGCCTTATTAGTTTTAACATTTTAATTATTCTAAAGAGAATGGGCCAGAATGTTAGGTACGTACACTGCAGCCACTTTGGAAACATTAGCAGATTCTAGCCCTAAAGGTGCTTCAATCAGCCCAGGAAAGATTTCTGGTATACAGAATTGATACATAGGCTCTTATGTCATTCTTCATCCATGTTGCCAGCATATCAGGAGAAAGTGAGCATGGCCAAAGCAAACATGGCACAACTCACACACTCCTTGCTTGCATTTTCAGCACCTTATGACTGTTGTAGACAGCATAAGTTAGAGCACACTCAAGGTTTCCCAACTCAGCACAGAGAAAAAGGCCCTACACAGAGCACCCACTTAGGACATGGGAGACACCTGATTAAAGGAAGAGAAAGATTTTGAACTGGGGTCTACCACCACTCTGGAGGGGGCTCTAATCCCTAAGCAATGGGATATGTTGATTTAGGGCTCACTGAATTTCTTTGGTTGCAGCTGTTCCAGTTTGGATAAATAATTAAGTAATTACTGGGTGAGAGAGAGAACATGCAAAAGTGAAAGAATAATTGTGTAGCTCAGTGCTTAAGGAACTTACCTGGGAGATCCCAGAATCAGACTCTCTGCTCCAATCATTCTTTGATTATTGACCCTGTTGTGGTTGAGGAAGTTGATATATGGTCTCTTGGAACTGCTCCAGTTCCAGGAGGCTATAGATTGGCTCATGCCAGTAGTTTTTGCAGTGACCCACTGGAAGGATCTGGATATCAGTAGAGAAAAGACTGCTGACTTGTGAGACAATAGATTGTGTCCGGCTCCTGCATGTTGTGGTGGAGAAATCCTCCTGCAGAGTGTCACAGTTGTCCGAATCCTGCTTGTAGGGCTGGATGCAAGCTCATTGACAGATCCCCATGACACTGAGACAGGGGTGATATATTCTTGCAAATGGTGGAAAGTTAGATGCTGAGTAAATTTAGCCACCTACAGGATTAGGTGGTGGCCAAAGACGAGTGTCATTAATCTAAGGGGGTCTTGCACAGGGACTTAGGTGTGGGATCCTAAATTGCTTTGTGATTCACACTCAAAATGACCAATTCAAATTTACAAAGAGATAATTTCCTACATAGTAAATGAAGACGTTAGTGTAAAAGCTCTGTGTGACAAGATGGAATCACAGAAAATCCCTCAGGAGCTGCCACATGATGTGTCAAGGCTACTCCTGTCTCAGTTTTCCTGCCCCAACAGCTTAGGACCTCAATATCCTGCCAGGTCTCAGCCATGTCCCCTAACAGCTGTGGGCTTTCCTGGAAAAAAGGAGGAGGTATTCTTACCTCTGGCACTCAGATGCTCAGCTCCCAATGGGGTCAAACCCTGAATAAAATTTGTTTTGCCCTGTATAAAGCTTATACAGGGCAAACTCATAGATTGTTCACCCTCTATAAAAATGATAGAGAGATATGCACAGCTGTTTGCCCCCCCCCCCCCAGGTACCAACACGTACTCCAGGCTAATTAATAAGTAAAAAGTCATTTTAATAAAGACAGGATATAGGATTTAAGTGGTTCCAAGTAGTAACAGAAAGAATAAAGTGAATTACCAAGCAAAATAAACAGAACACGCAAATCTAACACTATTACAGTAAAAAGCCTCACCCTCAGTGAATTCCTTCTTTCAGGCTAAACTCTGTTAGCCTGGGTCCAGCTATCACTTGCACCCCCCGGCACTCACAGTCCTCTGTTCCAGTTTTTTCCAGGTATCCTTGGGGGGTGGAGGGCTGTTCTTTGAGCCAGCTGAGAACAAAATGGAGAGGTCGCTCTCGGGTTTATATAGACTTCCTCTTGTGGGTGGAGAACCCCTCCTCCTTCTTATGCAGAGTCCACATGGAGACTCAGAGCACATGGTTCAGTTGCAGGTTTGAACCAGACTCCGCTCATTATCAGCCAGGCCACATTCCTGAGGAAGCTCGGGTATGGACGGGTGTCTACAAAGTTCATTGTTTGCTTGATTGATTCTCAATTGGGCTTAACTGAGAATATTTTTTTTTCTCAGAGAGCTGCTCAGCTGCTTTCCAAAGTCTACATATAACTATCCAAGCACATAGCCAATATTCATAACTTTGAATACAAAACAGACACATACATACAAATAGGATGAACAGATCCAGTGGATCATTACCTTCACATAGATATGTTACATGGCATATGTAGCAAAACCATATTCCAGTAACATCATACATATATTTACAGGCACCCCCCCATAAAGCCTTATGGGTACACCATCACACTCAAACTTTGAAGAGTCACAATTCTAGCAAAATTAATAGATATATACAAGACTAGCATGGTTAGAGTGCATTAATGAAGATCCTTGGAGAGTACCTAAATCAATACAGAAACATAAGGAAAAAGCATTAGTGCTTTCTGTTTACAGTCACAAGAAAGGACTTACAATTCAAATGTTTAGAAAAGAATAATGAATTTGAACTAAAAGGCCACCTTTTCCAAAAACAAGTATAGTACTCTACCATGGATCAATAATGCACTAACTAACTAATGGTCTCAGAAACAGTAGTACAAAATTCATACACAAAATATTTTGTAGTGAAAGATTGAAGGCTGAAAATGTGTCAAACACAGTGTCCAACTAACATTCAAACCCAGTATTACACCTTATTGTAAAAACTGAAATCTTTGAAAGACCCAAACATTAGAAAGTCTGGAAAAGCTCAGCTAAATGAACCATTCAATTAGACTCTCATTGTCTTTAGTGGGGAAAATCCTTTAACTGCAAAGTAGAAAATGGGAGAAGTCAAAAACACATGTGGTGGGAGTACATGGTGGAAACATATGCCTGTGTAACCCTTCTGCTTACACTTGTATTAAAACTCTAATGGCTGCTGGGTTCTTCCCCACCTCCTTAGCCTATTTAAGATAATCCAGAGCTTTTCACAAGCCTTTCATGCTCTGTTGGTTGCAAGGAAGCAGTTGTTGTTCAGTCATGACTGCATGAGAAAACATGTGGACAATGCTGGAAAAATTGTGGGAATCGAACCAGCAAAGGTTGGGAGAGTAGTAAATTCTTTTAGATCCTGGGAATAGCATACCCCCTTCCAAGGGTGAAATATCTGATTTGTAAGGGGTCTCCCTAACTGCATAGGCTTCGGTCTCAGGCTGGGTGGATGTCTCCACCACCACCCCTCTCTCACTGCTATATAATCCTGCCTCAGGAGGTATCACCCATAGTTACATCTTCCATTCAATCAAGATTTCTCCTTAACATTTGCAAAAATATATTCACATTTACTAGCCAGCAGGGCAACAGTACCAAATTATTTTAGATCCTAATTTAATACAGTTGACCAGGAATGAAAACAGTTAAACACCAAACATTTGCTTTGACTTCAATGATTCTAAAAGATCAAGACACCAGACAACAGATAATTGCTGACACTTCCTTCAAACCAGCTGTGAACATGCAAATTTAGAGAAGGCCGCTTATCTTTTCCACTCTTAAAAAGCATTTTTACACTATCATTCCTAGGATTTCACAGATACATCATATGTTAAATATAATAAAATTATAAATAATAATTAACCCAGCCTTTACTAATGCAGCATTAAATAAAAATGCATATCTATATATATATAAAAGTCAAATGGTTTATGTATGCGTGTATGTATGTATGTGCGCTTACTCCTTCCACACCGTTTGAGCTAGAGACTTGAAATTTGGTACAGTTAGAGGTCTTAGAGTCTTAATTATGATAAGAGTCGAAAATTTTTCAAATCTCACCTCTGACGCCCCCCAGGGGTGAAAATCTTTAAAGCCCATTAACATCAGCTGGGCAGCTACTGTTCTCTGTGACGTAGTTATGATGTCATAATACCCCCTCCAATGGACCCCACACTCGCTCAGCTTTCTGCCCCTCCCCCCTCCAATGGACCCCGCACTCGCTCAGCTCTCTGCCCCCTCCCCCCTCCAATGGACCCCGCACTCGCTCAGCTCTCTGCCCCCTCCCCACCTCCGACGGACCCGAGTTGGGTTTGGTCGGAGGGTAAGTGAGGTGGGGGTGTCAGGTTTGGTCGGGGGGTGAGGTGGGGGTGTCGGGTTTGGTCAGGGGGGTAAGTGAGCCAGGGCTGTCGGGTTTGGTCTGGGGGGTGGGAAGGTGTCTGGGTGGTTGAGGGGTGAGGTGTGGGTGTTGGGGTTGGTCAGGGGGTGTTGGGTTTGGTGGGGGGGTAAGATGGGGGGGTTGGGATTGGTTGGGGGGGTAAGATGGGGGGTTGGGATTGGTTGGGTGGGTGAGGAGGGGGGTCGGGGTTGGTCAAAAGGTAAGTGAGGTGGGGGTGTCAGGTTTGCTCTCTGCCCCCTCCCCCCTCCAACGGACCCGAGCAATGCCGGGTATTTTCGCTAGTATAGATATAAAAGTCAAATGGTGTTTGCGTGTGTGTATGCGTGTATGTATGTTCCCTTACTCCTTCCACACCGTTTGAGCTAGAGACTTGAAATTTGGTACAGTTATAGGCTTTAGAGTCCTAATTAGGGTAAGAATAAAAAAAAATCAAATCTCACCTTTTGCAACCCCCTAGGGGTGAAATTCTTTAAAGCCCATTAACATCAGCTGGGCAGCAGGCACCTGCCGTTCTCTGTGACATAGTTATTATGTAACAATACCCCCCTCCAATGGACCCCGCACTCGCTCAGCTCTCTGCCTCCTCCCCGCTCAATGGCTCCCGCACGCTCTCAGCTGTCTCCCCCCCCCTCCAAACACCCCCCACTCGCTCAGCTCTCTCCCCCCTCTGACGCCCCCCCACTCACTCAGCTCTCTCCCCCCCTCCAACGATCCTTCCTTCGCTCTGCTCTCTCACCCCTCCCCCCCACTCCAACTCCCCCCCACTTGCTCAGCTTTCTCCCCCCTTCCCACCTCCAACGGACCCCGCACTCGCTCAGCTCTCTCCCCCCTCCCCTCCTCCAACGGCCCCCACACTCGCTCAGCTCTCTCCCACCTCCCCCATCTAAGTGCAAGAGAATGAAATTAATTAGACAAAATGAGACTTCTGAACAAAATCTGTTTTAATAAAAAACATTGTAGTCTTTTTACATCCCAGTTTCCAATTATAAATACCCCAAGCAACGCCGGGTATTTAAGCTAGTTTAAGATAAAGCTAGATAATGCAAAGGTTAAGATTGTCATAGTAACATTAATTTGCCCGATTCCACATGATGAATATATTTTAGGTATGTATTTAACAATCTAACTGCTATAGTAGTCAAAAGTGTTAAATATGTGAATATTAATATTTATGTTATTATAATTACCAGCACCCCCAACCAGCAGCAAGGCTCTGTTGTGCTCAGCATCACACACAAACATGCAAAGGTATGGACCATGGCCTGAGAACTTTTCAATATTAATTTTACCTTAACTTTTGCATTATTAGTCAATAAGCCCAATTGATTTTTTTTTACAGGAAGCAAATTAAATAAAAGAAAGAAGATAGGATATTGAACCCTGGGCCTTCAGTACTTAAAGTATAACACTATTACTTGAGCTATAGGATAAAACCCTGCCACTAGGATTTATCACAGGTTCATTAATCTCTGTTGGAACCAGCCATTTAAATGGACATAGCTTACATATTCCCCCCCTGAAAGGGGACATGGCTAAGTACCCAAGGTTGACTAGAATTCCATGAAACCCATGTTGGTATGGTACTTTTTTAACTGATGCCTCCTGGGCCAAGAGCAGTTTGAATCCCAGAACTCTGGCATTAAATCAGAAGCTTCTGTTTTGATAGCAGACTTCAACGGTTAAATCTAGAAGAAAAAAAGCCCAGCATTCATTGTTTTGTGTGCTTCTATGAGTCAGAGAAGAAGCATAGAAATGTAGGGCTGGAAGGGAGTTTGAGAGAAATGTCACTTTATTTGTAATATCAAGAATAAGACATTATACATATTTTACTGAGTGACAATGTATACATTGAAAACTTGGAATATTATTATTGTCATGCTGACTGGAGTAGCTCACAATCAAGAGTGCCAGCCTCAGGACAGAGTGTCAAAAAACAGGACAGAACTCCCAAAATGGCTGTATGTCATGTAATTAGATTTCTATAATTAGATTTCACCAACTCAATAATGAATGTGAACTCCCAAACTACTGCAGTAGTCTTATAGTGGAGTCACAGTCAGTCTCCTTGGACACTCCAGTTTATCTTGACAGGCAAGCTGCAGTACGTGATGAATGGTCACTTGCATCAAAGCTCACAAAATATTCAGGTTGCTCCCAGTCTCAAGAGACAAGTCACTTACCCCAGGTCAATTGTACCTCAAATCTTACACCAAAGACAATGCTTGTAGCCAATCCTACAATAAATGACCTATAGGTTTATTAACTAGGAAAAATAATATCATTATTTACAGGTTAAAGCAAGCAAGCATATATGCATAAATGATTTCCAGTTTATGATTCAAAAGGAGACAGTTGTAGTAATCTGTCAGATCAAAATGTCTTTCTGGGCTAATCCATGCCAAGCAGCATGGGGATATCTTTGCTTACATATGGGAATCTTTGCACCCCATAGTCCAGATAGCATGAAAGTGATTCAGTTTCTCCTTCTCAGGAATTTTTATCCCCTTCATTCCAGAGTCCAAACTGATAGCACAAACTTATCCATAGATCTCCCCTTCCTTGAGGGAGTTAGGAATGCAATCAATGAGGCCTCTCTCCTATTATGCTACACAATTTGCCTTCAATGTGTCATCTTGAACACTACCTTAATTAATGTTTATTTTCCTGTTTGGTGAGTTACATAATTAAAAGGTTTACAATGCATACACTCAGTATAACTTCATACCATTGATGTTATACGTGAGATCAATACATGCAGTATCCTGAAAGAATTTTATAAAGTGTAAACACATTCTTATCAATTTAACATCTAACATATATGCTGATAAAGCTAACACATAGGTAAGCAAGCCTTTTACCAGTCATGCATTTGTAAGTGTTCAGTGAGGCCTGGAGCTTTGACATGAGCTGGCATCTGGTCTACCAGCATCATCATTATATTACACAAGAAGAGCAATAAAAGGATATGAATAGTGTATTACGGATAGAACTGCATCTTAAATTAGCATTGGGCTTTTCAATCCCAGCAACCAGAAGCACCCACACCTGAAGGATAACAGTTCATCCCAGGTCAGAGTTTGTCTGGAGTTATGTGGGAGATTAAATAAATAAGAAGCCTCTCCCTTCTCTGGCAGACTCCTTTTTCCAACAAAGCAGCAGGCAGCACTGCTGACGGGTTGTGTTGGACAAATGAAATGAAATGTTCATGAAATGGTGTAGCAGTGTGTAAGCCCCCACTGTGTACTGAGGAGAACCTGGAGCCACACCAACTCCAGCAGAGTGTCATGCCTAAATAGCAACACTGAGCACTCATCACCAAAGCTTTCTTGATAACGAAACATAATTATGAGACCAAAATCCATGGAGCTAAGCTTCCTTGTCTGTGCGTGTAACAGGGATTAATCACTTACACTGAGTTGATTAATAAACAAAAGTGATTTTATTAAGTACAGAAAGTAGTATTTAAGTGCTTTCAAATAATAACAGACAGAACAAAGTAAATTACCAAGCAAAATAAAACAAAATAGTGTATCTCTGCCATTCATGCCCCATCACCTGACACAATTAATTGGATTGCCAACCTAAACTTGAACATCTAACATGAATGTTTCTAAGTCATACAAATAATAAGAAGAAGAATGGTTAATGACTCTCACTTTAAAAATGTGTGCCTAATTTCTGATTTGAATTTATGGAGCTTTAACTTCCAAACATTAGTTTATTATGTCTTTATTTGGTAGATTAAAAATCCCTGTAGTACACAGTATTTTCTGTTTGTAAAGGTACTTTTTTTACACTTTAATTTAGCTACCGCTCATTCTTCTTTTTCACAAACTAAAGATGGAGCTCTGTAAGTCTCTCACTGTAAGACATTTTACCCAGCTGTAAAATAATTGGGTTTTTTTCCTACAGCTTCTCCAATTTTCAACATTGCTTTTAAAATGTGGACACCAGAACTGTATTCTAGTATAGTATAACCAATGCCATAGACAGGTGAAATATTTATTCCTTTCTCTTATTAATTACTGTCATCTAGGGATGACATTAATCCTTATTTAGCACAGAATCACATGGTCACTTGATTGTCTACTATGTCCATCTACATGCTTTCCAGAGTCACTGTTTTCCAGGATATAGCCCCCTATTCTATAGGTATAATTTTCATTACTTGTTCCTAGATGTGTAACTTTGCAATTGGCTGTATTAAAATGCACTTTGCTTGAAAGGATCCAGTTTACCAAGTGATCCAGTTCCCTCTGTATGACTGCCCTGGATTCATTATTATTTAACATTCCACCATCTTTGTCTTATTCCCAAATGTTATTAGCAGTTATTTTTATATCCACTTCCAAATGACTGATGAAAATGTTGAATAGTATTGGGTCTAGTTACTAGTCCCTGCAGAAGCCCCATAAAAACACCCCTATTCAATGACTATTTCTCTGATGACTATTTTTTGAGAGCTACCTATCTGTTAGCCAGTCTCTCCACTCTGAATCAGAAAAATGATGATTCAGTTCTAGGTACACTTGAACTGAGCATGCCTCACCTGAAGGCTGGGATTGAAGGCGTTTCATACCCACTTTGCACTGGCATAAATGACTATGTAAGGTGTAATTACAATGAGAAATTGGGCTTATTTTGTTTACTAAAAGAATCAGAGTAAGTTTGTAAACCCTATCTCGACACATAAAGAGGTGGACAAATTAATAAGGTGTGGCAGGGTGGGCCTGACCCAGCCTGCCGCCCCTTTAAGAGGGAGAAAAGCCCTCTGCAAACCCCCCTTGCAGAAAGCCTAAGCAGCCACCTGGGCTCCAGAGCAATCAGCCTGGATGAGCTGCACCTGGCAGCCTCCTCAGGAGGATATAAGCCTGCCAGGCAGGAAGCCCGGTGTGGTGGTGTGGTGGTGGTGGTGGTATGGTAAGGGGGGGGGGGGGGGAGAGATATGAGGCTAGAGGCCTGTAGAGCTGAACTATATAGAGTTGTGTAGAGCTGTAAGATGTAGAGCTGTGTTAGAGCTATAAGCTATAGAGCTGTGTATAAAGCTGTATATATTGGTGGTGGGGCCTTGCACTGCGAAATAAAGAGCACTGTTGGAGCCAAAGAAGAGTTTCCTGCCTGTGTTTGAAGAGGGGTGAGAAGGCGATCTGTCACAAAGGAAAGACATTTTTTTTAAAAAAAAAATATTCCATAAATAAAGAATTCTTATTCCATTTAGACCTACATTTAATAGATAGAGTCTTGTTCTTTTATCTTGCTTGGACAGCAGTGCTGTATAGAATGTTTATAGAATGTGTTTCAAGAACTGGCAAATATTAAATCTCCTTCCACATAAAAATACTTCTTCCGGAAAAGGACATATAACCTGGAATCTTCTGGGAAACATGGGCACTAAATTTAGCACTCAGTAGGGCATTTGAAGCTTTCTTACACTGCAATCCTGTCATAATAGATCTGCCACCTGGTGAACATTTTTCCAAACATAACACACTATTCCATTCTAGTTATGACTAAATGAGAGAGAGAGAAGTGACTACCTGAGTGCTGTTAAGTTTCTTGTTACGATATGCACAACAGAAGCAAGCTATTATGCAGTAACCGTAATTTCTAACTGTATACATAATTAGTCTTTTGTTTTGTCAGTTCATATTGTCACTATTTTAGAAAAAATATTTTAACTAGATGGAACTGAAGGGAAATCTTCAAGAAAACGTAGATCAAAAGTGACTAAAGACTGCATTCCAGTTTGCTAAATGCTACTGATTTACTGCATAGGATTGAATGAAGAACAAAACCTTGAGAAAAAAATAGTATTAAAGATCAGTACTTCTGCACAGAACCAAAGGAAATAAAATAGATGCATAAAATTAAGATTGTAGAAAATAAGATATCCAACATAACCACTAATGTATAGCTTTTTAATGTGTTTTCCAATGTAAGTCTTAAAAAGAGATCTCTATCCTATTAGTGCTATGTTACACTGAAGATAGCAGAAAACAGTAAGCACAACATTTGATGATTTTGATCCAATGGACTGGAACTAAATAGATCTATATGCTACATATATGAATGGGACCTCACATCATGTTTGATATGTGATCAGTCCATCAGAAACATAATTTTTCGTACTTCCTTCTCTTCCTTTTGGTATAAATCAGAAGCAACTCCACTGAAGCTAATAGAGTAAGGGCACTATAAACCAGGTATAGATGAGATCAGATTAAAACCTATTCTTTCTCACATGTAAGATTCAAGTGTGCAGCATTGTATCAGATTTCTAAATGAGATAGTAGATGTGTGGTTTGGCATAAGATATGTGGTTTACTGTACAGAACTGTAAAAATTCAAAATATATAATGCTAAATATGATTAGTGTGACAATTCTGTAGCCATAATATTCTAATCCAAAGGAATACTCTTGGTTCTATATTTATCTTATCTTTTAAACTAACATTTTATAAAATAAAAGCATTCAACTTCTGCTACATTAATGTAAAGATTGAATTGAAAGGGAAATGAAAATAGGTATAGTGCTGCCTGGTGAAAAGTAGTGAGCCTAGGCTAAGATCTGAATTGGAGAAAGAAGATACTTTTGTCATAAGATCTAGGTTGAGTTCCTGCTTCTGCCACAGATTTTTTTTGTGACTTTGAGCTAGTCACTTAATCTCCATACCTCAGTTCCGCCCATCTGTTACAAAAAAGGTGAAGGGGAGATAATTAAAGAATACATACATTAATGTTTGTTAGGTGTTCAGATACTATAGCTATGGTAGTCATATATGTAGATATGTATCATTTATGCCCGTATTCCCATAAATCTCCTTCAGCACATGCAAAAAAAAGGCCCCCCAAAAGGTCTGCCAATCCCCTTTCTCCTCTGGCTGAAGAAGTATGAAGTACTTTAATTAGGCACTGTTTTATTAATAATAGGGTGCACATCTCGTTGATCAGTGCATGGAGAGAATCTTCCATGAATAGAACTTTCATTTCCAAGTAGAACCAGAAGCCCAGCCACCTCAACTCCCTGGTCCCCAGAGACGAACACCAACATTGGACAAAAGATTCACCTGGGAGAAGGAGCAACGAAGGGGTGGATGGAAGGAGTTGGTTATATCAGAACTCCCAGTGGATATTATAGTTCTGAAGTAAGAATGTCTTCAAGAGGAGTCCACAGAGAATAGTGGAGCAAGGGGATCTGCAGAACATGTGGAGGAATTCCTGTGACCTTTTTCTGTACAGGTGGCTGAAGAAGAAAGGGAGTGCAACTGCACAATGGAATCCTCAGAGACTTTTCCTTCCCGGGAATCATCTCCTGTATATTTTTCCATCCAGCCTCATAAATGGCCTGATTCAAAGCACACTGAACTTATCTTGTGTAAGGTGTGGCTATAGTACAAGGAAAGAGAGTAATTCCTTTGCTTACTATGCCATGTATTTCCTCTTTTCTCTGGTGTACCATGTACTGATCTTTTTGTTGATCAAGGGAATAAAGCCAAATTGCTACCCCACATTGAATTATTAACTTTAGATGTTTCTTCATAGCTGCCCTCTGGAAGACAATTATTTTTTTTTGTCTAAATATATATCAGTTGAAACTCTGATCCTGACTCTCATCCATCTTTGACTTCTGCTAATGAAGTCTATTTGTGACATCACAATCTCAGAGCAGACACAGCAAGAGATAACATGTCAGGAAAGAATTATGGCTTCTCAGATTCTGCAAACTAGAGAGAAAGATTAACTATAAAAGATAAATGTTCTGCTCAATAATAATAATATTATTAATTAATAGTAAGTCATAACTGGCTCTTTGGAGAGCAAAATAGATCTTGAAAGGTGGAAGTTAATTTGAATAATTTTCAAATAACACGCTTGTAAAGTTTGACTGAGCATGAAGGTTCATCTTTACAAAATGTTGAGTCATCCACCTCTTCATGTCAAAACACCATCATTATATCTCATATCAGAAAGTCATCTAATGGACTACTAGCTTTCATATTGATATTGGGGAAAAGAGAGAGGATACAAACATTCAGAATTTTTGTAAAGAATCTAATCAGGTCATTTTAAAAGCAGTCTGCCTAAATATAATACTCTAACATTTGTAAAATCATAATCTAAGGAAATGAGCAGCAAATTTAACTTTTCTAAGAACCTAGCAGCAGTTAAGCTCATTTAAAAATGAAAGGGAAAGGAGAAATGTTATATATATATATATATACACACACACACTACTTGACTTTATCCCAAGAAGACAACTTTTTCTGACAAACTTTTACTAAGTAATAGTCTATTTTTATATTTTTTCTTTTTAAAGAAAAAACAAGACATTAACTTAAGACTCTTAAAAAAGTCCAGTATCTTGCAAACAGTGTTATTTGCATTGGGACAAAGTAGTATAAAAAGTTTACAGACATATATTTTTTGGGCCTTGGTATAAAAAATAAAAATATCCTAAAAACATAGAAATCTGATTTACTTTGATTTCTGGAGAGAAAAAGCATATATACATTATGCACATTGACACCAATTAAAATATCACTAGTACAACTATAGAACAATCCCCCCATCCAATTACCCTTCAATACAGTCATTGCCTTGCCAAAATCAAAATAAAATGAACAAACCAATACTCCGCTGCACTTCATTATTCTGTCTTGTTCTATTTTTCTCATCCTCCCTGAAAACAGATAGACCTGAAATTCAATAAATTTGGGTCTCTTTGAAAAAGGGAGGCAGAACATTCCAAAGGTAATGGCCCCCTTTGGAGAATGTTTTGCCAGAAGCTTCCCCCCTCCTCCTTTGAAACCAAGGAAACTCCAGCTCTGCTGAGCACAGAATTGACAGTTCATGATGGGGAGAGAGGTAGTCACTCATCTAGGCAGATTCCAGGCCATTTTGGACCTTATAGGTCAAGAACAATACTTTAAATTCCACCTAGAAGCCAGCCACCAATCAGTGCTCTTCAATTTTACTGTATGTTTGTACAGCATCTACCACATTGGGATCTGAATCTCATTGTGACATTTGGATTTGTTACCACAATTTTTGTTAAAAAATACAATAATAATACATTTGGACAGGGACAAAAATAGGAATTACCTGGTTGAGCATGTGTTAATTGTTCAGTAGATTTTAAAAAAATTGAGTTTTGACTGCATTCTTGGTGAGTAAAAGAGTGCTGCTTCAGCCCCACACAGAGGATCTTGCCCATTGTGTTTACCTTCGGTGTTACAGTTTTGAAGAACAAACATCAGATGACCTGCAAACAAAGCAGAGGCCTGTTATAGTCTGATCCTGCAGATATCAGGCAACATTTGCATTATTTTCAAGAGGATTTGTTCTTGAATGAAGGCTCTGGGATTTTACTCCCAATGATTATTTTGAAAACAATAGTGTAAACTGTTTTAAAATTGGCAATTCCTTTCATTGTGCTTAAATGGATAGGAATTACAACTTTCTTATTGTGAAGCATCACCAACAAGTTTACTTAAATAAGAATTGACATTGATATACCATCATTCATCCAGAGATCTTAAGGAACTTGAGATACTGACTGAAAACTGTACATTATGGCAGAAATCAAATCATGCATCACAGAAATTCAGCCACCTTCAGAGTGATGGAAGACAGCTGACTTTAACTGTAACAAACCTACACTCAGAGAACTGTTCAGTCTGAAAGATACTCTTGTTTGAAATCTTCATAAGAAAATTGCAATAGAAATTCTACTTATTATCTGACAATTGTTTAATGCTAGATTTTACATTTTCTTTAGTACTGTATAATGCACAGGGTGCTCGTGTCCCACTCCATGAGAAGAACATGGAGAAATCATCTCTCAAAAAGGTATAGTTGTTTCCCTGCTCCCTCTTGTTCTAGGGAGTTTGCACCACCATAGTATTACCACTAGCCTCCACAACAGCATAACTTCACCAGCCAACACTCTGGAAGATCAGAGTCAAGGATCCACCCCCTCACCTGCATCTGTGGAGGCTGACATAGTGGTTCCTGGGCAGCTGCACATAAGTATAAGATACTACTACTTCCCTTTGTATCCATGCATACCTGTGCTGCTCAACTCAGGATTTAGCCATTATATAATGTATATAAATGTACCATTGTTTTGGAGGGGTTTCTGTAACTTTTTAATGGTAAACAATTGTTTATATTAAAATAGCTCTTACTAAGCCTTTCTGATAAATTGTAGTGCAAGAGACAAAGAAGATTGTTACTGTAGCTAAACAATCATCTTTAGTAGAGATTTAGATGGGTTCAGTGTGGCTCAAAGCCAGGCTCAGATGCTTCTCATGGCAGCTTTCCACAGCAGCTGGAGAGAGACAATAAAGGAAAGATGGAAATGTCCCTCTTTTAACAATGAACCTATATATTTTATTTATTAAGACAGTCACCCTAAACAGAGCACTTTATAGAGCAGATCTTCAGTAGATTGTAGACTTCATAGGCCCGAGTTACATAGGACAAAGGAAACATACCTAATAATTCCAATGCATGAACCAAATAGAAGGGAACTAGAAGAAGATAGCTAAGGAATATGGCTCTGTCTTAGAATGTTGGTATAGGAAATGGAGGAATTAATGAGTTTGTGATGTTGCATTCCATATTTTGTAGAAATATGCTTATAAATTTGAATATGATGCAACTGGAATACTCTTTATGCAAAAAGCCTTCTATGAGGTATCATTACAAAGCTTATGATCTACTGAGTGTGTTCATCCTATTTGTTTACATGTATTATTTCTATGTCTGGAGTTAGGAGAATAAGATATAAATTTGTATTACTGATGCAAATATCTTAAGTGGAAGCCAGTAAGGGTGCTTCAGAATCAATGAACTGTGAATGAGTTTGTTTACCTGCAAGCCTTCCTATGTGTGTGTCTTCCAGCTATTGGTAATAAAGAAGGAGGTCTTACAGTGATCATGTCACCTGAACTGGAATCCATCTTAAACCTGGTGCTTTTTCTATTTAGAAGGGGGGGTGAGGATTCCAAGAGACAAAAGATTCACATCTTGGGCCAAAGCTATAAAAGGGGTGAAACAGAACGAAGGAGGCTGCCAGTCATGAGAAATCCCCTAGTTACCTCCTGAGCTGGAACTAACAAAGACGGGAACAGGGGAAAGGATTGGGCCCAGACTATTAAGGAGTCTAGTCTGTGAAAGATGCTTATTAAAACATTTCTGAGGGTGAATTTACCTTTATTCAGTCTCTTAAATGTAGTACACATAGACTTGCATGTTTTGTTTTATTTTGCTTGGTAATTTACTTTGTTCTGTCTGGTATTACTTGAAATGACTTAAATCTTACTTAATAAAATCACTTTTGTTTATTAATCAACCCAGTGTAAGTGATTAATACCTGGAGGAGCAAACAGCGGTGCATCTCTCTCCATCGTTGTTATACATGGCGGACAATTTTTGAGGTCACCCTGTATAATACAGAGTAAACCAGATTTATTTGGGGTTTGGATCCATTGGGATCTGGGCGTCTGGGCACTGGAGACTGGAATACTTGCTGAGACGTTTTAAGTTAAGTCTGCAGCTTGGGGACATGGTTCAGACCCTGGATCTGTGTTGCAGCCGGCTAGCGTGTTTGGCTCAACAAGATAGGAGTCTGGAGTCCCAAGCCATCGGTGAAAATGGGGTCAAAGATAGTTTCAGCACATCAGGTGACAGTCCCAAGAGGATTTCTGTGACCAAACCCGTCACAGAGTTTATTAAGAAATACAATATAGAATGAACAATTACAGTAGGACACATTAGCTTTAAAATGATGTTCTTCAGCAGATACAGCTATAGTTTATGACGGACGCTAATCAAGGAAAAGGGAACTGTACAGGGCATTAGGAGTGAACAGATTTGGAAGCAATGAAAACAAAATTCCAGGTACCTGAACACCTACAAAGAAACAATAGCCTGAAACCACTACCAAAATTCATATTTGGGTCATGAAAGCATTTCAAACAGTGTTACTGGTAGCATATGACCTTAATGACTATACAGAAAATGGACAGTGCCAGAAGAGTAGCCTTATTAACTGTAGCTAGTGCAGAGGCCTAGATATTTGAAATACCTTCCAGCTCTTATCCAGACCACACTTTGAAGCTTATTTGTCTCCTCTAACAAATATGCCCTGCTTTATTCTGGAAATAATAAAACCGATGAAAGAGTTCTCTTGTACCTGAAAGTGCAAAAGTTACAAGAGGGTACTGAAGAATATTATTTAGACTTGCAGCTCAAGAATCAGTGTTGGAATTTCAGTCACTTAAGAAATTCCCTTAGGCTGGGGAAAGAAAGTTATAGAAATGGATGGAAATTATTTGAAACTCTTAGGGCTTGTCTTCACTAGGCTAGTCCAGGATCGATCTTCTGGCGATCGATTTATCGCATCTCATTAAGACGTGATAAATCAATTGCTCACAGCTCCCCCGTCGACTCCAGAACTCCAGCTTGCCGGGAGGCGCAAGCTGGAGTTGACGGAGGTGCGCGTCGCCAACTGCCGCCGCCGTGGGGACGGGTGATAAGTCGGTGGCAGATACACAAACTTCAGCTACGTGATTCACGTAGCTGAAGTTGCGTATCTGCCGTCAATCCCCTCTCCCCCTCCAGTGAGGACAAGCCCTTAGTCTTTCAGAAAAAGAAGCTTTAGAAGTAGCAAAATGATCGATAAGGAAGTCTCCAATGAATTCAGAACAGAAACCAGTCTAGCAACACCATTTCTGACCACTTGTGCTTCAATCTACTGCAAAATGCAAATTAAAAATAATAAAAAAAGATTTATGGAAAATCTGAGGTTTGGTAACTTCCAGCAGAAAATTCAGATATATCTGTCTGATAAAATAAAACATGAGAAGATTGATGCTCCAGGATATGAAATGGAAACACACTGAGAAGCATGAAACATAAAACGAAGAATTGAACAGATGACTTGTCTGTGCATCCACATCACAATATTTTGATATTTTCTGTCCTACAAAAATTCCTGGGATCCCTCTGCAGATGACTTAGGTATCGTTCTGCTATAAAGAGAAAAGTTGTCACAAATTACTTGTAACATATAAATCTAGAGCGGTCACAAACCCAGACATTTAACTGTTTTATGGAAAGGAAAGGGTATGTGGAGTAGCTGTAGTTTTGTGAGAATGTATGGTGTGGCTGTGGTGATCAAAGGTTGTTCTCTATCTTAGACATGGCTCTGGATTGCAGTAAACAGCAGGCTCTAATTTCTGTCGTGTTAAAGCTACATAAAGCCTACATAAAATACTGTAGTTTCTAAATGCAAGTTGTCCATGTCTTAATGAAAAGAACATCATACATGCTAAATAGATTAATCAACTACATTTCTACTGGCCTTTATGGAGTCTCTGTTACTTCTCCCTTTTTGTGGTATAAAAACTCTTATTGAGTTATAGTTTGGTTTATTTGTTTGCTAATGAGATTCTACTATCTATTAATTTAGATACATCACTGGACTTAGCAGTGACATCAATGGTGGTATATATTATGGGGTGTAAGTAGATTGTAAAATATATGTGTACGTAGTAGCAAAGTAGTGTAACTCATACCAAATTGATGTTATTAGTGTTCAAATGGGGTAAAAGTTACACTCCAAGGGCTATATGAAGTGTTGCCCTAAGACACTTCTGCATCAGAGGGGCGATAAGGCAGATGCAACCTTTAATCCATCAGGGAAAGTAGGAGTGCCCCACAAAGATGACTTCATGAGTTCTGTGTCACCTGCTCAGCAGTCCCAGATGCAGGAGGCATTCTAGAGTGGTCCCAGGCGGAAAGAGCATACTGAATGACATAATGGTGGGGCAGCTAGAATAGAAAGGGAGTATACTGGAGTGGAATGGGGATGCAGCCAGAGGGTTCGTGGGTATGTGTCAAGAAAAGCACAGCACAGGAGACTGCTTGGCATGCTAACATTTACAGCAGTTTTCCAATTGCTGTATGCAGCCATTGTGTGACAAATTTACACCACATTTGTAATTTACATCACTAATGCAGCTCTGAGTTTGGTTCAAAGGCTTCCAGTGTCTGTGTTCTAATCTGTTAAAACTAAACAATGAAATATAAAGTGTTTATATTGACCGGCTGCCAATCTGAATTCAGTGCTCTGTAAATCTGTAAATAAATATCTGCTCAGGGATTAGGATGCAGTCCTTTAGAGTAGTTGTTTTTATCACATCTTCTGTAAATTTTTACTAAACAGTTCCTACACATAAATACTATCATCAAATTTATTTACACTTCATTAGGGAATCGTGTAGTGAATCACACTGATCTAGTCTGACTTCACAGGAAGTTTATTTTATTGCTAGCACTGAACATGGATGGAAACAGAATCTAAAGAAACAATTTATACACAGATACCAGTTGACAAGCATTCCCCATTTATAAATGAAACATGCCAAAAAAGAGAGAGAGAGAGAGAGAGAGAGAGAGAGAAAAGGTTTTCCTCATAACACTTTAGTCTTTTGTATCCTCATGATAATTCAGTTCACTTAAACTCCACATATTTCTTTCTTATTTGTGTATGTAAATTACTGTAAGGCAGTGGTTCTCAAATAGTGGGGCGCGCCCCCCAGGGGGGGCGCGAGGTTTCGTAAAGGGGGGCTCGTAGTCGGTGGGCGGCTGCGGCGCGTGGCACGCCGGGAATGGTAGTCCCTGCGCTCCCCGCCGGGCCCGTTCATTGCGGGTGGCA
Source organism: Sternotherus odoratus (assembly GCA_032164245.1). Taxonomy (NCBI): domain Eukaryota; kingdom Metazoa; phylum Chordata; order Testudines; family Kinosternidae; genus Sternotherus; species Sternotherus odoratus. The sequence goes on from JAVMKO010000004.1 coordinate 40,471,791, forward strand.
GGACTCTGTTTCCCGGCGTGCCGCGGGGCGCTGGGCGTGTCCGGGCGGGGCGGGGAGCGCGAGGGACGGCGATTCAGTGGGCGGACGAGGCAGGGACGGCGGCTCAGTGGGCGGACGAGGCAGGGACGGCGGCCCAGGTAGGCGGGCCGGGCAGGGGAGCGAGGGACGGTAGGCGGGCCGGGCAGGGGAGCGGAGCCACGGGCCGGAGCTGGCCTTGGCGCGGCCGGTGGGAGCGGGAGCCGGCCCGTCGCTGCCGCCCGCTGCGCCCTGACAGGAGGGGCAGGGGTCGCAGGGCAGCGATCTGAGCCTGGGGTGTCTGTGCGGGGGGGGGGGGGGGGGCGCGAAATATTTTCTTCTTCCTAGGGGGGGCATGGCAGAAAATAATTGAGAAGCACTGCTGTAAGGGCTTCTACTGAATTGTGCTTGGGCCAGTTGGCAGGGGAAGGGGAGGACAAAGGTGGCCTAACTTTCAATAGTAGGACCAGCTAAGAATTGGATCAACCTTGGCACAATTTAGAACAGCCTCAGGCATTCTCTAAATTGTCTGGTTTCACAGCCAGAGATCATCAGGTTGCAGCACTATTCCAGCTACATCTCCTTACTGACAAAGCCAAAAACGTAGAAAAGAACTAGCTATGACTGACTGACATTGGGGGATTCCCTACCCAGGGGAGTACCAGTTGATTAAACTTGTAGTTTTGCTTTGTACTGTGGACAGACTGTGGGGAGAGGCAGGAGATAGGGAAGGTTTGGCCCTAAGGATGAAGAATAATTCAAGATTTATAGCCAATTTATTTTGTTTACAAAGCATTGAGTTGTAACTATAGACCAGATGCCAATACCCTTACTCACGCTGAGAAGCACCTTACTCCACAAGTAGTTCCATTGAAATGAATGGGATTATTTGGAAAGTAAGGTACAATTTAGTGATTTTTGAGATAGCTAAATACATTATTATAAATTAGTATATTAAAGCATTTACATTTGGAACTAGAGAACCTGAAGGTAGAAGAGATCTTCGATGAATCAGGTACTTTTCAGTTATTCTTGGGTGAATCTGACAAGAAAGGGAACATTTCTAAACCTTTTGATCTAGAAATTGGGATTGAAATTTGACAAGTGCAAACTTTCCCTGAAAATATTCTAGTACTTTTTGTGTCAAGTATGTCATAAATGCTGAGAGAATAGCTTTTCTGGTCTTAGTTTGGTATTCTTGCTTTCAGTCCTATCCACAATAGGAAGTAGGAAGACAGAAAAATAAAAGTTAATTAAACTTTAATAATGTTAAAAAATGTTTCAATTCTTTTCATTCAAAGTTTGGATTAAGTCCTATTTTATATGGACTAGTTTTGGCTCTTTTGTTTGGTTTTCCTTTGATTAGGTAGCTACTCCCAACTACCCATGTTTTTGTTTGCTTGGGTAGGTGGATTGTGATGATATATTCTAGGAAGGAGGCTAGGGTGCATCATTATTTCTTTCTCTGTCATTCCCCTGTTGCTTTCTACTGCCTCTCAGACTCTGCAAGAGGCAGGGCTGGGATAAACCTGTTGGTTGAAACAGATAGGCCATAAAACCATTTGATGATATATATATTAGGGAAAATGACCTTCTGAAACCCATGGAGAGCGGAACAGACCCATATTCTTATGGGTCATAAAAGGGTGAATCTATTCTGGTTACTCTTGGGCCCTGCTGGATTTGGTCCTTGTTAGTTCATATTTTAATAGAATATAACCTGTCACTAGATAACTAGTTATATTCTAGATACATTTATTTATGCATTTATATATGCATAACATTTTTTTTGGCAATACTTCAACATTTGACTTTCAAGATTCCACAGATGGAAGTGGTCACTGTGATCATCTTCAATTTCCACAGCATAATTCCCAGAGCATATCTTTTAGAAGAGCATCAAATCTTGATTTTAATATTGTCAGTGATGCAGACTCCACCATATCCCCTGGTAAATTGTTCCAATCATTACTAACATTTACTTTTTAAAATGTATGCCACATTCCCAGTCTAAAATTGTCTAGATTCAACTTCCAACTATGCAGTCACTTCTTGCCAGTATAGAGTCCTTCATCCTGTAAGTATGGACTACATGCTCTTTTCCTAGAGATATATTATATATATATATATTCACAATTACTCAATTTAAAACACATTTTATTTTCTTGTGTCCAGTTTACCCGGTGATCCAGATTGCCCTGAATATGTGGCCTGCCCTCTTAATTATTTACCCCTTTTTTCATTATTATTTCACATAGTTTTTGTATCATCTGCTAACTTATCAGTGATGATATTGTGTTTTCTTCAGGTCATTGATAAAAACATTAAATAGTGTATGGCCAGCAGCTGTTTCCTGAGAGATCCCAATGAAAACACACTGGCTTTGATCATGATTCCCCATTTGAAATTATTTGAAACCAACCTGTTAGCAAGTTTTTAATCAATTTCATGTGTGACATGTTAATTTTATATCTTTCTAGGTTTTTTAATCAACGTGTCACGTAGTACCAAGTCAAATGCCTTAGAGAAAAGTTCTTAGGTCAACACTATTGCCTGTCTCAATCACACTTATAATCTCATCAATGAGATATCAAATTAGTTTGACAGAATCTAATTTCTATAAATGTATGTTAATTTACATGAACTACATTACCTTCCATTAATTCTTTATTAGTGAAGTCTCATATTTTTCCAGGGATCTGTGTCAGGCTGTAATTTTTCTTTAAATTTCAAAACATTTGCTTTTTTCCCAGTCTTCTGGAACTTCCCCAGTGCTCCAAAAATCACTGAAAATGAGCATTAACAAATCAGTGAACTCCTCAGCCAGCTCTATTAAAACTCCTGGATGAAGTTATCCAGATCTGCTGATTTAAAAATGTTTGTCATTAGTAGCTTCTCTTTAATATCCTCCAGAGATATTAATGGAATAGAAAGAGTATTATCAGTACCATGTGATGATACTATATCATCTGTTTTTCCCCAAATACAGAACAGAAATGTGTATTGAATACTTGTACTTCATGAGGTATTTCAAAACTTTTCCAGGTTTGGGTCCTAACTTTTATTTGTTGCTCTTAAATTAATACAGATTGTTCATCTTGCTAAACTCTTGATAATTGAATTTATAGGAAGGGGGATGGTCAGAACCAGGGATATTGCTCCTTCTCTGTCCTACTGCCCTCTGACTTAACCACTACATACACACATTTATTTTTGCTTGGATGTCTAAGAGCCTCTTTGGAGATAATTCATTCTCATTCCCTTTCTCTTCCCCTTGGTATATCTATTATTACATGATACAATGTCATATCACCACATGACTTCAAGATTGCCAGGGTGGCCACCAAAAAATGTGAGCTTCTCCGCCTATTTTGATCTACATTAACCACTGTGCACACTCATTTTCTCTGCTATAGTTTAATAATGTTATAACATGAAAAAGGCCTTCACTAGTATTAGCTGTCTTTCTGATTATAAAAGTGGTTGTGTTATGAGCCACAGCTTAGCATTTCCTTGGCAAATGAGTTAACTATAGGAGTGTTAGAGCAGTATGATTTAAGGCTGCTTAGATTCTACATGGATGAACAGCATTGCTAAGGTACATAATAGCTGTTCATACAGTTGCAGCAAATTTTAGCTACGAGCTAAAATATATAAATTGAGGTCAGTGCTTCAATACAAAATGAGTATGATCAGCAAGGTACCCTTTTCTTCTCTTTTTGTCACTCCAGATAACCATTCTCTATTTGTGAAAAGCAATTTGCTTTTAGAAAATGGCATGATTTAGAAATCAAAACCAATAACTATATATAGTCAACTACCAAAAATATATAATCTAACAAAAGTCCTAAACAACTTACTGATGAAGAGATAACCATATCCCCCCTCCCACTCCAAACAACAACAAGAAAAAGCATTCCTAACATAGAGATTCTAATCTTTCTTGTCTTTCCTTTGAAAACTACCATTGACAGATGGAGAACAGAAGCATTAATTATGATGCCCTTCACTGGGATCTTTCTGACTCATTTCTGCTTTTGTAGTGTGGAAGGGAATTGAAAGTATGACATTTTACAGGGCGATTCAGAGACAAAATGAGATGTGCAACATTTCCCCTTCATCATATTTATTTATTTATTTGGAAAACTGTGTGTGTGTCTGTCTCTGTGTGTGTGTGTGTGTGTGTAACCTGGGAACAAGGTGAACACATGTCCTATGCAGGATATTGCCATTAAAGACCAATAGGAATTATGATGCTTAAAGCATTATAAATTACCTCCCTTAGAAGCAGTACCCCTGAAGCTATTTAGTAAATTTGGATGTCATCTGCACATGTGTGTGTTTGGTTTGGCTGAAACATATAACAAAACTAAACAGATGGATTTGGGGCCTGGGAGACTCTTGCCATAAAATGTTTTTTCCACACATACAGTCAGGAATCTAAAAGTTCTTCCTTCAGGTTCCTATCCTTCATATCTTGTTTGGCCATTCCTCTTCCGGAATTCACTCTGTGTCTGTTCCCAACACGGAAAATGTGCACTTGGAGATATAGCATTTTAACCTCATGTCAATGAGCTCCATAAAAATGCCCATAAATATAATAAAGAAATATTTCCTTCCATTAAGCAACTTGTGGGGTGTGAATGGAAGAACTCGGACCTAAAATTCCATCAGAAAATATTACATTTTATTATGATATATTAGATAATTATACACAGAGCTTTTCATTTTCAACAGTACATCAGAAACAGAGCCAGGGAGTTTCTGGATCATTTATTTATTTTATGGTACATCAGAGAGGAATGTTTTGTTGTATTCTTGGTTGAAATTCCTATTACCAAAAATGCTATGCTTTTATCCATCATGTCAAAAAGTAATTAATAGTAACAGCAAAAACAAGTGTGGTTAGCGTATGATGACAGTGCGTTCTCATATAAATATGTTTAGGTGGCCCATATTTCAGAAGTAATAGGGCATTCAATGGAAGTATGCCACAAATTGTAATTCCTTGGAGGTAAACTTTTAAACTTTCTATAAAGGAACTATACACATAATTCTTATTAGTAAAAATGTCATTTGCTCATCATGAATCAACCCAAGATTCCCATGGAAAAGTAACTCTTTATGAACATGACAGTCTTTGAAGTGAGAAAGGTCCTGTGGTCTCGTTCTCTACTCCTGTACTCTAGTACATCAGAAAGGTAGCCAACACAGTAATTCATAAACAAAGCAGTAACTCAAAATTGTAAAAGCTAAAAACTCACCTGTAGAAGGGCCATAATTTGTTTCTTCAGAAACTCGTTGTTTCAATGTTCTAGTCATTATGTGTTAGTCCTAGAAGAAGTGTAAAGAATAGCCATCTGCTGTTAGTTGCTATTTTCAAATTATAGTGGATAGGAAGATATTCTGGGTGTCCAAAGCACTTCAGAGATTCATGAGGTAAAACTGTTTCAAGAACAGCTGTTCTCAAATTTCCTCATATAAATTTGGCACCTGACTAGTATATAAATGCCATATATACTATCTGGTTGCTTTTTTAATGTGGTTAAGTTGCAAGACTAAGTGAGAAGAGGCCAGATATTCTATTCCCTTTCAATTTGGATTCAAAGTCTAGAAAAATCTTTGGTCAAAATTCAGAGAAGCAAGAACCATGGTTTTCATTTCCATCAGTGGTCAATTCCTTTGTGAAACGAAGTAGTGGGATTGGCAGACAACTGACTATCCTTCTTGAAGCTGGATCCAATGGCTTACTTTTCATCAATAGTACCACAATTCTTGTTTTTGTTCTACTCTCTGTTTCTTTCCCTCCCTTTGCTTCTCTCAGCTTGATCTATTATTAAATACCCAAGAGGAAGATGCTTAAAACTAACCATCTGTTACCTAGTCACACTACCAAAAAAATAAAACAAAACCATCATAAGTAAATAAACAAACATGAAAAACATCCCATCCCTTGCTTCTTCCTGCCCCCAAATAATGGAAGATAAAAGTTTGTTAAACAATTTTAAAATTGGAAAAAATGAAAGGAACCAATTTAGCAAAGAAATGAAGTGTTTAACTTTAAGCACACAATGAAGTCCAATAGACTTTAAAGTTCAAATGCTTTGTTTTTTAGTGGCCTATATGATAGTGAATATATGAGATTTGCCCTAGTAATCAATTTCCATAATCCTTTAATTTTAACCTCTGCCTAATTATCTTAATCTATCAGAGATGTCCTTAACATTTTTGTGATAGGATTGTGAAACAACATTTTGCCATTTCTCTCACTCTGAATGTAGGTGATTCCTGTCCCCAATCTACACACACTTCGTACAGAGATGGACTAAGGATTTTGGGGAGGGTGTGTGAGATAATATTTGTATGCTAAGAGAAGGGACCTATAGATTCTCCTTGCAGTTTCCTGCTACTGACTGGACCTTAGATTCTTTTTATTTGAAACCATTCTTATGGACAATATATTAGCTTAAACCAGTTTCCATTTTCACTACAATCTTTGCACTGAAATTAGATAGAAATGTATCTTAAAAATAAACACTCAGATTCTCCTTTATATTTCTAGTTTCCCCAAATCATGGGGATTACAGCTGTGATCTCTGCAGAAATTCTGCCGTCTATATTTATTAGAGTTGGTTAGGTTTTGGGTTTTTTTTAAATAAAAGTGCAGTTTCTGCAAAATCAAAATTGTCTTTAGGAAAATTCATATTTTGTTGAAAAAAAATAATTTTCTTCTTTGAAAAAAAACCAAAATAGTACGTTTCATTCCAAGTTTGCTCATCAAAATGAATAAGTGAGCTATTACACGATTAGCCTAATTGACATTGTTTGGATGACTCATGAGTAAGACCATGTTTTAGTTATGGGTATTTTTAGTAAAAGTCATGGATACATCATGGGCAGTAAACAAAAAAAAATATGGCCCTGTGACCTGTCCATGACTTTTACTATTGGGCCAGGTGGCTGCACGTGCTGGGTTGGGGGGTGGCCCGGGACCCACATTGGTGTTGGGGCAGAGACAGGTGGTGGCCCATGGTCCAGGACCCGCGCTGGTGGTGGGGGCATTTTGGCTATGGCTCGGGGCCTGTGCTGAGGTAAGCAGAGGATGAATTTACACAACCTTACATATTACCTCTCATTTTTGCCTTCCCTTTCAACAAGTGGCATAAGTTGATATAAAGGAACTTAACAGGGTATAGTGAGATCTAGTGAATTGCAAAGGAGTCTCATCTGTGCTGCCTTACATGTTACCTCATACTCTGTCAGATTTAATACTTTGACAATTCCAGGGGGCTCAACAAATGTAATAAGCATGGAAGAATCTTGTCAATAATCTTATCTGTTTTTCAGTTATCAAAATTTAAGGTCCAGTATGCCTTATGTGCCTATAAACAGGATCCCCTTTAAGCTCCTGGAAACCCTAGTTGGTAAGCTGTCTTTATGAATTAAGCATACACAGTCCACCTGGGTGCCTTCACTAAGTGGACTCTATTACAGTTTTGGCTCCAGGTACATCACAACCTAGCAGCAATAATGTGTAGTCCCCTTTTTTGCTCCCAGTCACAGCCTTTTATGCAGCTTGCTTGCTTCTCAGAGCTGTCCAGCTGCTGAGCTAATTACCACATTAACTCACCAGGATCCCTACAGGTGCAAGTGACCCCTTTGATCCTTCCAAACTGAAACTACCTAAGTCCCATCTACTCTAACTACATCCAGTGCAAAGGGCCCTGGCTTCCAAAGGGCTCAATTTATAGCTGCTAACAGCACTGTCACAGTGGCTAGTTAGTTTTGGATGTTAAATGCAGCACAAATATATTACTATGACATATTGTGGAACATCCTGAAGAGTGATATTTTCAAATATTGTACAGAAATTGTTTATTTTAAATTACAGATTTAAATTCTACCATTGCTATGAAGAAGTCCTTTGAAGCTTTATTGAAAATGTTAAATATCTTGATTTTCATAATTTTCACATTGCCAATTGCTGTCATTTAGAAGAAGTGACTGTGGATGCAATCTTGCAAATACACATGTGTAACGTATATTAAGCATCTGAATATTCATATTGACATAGGTGTGACAATTCACTTGCATAAAGTTACATAAGTTTTTGCAGGATCTGGGACTAAAATGTGTAAGAAAACAGTGGAAGTAGAAAAATAATGAGTGTTAAAGTTGAAGAGCCATCAATCAGAAGCAAAAGAAGAGATAATTCCAGGGACGATAGTGCTTAATATATCCTACAGAAGCAGGCTTTTATGCAAATATAAATTACAGGTTTCAGGGCTATTAAGCCTAGTCAAAAAGTATATACAGTACATTTTCCCTTATATTAACTGTTAATATTTTACTTTTTAAAATATAGGAAAAGCTGGAAGCCGAGCCTGCCAGTAGATAGAATTGATATTCATAAATCTGAAACTCATAACTATTCATCTTAGAAAAAATCCCCCCCCCCCCGAATTTACATATAAAGTCTTCTGAAACTGCATTTTTTTAAAGTGAGAGACAGGCCCATTTTTAGTTTATAGCAACTGTGTTAATGAAAAGCAATATTGCTAACAAAGCTTTCCTTTCTATTTTCTCTGTCTTGTTAAGATCTTTGGATATAACACCATGTTTTGTAAAGCCTGTAAAAATATACTGTGCCAGCACACACAAAACCTAAGCTCAACAAAATAGTATTAATAATTATTAGCTAATGGATCAACGTAATGTGAAAAATGCTAGAGGATGGACAGATGAATAAACAGATACATAATGACAAAATGAACTTTTCCAAGTAAAATATATCGTTAGTAATTATTTACTTATATTCTTTATTTAGTAAGTATTCATTTACACCTATGAGTATAGATTTGTTTTCCCCAGTTTAGAAAATGTGACTTCCATATAATATGAACCAAACACAATTTGTACTGATAACATAAATGACATAGGAAAGTGTCATTGAATAGAAATGTTACCCCTTCCATGACAATACAGTAATCAGTTTTGCAAAACTCATGTTAGATTGAGCAAATCACTAAATCATCACACATACCAGTTATTTTATAAACATGCTGGGGAGAAAAACCAAAGCTTATGTTAACAACATAGTTATTTTCATACGTCAAATGCAAAGAGCAAGTTAATTTGTATTCAAACCTGTTAGATTATATGGTGATAGTAGCAAGTAATTGAGGTTCTGGTTCTAGATCATTAGTATTAGTCATGAAGACTATTTGGATACTTTATTTAAACCATTCATTCAAAATGAATGCTTTGGAAGTAGTTTTAAAACAATTCTGTTAATTGCGTCTTTTTTTCCATCAGAAAACTTGCAGACAAGCAGTACATCATAATAGCAAGATTAAATCAATAAACTTTCAAATATAAATCATGAAACATTTAAACAGTCACTTTAAAATCTTGCACAGTATTTACATTTCTGTATACTTGAACTTGGTGAATAATTCAAACAAATCCCATGAGCATGAAAACATGCTGAACTAATCAATTACATTGTTTATTGTGAATTATTCACTCAGCTGTTTTATATCCAAATGGGCTTGTCTACACAGTGGACTAATGCACACAACAGGGATGTGATTTCCAAAGCATGTTAACATATTACACATTATTTAATCTATATAGACCCTTCTAGTATGCTTTAACAATGATATTTGGAAAAGTGCTATATTAAAGCACATTAGGGCACATTTAGTGTGCACCAGTAGGGTCTTATCAGGTCAATAAATGTGCAACATGTTAGCTTCTAAAAATCACACCCTTGTAGAGCGTATTAGCCCACCTTGTAGATAAAACCTAATAAAGGCCCTGATCCTGCAAAGATCTATGCATGTAATTAACTTTATGCATAATGAGACTACTCAGAATGTGTAAGGATAAGTGAATGCCTACCTCTTTGAAGAATTGGTATGTAATGTACACCAAAATATGTAATATGGTGACCTATGAAGATACAGTTCTATTAATTTTTCCATAGAAGTATGTAGTCTTAGTACTTATAATTCTATATATTTTCTATTACTGAAAATCTTAACACATTTATGAGCAAACTGAGTAGCAAGAAATATTTAAACATAGAAAGGTCATGAGAATTGAGAATTATTTAAAGATATTTTATGCAATATGCACAGCCCTGAAAGAAGGGTTCTTTGGTTCAAAAGTTTCCCTGGATAAGAGGAGGGTTGAAGATAGCCCTAAAAATGGACCAAATGGAAACATGGGGAAGTTGATAACAATAATTACAAGTTGATAGTTGGCAAATGCTAATGTTCTAATATTTTACAAGAATAAATAGGATGGTACAGGAAACTGTCAGTTAGCCTGATATCGATTACATGTAAATTCATGCAAAGGCTGAAATACGCATAATGTTTAAGGTCAGAAAGTACTACCAGATCATCTCTAATCTGATCCCCTGTATATCACTGGCCACCAAGACCACCCAGCATATTAAACCCACCCCAAAATAGACCAAGGTATTACAGACCACAAAAGACTTTATGATCATCTGGCAAAGAGGAGAAGGGTCCGAGGCACACCAGTGTTCAAGGCCTTCACAATGGCAGAGAAATTAGAAGTGACACAATCAGTAAAGAACAAAGGGATGGTAGCATAATTAATCCCAATCAATAAATTTATACGGAAAATAGGCCTTTATATGTTTTTAATAAGATCGTGAGTCTGATTGAAAAAGGTATCTATGTTGATATAATATACTTAGACACCTATAAGACAATTTATTCCTGCATCATGTTCTGCTGAAATAGCACTATATAAAGTAAATTCAACTGGTTAAAACCAGTTAACTGACAGATTGCAAAAGTATATGCAAAATTATTGCACAAAGGTGGTGTTTCTAGTGAAGTCCTGCCCCTGCTATTCAGTATCTGTATGAATAATCTGGAAAAAATATAAAATTATTACTGTTAAAGTTTGCAAATGACCTAAATTGTTGAAGTGGTACATAATGATGGGGACATGTCAGTTATACAGCATTATATTGATATTTATGTATGTATGCAATAAAGTGGGCTTATTTGAAAAATATGTGTGTTTATACCTCCAAATAAAGGTTATATATCTAGGAATAAATAGTGCAGGTCACACTTATAAAATGGGGACTGTATCTAAGAAAGCAATGAATATGAAAAAGACTTTGGGGTCATGGTAAATAAATAATTTAACATACTCTCCTAGTGCAATGTGATAGCTTACAGGATAAAGTATTACCCTGGATGTATAAGCAGAAAAATTCCAACTAGGAGTATGGTCATGGAATTGAGCCTCCCAGCACAGGTGATTTAATATGGAGATATGTCTATGGAAGGACCTTGAAAGGTCCAGTCTCCTGCCTTCACTAGCAGGACCAAGTACTGTCCCCTGACCTGACAGATTTTCTTGCCCCAGATTCCAAAATGGCCCCCTCAAGAATTGAACTCACAACCCTGGGTTTAACAGGCTAATACTCAAACCACTGAGCTATCCCACCCCAATGGGCTTATGCTACCATCCGAAAAATAGTTGTGTGTACATGGTGGCTTGGGCTGGAGCTCAGACTCTGAAGCCTAGGGAGGCTAACTCCCAATACCATCTAGCATATGAGACAATGGTCTCTCTTTTCTTCCTCCACACTCACCTGTCTGTCCTTTTCTTTCTCCACAATATTTCTTCTCTTTCCTATCCCTCTTCTTTTTTTTTCCTTCTTTCTAATAAGAGTCTGACTTAGCCAGCCAAGACTGTATATTTTGCAACACTGCTGTAAGGCTGTGACAAGAAAGAAGTTAATAAATGTAATACCCTAAACAGCCCATTGCTGGTAAAAGTCAGCCAGGACTCAGAGTGGCTAATAAGAGCTTGCTGTGCTTGCATTACTATCTTTGCTATTCTTTTCTCTTCCCTTTTGTGTGTGTTTCTCTTGATTTGTTCTTCTAGGAGACAGGAGCAGACTTCACCAACAATAGCAATAACAAAAGCTCCAACCCATCATAACTACCTTCTTTCCCCCACAAAAAAAGACAATTATTACCATTTTTGATATCATCTAAAGACCTGTCAAATGAGAGAGCTTTTTTTTCTGAAAATTCTCTCAAGCTAAAGGAAAAGGGAATAAGGGATGCTGTTAAAATGAAAGCCTTACTTAATATTTTACATTTCTAATGCTTCAACTGTTTTTTCTGCTTTTCTATGTCTCTAAGAAGAGGTTAAAATGATTTTTAATGGTAGGTTGCCATCTTATTAAGCAGGCTGAGATTTCTGTGTACCAACCCCTTAGCCTTGTTTAATCCTGTTTAATACTGGATAATGACTGGGCTATGGTGTGGGCCAGCACCACGCTACTTCCCGCAGCCCCCATTGGACCGGAGTGGTGAACCACAGCCAGTGGGAGCCACAATTGGCTGAACCTGCGGACACAGAAGGTAAACAAACCACCTGGGCCCGCCAAGAGTGCTTAACCTGCGGGGCCGCATGCCAAGGTTGCTGATCCCTGGTTTATACCTTTGGCTCACATATTCCATCTAAATTAATACAACAGTCTGTAAACCTGCCACAGTGGTCAACCAGCCATTGGAAAACCATGGATAAAAATTCCTTTCTAATTTTTTTTATGCCTGATGGAGGAGAAGGGGCACATTTGTCCTGTCAGTTGCCCCAGTGTAGTTTGGAAACCCGTTCACACAAAACCATCTGTAATCTCCTAAATAATACCAAGCTTTGTAACCCACTGCGTCAGTACCTTTTCCATGCTTTCACATGCCTGCATGACAATGACCCTACAGTAGATCTGACACTGAATTAGTTGGCTATCCTCTGGTAATATTGAGATGTAACCAGCTTCCAGAGGGTAATGGTGACCCACTAGTCCATAGGTATGGGGCAGCACATGTTGGCACGTGTCTTCTGCAATCCAGGGTTAGTTCTGCACTTATCTCCAAGAAGGTTGCCTTCCTGAAATTTTCTTGCCACTGCTAATCATTCCAGGACCACAGAACCACCCTTTTCCACAATTCACGATGGTTTCCTAACCTTAGAAACAGCACTTCACAGTGTGTAGCTGCTCCAGGAACCGGTCCTGCACTATCTGTTGCTTCCTCCACTGCCGAACTTCCTGCTGCTGCTGCCATGCATCAGGATGTGGTGGATGGAGTCCAAAACCAAAGCCAAATCCATCCAGGTTTGGTGTTGAAATACAGCCCAAGCAGCCTCTGCTTATTCAAGGTTGCATCTTCTGAGAGCAGAGGTTGTTGGGTCCATGATCGTAGAGCAATTTGAAAATGGTGCTAGCCCACCCAAAAAGGAAGTATTGGGTGAAGATAAAGGAAACACTATTTTTTGTTTAAATTAAACTCATCTGACTTCCACTATGTATCTCACAATACATATTGAGAAAAATCCCAGAATGCACACTGTTCAGCTGCAAGTCAAAGGACCAAGTGAACCCCTCCAAGAACACCAGGCACTAAAATGAAGCAAGTGACTGCTGTTACATAATGATGTGCACTGAGAGAAGGCACACCATCCTGTCTGTACACTACTAATGTATGTGAGTATTGTACATTATCTGATGTGCACTAAAAAAGTGGAGGAAGGTGTAACTTTGAAACAATTATTTGTTATCCCCTGTGAATTTGCCCCACAATAAATGGCTACATCACAACTAAAATGACTTTAGATTTTTCCAGGAATTACATTATCATAAAACCACCATTATTTCTCTTTCTCGCTGTCTAGTGATGTTGGGTGAATATTCATATCTTCCAGAACTTTTACATCAACTTTTTAATTATATTGATTGGAATTCCGTGTATTTTAAACCAGTTTGGTACAATGAACATACCTCTATAATGACATATCTAACACTTTATTGTTTTAATTTTTTTTAAATTGAGAATCATAAATCAAAAATTACCACAAGATTTTTTACAGTCAATGATACTGTATACTTTCCTTTTACAAACATTTCTCAGTTTACTATGTGAAATCACTAACTTTTTAGGAGTTGGGCATAGGTAGAGGTTAGTCCATGAACATCCAAATAGATCAAAACAGATTTTTTTCACCAAATTTAACCTTCTATGTAAGATCTAAGAAAACTGTCTCATGGAATGATTCCTTTTGGATAATTTTCCTCAATAGTAGATTTTAACTTTTTGTTTTTGCGTACAGATTATTCTGAAACATAATTGGTTTTACAAATGTCAAAGAGAAAAAAAATACCTGCAGACTTGCTGTGTACTAAGAATCATAACACCAAAGCTAAACTCTGAAAGTTACACTGCCATATCACAAGTGTGAAAATTGCAAGAGTATGATATAGGCTTCCTATCTATTGTGCTCCAATTATACTGTACAGTTTTTTTCAGGTACTACTTCTTTGAAAAGATGGACAGAAATTGAATAGATTTGCTGGTAAAAGGACTGCTCACTCTCTAATATATAAAAAAAAATAAGTCGCCAATGATTTCCTTCTACCACTCTGAAGATCTTCTGGAATATTTTGGAAAATATTTACAGTAGTGTAACTAAAATATAAATCTGGCCCCGTATGTTGACAGTGTTTCCTAACCCCACAAAAAAGTGAGTGTGAGTGTGAGTGAGTGTGAGAGTTTGTATGTGAGAGAGAGTGAGAGAGAGAGAGACAGAGAGAGGAGAATCAAAGACATCTTTTGCTAATTACATGGACTCTAATTTTAGAATTGTTCACGGAAATCTAGTCACATTATTGCAAGGAGGGAAAGTGCAAGGAAATTCAGATCCTATTACCTGACATGCAGATATCTTATCTGTTAAATTTTCTATGCCAGTGCAATATTTTTCTGGGCAATGCCAAGGACCTTGAGAAGTAGGCCAGTTTCTAAGCAGAGAGAGTGTTAGCGAAGATTTAACTAGCACAGAAATTCATTCAAGGAGTCTGCTTCAAGACTTCATTTAAATTATCAGGGGCACATTATCTGGGTACACAACAAGAAGCAATTATTGGTTTAATTAGCCTGCATTCACCACATTTGCTCCTTCTCTTTGTTGGATTGCCAGGCAATTTTCTAAAATCATTAAGAAAGGGAACTATAATTCCACAATGACCTAATCTGCAGTGGCTTCCTCTCACACTGGAATATTTTAAAGTTATTTATGACTGTCATCAATAAGTCCATTGGAGAAGAAACACTTTGGATCTCAAAAAAATTAGATGCTTTTCATATACGGAAAGTGTTTTCTCTGTTCAATCTATTCTTTTAAATACATTTTTCTGTCAAAATAAGGTTAATCTAAAGTGATGTACATTAATTTGAAAAGGGACAGCACATAGTAAAATATTTTCAGTATAAAACCTCACTTTATAACTGTTCTAGCATAAATTTTACATTTCCATCCAAAAATCTGTCAGTTTTAACTAACACTTAACCATACAAATATCTTGATTACCATAGAACATAATCAATAGTTAAGCCCTGGAATATAAAATGATTTTGTGGCAATTTTTTTTAAAAAAATATTACAATAAAATCTATCCAAACTAGCACATGAAGTTTCAGTTGACATGATGAGGAATCTTTCCATATGAAGGGATTAAGAGCTGTTTAAGGTCCAGAAATAAAGCTAAAACATTGGCTGATTGAGAGTTTGGCTGATTTTGTTGTACATTGAAAATACACTTGTCTACCGGTAAATTTTTTTGGCAGTAAGGCAGGGAGTAGAACGAGTGGTACGACATTTGTCCAATTTTGTCTAGTCTCCATTATCACCAATTCTGCAGTAGGTCTGGATCCTAACACAGTTCTTGCAGGGGAGGAAGAGGAAAAATATGTTTCAAATGCTTTTCTCTGATTTACAATCAGCTACACTGCTTTTTAAGTCATAGTTAAGTAATAGTTTAGTGGAGATGTGCCATCCTGAGCCTAATGTTTTGCATGGTTTTATCTTACATTTTAGACATGCACACCAGGAATAAGACACACAGTTGAAAATATCCAGTGGTGATATAGACTTTGATGCTTTCATTTGCCTATTCCAATTGCCTTAGCTAGCACTAGAAACAAATCTGATTAGAAGAAAAGGCAAGAATAACTGTGGTTCTTCCACATATTTCTCTGAGGACATAAACTGCACAATGCTAAGAGATTGTGATTCATTGACAAAACATGGAAGTGCATGGCATTTTTCTTATTTAGGACATTAAGAGATTATGTATTCAGAATTTGGTATCTTTTAAAAATGATATTAAATTTTAGCAATGATATATATCAAGACAACATAAGTCCTGAATATAGTAAATAAATGGAAAAAAATATGATAGTATAAATGCAATGAAGAGTCCAGTGGCATCTTAAAAAGTAACAGATTTATTTGAGCATGAACTTTAGTGGGTAAAAAAATCCATTTCTTCAGATGCATGGAGTGAAAACTACAGGTACAGGCATAAATATATATTGGTACATGAAGAGAAGGGAGTAACCTTACAAGTGGAGAACCAATATTGAAGGCAAATTTAGTCAGGGCCTCTGTCTAAATTGGCTTTAATTGCCAATATATATTTATGTCTGTATCTGTAATTTTCACTCCATGGATCTGAAGAAGTGTGGTTTTTTTAACCCATGAAACCTTATGCCCAAATAAATCTGTTAGTCTTTAAAGTGCCACCAGACTCCTCGTTGTTTTTGTTGATACAGACTAACATGGCTGCCCCTCTGATATGATTGTATAAATTATATGCACAAAGAATAATTTACAATGCATAATTATGACAATATGCATATTTGGAAGCATGTTTTTGATACAATCCTTCTATATTAAGAAAATCATTGAAAAAGTAGTATATGGATGAGTGGAAGTATTTCATTCTATGATTCAGTTTGGATCTATTGACATGGCCATATGCACGGAGGAGGTGTGGCCTGGTACATCCTTTAACAGGAGCTTGAACCATATAGTCTCATTCAGATTTACAGAATCTTAGAAAAATAGGGCTGAACGGGACCCCATATCCCGGCATTTAGGCAGGACCAACTAAACTTAGACCAACACTGATGGGAGTGTTTGTCTAACTTGTTGTTAAAAACCTCTAATGATAGGGATCCCACTGTCACGGTACTGAAATAGTTTGGTACCGTGTAGATCAATGGGTGCACGAAATATTATGTGAAGGGGGTCATAACATGTGTCTTATGTATGTATCTATTCCATATGTGTGTATCTATTCCATATGTGTGTATCAATTTGACAGTTGAAGTTATGAATATTGGCTCTGGGCTGTCTGTCTTCCCAAATGTTGGGCTGCCAGGGGGACATTCCAGAATACTGGGCGTCAGCTCTGCTCGGGGCTTGATGGGCCATTAAGAGCAATCAGCGACACAATGGACTCTGGGAGCTTGGAATGCCCCAATCCAGACAAGAAGGATACAGAGAACCGGCAAGGCAGCTTGTGCATAATGGCTTCTGCCTGCAAATGATGAGTCATGCATGGACATGTGATCGGCCCATGTAACTCCAGAACTCCATGGGGCTGAACTTTCACAGCAGGAACAAAGAGGTGTTTGCAACTGGAAAAAAAACTATAAATGAAGCTGCTAGAGCCCCTCCATTTTTGTCTTTACCTCCAGACTTCAGCCGCCTTGTTTCCAGCTTTGGATGGAACTTTGCTACTCTGGGAACTCTGGACTAAGGTGCTGACCCACCCCTAAATGGGGTGCATCCAAAGACTTTGATTTGAACCTGCAGTTATTCTACCTTTGCTGCAAGCCTGAGATAAGAGATGTGCCATTACTGCATGTAATTGATTTATTTTAACCATTCTTAACCCTCACCTATACCTTTTTCCTTTTATAATAAACCTTTAGATTTTAGATTCTAAAGTATTGGCAACAGCGTGATTTGTGGTAAGATCTGATTGGTATATTGACCTGGGTCTGGGGCCTGATTCTTTGGAATTGGGGAGAACCGTTTTCTTTATTTGGGGTATTGGTTTTCATAACCATTGATCCCCAGGACAGGTGGCTGGTGGTGGAGATACTGGGAAGCTGGAGTGTCTAAGGGGATTGCTTGTGTGACTTGTGGTTAGCCAGTGGGGTGAGACCAAAGTATTTTCTGTTTAGCTGGTTTGGTGCCTTAGTGTGAAGAAACCCCAGCTTTGGGCTGTAGATGCCCTTTTGGAAGCAATCTGTCCTGATCTGACGCTCACAGTTAGATCCCACCAGGAACAGCACCGTCACACCCACTACCTCCTTTGGTAACCTATTTCAGTATTTATCTATTCCTATAGTTAAAAGGTTTCCCAATATCTAACTTTAATCTCCCTTGCTGCAGATTAAGCTCATTACTTCTTGGCCTACCTTCAATGTACAAGGAGAACAACTTATGACCATCCTCCTTGAAACAGTTCCCAACATATTTGAAGACTATTATCAGATATCTCATCAGTCTTCTTATCTCAAGATTGAACCTACCCAAGATTTTTTAATCTTCCCTCCTAGGTCAGATTTTCTAAATATTTTATCACTTTTGTGGTTTTCTTTTGGATTCTCACCAATTTGTCCAAATCCTTCTTAAAGCATCGAACACCAAATTGAACACAATATCTCAGCTGAAGTCTCATCAGTACCAAGTAGAGCAGAACAATTACCTTATCCTACATACAATACTCCTGTTAATACACAAAAATGGCATTAGATCTTTTTTTGCAATTGCATTGCATTGTTTACTCTCATTCAATTTGTGATTGACTATACCCATCAGATCCCTTCCTGAAGAACTACTGCCTGACCAGTTATTCTACATTTTGTATTTATACATTTGATTTTTCCTGCCTAAATGTAGTACTTAATGTATGTACTTAATGTCCTTACTGAATTTCATCTTGTTGATTTCAGAGCAATACTCCAATATATCAAGGTCCCTTTGAATCCTAATCCTGTCCTCCAAAGTGCTTGCAAATCCTGCCAGCTTTTTGTTCTCCGCACATTTTCTAAGAATACTCCCTACTCCATTATCATTAATGCAAATATTGTTAGTCCTGTCCCCATGACAGAACCTCATGGGGCCACACTGGATATATCCTTCCAGTTTGATAGAAAACCACTGATAACTACTATTTAAGTCTTTCAACCAGTTGTTCACCTACCTTATAGTAATTTAATTCAGACCATGTTTCCCTAGGTTGCTTATGAAGATCTTATGCATATGAACTTATGCATAAGATGCTTATGAAGATCTTTGTCAAATTTGTAAGAAGTGGTTCAATATAAGCAGAGATATAGTTCTGGACTACAATGAAAAGATATATCAGCATATCTGTGTTTGCCTGGGGTGTGAAAAACACAACTAATTGATATAGCTATGCTGGTAAAAACCGCAGTGTGGATACAACTGTTTTGATAGAAGCGGGCTTCTATCGCTAACTTCATTTGGAGTTGACAGTGTGCATTGTGTCTACATGACAGATCTATGCTGACATAGCTATGCTGTTGTAGTCTCCATAGTGAAGGCATATCCATAGATGCCTCAATATATAGAAAAGAAAAGAGCTTCCCAACACAGGGGTATTTGGGTTTTATATAAAATGTGCAACCTAATGCCTTGTCTAGCAAAGGATTCAAGAGAGTGATGTTAAGTAACCTTTTTCAAAATCATTTTTCCTTTCAATGTGGGTTAAGCTGCTTGAGTTAAAATTTAGATTCATTAGTCTTTAATTAGAGCAGTTTAGCAAATGCTAAAGACTGTGATCTTTGTTTTTAAATATGTTAGTTAGCACTTGCTACCAAACACCTGTTAATATCAGATCTTAAACTCTAGTCTGGACAAAATCTTAGAAGTTAAATTAAACTCACTTAATCTAGCCTCTGGAAAAGTTGAAAATTTTAAACCGATCATGAGTGCCACCTTATCACTCAAAGGATGAACTCAGTGGAGAATGCAGTCTATGAAACCACTGAGGCCTGGTCTGTACTTAAAATTTTTATTAAATAAAATATATTGCTCAGGGGTGTGAAACATTCACATCCCTTACAGCTGTACCTAAGCCCACCTAAGCTCTGGTGGAGATGTGGCAAGGTTGATGTAAGAATTTCACTATTGACTTCACATATTTTTTTTAATATCTGACTTTGTATGTAAATTGACATCTATGGTGTTGGATTACAATGTTTAATTTACATCTGAACAGTTAGATACACATTTTTTATCTCCTGTATGGAGGAAAACATGTTTGGCACCTCTGCCTTGATACAGATTTTAAAACTATATTTTCTGTATATAAACATAACTTTGTACATTGTATATATACCTACATTTCACAATGATATTAACAATATGACCCTGGCTTTCATTTAAGATCTCACATGACATTCTTTAGTAAATCAGGTTGTACATACCAGAATCAGGATATTCTTGTATCCCTTTTTCCAGTTGGCATTAAGCGGTCCTTCGATCAAATATGGGAAGAAGTGAGACAAAAGCAGCTTCAGTGAAGTTAATTTTCATTTTCTGTAAAACAAGAAATTCAGATCAGTGGTAATAAAATTAAAATCTACAAAAGATATGCAAATTGTAAATTCTATTAAAATCCTATATCAGGGGAAGATTATAAAAAAAGGTTTTTCAGCCTATACATATAAGAACCAGTTTATAACAACAAATAGACAAGACAATTACATTATCTTAAGAATTATGCTCTATTAAAACTATAAATGAATTTAAATAAGTTTAACAACACAGTTCAATTGTGCCATTGAGAAGTACAGGATGTGTGAAGAGAAAGGGAGATGCATCAGGGAAACCGGAGGAACATTGGCTCTGGAGAGGCATAGCTACTGCATCACCATAGGAAAAAGATGGCATGATAGAGATAAATAATGAGTGATATAGAGAGGGTCAGTAGACCACTGCTATTTACTCTTCCTCATAATACAAGAAGAGTGAGGGGAAATGCAACGAGAGACAACACATTTTAAACAACAACAACAACAAAAGGAAATCAGTTTTATGCAATGCTTAAATAACCTGTGGAATTAAATGCCATAGGATGTCAAATGCAAAAGTGTGGATGCAGTAGGATCCAAAGAAAGAACTACCTTTTATAGTGGTTGTTGTTAAAGTGCTATTAATTTTTGAAAGTTTTACTGTTCTGGCAAATAAAGTAGAACCAGTAAACATTTTCAACCTAGTAGAAACTTGAAATGCATCAATCATTTGTCTATTTGGTCCCATCTCTAACATCCTTTCTGTCACAGACTATAAGATGTTTAAAACAGGGGCTCTTCTTTGTTATGTGTTTCTATGCTACTTAGAACAGTGGGGTCCTGATCTTGATGTGGATTTTAGTTGCTAGATTAATACAAAAAACAAAGAACTGCCTGGGGTTTGGAAGAAACTTGTCCTATGGGCAGACTAGTCCATAATGATTGCTTCTAAGGTTTTTTGCATCTTCCTCTGAATCATCTGGTCCTGGCTACTGTCAGAAATAGGATGCCAGACCAGATGGACCACTGGTCCCAAGTTCCTATTGGATAGTGAATGCACCTGTGCTTTTCCCCACAATGAGCCAACTCTGTCTGCTACCATGTCTCCTGCCCAGACTGACTGGGATATTAATTCTAGTAGGAGTCCATCCTACTAGATGGACCAGGAGGGTGGAGGGGGCAAGGGCTTCCATTGCACCTAGCCTTTTGACTGATGTATAACAGCTGTGAGCTTGTTATACTCTCCATATAGCTCTTGCTTAGGAGACAAAATTGATCCCTACATCCTGTGCATAAACTTAGATTTGCCTATGAATCAATGGAAGCTTCATACCTATATCAGAGAACAAAATTCAACCCATACTGTTTAATATCCTAAATGTTAGTATTCAAAGACTAGTTTTTGCATGTAAAATCAGCTGTTTGTTTTGTAAAAGAGATATGCCATGGAGTGAAAGAGCTCAACTTATGATTTAATTTGGATGCTTACAAAGAAGACATTTTGATAAAGAGGACTAAGAAGTGTATTATCAGTATGCATGGCAATTTACCAGAGACATTTCCATTTGTGCTAATGGTGTTGTCCCACATAAATCCACATTTATTTTAGCATTAATTGCAGTCATGCATATGAATACTCAGATTTTGAGAAGTATACCTACAGGTCTACAAAATGAGAAAGAATCACAACCCTGAAGAAGCTAAACATCATATACTCTTATGGCTAATAGTGTTCAATAACTAAAACCTACATTATCTGTACCATGAGCATCAAACAGCACAACACAAACTTCATTCTAGAATAAGTATAAAGAAATACATGTGCTTAAATTACTAGGATATTAAACTAAAACTAGTTGTCTGAATGGTAAATTAAGCTGATTATAGTTTCAAGGACTTTGTGCTAATACTTTCAGAATAACTAACTGCACTGACATCTATGAGATTAGGTACTTGTGCGAACAGCTTTTGAGTTTGTCTAAACATTTAAGGAGTAATATTGGATTTCCAGTTAATGCTGTTCTTTGAGTGAACCTTCAGCTGGACCTAAAATCAAAGAGAACCAACAGACAAATAAGTAAGCCACTTCTGGGATTTTTTGATACAGAAGTTCAAATGAAACACTGAGCATTAGGAGAGGTTAAACACAGAACAATTCTGAGTCTGTTTTAGAGCAGAGTTTAGCAACCACAACCTTTAACCAAATTAATCTTCAGATATCTGTATGTAAAGAATGTTGGTAAAGGCTTTGGACTTTTCAAATTTCCTGGACTATAGAATGAAAAAAATTACTTTAGGAAGATATAAAAACAAAATACATTTTGTGTCAGAGGTGTAGCCATGTTGCAAGCTATACCTTCATCACTTCTTTGGAAAAATACCATCATTTGACAATTGGCTGTGCCTAGCTCCCAGTGCACCACTGAAAAAGAAATGTAACCTTTCACTAATTTAGTTAATTTATCCAACAGAAAAGGAGACAGACATTACCTGAGATATACATGAGAGACATAGAAATACTGTGTTTACTTATTGCCTTCATAGTCTTAGAATCTGTCCAGTTGTAAATATTGTTTTTAGTGAGCCTGAAGATGTCTGACAGAGTCAACAGTATGCTTTAATGAAGGTAAGAGTAAAATTATAATAAGAGCAAGCAGCAAGTTTAATTTCCTCTGCAGAATCCTGTGCAAATCTCTATCCAATAAACTAATTTCTGTGCTCCGTACTTGCAAAAGCCTCCAGGACCGGCAGGATTTTAAAGCACTTTTAGATTTTCCTCACTAGTAGACTGGATAAAGATCTGACTCAGCAGGATACTTAGGCCGCTTATACTGCAGGTATTAATCTAATAACTTTAAGAACAATTTCATCATGTACAGGACCAGTCTTCAAATGTGATGGATACTCAGTCAAATTCTTCTCTCAGTTACATTTGTACAACCTTAATGAGCTAAAATCAAGGTTTTTTGATACAACAGAAGATTTTGATACAAAAGATTTTGGACCATTACATTCCCAGAGAGGTGAATGATTTGAATGAAATGGTGAACCGGACTTGTTCCAGTCTCCATACCCAAACCCCAAAACTACAAAAGCCAGTTGGAAAAGTATATATTATAACATTGTGCCATGATACACACATCACAACCAAAGTCTCTGTGCAGTCCAGAAATTCATGCATTATTACAGATTGCAGGAATACAAAACACTCAGAAAGGTGAGGGAACAGAATGAAAATCCTTAGCACTTTCCAAAATAGATTTCAAAGTACTTATAAAGATGGACAAAAGTTATCCACAGTTCTTTGGTTTTTTGTACGGAGAAAGTGAAACACAGATATGTGACTTTTCTAAGGTCACAGAGTGAGGCAGTATTAGGCAGTGACTAAACCATCTCCTGATTTCTTGCTCTGCACTATCCACTGAACCGTGTTGCTTGGTTTTGGTTCAGCAAATGTGCAAGTAATTGAGTACACTCTTCTGCCACTGATCCCAACTGGATGATGCGTGGGTGCACATTTAGACTAGCCTCAAGTTTGGGCTAATTTTCTCCAGCAGTAATAACCCCCTGGGGCCAATGGGGATTACCTGAGTTCATTACACTCCAACTATATTCCCAAAACACCTCAACACCTTGCCTACCACATACACACCAAAGTGGGATTAGATGTGGGTGTTGTATAGGAATTTCTATATACAAGAAGAATCCCCAATGGACTGTTCAAGAGACCTTTGCATCCTTTTTGTTCTGATGAAGTGGAAGTCAGGATTTGTCCCAAAGCATGCAGAAGCACAGATTATGTGTTAGTCTGTCTGAAAAGTACACCAGTGATACTCTGAGTGTCAATATTAGTTCTGTGTGTGTATTTATATCAATTACTTTTAAATAGCATGGGGCAAATGGGGGGAGGGGAAAGAAAAGGTTCTTTTCTAAGTGTCTCCCACAACATAACTTCTATCCACATGTGAGACAGAAAATTGTGCAAATGTTCAAAGTAGGGTCACTTGTGCTCCCTGTACCCCCTGTCTCTCCCTCAGTGGCGTATGCATATAGCTATGTCCCTGTGTTCTGCTTGGTTTCTTGGCTTTTCATCCGTGAGGCTGGTAAGTCCTGCAGGGCTTCTTGAGTTTAGTTCTACTTGGAGGGTCTCAAATACATGTGGCTCATTGGGCTTGGCTTCTTTTGATTACTGTATTAGGGAGGTGGTAAGTGATGGTTTAACTCTTTCATCGTCACCCACTGATTATAACAAAATAGATGGCTATAGAAGTCTATTATGAAGAACATCAAAATGAGCACCCTCTCCCTTTTTACAAGCTTTGATGAAGAATCAAACAGTTAACATGGTTGACATTTAAGTAACATTATTGAGTAAATTCATCACTGAATTACAGATGTCAGAGATATTGTTTCAGGTTCTAAAAATGCCTGCAGACATCATTGCATCAGTTCTATTTGGTTCACGTTACTGGAGCTCTCTCAGAAATCATAACAGATTAACCACTTTTATACAAATAAAAAGGGAAAAAGAAACTCAGATTCTGCTCAACTTGCAGCATAAGGCAGGTGTTGGAACATTGTACCAGCCGAAATTAAGCCTTGTTAAAATGGTAAAATTAAAAATGGCTTGAGACTGATCAATGTCTTCCTGCAGATATGGACAATGCTTAGCAAAATATGAATGCTACAAGACAAAGTATTATAAAAAATAATGGATAGCAAGCTATGAATGATGGTTAACATTCACCCAGGTACAGGACTAAATTGATGCCTTCCACATCACGTAAGCCCCACAGTGGGAGTTAAATATGACCCCACAATCTATAGTAAACTAAATTCAGTAATTTACATTTACAACATTTGTGTTTGTCAATAATAATAATACTCAGCACTTAGTCTCTCTTAGTGCTTTATATCTTCATAGTGCTTTTGTAAACATTAATTGATTAATCATTGAGGAGCATGGCTTTACTTCATGAATTGCATCATTGTAGTATTCAAATAGGATATAAATACATTTGCTAGATGTGCTTAAAGAGAGCATTTTTGCATGAAGTAGGGGCTTCCTTGAATTTGTTATGATAGGTTTGTCCACATGGCATGGCAATGTACTGTTTCTTTGTTACTGGACAATTATTTTTTTCTTAAATGAAGACAAATCTATTAGAGTGTGTATGTGACACAAGTAAACTTAGTGTCTGCTCTGGCCAAGATCACAGGTGTTAGCTAAGACCTGAAATTCAAGTTTGTTTTATAATTGTAAAAATGCCTGTTCTAAACTTGTGAACTCAGATGGGGAGAGTGCCTCCCCCTGCATCAAGAAGGATCATCAAGACTTAATGGGCCATCTAGGTCACATCCCATGAGTTTGAATTCTGGTGGGAGGTCAAATAAAGATGCTCACAAGAAGAAATGGTTCTGTCTTTGCTGTTTGAACTCTCACAGGGCCAGAGACAGTAAACAAAAACAGTGAACCCCCAGGGTCAACCTGAGTCCATCCTGAAAGACATTTTGAATGGATAAATTACTACATCTCTGTCACCTTAGAAACCATGGATGGTGATTCATATGTGTGTATGTTTGCTTACTTTAACCTGTAAATAACTCATTCCTTTTTCCTAGTTAATAAACCTTAGATAGTCTACCACAGGATTGGCTAGAAGTGCTTTCTTTGTTGAAAGACCTAGAGTACCAATTAATCTGGGATAAGTGACTGGTCTCTTGGCCCTGGATGCAAACTGAATATTTTGTGATTTTTGGTGTAAGTGACCATTTATCACTAAGTCCAGTTTACTTGGGTGGCAAGATAGACTGGAAAGCCCAGGACTATATGTAACTCCAAGGTTAGGCTAATACAGTGATCCAGGAGTTCATATTTGTTAATAGGTTGGTGAAACCTAATTATAGAACATACAACCAGCTTTGGGTGTCTGCCCTGTTTTTGACTACCTCTGAGCTGTCACTCCTGGTTGTGAGCCGCTTCAGATAGTGTGAAAATATGTAATTTATTTACTCATAGGAAAATACTGAATGTACTAGAATCATTTGTAAGTTTACATTTTTTGTCTTAGTTAATATTGTATATTTTTTCAAAATAAACATTTATAAGGCTAACACATTATCATCTTATTGGCATGTTATTCTATAATTTAACTAAGTGACAAAACTCCGATTGAATTTAATGCTGTAATATCATTACATATACTTAGCTAAACTTATTGGACACAACTAATACATTTTATACCTCTGTTGACTTCAGAGAGGACACACTATGAATTAATTTTAGTTGCTGCCACATTAATATGTCTTGTATAAAAATCATTATATGGCATTGGTTAAGCTGTGACTTATGGAATCATGGTTGCCCTAAAATGTTTCTCCCAAATGTTTTCAATTTAACTTCAGCCCACTATTGTTACCGAGTTATTCTCAGTTTTGCTACGAAATGAAAAAAATAATGTTTGATAGGCCTTGTAAATTTCTTTTATTAAATAATTTACTGAGGTCCATAAATGCCAATGAGTATCCAATTTATCCAAATGGTTTTATGCTCTTCTAGAGCATTAATTTTGTAAGAAGAATGGAAGATCTTACTGTAAGAGTGCTGTCTAAATCTGTCTAAATCTAAGGCTGGTTTTGAATGTACATTCAAAGTCTTCTATGCAGGGACTTTGTTCATTACAACATAATGCTTTATGGAAACCCCACTAAGAATGCATGCCCGGGTTTTTCAAAACATCTAAGCATTGTATTTTTTTTATGAACTGATATGTCAGGTTCAGTGACTACTATATTGACCCAATTTATTTAATTTAGTGAATTATATAGCCGTTCAACATGATTTAGTTTAATATTGATATACTTTTCTGCATGGTATAGTTCATTCAATGCATGATATATCTGATGCTGCAGATGTAGTGATTTTGATTCAATATATTAGGTATCTGATTAGATATTTTTTGTATCTGATTCATAATGTAGCTGATTGAATAGATGCTTTTTTTCTGTGTAAACTACTTTAAATTCTCCATTTATTTAATTCAATATGTGATATACAAACAATATATGTACCTGCAGATAATGTATTCATATGAGTTTGTAACTCAGCCACAATATTTCTGAATTTTGAATACATTGTATCTCATATGTGTCCTCAGAGGATAGAAGGCTGGATTCAGCAGTGATAGTAACAGTACTGAACAAATTCATTTACAGAGAAGATTACTGGTTGCAGTTCATGATTCATAAATATCGCTTTGTGGTATATCTTGAGTTCCAAATGGCCTTTATTGTACCTCTCAGAGCTATGTTCAAGACTGCATGCTCCAGAATTATTGTTTATGTAGAGATCATCCATCAAAGGCTCTTGATAACACTGCTGAAACTTTTCTGGAAGATGTGCTGTCATCATATTTTTTTCATAACTATGATGGAGTATAGTATACAAAATAAAAACAATAACAATTTATGCACCGTATCTCAAAGACTGATCTATCTGACTCATTAGGCATTGTGATTCCTATTACCTTGATTTTGGAAATCATGACAAAGAGAATACTCTCATGCTCATATATAAGGCCAAAATCATGATATCCATCCTCCTGCTATCTTAAGAAAAATAAATAACAGAAATTATGGAATTCAAACCGACTAGTACGGATATCTGTTCTGCAGATGTCAGGAAAATAAAAATGTTGTTAGCAGCTTGCTGCTTGTGAAGAAATATGCCCAGTACTGGAGATCTAAGGACTGGCAGTGACACTCAGTAGGCAGATTAGTAGACCTGCTAATTACATACATAAAGCTGTGTCAGATCACCTGAATTAATTGGATGAATCATTATGACTTCATATTTTCTCATCAGTAATTCAATACCTCTGTCATAGAATAAAGAAGGTAAAAAAAGCCCAGAAACTTAAAGGTCATAAGGTTAAAGGTGGGTACTAAGTGAAAAAAAAATACTTTAAACTATCTTAGGGATTTCCACTCTCTGTATTTGTCTTTCAGGACACTCTGGAGTCCTTTTCTCTACCCACTTGCAAAAATACATTCCCACCTCAAGGAAAGCTAATGTTATCCGGACTATAAATATTGGCCAACCAGAAATAACAAGATAGCAACAGAACACTACATGAAGAAGAAATGTATGGTTCTTAACAGTGTTATAGATGCAGCCATTCATGGGAAAATAGACAAACAACAAATATGAATACCATTTTCTCAATGACATTTAACAAGCAAGAATGCCAGCTTCTTCTCTTTCATTTCCCCCCAAAACTTAATTATTCAAGTTTGTTAAAAATGTTTGGTAGTCTAACTTGTCTCTCTTACAAATGGTCTTGCAAAGTTTTTGATTCTTTGTCTTGGATACCTGCTTTGCAAATTCGCAGCAAGTATTTAAGCTTCTCAAGTATGTGTTTTCCCTGGAAAATATTTTCAGTCACTCTCTGTCACCTACTGTGCAGTACATTACATTGCTTTTTTAGTGTAATTTGTGAAAGCAAGAAATAGAATTCTACCATTTAAAATGTGAAATATACTTATCAATTTAGATAATAGGAACCTAATGCAGACTTAGTGTGACCAGTAGAGAAGTGAACTATAAAGTATCTATATTTTTTGCAAAGCTACAAATTCTAGATAGCCAATTAGTTATTTCCAAATATAGCACTTAAAATATCTCCACTCCATACTAAGGGCTAGTCCACAGTATAAGTGTCACATTGGTGCAGCTGCTCTGATGCAACTGCACTGCTGTAGTTCACTTGGGGTAGACACTTTACGCTGATGGGAGAGAAATCTCCCATGGACATAATTACTCCACCTCCACAAGAGGTGGAAGATATGTTGCTGGGAGAGCATATCCCGCCGACATAGTGCCAGTGTGTACTGGCCTTAGGTCACTGTAATTTGTGTTGCTCAGGGTTTACCTTTTTCACACTCTGTGTAATACAAGTTATATTGGCATAGAAGTAGTGTAGAACTCTCCTAATTCTTACATTCTAAACAGAAATATGAAAAATTGGCCGTACTTTCCTTTGCTTCATTGTGTTACATCAAGAGGTATGATTACGCACAGCATTGTCTATTGCAAGTGGATCTGGTGGTGGTGCGGAGATTGAGGATAAAGGGAAAATATAGCCCTCAGATGACAAGTTCAGAAAAAATGCAGTGTGCACATTTCCCTTAACTCTGAATATAATATTGGAATAGGAAAATATTTCATTGATGCAATAGACCCCTTGAATAAAAATCCAAACTCTGATTTATAATTCTTCCTTTTTCCATTATGCCTGTGCGCGCGCACACACACACACATACAGAACGATTCATGATCATTTGGAATTGTTGTTGAGAGAGGAGACTCATCAATTTCAACCCAGTGGAGGATCCAAAAATCCCTAAATCCAGTGCCCAAACTTTTCCCGTTACGCCTACTCTTACCAGTAATGGAATCTGTCCACGCACTTCACAGTTTGCTCAGCAGAGGAGCTTGCTCTGAAGGTGGAGCTGGTGGCAAAACTGGGGATTATTTCCCGATGCAGTGGCATCCAATTTCTTAGATCACTGGATCAATGTAACTGTCCAGTGTGTGGCTTTTCTCTTGGCCATCACTAATGAAACTCTGCACGCCAACCTACACTGGCCTACTATGAGTCAGAGTCCCCACTGCGCAGCTACTCCACTTGCGGTTCCAATTTCAGAGCACATGTGATCAGAAGGGCCTTGTGTAACCTCTCTGCATAAAGGAGAATAAAAGTGGAAAATTCAGTTACTTTTCACATCACAACTGCTCTTTAAAATATATTTTGGTATTGTTTTTTATATGTGCATGCTATGCTACAGTCTATATAGTTGACTTGGAGACAGACACCAGAATGCAAAACACTGGAGGGGAAAAAGAAAAGATGTTTTGACTTTCTGTGTAGAAACAATTTGTGTGATTATTAATTTCAGCCAGGCTGACCAAATAGCATATGAAATAGTGAAGTTCTATGTTACAGTAGAGAACCATGCACATTCAAGATACTTTTAAGCTCTTGATATTAGATCACCACCCACCTTCATTTTCTGTGATGTCTGATTCTATTATTTCTGTTCTTTTAGGGCACTGTGAGATAATTTTTTTAAAACCATTATAAATGTATGCAGAATGTACATACATTTTAATAAGCAGCTAATCAATATTAGTTGTAAGGCATTTTGCAGTCTTTTGGGAAAGACAAGGCCTGGCTCATTAAAACAGGGGGAAAATCTGTATTTAAATCTGTTTGCTGCCAAGGGTTTAATCACAGAGGACAGCCACGTCATAGTGTATGAAAATGTTTTAAAAAGATAATTTAGTCTCTAGATACACATTTATCTATTAAGACATGCATCAATATATCTTTCTATATTTAACCAACCCATGCTCTGTTTTTACAGTTTGAAACAGCTGTATCATCCATTTCATTTTAAAAAAAAGAAATTATGAGCTAAACATTAAAACCAGTCTTTGTACATGAGAGAATAAAAGAGACTATCATGTAGATAAGTAATACATATGAACTTTCATTCAAAGAGAGTAAGTCATCAAATTTTAATTCTAAGCTTTATGTGGATCCGAGCATTGGAATGGACCATATTGGACCATTAGAATGGACAATATTGGACCATTGCTGTCAAATAGTTCTTTATTGTTAGTAGTAGTCATCATGTTTTCAGGTTTTTGTTAAATATGTGATGTGTGGGGTTTTAATGTGCTATCCTTTTGTAGAGTACAGAAATCAGTATAGCTTCATGGTAGCTTCTTTAATGTCCTATTCATTTTGTAACATATATGAAATGTGTTGGTTTATGTATTTTCCTTCTGCTACTTGTAGTAGATTTTGTCCCTTAATTCCAAATTGGAATAATTTGAAACTATTAAACTTCCTTCAAATAAAATCCTGTATTGTTCTTCAACACCATATCATTCCACTATTTCTCCAAGGTAGTCCAACAGAGAAGAGGCTGATCATGGTAACGTCCTCTATTTTGTTGCAGAGAAACATTCATCTAAACAAAGCAACTGGCACAGTCAAAGTACATTGAATCTCTTGGCATTTGATTTTCATTGAAATGTATCTATCTATGAAATAGTTGTCAAAGAAAGCTCCCTGCTAGTTGTCAGTGGGGAATAACTTCAGAAATCTCAATGTAAGTCTTCACAGGCATTTTCCAATACACTTTCTGGTAAGAATTTGCATTTCATCATCCTGTTATTTAATCCTGGTTCTCACAACAGTATCTCCAAAGGCAGCACCATTTATAGGCATTTAGAAGAAATTATTACTTTTTAAGAAATCTTAGTTAGTGCACCTTTAAAAAGCATGATGCACATTTTATGGTAGAATTGTTTCTGTCAGAAAAAAAAGATGAACAGATATATAAACTGTGAATATGACTGAGAAATGTTCAGCCCTTTCTTCAATGATATTTGGACTCTGGGGGAGAGAGGAGTTAGACTACTGGAATTTCTTCAAGATCGGTTAGAGTATCTTTGAGAAAACTATGTGAGCATTTCAGAATTAGAGGAGGAGACAGAAAAGAAGTTTCTCTCTCAATCTCTCCCACACTTGCCTCTTCTCCAAAACAGGCATGGGCAGTGGAGGGAATTGGCTCCCCCATATTCCTGACAGATTGAATCTAAATAAGATGCTGTGGTGCTGCATTGTTCAACATGACTGAGCCATAATTAGAAATCACTGTCCTTTCCTGAATGTCTGGAAAGAGATAGTTAAAAAGCATAGTCTGAAAACTGAAGTTTAAAAAAGTCAAAAAAGTTACAAAAACTTTTATAAATAGAAATGTCATATTTTTTTAAAAAAAAAAATAGTATAAATTATAGATACAATTAAGACAGTATTTTTAAAAAATCAAACTCTGTAGTGGACTACGAAAAGGAACAGAGAATTAACCAACATGTTTATGTTTTTATTGATATTTATATTCATTATCCTGAGTTCTCTTCACTGTGTTGCCCCAGTAGGAAATATTTGAGTACACTATGTCCTATACTGGAGATAAGCCAGCCTAGTTCATGTAGATCAAAGGAAAACAAAGAAGATAAATTAAAACTATGTATCGGGGTACTGAGAAACTGCCTATCCTCAAATCAATGCTACTTCTTATATACAGTCCAGTCTTCTTTCCCTTCCTTGGGCCAATTAGGCTGTGAAGACTTTACAAGGCTCGAGTTACACATGCACACTGCATGTTCTCCAGCAGCAAAGAGAAGACTTGACTGTCGTTGTTTAAGGTTCAGTTGTTGGTTTTCTTTTGAAGACACAAAAATAATTTATCTGCAGCTGGAGATGAAAAATGAAAATTTCTACCACCCCCCAATTTTTGAATAAATATACTTGGTGAGAGATCCTGACCTTGAACAGTATGGTAGGGACTCTAACCCTACATTTCTATTGTGGATGGAGGGAAGGGGATTGTCTGACCAAAAATGTCATTTTGTTCGTTTTTGTGTTTTTCTCTCTTTTATTTTTCA
Source organism: Sternotherus odoratus (assembly GCA_032164245.1). Classification (NCBI taxonomy): domain Eukaryota; kingdom Metazoa; phylum Chordata; order Testudines; family Kinosternidae; genus Sternotherus; species Sternotherus odoratus. The sequence continues at coordinate 40,504,785 of JAVMKO010000004.1, forward strand.
ATATCTACCAGTACTCCAGTCAGTGCATTAAGTTCACAAAAGCACTGCACAGACATCCGTTGATTGTGGTTGTTGTGCAGCGGAATTCTTTGGTTCAGTGAGTCCATTCATATGTCCTTAAATGTGTTCAAATTCTGATCTGTTAGCCAGGGAGAATTACTTTAGGAGACATATATCCTTCTAGTTCTTCCATGGATGACTAAATATCAGCCACCTAGGAAGAATCCACACCCTACTACAAGGATAGACATAGCCAATTATTCCCCTTTGGTTACAGTAAAAGACTTATTTTCAATATATGGTGGGTTAATGCAAGACTGAATCTGTGACGCCATCTGAGAGAAGGGAGTATAGTTTAGGGGTTAGAAGGGTAGCAGCACAAAAGTAATATGGTTTTATTAAACCATAGCAGAGCATAATATGCTCCCCCCATGGAATAAAGAAAAACCACAGAAAAGGATGAACCCACAAGATTTCCACAGAGTGGGTCAAAATATTTAGATCACATTTCTTTTGTTTAATAAATGCAGTTTCAACAAACTGACAATGAAAATAGTTCAATATGGACTATATTTGATATTCCAAAAAAAAAAAAAATTCTAAACAAAATGTAAATGGTTGTTTTTTCCTCATTGAAGTGTTCATTTCCTTTAATGTTAAAAAGCCAAAATGCAATTACAATTTCAATTTGAAATACTACAGAAATAGTTGGTTCATTTAGAATTTTTCATAAAAAATAAAATTTGTAAAAAATAAATAAATAAATTGTTTCATTGTTTTCCATAGAAATAAAAGCAGAGTTTTTTGAGTAGCTCTTCTCATAGTGCCTAGATAACACAGGAATTATATTCTCCATTAAAAATACCTTTGCCAACACATAATTTGTATGTCAAGTGACCAATTCTCATCCCTGATTTGACAATGTATAGGGCCATGAAAGGCCATTAGCATGAAGAAGAATTTCACAGAGTCATGAGAAGTATTGCACCTGGGCTGTCTAGTGAATTAATAGGAAGGAGAAATAGTCTGGACTCTAAGAAGTAAGGCTTTATTAAAACTAAAGTAGAGTTACATAAGCTAAAGTAGAGCTATGAGCTGTTACATGCATGTCGGGTGAAGTTGTCGCTACACGGCCTCCAATCAGTTCTCACTAGCAGCAATCCAGTTTGCTGCCTCCAAGTCACCTCCATCCTGGACTTTTCTTTCTGTGCTGCATCTCTCAGAAAACACAGCACATGATTTGTTATCATGAAGCATTGCAGATTTGTTGACTTGCCAAAAGAAAGGATGGATGAAACCATTATTAGGTGTGACCCTAGCAGAATCTGTATGCACCAGCTAAATTATACTGGTTAGTTAGCTACAGCTGGCCTGACCAAACTCAATGTTCCTCAACTCACTAATGTCATTACCTATATCTAGAAAGTCTGATATAAGATATCAATGGAAAGCTAATAACATACTGATAATTGTGTATGTAGAGAGAACAAATTCAAAATTATAAATACATTGGAAATCATGCTATTGAAGTGTTTTTGCCAGGAAAGGCTAGAGTTATCCCACACTAGACAAAGCAATGTGGTTATGCCACCTTGAAGGTATTTCCAATGTACATTAAGAGAAAACTGAAAATGGAATTTATATAAAAGGTAAACTGGACCATCAAGCCAACAAAGGGAGGAGATAATCACTCAGCATCACAGCGGTGGGAGAAAATTACAAGACCAGATCAATTTGAATTTCAGCCAATACCAGTGTGGGATGAAACCAGCATGTAACTTTTTTTCCCCAGGAGACTTTATGTCACTTTCTATTCAGCATGAATGAACTTTAACATTCAGAAGAATCAATTCCAATGGTTCACTGGACTATATAGTAAGGCACAAAGAACCCCAAGTTATCTTTCACCCAAGAAGACAAAAGAACCAAGTACTCTGGACTTTGTGGGAGACCCTGACCAGAGGGTTGGTCAGCTATCTTGTTGGAAGGTAGATTGGTAAGAAAACTACCTTGAACAAATGCTCTAACTTGTTTTGATAAGTCTTAGCCTCTAGAACAGGGGTCTCCAAACTACGGCCCGGGGGCTGGATCCGGCCCGCAGCTTCAATTTGTACGGCCCTCCAGCTGAGCAGGCATGTGGAGAAGCCGCCGCTGCCTACTCCCCACCCCCCGCGAGCTGCTGCTGGTGGCCCCATGTGCTGAGGGGTGAGTGCTCCATGGAAGCAGTCAGAGGAGTAAAGGAGGGGGCACAGCAGCGGCCGGAGAAGTAAAGGGGAAGGGGTGCGGCACAAAGGGGGGCATTTTGCATATATTTGCATAAATTGAATTTTTTTCACAGTCGCTTCGGCCCGCGAAGCCCATTCAAAAATCTAATATGGCCCTTGTCTCCTAAAGTTTGGAGATCCCTGCTCTAGAAAGCATTCCCCCCCCCCATTTTATTTGCTTGTATCCATTTCTATCTCCTTTACTTTTGAACTCACTTAAAACCTTATCTCCTTTTGTTAATACACCTGTTTTATTTTTTTTTATCTAAACCAACCTAGTGCTGTTTGATTTAAAGTGAATGTTAAATCCAGTTAACATGGTAAGCTGCTCGCTTTGTATCTTTTAAAGGAACAAAAGAATCTTAATGTCTTTATGAATGGTCCAGGAGAGTGCTGGACATTGCGGAGCATTCAGTTTGGGGAAAATTCAGAACTAGGAAAGTTAGGGTCATCTTGCAAGGTGTAAACCAAGCTGGTGGAGGCCAGAGTGTGGCAAAGGTGTAACAAGTAGGCTGTTAAAATCAGAACTGCTGAGTTAGACATGATTAACAAAGACGTTCAGTGCATGTTTTCAGAAGCAGCCAGACAAGAGAGCTATAATAGCAGAGCATTTTGAGATCTCAGGGTTGCAGACCAAGCAGAAACAGAGTCACTCACAGTCTGGATTGCACGTCAGAATGTGACATTAGATAAGGGACTTAAATCTGCCAGGAAATCAGAAAGAACCAGAAGTAGTTTCTATCAGAGGAGAATTCTGAAGTTTTGTTTTATATTTCATCTTAACCAATTAGTTTAATCTGTGTCCAATTCACTGAATTGTCATAGAATGAAAAGTGAAATGCTGCTAGGGTATGTTTACTGACCTTTAAAAATGTTCTGATGACCCCTAAAGAGAAGTGTTCTTTTGTAATAAAGTCCAGAAAGGTTTAAAAAAACATGGAATTCTTTCTCAGTAAAATTGTATTCCTTTGTGTGCATCTCTGAGCTGTTTATTAACTGGATAAAGGTGTTGCTGAACATGTGAATACTGGATAGAATAGCTTGGGCTTTCTCATATATTTGCAATTTCATCTTTCATGATGCCCTGGTTCCTTTTTCTATTTGTATTTTGTATATTTTGCACATAAATATATTTAACAATTCTAAATTAATCTTTTAGGGCAGTATTCAATTGTCTCCCCCCAGATTTTTTTACTGGGAAGGATGGAGGTTTGGTACATCAAACACTGACAGGCTTGGGGTGCCTCTACACACACTGATCCATCCACACAGAAGTTTTGTGCCTCTTCACTGGTTATAAGAGCCTCCCTTTAGCTCCCCTGAAACTTGGGCTAATTCCAAATTCAGAGATTTTCCACAGTGTGGGAAGGGTGAGACATGTAAACGTTTATGCATCCTCAATCTATACTATATAGATGTAAAACAAGGACTGAGTCATATCTGACTTTCATTTTTAAATTGGTGTTATTTGTTCTTGGTGAATAGGTCAACAGCTATTAGAGAATAATATTAAGCCTTTAGACGCTACCATCTTAGCATCTTGTGAACTTGACTTAGAACAACACTTCCTCAGCTCTCATCCCCTAATCTACTTGTGCTACATTGATGACATCTTCATCATCTTGACCCATGGAAAAGAAGGCCTTGAGAAATTCCACCAGGATTTCAACAATTTCCATCCCTCCATCAACCTCAGCCTGGACCAGTCCACACAAGAGATCCACTTCCTGAACACTACAGTGCAAATAAATGATGGTCACATAAACAACACCCTATACCATAAACCTACTGACTGCTATACTTACCTACATGCCTCTAGCTTTTATGCAGACCACATCACATGGTCCATTGTCTACAGTAAAGCTCTAAGATACGACACATTTGTGCCAATTCCTCAGACAGAGAGAAACACTACAAGATTTCTATCAAGCATTCTTAAAACTACAATACCCACCTGCTGAGTGAATAAACAGATTAACAGAGCCAGAACAGTAGCAAGTCACCTACTATAGGAGAGGCCCAACAAAGAAAGTAACAGAACACCACTAGCCATCATTTTCAGCCCCCAACTAAAATCTTTCCAGTGCATCATCAAGGATCTACCACCTATCCTGAAGGACGATCCCTCACCCTCACAGACCTTGGGAGGCAGGACAGTCCTCACTTACAGACATCCCCCCAACCTGAAGCAAATACTTACCAGCAACCACATGTCACACAACAAAAACACTAACCCAGGAACCTATCCTTGCAACAAACCCCACTGCCAACTCTGTCCACATATCTATTCAAGAGACACTATCATAGGACTTAATCACATCAGCCACACCATCAAGAGCTTGTTCACTGCACACCTACCAATATGATATATGTCATCATGGCCAGTAATACCTCTCTGCCACGTACATTGGCCAAACCGAACAGTATCTACAAAAAGAATAAATGGACACAAATCAGATGTCAAGAATTCAAAATCAGTTGGAGAACACGTCAGCCTCCCTTGCCACTCAGTTACAGACCTAAAAGTGGCAATTCTTCAAGAAAAAAAACTTAAAAAACTCTCTTCAATGTCAAATTGCAGAACTAGAATTTATTTGCAAACTCAACACCATTCAATTAGGCCTGAATAAAGATGGGGAGTGGATGCATCATTACACAAACTAAAAACTATTTCCCCATGCTTATTTTCCCTAAACTGTTACTCACAACTTCTTGTCAATTGTTTGAAATGGGCCATCCTGATTACCACTATAAAAGTGATTTTTCCTCCTACTGATAATAGCCCACTGTAATTGATTTGTCTCATTAGAGTTGGCAAGGCAACCCCTATCTTTTCATCTTCTCTAAAAATAAATTTATATTTTATAAAATGTATGTATGTATGTACACAACACACACACACACACACCTTCTGTATTTTCCACTCCATGCATCTGAATAAGTGGGTTTTAGCCCATGAAAGCTTCTGGCCAAATAAATCTTGTAGTCTCTAAGGTGTCACAAGTACTCTTTTTTTGAAATCTCCTGCAATTTAATAAGGTAACTGAAAGAATTGGGATATAGATTGTAGAAAAAACAACAACAAAGAAGCATCTGGTGTCTGATTGTTATCTGTACAAGGAATGTATGTGGTATAAAGGAGAGATATGACTGAGGATGAGACATTTTGTCCTCAACCATAAACACTATGAGGAACTATCCAATAATATTATTTTGGGTGTGCACATTAAACCAGACCACCTCAGTTATTAGTAGTTACTTTCAGTTGATCATTCAGGTGTTTGTGTTACTTTCATTGATAAGAGAGGTTATGCCGGAAATCTTATACCTGGTAGGAGATCAGCTAGTGCAGTAATATGATATTATTAGTTGAAGATGTGGAACCTCAGAAAGAGGGCATACAATAACATTCCCTAGATCATGAGGTGACTATAACTCATAGTTCTACCATTACCTGTTTTCTTCCTAGTTTAATAAAACATAGATGTTGGAGTGATGGTAGAAGTTAACAGGGACATTTGGTTCAAATGTCACCAAAAAGCAGTTTTCAACAGCAGAAAAAATGTTTCCATTACACTGCATAACACTGACAAAAATGAAACCACCCAAATGTCAAGTATTCATCTAATTGGTCAAAAGCAGATGTAAGCAGGGTTTGAAAGAATGGTTCCCTGATCACTGGCTGGGAGGGGAAGAGGCTATGGATGTGTTTATGTAAATACAATTTGCTTCTGGTCTGTTTAAATCGTTTTCATCATTTACAGCTGTGTCAAATGATCAACTTTGTCTGGTGTTGGGTAAAAATGACCTTAGTACTGATTGCAGAGGTAGTGAAATATAGTTACCAATGTTGTAATTATTGTAGGAATACAAGAAATACCTCAGTTGAAAGAACCACATTTAGTGGGGGCTCAAATGTCAGAGCCCTGTGACAGTAAGAGGGGTGAGGACAGGAGTCCAGGTGTCCTGGTCAGGAGGCTACACAACCCTTCCCCCCCACACCTCAGGTCTTCTCTAGACTGGCTTAACCTGTTCTTCCCCACTGTTCAAAGAATAGAGCTAAATAGGCTTCATTAGGTGCCTCTTTTGTTATTTTAATTGCTCAATCAGAGCTGAAACCACTTGTGGTAGGAATGTGTTTCTGCCATGCCTGTTAAGAGCTAAAATCCCTGACTGATGTGCAGAGGTCACAGCAGAGGCAGCTGGCAAATGAGTGACCAGCAGGGCTGGGGGCAGAGAGGCATGATCAGCAGTCAGCAGAGCGCGGTGGAGAGGCACAATGAGCAGCCAGCTAGGTGGCTGGTGAAAGGGCAAGGTGAGGGCGGTGAGCAGGTGGCCGGTGAATGGCCAGCAGAGTAAGATGCCTCTTTACCCCCACCCAGGGTGGAAGATGAATTCTGCAGATGCATATCTGAACTCTGAGTCTGCAGTGACCAAGGACAGCAACTTTGACTGGGGTCTAGAGAAGGGTCAAGTATGTGAAAGGAACTTTTGAGTTTCTGGACTTAAGAACCTGAGGGGAAAAGAACACTGCCCAACGTACTTGGGGGTGGGTGTTTTACTCATGGTTTATGTTTATGAACCCGGTCTGTGGTGTTATTTAATTTACTCTGTTATTTCCATCCTTCTTTTAAAATTTTCTTTTCTACACTCGGACTCTGTGCTTTCAAGTGAGGAAGTACTACTGCTCAGAGGCAGCTGGGTATTTTCCCCAGGTTACTGGAGGGGAGGTGGAGGGCGGGCTCAAACCGGTTCTGTGCTGTATCGATGGAAAGGAACCCCTAGATATTGAACCTGGCCCTGGTCGCTGCTGTCTCCATCTGGCAGCAGGGTTACTCAAGGATCAAAAGTTTCTTCTTTTTTCAACCGATGTGTAAAATTTTACAGTCAAGGTACTTGGGGTAGCTTCAAGTACTTAGTAGATAAACTGGCTTGGCTACCAAAGATAGATGGCACTGAGTGCGAACAGTGTAGTATGAAAGATGTAGCACAGGAATTAGTATTAGAATTGATTTTATTCCCCTTAAATATCAATGACCTAGACTTGGGAAATGGGTAGCTATATGATGAAATTTACTGATGATATAAAATTGGGGAGAGACAATACAAAGCAGGGGAAAAAACCTGAATGACTTGGATGAAGAAGAAATATGGTAAATGGGTTTTTTATGGGTTTCAGGAAATAATGCTTAATACACATGACTCTCTCATTGTTTTAAGTGCTGCATTTTACCACTACATTGGTATTTTATGTTTTAGGGTTTCCTGTAGTAAGGATGTCTTTTTGTTTTTTCCATACTGACATAATGTACTAAAAGTCAATAAATTCAAGCAAGAATCCATTTCTAGACTGACCTGTTGGTTTGTAACAATATTCCCATATTCACTGAAAATATGTTTGGAATAAATGCCAGAAGGAACAATTATTGTTAAGACAGGTCATATGTTTCATTTCACAAAGGAAAACCTATATATAAGTCCATCTTTATACAGCACTATATTTCTCCCCATTAAATACACTCCATCTTACTTTCGATCCTTTTTTTACATTCTTATTATGAGCCCACCAGCATATGAAAACTACCTCTAGAGCTAAAAGTAAACAACACGATTAATGTTTATTTAGTTGGGTTCTTCAGCATTCCTCTCCATAGGAAGAAAAAGTAACTATACAAGATTGACTATACAAATTACGGTCATATTACAGTTCAAACCTGTTCTGACATATAATAGCATTACTTTGTTATTGTTCTGGATACTGCAAGATCCAATTCAATATTTGCTGATATGTCATGATGGGCCATTTTATCATATATCATGATTTTCAGATGGGGTATGATATTCAAGCACAAGATTTTGTGTTGAAATATATTATTATTCTTATTATTATTAATTTGTACTATTGCAATGCCCAGGTGCCCTAGTCGTAGACCATGATCCCACTATCGCAGGTGCTATACAAAATGAAGAACAAAGACAATCCCTGTAATATGAGCCACCTCTATTTGTCTGACAATATGCATGTTGTATTTACCTTTTGCCATGTGAAAATGAGTTTGGTGATCTCTTCTCTGGACGTGGGTGAAAATCTAACAAGAGCAGTTAAGGACAACTGGTCATGTCAGCTCAGGAAAGGCTCATAAATTGGATAGCAGCCACTGTTGCATGTCAGGATTGCACTGACAAGACCAGGGAAAAACTTGCACAGTATTATTAAGCCCTCACTTTCATAAGCACCAATATGAAAAGAGGAGTGGACACTGTAGGGCTTTTATCTGTGATCTTCAGTACCTAAATTAAAAATTAACAATAAGAATATGGGAGTTAAACAAGAAAATTGCTAAGCAATACTTAATACTTGAAAATATTCCAACTTCTCCATTAATAGAAATAGGGGTGGATGGAAACTGTGAGTTTAATTATAAGAATTCCAACAGAAAACACAATAATGACATTTATTGAGCAATGAAGGTCAGATTTTCAATCAAAAAGCACAGAAAAGTTTAGACAGAAACAAAGAATAATGTGAAGATGCCAAATTATTTTGGGTAAGATATGTAAATATTGCACAAACATATCACATAAGTATACACATTGAAAAACAGAGCTTACCTATGAAATTTCTTGCTACTTTCCAGGGTCTCTAGCAGCAGTTCTAATTTTCTTATCTTGATTGTAGTCCATCAGACAATTTACTTTCTGATGCATTTTTATATTTTCTTGTTTTGATTTTAACTAATAAGTGATTTAGTCATGCTATACATATTGTCCCCTTGCTGTTTTCTTCAGAGACAAAAAATATTTCTGTAGATTTCTACATATTTCCATATATTCCAGAATTTTGTTCTTCTTGAACATTTGTTTAGAATTTATACTAAGGACACTGCAGTAGTTATGGGATTTTTGAACATATAAATGTTGGACTATCTGTAATAAAAACAAAATTGTACAAATATTTATATATCAGATTGTCTTTTAGGCAATAATTTATGCTAGTTGTGAAAAATTAAATCAAGAAAATTCCATAAGGACTCTCATCGAGAGCTATAAGAATATTGATGGATTGGTGCTTGTCGAGAAATTCAGATTCCTCCCTCCCCATGCTGCTTTGAATACCACTTTCCCGGATGTCATTTCCGGAAAACATCTGTGTGTCATGTATATTTTTTGGATTTTTGGAATAGTTGATAGGTTGTCCTCATGCTTGAAAATATTCCTTTATAGTCTTAATCTTACTGTAAAGAAAGTTAGTGAGAGGCTTTTTTCCACCTGTGCAAAACATTCATTTTCTTTTGCCTGCTATGGATGTGAGTGTTATATATCTAGACATGAGAGGGGCTTGAAGGGACTGATACTTAAGCACATGGTCAGTTTTCAAGAAACCACACATATCAGTGGCTTGATTTAAACTTTTCTTTGTTTTCTAAAGGGCTTTTTATTATCTTTTTTTGTTTTGTATTTGTTTTCCTCAAGTCACCTTGTTTTGGCTGCTCAAGTCTAAATGGCCTAATTATTAGCCAACTTGAGTACACACAGAAAAGGAGCTCAGGGTGACTAACCTCATCTGAAACACAACGTTGGTGCTGGAAAATTAGTCATAAGAAAAACCTAAAATATAATTCTCTCATGAATTTTATTTGATGATGTTTATAAAAAATGCTGAATTTTACATGGACCATTTACCCCATCCATCAAGCTGTATCTATCAAAGGGTTAGTACCAGAGTTAAACACTTTCTACTAGAAAAAGAAAGGTAATTTATCTTAGGATTTATATATCATGTTAACTTTTGTACCAGAGGAAATCAAATCAATTAAACAACCGATTAACAATGTTAACACTGTATCAAGAGGGATACTGTAAAGAAGGGGTGATGAAAGCAAGAACTGAAATGGAATCATTGAGCTTGTAGAGGAGAAGGTAAAAACTGAAATAAGTTTTTGAAAGCTAAAAGACAAACACGCACAATGCATAGAATATATTGGGGGGAAATACCAGAGAGACAAATGGAATATTTAGATAATTTTAGAATATGGGACTTTAAAGCAAGGGAAGAACATGATAATCTGGTCCATTTGGTGGTCTGATACAACTGATGTTGAGAGCCCATTTAAAATGGAACAGATTCACAGTATCCACTCTTGTCATTTAAAAAGATAGGCCTTTAAGAGTACTATAAGGTACTTCAGGGTAATGTCCTAATAATATGAGGTGGAGAGGTCTTAAAATTAGGACAGACCTAGTGAGAAGAAACTGTTGACATGAAAGACTGGCTCAGGTCTTTGGAGGAAGTGGAACTGTAATATCCTCATACTTCAGTGCAGGGGACACGAGGCTGATTCTCAGGTTTTCCAGACTGGCATGAGGTTTGAATGCTATAGAGAAAGTATCTAACGTGATCACCCTCAGGTGATTTGCTATGGCTGATGCACTGAGCAGCTGACTGCAGACTATATCCAGCCCTGATCAACTGGAAGAATCACCACTATAAAACAAAGCTGTTGAGAGAATGAAGGAGACTGGATGTATGTTGCTATAGAAAGGTAAAATGCACAGGGCTGTCTTTGAAGCAATACGTCTCTTTTATTTCCTATTCTCTTTTATATTGGCTGTCATTAATTTTAAAACTTTGCTTATGTATTCCAGGCAGTAAAAATGGTAATAAAACTGTTGCTTCATATAAATTGTGAAGTTCTAGTACTCTGTTATAAAACCAAACCTACCTGCACACAAGATAACTGTTAATGGTACTGAGATTCTAAGGTTACTTCATTACAAAGGTTAGTGATAGTAATTTAGGGACCACCACTCTATAGCAATGCTATTCTGGCCAGGGCTTCACTCAGCTATAATGCTAACTTTAGAATGATTTCTCCTAGCTAAGCAGAGGCAAAATACAGCAGTTTTCCTCCAAAAATTTCCCCTCACATCTTTCCCTTATGGGCAGGGTTCATCACCATCCCCCAAAGTGAGCTGTGGGGCCTGCTCACAAACTATGTAATTATGAGGAAGACAACATGAGACCCATGCTTCTGCATCAGCACAGGCATTCTGGTTTCTCTGGCTGTGGCTCTTAAATCTCCATATAAAGGAGGCTCCACATTGCAGTAGGAGCTCCCCAGAAGAGGCAAGACAACCCTTATTTGTATTACATTCCCCAAGTAATTTCCTGTTAAGTTCCTTAGTGAGAGAACAATGTAGATTCATAGAATTTAAGACCAGAAGGGATTACTAGACTAGTCTGACCTCGTTTAGGTGACTGGCCATTATATTTCACCCAGCTGAGAATTGATCAGTAAATTGTATTATTGGGATCCCAACCTTGTACAAGGTCTTGGGAAAGGGACACAAAGCAGTGAAGACTGTCTATGGAGATTGTGGGGCATGATCTTGCTCATTCTGAATAAATACAAAGTATTTAAGGGAGTAAGCAAAGTCCCAAACAGATGGACAACAACAACTCACCCCTATGCATAACTAATGTGCAAAAACTGGTGCTTTGATTATACTTAAGGCTAAGATTTTGTCATAATTATTTTTAGTAAGTCTTGGACGGATCTTCGACAGCTCACAGACAATAAACAAAAATTAATGGAAGCTATGACCTGTCTGTGACTTTTGCTGCTGCAGTTACATGGTTTCCCTGGTCACTATGGTAGCTGGGAGCTCTGGAGTTCCCCCTCTGCCCACCACAGGGGGACCTCCCTGCACCTATGGCTACTGGGAGCTGCAGGGTGACTATTTCCCAAAGAGAAAATGGGATACCGCCAGACACTTGCACGAGGCATTCCCTCCCGCCCCCGCACGAGGCTGTCACTTGTCACCGGAACCCTAAGGAGGGCCCTGTCAGGAGTCTTTCACCTGTCGCTGGATCCTTGCAGAGGCCACCCTGTTGCCTGTCGCAGGAACCATTCCAGGGATCTAACAGCTGTCAACTCCAGAATCCCAACCCTGGGGCCACAGCAGAGAATGTCACAGAGGTCGTGGAAGTCTCAGAATCCATAACCTTAAATATAGCCTTAATTATACTATATTATCCAGAAAGTAAGATTATGTCATAAATATGAATGGATTGTGTGTGTATGCATGCATGTATGTAACAGAATGACAGTAACGACAGTCAGCCATTCCGGACTTAACTGACTAGGGTTATAAAGCATTAAAGTCAAATATAAAATTCCTGTGACGTTAATAGGGCCAGGATTTCAGCCAGCCGATATATGCTGACTAGGGTTATAAAGGTCTATACTGGTTTAAAACTATTCCCCATTACTCTTTGGATAAAAGTTAAAGTACTCACATACACAAACCAAAAATCTCAGACTTCTATTTCAATTTTTTTTCAGGGAGAAAAATATTCACTTCTAAACTGAAATATTTTACGCTAAATTGCATAATCAAACTTTTGAATCATGGAGTTATTGCTCTCATCCCTGTCTGAAATCCCATATTGCTCAGTCCTACTCAATCTCTTAAATTGTATTTTCTCAAAAAGAAATAAGAGGCAAACCTGCTAATCTTTTTCTATACCCTGATCTGTTAATTCCTTGTCATGAAAATCCCACTAATTTGGTCATCATCATTTCCATTCCCCCTCCATTTATGACACATCTTATTCTGCACTATAAAACCCCATTCTAATGGCCTCTCCAACTGACTATTGTCTGGAAAGATCTGTTAACACTATAATTTGTTGTGGAGACAGCAAATTTTTCAGAGAAGACTTTAAATTTCTCTTATTTTTAGATATGGACTTTTTGCAGGTTCTCCTGCAACAGAAAAGGACTGAATGTATGAGGAAACAGAATGTAATGCATTCTGTTAAAAATAAATTAAAATATTTGCTTGGTCTACACCACAAACACTCCTTCAGTATATACTAGCAGAGAAGAACAGCAGAACAGAGAAATAATTGGGTATTGCTCTACAGTCTCAGAATTAGACAAGAAAGCGGAAGAGAAAGTGAAAAGCCTTTCCTAGAAAGGAAAAAAAAAGCTTAAATATAACAGAAAGAAAACCCATAGCTATTTCAATAAAAATTTCTTCACAGAAGTGAGAGTTTATATCGGCTGGCTGAAATCCTGGCCCTATTAACGTCACAGGAATTTTATATTTAACTTTAATGGGGCCACAATTTCACTCTCTACTCTTATCTAACTTATTTAGACTGTTAATAGAAACCATACAACTTTATTTTCATACCTTTGCTAAAACAAGTAAAATAGATAAAACTGGGGGAGGGGAGGAAGAAGGAGACTTACATTAAATCTCTGTATCATAATTGTTTTTGAAGGGCCTAGCAAAGCTCCTATTGACTTTAATGGGAACAAGATAGACAGTGTTAGAAAATTAAAATAAATGTTATGAACATTTTATGAGAATTTCAAACTATTTTCATTCTGCAGGTTTCAAAATGGAAAAATATTCAAATATTTGCACAATTCATTTTGTTTTCTATTTGTTTAGTTTTCCTTCCCCCTTTTTTCCCCTCAATTTTTCACTCTTACTTCCCTTTTTTCTTAGTCTATTTTCCCCCGATAAAGGGTGCAGTAAAGGTAAAATAATAAATCAGAAAATGGAACAAAAATATTTTCTAAAATTATCTTTTTTTTTCATTTGAATAAAATGTGACCAGCTACAGAGCAAGACTTGGCCTTTAGTATGACCTCAGGGTCAGGAAGCAATTTGACAAACATATTGAGTTAAATCGACAGCTTTGCCACTGACTGACCTTGTGACTCCTCAAAATTCTCCTAACCTTTCCATGCTGCACTGTGGGTTTAAGGTGCTGTATAGTCAAAGAAAAATGATTTTTTAGAAGTCCAGAAAATACTGATTTCTGTTAATGATCATTATTCTTTGGGGGAGTACCTAACATACTGAGTACCATTTTTGTAATAATCAATAATAATGCATTATTCTTCACAGTTAATTTCCCACCTCTGCACTCCATTTAATGATCAAATTTTGACATATTTTATTAATAATATAGATTGATATTTAAATAATTGACATGCTTCTAAGCACTACTCTTCTTTAATATAATATACAAATATATAATATAATATACAATTACAGCTATAATCATGATAAATGAGTAGGACTTAGCTTTCTGATAACTCTGCAAAATAAAATTCTCACTTATGCTGGAAAGGAACAAACTGATGTAAAGAACCTAACTCTTAAAGTATCAAAAGAGTATAAGTATTGAACAGCATAATGTTATCCCCCTGACAGACACAGATAGGTAAAGTTGCTAATGCAAATTAGGGTAATTAACCAAGAGAATAATGCTGTTTGAAAACCGATCAACAGAAATCAATATCATAATGCTATTAGATATTAGCTCTCACAACAAAAGTTACATTATTAGCAAGAAATGCCTTAAGAAATAATGGAAATAATAATGGAAATCAGGAGCTCTATACTCCCACATTTTCACTAGATAGCATGTATCAACATTGTAGATTAGTGCTAATGAATTTATACCTTGCTCAGCACTTCAGTAGTTAAACATATTTTAGCCAGTTGGGGTTATTGAAATGTGAAGCAATATGCACAGTACAATACATTTCAGGGCCTTTGTTTTCTTCATCAAATCTCTATGCTGTCTATTTCAAAATAGATTTTGGAAATAAAAATATTCTAAGCCAATATCAGCAATGCACATTTCAGATTATAAATATCCATCATTGGATTTACACTGAAGAGATAAACACATTTCCTTCATTTATCCTTTCTTCTACTTTAATAATTTGTGTTCCAGTCTCTCAGTCACTTTTTCACTGATGCTACTGGAAGTGTTTAAATGACATTATTAATAAAAAACAAAATAAGGGGGTATTATTTCTCTTTCTATTCTCAGCACTTTGAAGTATATTACTGAACACTGTCATACACTTTTATCACTGTGATCAAATACACAAAGCAAAATTATGTACTTTTTATTTCATCTATAAAAATGCATAGGAGGAATGGATAAACTCACTTATCTGGTTTACTGCTAAGGTCAGGAACTTAAGAATCACAACCCTCTTATAGCAGGTGCCCAGCCAAACTGCATGTATTTAAAATATGGAAAAAGAGGCTCCCTGAGCCTTTTTGAGTAGTAGAACTTGATAGTTTATTTTACCTTGTCTGTAGCATTGCTGTGTACTGGTGGAGGTAAAGGGGTACTTTCAAAATGCCTTTTAAAACTGCTTTGTATACAATTTCAGAGAAAGGAGCCAAAGAAAGACTTCTAGTGAGTAAGTGAAGTTTACCAGTGGAATTTAATGTTTCCCGGTCCATAAAATATTTTTCCAATGTATTTTGTAGCAAAAGTACACATAAAAGGCTATCATTAGCACTCAGATGGATTCCACCTAAATGTACACCTAATCACATGAATCCCAAAGATGCAACATACTTATTGCATATATGTACACACACATGCATAATGTCTATATTTAGACCCTAACCCTAACCCTACGTTACTGAGGGGCAAATCAATCCGTGAGTTGTGCAGATCACCTCAAACAAGTTCCTGTAAAACATTTTCTGTCATACTTTAGCAGTAACCACTACTGAGCCTTGTCACGTGACAGGATTATGATAATCTTTTGTTAGGCATCATTTCAGGTTAGTAAAGTCAGGAAACAAAAATCAGTGTGATACCGATATTTATGTGCATAAATTCCTTTCCCATACACAGTAGCATATTCCATATAGGCTGCATATATTACAGGAAAAGTTGTTTTTGAAAAGTGTAGATTTATTTTTATAATGACTGTGTTGTAACTCTTATAAAAGGTTTCAATGATCCTAGCTGTAGTTAGAAGCTTCTGAGACCGAAAACAAAACAAAAAGTAATACATTTCAATAACTTCCAAAATAACTTTTCTACATTCAAAACCATGCCATTTTTATAGCTGAAGATTATAAGACCATTTATATCTAAAAAGGTTGTGGTATGTCCCTTCAGAATGCTGACAATCTCCAGTTTTCAGTGGTATAAAGTCTTGTGACCCAGATTCTCCACAATACCCAGTATCTGCTTGGTACAGCCAGGGAAAGGAGGGAGCGTAAAAAAAGTCAGATGTGACTCCTTGATTCTAGTGATGGGTACGGCACATTTAGGACAACTCTGTGGTTGTTTTATTCTATCACAGATGGTTATGGACTTCAAGATAATGAATCTATCTGAAAACAGCCAGAGTGCAGTCATACCCTTGACATATCTAGCATAGTCAGATAGCTGAGAACATCCTCAGCTGAGAGCTGTATTCTGCCACCTCTGTACTTCAGAAACCCATAGTGAGGTCAGAGATGCAAAGTTTAAGCCATAACTCTTTTTATAGGATACATAACAAGATGGCTCCTACTGTATCCAAGCATGCAGACTCTGCATCATGTAAGGAAATCCTCACAATGGATGGTCTCTGGAGATGGCATATGACTAATTTTAAGTAGACAGCTGACTGTTTCAGCTCTACAGAATCTGGGGAGATTTGGCTGGTTTACAGTCCTTGTGCACTAATGGGCTGATGCAAAGGGGTTGGAAAATGACAAAAATGACAATCTTTGCTCCCTTTTTTCTAACATTCAAGGGTTTATGGACCTTAAGCATATGATGGATGTAGGACAGAATATTACTCACCTTAGGCTTCAGCTTACTATGATTTCTTGGGGGGCAGGGGGAAATTCTGCCCAGGTGGAACACATTTTTTAAAATTAATAGCTATCAGAAACTGTTCAGAAGTTTAGAATTTGAGATTAAGTCCTAGGAGAGATGGATTAATAGGCGGAATGCAGGTGAGTCAGTCAAAATGTTAGCACAGGTACACAGACTTGCACTAGTGGGGCTCAAGCTAACATGCTAAAAATAGCAGTATGGACGTTGCTCTGCTGGCAGAGGCTCAGGCTAGCTCAGATAACTAGCCCTATCAGTGAAACAATATCTACACTGCTTTTTTCAGCACACTAGCATGGGTCTGTTTACTTGCTCCCAGCTGCAGAATAGACTACCTAAAGGTGCATGATAAATGCAGTTTGTCATGTGGCTCTGTGATTTATCATATGACTTCACAATGTATCCTTTTATATGCTGGTGACAGCCATGTGATGTATACTTTGAGTTTACACACATGTACACACTTATTTTCATATATTAATTCCTAGAGCATACATCCTGACTGACCATAACAAGTTTTTGACTACCCACTTTATACTATCATATCTATTTAGTTTAATTAAAGTATTTAGAAAACATGAAAAAATACCCATTCTAATGCCAAATATTCACTTCTATTTTGTGTAAATGTAATACACATTCTTACCTGATATTCAGATAATCCTTTTTTAACCAGAACATCTGCTGCAGTAACCCTTCTCGTTTCTTCTTTAAATAAACACTCCTGTGATATTACCATTTCCAGAGATTATGGGTTTTTTTGGTAGCTTTGATTAAATATATTCATTGTAGATGATGACATAACATTTCCACTTCAGAAAAGTACTAAAGATTTGAGATGAAACATGCTTCTTAATAATCAGAGACACAAGAGCATTGTAGAGTTGATAGTTTAATATTATCCTTTGACTTGACACCAGTGGGAAGTACTTTTTCCCTTGAAATACATTTGATACAGTACTAGCAATCAAACTGCTATAGTAAACTAATAGAAGTACTGAAACTCTATTGGTACCCAGAGACTTCTGAAATTGGAAAGAGACATTAGATTAATTTGGAGATCATTCTTTCATTAATTCATTACACAACTCTTCTTGTAACTCTCATATGCAATCATATAACACATGTGAAAATTACAGGTAAGAGAATTAAAAACATTTATCAAATGATCTAGCATAGTGGGATCAATGCAGTATCTAATTATGATATTAGCCCCAAGTCAGAGCTGCTACACATCATTTTGGGTCCCAACATATCTGGTTCACGCAAAGTTCATTCTTTGGACCTGCTCTTATTGAACAAGAGATGATTCGTGCCTTAGTTGAAATCATAAGTTTTCAGTGGTAAAAAACAACAACAACCCTCCCCACCATCCACACACACACACAAAAGAGAGAGGTCTGAAATGAGAAGTGATAACAGGACAGGACAATTTTGAAAGTTGTAACAGGATGGCAGGATTCTCCTGTTGCCAATCCTCTTAGCAGGTATCAGAACCTGTAACCCCACAAAGAAGTGCAGGCTAATTACTAAAGACTCAACGGCGTGACCATAGCTCATTAAACTCCATCCTGAATATAAAGGAGATGAGAATAATCCTCAGAGAGGGAGCTACTGATGGATATGGTATAATCAGCAGCAGTTTCAGGACCAGCTGCTTCAGAGACTCATAAACCTGGGTACCCAGCCCAGGCTGCTGTCAATTCCTAGATCTTTTCTGGCTAAAACGGGATACAGGTGATGATCCTGACATGACTGACAACTTTCAAAAGGGTGACTCTTTAGTTTAATGACAACCCCAATCAGGCCTGTGTTATTAGGGTAGCTTCTTTCTTAAGAGGAGGGGCATGAGCAACATACTTCACAGTGGTAAAGGTGTCACTATCAAGATGTCCAAACCAACATCTTGGGCAGGATGGTGACCTACAGTCTACAGGCCAGTCAATATGTCTGCGGTGATTAAACCCTCTTTGTTACCTCTTTCCTGAGTCTTAAAATAAAACAGGTCAGTGTTTTACAAATGACAGTGGTTATTTTGTTAAGATACAAGGATTAGGGATATTTTCTTATTTGTAAATATCATATGGTACAAGAGTAGTTAACAATGGCTTTCCATCTGAAATATAGTTCCCACAAAGATTGAAAAACTGAAGTTTTCATGGATTTCACAGGGTAGGGTAACTTCATGCCTTTATGGATACAGAATGTCCCACTTAGGTTGGGGCCCTCTTACCTTGCGGTCTGTACAAACACAGCCACAATACAATAGGATCCAATGGTACTGTCAATTAACCAGTGTAAATCCAGTTACTCCATTAAAATCAATGAAGCTACAAGAAATGAATTTAGACCAGTTTAAGAGAAACCAAAATTTGGCTCAAAAAGAAAAGTATTACTTTTTCTTTTAAAAGATTGAGCAGCAGTAAAGATAATCAGGCACATGATTACTAAAAAGGGTTTTTTAAAAAAAAATATAGAGGGAGTTCTATGAACTCCTTCTTAGGCCATTTATACCTACTGGACACATTAATGACATATATAGGATAATAAGTAAATGCTTATATTTTCCTTCACTTAGATTTGTCTCCATTATTAGTGAAATAGAACTGTGTTAACAATAACATCTACTATTTGAAACCAAGGATCTGATTCTGGAAGTCATCATTCTAACAAAAAAGCCACTGCAGACAAAGAAAGTTTTATCTGACTGTGGAAGGGATGAAGTAGCATGCTAAGATTGTATAAATTACTAATATTATTAATTTTATTATTTAACAATTTTACTTCAGAGCAACAGTTGAAAGAGAGATGAGATATTAAACCCATCTCTTTGTACAAACTCTCCATCGGTAAAAGTGGCAATAGAATATGCAGGCATCATTTCTTGATGAGATAATTTCAAAAATAACTATCACACAACAATACAGCATGAAAAAGTGTTAGCTGAAGGTCTTATCATATTCAGCCCTCTGCATTGCAAGTATGATTGGTCCAAGAGCAGAATAAAAGTGATCAAATTAACGTTTCCTCAAAGAGTCATAAAATTAATGGAATAACCCATTTCAATAATACAATTTGACAAGCTCGAGTTGCAAAGCTCATGGACATTCTAATGTCTTGAGGTAGAAAAGTCTACAGGTGGGTCCCCTCAACTAGGAACTCCTTGCCCTCCCAGGTTACACTTCAGGGTCTGTTAGCCACATCATGACTGCTGAGCATAACTGTTGCCATGAGTTTTAGAGAAAGTGGTACTTCTTGAGACAGCTAAATCCTATAGTGACTCCTGATTGCCTAGTGTTAAGATAAACACTTTTGCTGTTACTGCACGTCATCCTGCTTGTATAACTAACACACACAACAAACATTTTGATTGATTCAGGTCATCTCAAACATAAGATTAAATGAGATAAAACTTAAAAATTTTGGCCTCCCGTGTTATAAAATTACACTTGATTCTGAAAAATAGTTCACAGTTGCTGACTAAGATTATTTTTACCAGAATTTGTTTATTTTAATTCTGTACCATCTGTTTCATACTTGGCATTGTAATTTTAAGTAAAATGCTTGTTTGGCTCCACCTCCCATTTTAGAACAGAGGTGCATATAATTGTGTGTTAACTGTCGGAGCCTGCATGGATTTCCACTGAGGTTAGTGTGTAAAACTGTTCCTTTTTAAATGTCCATTGAATAACTTAAATCTAAACTTTGAAAACCAAATAAAGTTAATTCGAGCTTACAGATCCAGATGGAGATGCATGTCAGGGAAGCATACAACTGTGATTTTGGGAAAAGATGAATTTTCCTTGAAGGCAACACATTCGTGAAATAATGTAAAATATTAACATAATTCTCTCTAGCACCTCATTACTTTGTTTTATCTTACACAGAGCATGCGTTTGGCAGATGTTGAGTATTTGGTATCATAGAAACTAGCAGCAACCTTAAAGGTGGGCAGCATCTGCAAAATTCCAATTGTGCCTTTGTGCCAATTGTGCCTTTGTGTTCTGGGTTTCAGTGAAGCTCCAGCTGAAGTCAATGAAAAAAACCATTGATTTCAATGGGAACAAGAATAGATCCCTGGTGAGGAGCTTGGAAGTATTCTTAGTTAAATTTCAAACCATTGCCCGTCACCCACCACATACTTCCATTGTTGATTGGTCTTTGACAAGACCCAATTTCCACCTCCTATTCTGCCTACACAATCACTTTAATTCCTTACTCAATTTTCTCCCAAAGTTATTCCTCTTTCCCATCTGCCACACTTATCCATTTTCTATATTCTCCATCTTCTAGCTGGCAGATCCTGTCCCTCATTACATGCTACAATTATCAGTGCTTTCCTTACTCTTGCTTGGGTAAAGTGGGGTCTCATTTAGAACAGGAACAGCACTGATATTTGGAGAAGGGTGTGGGATTAAGGATTGGCCTGAACTTGTTCCACAATCTTGCTGGAGGAGAAGAAGAGTATCAGCCTTAGACCACACTTGTCTTAACAAAGGTCTTGGAGGGCTATGTACTTACTTATGTAGGGCTCAAGCCTTTCCAGCAGTGGAAGAGCCTGGGTGCTTACATAAGAAGGCAAGTTGCTTTTTTTTCCAAAGGGGGAAAAAACATTATTATAAGACTCTTAGTACAAGTGAAGGGGGATAAGAAGGAAGCAAGCCCAGAAAGAGTCACACCACACTGGGGTAGAAAGTCCTACTAAGTAGAAAAACAAAATTACCACACTAATACTTGGAGACCAACAGGTGAAAACAAGCAGCTTGAACAGAAAATTTTGCACACTGTAAAAATGTGGGATCTGTTCATGCAGCCAAAACCTTATGTCTACACAGAATGTCACTGAAGTCAATAGGGCCATACACAGGCAATGGGGTCGATTTGTACAGATCAATTTTCAGGTTCAGAACCTAATAGATCCCCCTGGCTTCCAGTTGGTGTTCTGCTATGAAAACAGGATCTAACCCAATGACATTTGTTTCTGGTGAGAGAGAAAATGATATAAATTTTATGGGAGGCTTTTTCATTAGAAAGGCATGATAAGAACACCAGACTAAAATGTTTGAAATAACTAATAGAAATTATTCCCCACCCCTCACGACCTAATATTGATCTTAAAACAGTGACCTGTCTATTGAATAAACATCTAAAAATGCTGTTAGTTAATTATTTAAAGCTGGCAACAAATGTAATTTGGTATGGCTGCTATTATATGATAAATTATTGTGTAAAAGAATTCTTACAGATGTTTAATAAGTATGAAGGAAATCTTTTTAACTTTTGTAAAATTTAATCAAAATTACATAAGCAATAAGTGCATATTAGATACCATATTTATTACATTGAATTTATGAGTAATATTGATACATTAACATTTTAAAAGGTAGCCCCTGGCAAGTCAATTTCACAGCAATTAAATCTAAGAAATTGTAATTGACATTTGATAAGTGGTTAATTGATATCAAGCTTGCTATAACTAACATGTTAAATGTCAAATGCATGTGTTTCTTACAATTAGAATTGATTAATAAAGAATCTAATTACAAATATATTGGTTATGTCATTTTATGTTAAGAAGGTGACAACAAGATTTATCTCTGAGAACTTGTTTAACCCAAAACAATCCTTTCAAACAATACTGGATATTTAATGATTCACATAACAGGATATGAATGACCATACTGGGTCAGACAAAAGGTCCATCTAGTTCATTATTCTGTCTTCTGACAGTGGCCAACAGGTAATCATCAAGTGATCCATTCCCTGTTGCTCATTCCCAGTTTCTGGCAAACAGAGGCAAGGGACACCATTCCTGCCATCCTGGCTAATAGCCATTGATGGACCTATCCTCCATTAATTTATCTAGCTCTTTTTTAAAACCCTGTTATAGTTTTGGCCTTCACAACATCCTCTAGTAAAGAGTCCCACAAGTTGACTGTGCATTGTCTAAAGAAATGCTTCCTTTCATTTGTTTTAAACCTGCTGCCTATACATTTCATTTGGTGAGAAGTAGTAAACAACATTTCCTTAATTACTTCCTCTACACCAAATATGATTTTATAGACCTCAATGATATCTCCCCTCTTTTTCAAGCTGAAAAGTCCCAGCCTTATAAATCTTTCCTCATGTGGAAGCCGGTCCATATCCCTAATAATTTTTGCCCTTTTCTGAACCTTTTCCAATTCCAATATATCTTTTTTGAGATGGGGTGACCACATCTGCACACAGTATTCAAGATGTGGGAATACCATGGATTTATATAGAGGGAACATGATATTTTCTGTCCTATTATCAATCCCTTTTAAAATTATTTCCAGCATTCTGTGTCCTTTTTTTTTTTGACTGCCACTGCACATTGAGTGGATATTTTCAGAGAACTATCCACAATGACTCCAAGATCTCTCTCTTGACTGGTAACAGATAATTCAGACATCATTATTTTATTTGTATCATAGGGATGATGCTTTCCAATGTGCATTGTTTGCATTTACCAACATTAAATTTCATCTGCCATTTTGTTACCCAGTCACCCAGTTTTGAGAGATCCTTTTGTAGCTCTTCACAGTTAACCTGGGTCTTAACTATCTTTAGTACTTTTGTATCATCTGCAAATTTTGCCACTTCACCGTTTATCCCTTTTTCCGGATCATTTATGAATATGTTGAATAGGATTGGTCAAAGAACAGACCACTGGGGAACACCACTATTTACGTCTCTCCATTCTGAAAACTGACTATTTATTCTCACTCCTTCTTTTACTTTGTTGTTTAGCTATGATGGCACTTTTTTGGAACTCTTACTTTTTAATGCTTTTTTAATTTGGGATATACATTTAAGTTGAGCCTCTATTATGATATATTTAAAAGTTTCCACGCAGCTTGCAGAGCTTTCACTTTTTGGCACTGTACCCTTTAATTTCTGCTTAACTAATCTCCTCATTTTTGTGTAGTTCCCCTTTTTTAAATGAAATGCTACAGTGCTGGGCTACTGTGGTATTTTTCCTGCCACAGGGATATTTAATTTAATTATATTATGGTCGCTATTACCAAGTGGTCCAGCTATATTCACCTCTTGGACCAGATCCTGTGCTCCATTAGGACTAAATCAAGAATTGCCTCTCCTCTGGTGGGTTCCAGGACCTTCTGCTCCAAGAAGCAGTCATTTAAGGTTTCAAGAAACTTTATCTCTGCATTCCATCCTGAGGTGACATGTACCCAGTTGTAGCAGTGCAACGACTCACCCCTGCAGCACCTCCTGCTGACCATCTGGGAATTAGCTCTTCCAGCTTGGAGTGCCCTCTGCAGGCCAGTGTCTCGCTGTCCGCTGCCCCCCCCCCATGTCCCTCTAGGACCCTGGTGCCCTTTTTCCTGGGGTGCTTCCCGCTGGCAATACACTCTGCCTCTGTTTCTCCCCTCCCTGGGGAACCCCCACCCTCTAATCACCACCTTGCCTCAGTCTAGGGCTACTGCCAGTCATCATCCTGCCCCCATACTGCAGTGTACTTATAATGGTGCTGGGGACTCCAATGAAGAGTGTACAGGTTTGCATACCCCTGTAAATCTGAGTTAAGTTTTATGCACTGAAGCATTAATCTAACTCCTTTGAACTTCCAATTCCCTTCAGAGATTGAGAATGCCACAGAATCCCATAATTTTTCCCTGTTTGCCTGGCTCCTCATACCTTTCTGTGCATCATTAAAATCCAGGGAGCCTGAGGAAAATGGGAATGAACAACATGAATGCAGTAAGCAGATTAAGAGCTCCACATGATCTCAGCTTCAACTCTGCAGAACAGGGAGCTCTTGAGAACTGAAACTAAGATCCTGATATCTGAGTGTTTCAAAGATGTTATAATTGTGAGGAAATTAGGACTTCCATGGATTTCCCCCCCTTACTTCTGGTGTATGCTGCAGACTGTCTTTCTCCTTACTTTCTACAGGTACTGTCTGTGCAGTCCCAGATCTGTATTTGAGCAGCAGGGTTCATTATTATGTACAATATGCTGGCATCAAAAATGTGCTGGGTGCTGTACAGACATGCTTAAAATCCAAAAGAACATTGGTTAATCTAGAGGAGAAACTGAAGTTCACATTCTGTTCTTGGAAAATCACTACTGATTTATATCAAATTAAAATCCTCTGGAAAAAATGTCACTCATGGGTGCACTAGAGGAACAAGTCTACTGGGGTTTACAATATAATCCAACAAACAAGTGAGAAAATCTTCAGTCATTCACATTAGTGTTATATTTTAAAGTACAATATACCACATTCACTTTCATGTTGTTTAGCAGCAGCTACAGATAATGCAAAGAAAATCTTTGTATACATTACTGTGAAGTGGATTTTTTAAAGATCTGAATGTAAATATCACTAATTCTATGATTGGTTAGTAATACAAAATATATTTAGAAAGCTTTTTTTTTCTTAATCAAGAAAAAATAGGAATCATCTCCTTCTATTAGGCTGAGTGGCATATCATTTGTTTTAAACAGATGTGATTTCCTTTACAATTCACTTGTGTTTTATCCCAAGCTTTATTCCTTTTTAAATTCATAGCGACAAAAAGTGAGATTAATTTGAAATAAATTCAAAGTTATTTTTTAGCCTTAAGAATAATTTACTTGAGTTTAATAAATCTGTTCAAAATACATGTAACATCATTAGGCCCAACATTTAAAGAATTCAGATAAATCTTCAAAGTGCTCAGCTTATGAGATTTGCAAAATTAACTTTGCAATTACTGTATGCCACAAAACACGGAGTCGATAGGCTTTTTCCAATTGAATGACGGTCATTTCTGATACTGAACATTAGGTATACTGTCTAAAATAATTTTAACTTTGTCAGCCATTCCCTTCCCCACTCTAAACTCTAGGGTAAAGATGTGGGGACCCTGCATGAAAGACAAATCACCCCCAAGCTTATTTTACCATCTTAGGTTAAATCTTTTCCCCCAAAACCCAAACTTCTCCAGTTGGGGCTTGGAAATCGCTGCCACCACTAACGTGAGTCACCCCAAACTATGGAGTGGGGCACATTAAAACCCCGATAGTAACATTCCCTCCCCCTCTTTACCTGGGAGAGATTCGAGAACACAAACCCTCACTAGCTGTGAGACTAGCCTGATCCAAAACAGGGATCACTCCAATGGAATTAACAGACAATTCTTATAACAAAAAAAAAGTTTAATAGAGAGAAAGAGAAAAGCATAAAACTTACACAGAATTCTTAGGTATAAAGTTTCCTAGCCTGACCCAGCCCCCTCCCTGGAATTTCTCTCCCTGCTGGCTCAACAGTTTAAGGACACCGTAGATTGATTACAAGTTGATACAATTCAAAATACACTTACTGTCAGGCTGTCTTAGCAACTTATTGAAATGATGAGTAGAAATAGATTAATCTCCCCTCCATAGACGGAGGATTGCAGGACAGACTCCCTGCAGCCGAGAGAAAAGACAGACAGACACAGGCAGAGCCCGGGAACCAAAGTGAAAGTAAAGCTTTGTCTGCTGGGTATGAGTAGCTCCGATACCTCATTCCCTCTTCTGCTTCAGGTTTAACCCTTCACAGGTAAAACAGTAATTCTAAGGCACTTCATACTTATGACAAACTTCAACAAGGATAGTTACTGTAAAACAGGCTGATTTGATAACTAGTACCTCTAAAAAAAAAATCAGAAAAGGACACTGTATTTTTCATGACACAGCTAACTGCTTCAATATCTACGGTTTCTGAGCAGTGAATATTTAGGGACTGATCTTGTAGTCCACACACAGTCCAAAGTTATTTTAAAATGTAAATGGATTGCAGGGGCAGGTCTTTGTCTTCATTTTTATATAAATCAATTTTCAAACAAAACAATGTGCTACTTCATTTCCTACCTTCTCCTCCTCCTCCCTCTCTCTCTCTCTCTAAACACACCCCTATTTCTTCACATAGTAGTTTGGGCCATTTAGGGAGATACAGTAAAATTCTGATCCTTTTACATGCACTGAATTATATAAGCCATCCAGATCTTCTGTAAAACTAAAAACAAAACATAAAATCAACTTAAATCCATATAAGTAGCTGTTTTAACCAGAGGCTCTGGCACTTTCAAACTTTATTTTTAAAAATAGCTTTAATTAATTCCTTAAAAACACACTGGAACAATACACTGATTTTGTTAATGTTATATTTTGAACCTATATCTGTTCAAATGGTATTCAATACATCTAATCTATATTGGTAAATTAGGACTGAATCATACCTCTCCCAAGTCTCTCACCCCCCTGGTCAACTTGAGAAAGAGAACCTTTGCTCAAAAATAGGCATAATATAAATAAATAAATACATAAATAATAGAAATGGGATCCAGAATTCAAACACTTCAATCTGCATTGGGACTAGAGCGTGGAATTTGAACCCAGATTTGCAACTGAAATTTTGCCCTCTCTTATATCTATCAGAAAAAGCATACCATCACCAATGGTTTTGGAAGCTGAAGCTAGACAAATTCAGAGTAGAAATAAGAGATTTTTTTTAAATAGAAAAGGTGAGATTCACAAAAGGATTTAGGTGCCTAACTTCCATTTTAGACACTTGAAACCCAGAATCAGGCGCCACCGGAATACAAAAACCCTCCACTTAGTTTCTCCTGACCCTGTAGGCACCTAAAATAGCTTGGTACCTACTTTTTCTGCAGTAAAAGTTTTGTAGGTGCTTATGTTTCTTCCTGTAAGCACATTCCAGGTGTTTCCCCATGCCAGGTGTCTGAATGCCTAAGTCCCAGATGGATGCACAAACTGGGAGAAGATAGGCAGTCCACCACCTAGCTCGCCTAAGATCTTTAAGCAGTCTTAGACCTTACCTACCATATCTAGATCTTCAGAAGGAGTGCACACAAAACAGGCTGGTGTGGTAGGGTTTCCAATTGTCTAATTGCACAAACCCAAACACCCTTGCTCTGCCCCTTCTCTTCCCTGAAGCCACACCCCAATTCTTACCCTTCTCTGAGGCCCCTCCCCCACTCACTCCATTCCCCCTCCCTCTGCCACTCTTCCACCCCACTCACTTTCACCAGGATGGGACGGGGGCACGAAGGGGTGAGTGGTGGCACTTACCTTGTGTGGCTCTTGAAAGCGACTGGCACATCCCTCCGGCAGTGGCTCTAGGCAGGGAGGTCAGAGGGTCTCCAATTACCACTTCTCCTGCCAACAGAGACAGTCCCTGCAGCTCCCATTGTCCACAATTCTGGGTCAATGGGAGATTTGGTGTTGGCACTCAGGGTACTAGACCTGTTTGACAAGTTCTGCCTAATTGGGGTAAGTGAGTCTGAATTCACTTTAACATCATAAGGGGGGATTTTTTAAGTTTACACAATGTCACTTCATACATTTCACCATATTATTGACCAGTGGGTTATTAGTTTTCAAATGATACCTAACAAGGGATATTCTGTACAAAGATTTTTACAATAATAGGTAGGGTGGGAATACAGGAGTACATGATGTCACACCCACTGCTTGGGTTTTACCTAGCAGGCTAACACATGACTCTGAAGGCATATGAGATAATGAGCTGGAAATACAAAGGCACTTGCTAATAATGTTTGCTATATCAACCCCTGGAAAGTTATACTATGACCCTTAGTATTATATTAAATGTTATCCGATTGCTTTTAAATCATTGACTGATAGCAGAGTATCACAATAAGGAGTAGAAATTATTTAATTAATCAATAACTATGCCATGGATATTCTCTCTTGTATGTCTTCAAAGTAGCTCCTTCCACACAAAAGCACAGTATGAGCATTAAAAGTATCCCAAGATTTTGACCAGGAAATTCATCAGTCTTTTAGGGGAACCATGCCATGTAGAATGACCATGTTCCAGTTTCCCTCCTTCTTCCCTTCCAAAATTAAGATGCCCCAAAACATTCAACTTCATGGATTTTGTGAGTTTTCAGAATAGGGGATGAAAGCTTCATAGTCATCACTCTCTACTGTTGCTGATTTTGGAACACTATTGATCTTTTTTTTTAGTTTCATTTGCTCTCCTCCCCTGTGCAGTGAAGAAGAGAGCATAGCTTGAATAATGGCATTAATAACCAAATGGACAACTGCAGATGTACAGCAGTAATGCTACCCATTACAATATAATATTAATTGAGTACAGATGACAGAGCTTATTGAACTGTATTTGCCAAAGAGCAAAGCAACAAATATTAGCTTTTTTCCCCTTCTTTTCTTGGGTTTGCAAAACATTCATGAACCAGTCCCAATATTTGCATTGTTGAAATTATTCAGGAGTGTCACAAACAAAATGTGATGTCTGTGAAATACAAAGTATCTCATGTCAGAATTTAAGCTTCCAAACTGGTCAACCTCGTAATCTGGAGGATAGAATTTATTATCAAATAAATGCATAGGTGTGTAACAAAATCTCACAGAACAGATTCAAAACTTCATATATGTACAATAATTAAAGCTCTCAAATATGGAAAATAAAACAACTTCCATAGTATTTGTAAAATATTTTTGATTTTTCTGCCTGGTATATTACCAGATCTAATAGTACATGAAGATGAGTATAAGTCAACAATGTAAAAGTTTCAAAACTAACTAATGCTGTATTAAGTTATATTAATAGGATTATTGCACATTAAAAAGCGAGGTAATTATTCATCTCTATTTTGCACTGGTTCAACATCATATGAGGGGCTACTTTTAATTTTGGGTACCATTTTGTTTTAAAAGAGAGACAGATGAATTGACAAGAGCTGAGAGGATAGTGACAAAATACAAAGGTTAATAAAATCCACAGTACTAAAAAATGAAGAGAAGTCTGTAAATAACTGGTTCCAGCCATCTATGAAGAATAGAACATAACTTGCATAAAATAACTATAACCCCAATACTGCTCTGCAGCTTACTGTTTTGCAAGAAAAAAATATAGAATACTAGCAAAAATACCTGGTGTTGCTCAGGGTATTTGTAATTGGAAACTGGGATGTAAAAAGACTATGATGTTTTTTATTAATACAAATTTTGTTCTGATGTTTCATTTTGTCTAATTAATTTAATTCTCTTGCATTTAGATGTGGTTTCTCTAATACATTTTCGCTTTTTACGTGGCATAACAAATAGGGTCCTTTTAAAGAAAAAAACAGTGTATTTAATTATGTTTGTGCTACACACAAGGGGTCCCTTGGAGGGGGAGAGAGCTGAGTTGGGGGGGCTTGGAGTAGGGGGAAAGGGGGAGAGATCTGAGCGAGTGGTGGGGCATTGGAGGGGGGAGGGGGAGAGAGCTGAGCGAGTGGGGGGCCGTTGGAGGGGGGAGAGAACTGAGTGAGTGGGGGGCCCTTGGAGGTGGGAGGGGGGAGAGAGCTAAGCGAGTGGGGGGGGGGGCGTTGGAGAGGGGAGGGGGCAGAGAGCTGAGCGAGTGCGGGGTCCGTTGGAGGTGGGTACTATTACATCATAACTATGTCACAGAGAACAGCAGGCATTAACCTGCTGCCCAGCTGATGTTAATGGGCTTTAAAGAATTTCACCCCTAATGGGTGTAAGAGGTGAGATTTGAAAAATTTTCGATTCTTACCCTGATTAGGACCCTAAAGCCTATAACTGTACCAAATTTCAAGTCTCTAGCTCAAATGGTGTGGAAGGAGTAAGGGAACATACATACACACATACACACACACGCATACACATTTGACTTTTATATATATAGATTTGGGCTTTAAAAGTGCCATAATAAACCTGAAAAGTGCAAATTTTATTTCAGTGAACTTTATGGCTATAAACTGTGATGCACAAACTGAGTCTGATAAAACAAAAATAAATGAAAACTTTTACCCAAACTGAAAATTTCTGAACAATGTGATTAGTTGTTTTGTTTTTTTAATATGATGGGCCTGGACCCATTCAAATATCTGCAACTTTTAAGATATTCAAAAACCTGAACCTGAATGTTGCATTTTGGCTCAGTTCCTTTAATTTTTATTTTGTTTAATTCTTTACTGGGTCACTGTGCTTCCTGGTTTTGCACTAGAATGGGAGGATAAATATTGGAATATAGTGAGAAGTGTTATTCTCATGATATCTAGAGATCTTGTGAGATAACCTTTTCTCAAGAGATGTATTGCTCAGCTTGATTTCTAGAACCAAAAACCTAATAAGCATCTGACCATTTGGATGCATATCTGAATCAAGCTAAATGTCAACATCCTTGTAGTTTTAACCATTACTAGATACAGTAGACTCTCGATTATCCGGGATTGGATTAACTAGAATGTGGATTAACCAGAATGTCAAAAAAAATATGCACAACTCACAGGGCCGGCTCTGACTTTACTGCCACCCCAAGCACACACACAAAAAAACCCTACCAGGGCACAGGGCAGCCAGTGAACCAACACCCCCTCCCCCCCGGCACAGGATGGCTGGTGAATCAACCCCCACTACCCATATTTCCTATGGATGGTGATTATCCATGATTTTATTAACCAGAATTATTTTTTCCCTATCATCCTGGATAATCGAGAGTCTACTGTACAAGAAAGGCAGAGATGATAGAAAAGCAAATGAAAAGGTGAAAACTCAGGATATTTCTTAAAAGAAGGTAACCATTAAGATGAGACAGTTATTAGAATATAAAGTTTTGAAGCATAAGCTTTCGTGGGCTAATACCCACTTCGTCGAAACCATCTCTCTACTGGAGGTAACAAAGTCCTGTGGCACCTTAAAGACTAACTATAAAGTTTTGAAGCATAAGCTTTCGTGGGCTAATACCCACTTCGTCGGATGCAAGTTGTAATTTTAATTCCCCCCACTCCCCCACTTTTCACTAAGTTCACTGGACATTTTCTATCTCTTTTTAAAAGTTCCTTATCAAAATTCCTCTTCACCTCGGTGGGGCTTTTTCAGTGCCATAGCTGGGAAAAGATTGAGATTCTCCAATTTAGTAAGTTATATTTTATTATATAGGGCCAGAACTCTCAATACTAGAATATGGGATTCCATTGAATTTTGGAGACTAAATTTGAACTAGAACTATGGGGAATGGGGAGGCAAAGTTTCCCGTATTCAGAAAAGAAATATTGGTGGTATAAAGGCTATCCAGATGGGAAGAGACTCAAAAAGCTACCTAGATGAAAGATCTCCCTCTTCATTCTTCAGAAAATTTGGATATAATGCTTCCTAAAATAAACATTAAAAATATTTTGGTATGAATTCTCAATCACCTTTATTTTCTAAGCAGAATCACTGGGCCAAATTTTTTTTGACTGGTTAAATAAAATTCTCACAGTCCAGCATACTACCCATGTAACAAGGTAAAATGTGGAGCTTATTCTTCAACACTACAACCACAAGAACATTTATTCAGGTTGCAGTGATACCCTCTGGGAAATCATGCTAGAAGACTGTTGAGATTTCCCAGTTTTTGAGTTAATCCTTCTGAGGGTTAACATTTTTGGACATTTGCCAGACAGTCAGTACTTTTTACTTTAGGTCATGCTTTTGTTTTTGGCTGTGTAAGGTATTTTCCCTGCCTTCATTCGTGTTTGAATATGCTACCCACAATATTTATTTCCAGTATCATACTGTACGTTTAAATATGTAGTGAGAATAGGTGGCTTTAATAATTTAAATTTTATGTGAATGTAATGTTTTTGAAAAGCTACCAGATAGACAATCATTAAAACGGAAGTATTTTATTTACCACAGAATAAACAGTATTTGCACTGGCAATACAAGATTTACTCTTGTGACTACTACACTTTAAGGCATACGGTATAGGCATAATTCATACAGTTTTTTTACTCTTCTAGTTGATCTCTGGTTGATTTCAAGTGAATCATAATGACCCCACACAGTGTGTTCATCCTTCCATTGTTTTAGGCTCGCACAATACTTTTGCTTAGCTTGACAGGGGTCAGACATGCTTTTGTGGAGGAGTGCACTCCTGTTTGCCGAGTATCAATTTATCTTTGATGCAGGCAATGACTTCCAGCAGGGCTGTAGATTGCTCTCTGCTGTAAGTCCTCTCCTCCCACTGCAGTCAACCTCAAGTCAGTTGGAAAATTCCAAACAGTTCTCAAAATAGAACATGTCAAATGTGATTTTTGAGTTTGGGGTGGAACCTGCCTGTTGTTAAGTAGGGCGTAAGTGGATGAGTAAGGGAATCATGCTCCAGAGTTGGATTAGCAGGTGCAGAAAGTCATGTTGCATCCTGCATAGGCTTATTTACCCTGACCTCAATTCAAGAAGGCACGCCTATCTGAGATAGAGCTTAACCATGTACCAACTTTAAATATGTGCTTCAGTGCTGCCCTGAATAGGGATGGACTTAAGCATGTGCTAAAGTGATTTCCTGAACTGGGGAACAGGGTTCAGGTTTATTTTGCATCCTACACTTCTCTTGCTTCTATGAAAACAACATGACAATGGGGAATGTTTG
Organism: Sternotherus odoratus; assembly: GCA_032164245.1. NCBI lineage: Eukaryota > Metazoa > Chordata > Testudines > Kinosternidae > Sternotherus > Sternotherus odoratus. The sequence goes on from JAVMKO010000004.1 coordinate 40,538,161, forward strand.
TTGAAGAGAACAGGTGTAACTCAGAGGAAATTGACTTGAACTATATCTTGCAATGCATAAATAGGTGAACACTAGTCATCTTTTATAAAAATAGTAACAATAACAGTATGCTACTTCTGCAATTGTGCAGTTTTTGAGGCCTACACTCATCACTGCAGTCAATAGGTCCAGCTGTGGTGAACTGCACACATGAGCAACTATCTCCACACCCAGTTCACTTTCACCTCATTTTAGATGCTTTTCTGAATTACATGTGATTTAAATCATATTTTTAACAACTGAGTTGTGTGCTGTTGATATCCGGAGAATGAGTTAGTAATACATTGGAAGCCAAACCAAGATCTGGGGCTGATGATGGCTTCTAGGTGTAACACATGCAAGCACCGCCTCTGCTCATAAACCTGCTTACAGACATCCCCTAGCCAGATATCCACGCAAGTGTCTTGCTTGTTTGCTATATTTAAGAATAGGGCTAGGAATTACTTGTCTCAAATATTTTTAAAAGCATAGGGAAATGCTTTGTATTTTCCTTTGTATTTTCTTCTTTTGTATGATGTGTCAGGACAGAATGGAGGGGCATGGTTCTTGAAGCAATCTGGATGGAAGGAGATACACAGGAACTTGGAGGCAGAAGGAGGTACCAATAACCCAGTTTTTGCATGCAGTTTTACATCTAATTGCAATTGTAGCATCTCTATAGACAGCACTAATATAATTTTAGAAACATGGAGTCTTTGCACGTCATTTCCAGCAGGTAGTAGATGAAACAGATATAATTTCTCTTGACCTTTAGGGCTGTACCTGCTGGTCTATGCTCGAGATTTCAGCTACAATTTTAACAAAACATAGATGTCTACAATATTTATTCCTCCTTATAACACAAGAACTAGGGGCCACTAATTGAAATTAATAGGCAACTAAACTACCAAATGAAATTAATAGGCAATTAAAACAAAAGGTAGATTTTTTTCCACACAGCACAGTCAACCTGCAGAACTCCTTGCCAGAAGATGTTGTGAAGGCCAAGACTATAACAGGGTTAAAAAAAGAACTAGATAAGTTCATGGAGGATAGGTCCATCAATGGCTATTAGTCAGGATGGACAGGGATGTGTCCCTTGCCTCTGTTTCCCAGAAGCTGGGAATGGCTTACATGGGATGGATCACTTGATGATTACCTGTTCTGTTCATTCCCCCTGGGGCACCTGGCATTGGCCACAGTCAGAAAACTGGGCACTGGGCTAGATGGACCTTTGGTCTGAGCCAGTATGGCTGTTCTTATGTAAATATACAGTTATATACATAGATTAGCAGCATTCTTGACCAAGGATTTTAAAAATAGGTGCCTAGAACTAGGCTCCTAGGGTAAAAAGTGATTTAGGAGAATAATCCCATTTCTAAAAGGCTCCTAACTGGAAATATATATGCATAATTCCTCTGAGTGTACACACACACACACACTATGTAAATTACATTTATTTCCCAAGTAGAACACAATGGCTTATTAGTCAAATTGCTCCAACAGTTGTCACTGAGAAAAAATAATTTCTTAGCAAAAATCTGAATATTTAATGGTCATGCAATGATCTGCACATTTGTTCAAAAGGTGGAATTTCCATCAATAATGGAAATACTACACTCTACATTTAAGGGCAAACTCTTCACTCCTTATTCAGTCAACTCAAAAGGCTCATTTACTTCAGTGAGCTTTTTGCCTCAGTAAGGAATGATTTTGCACTGAGGCTCTAACAGTATAGTCTTGTTGAGTTCTACTTTGTGCCCAAAGAACTAGATATCTCCAAAAGCAGGTAGGCATATATAGTCAATCATCCACAACAGCACATTGAGGCAGCTAGCAATAATTAGATAGGCTCTCTAATAGATGATGGGAAACTTCAAAGTGAATACTGTTGTGAGTAAAACTTAATAATGTCCTTTTGAAGGGACTTCTACAGCAGGAACCACATAGAATACTATAATTAGTAAGAAGACGACTAATAGGGGAATCAAGATCACTGACCATTATGAGTGGGAACTGCAGTAAGCAGGGTACCGTTACCATGTATTACTATACGAAGTAATGGTATAATTTAACTAGAAAATTATATCCATAATCATAACTTCTAACTTCCCTACATGCTCAATTTTTCCATCCTTTAGTAGAAATTAGTCATAGTTTATTTTTAAGCAGAAACCCCTGAGCAGAATAAAATTAAGTGAAAGTTTAATAATGGAATTGCATGTAATATTATTCAGAAGTTACATGGAGAAGCTTTAATACGCCATTAGGCAGACAAAACCTTTGAAGGAATATGCTAGATATGCATCTGTTGCCTGAGTGTGTTCTTATTATGCTAGTCTTTGGTTTCAATTGGAGCAAGTTGAGGCCTTGGGTAAAGCGACTGAATAGTATGGGTTATCCTCCTGGATCACTAGGAGTATACAATAAAGAGATATACAATAAAATAAAGCTGAATTATTAGATGCACTGTAAAAGAAGAAAGGACCTATTTATTAAAAAGGGCAATTCCTGGCTGTGAAGCTGAATTGGGGGGCACTGTGTACATGATCAGGCTCAGTAGGAGCTCCCTGAAGCATTATGTTTGAGGCAGACAGTATGTCCCTGGGATCATGATAGGAGCACAACTGCTGGGACATGCTTTGAAATGATGTGGCATGTGTGTCAGCTCTGCTGGTTAGGGCCCAGAGATTAGTGAGGCCAAAGCACATTCTCCCTACTTTGGGAAATTAAAACCAGGGAATGTGCTAGGTTTTCAGTCTTTGGGATCCTTAAATGCAAGGGTTAGAAACGTATCCTGACCTTTACCTGAAGTATAGGACAGTGTGAGAGTGAGGGAGCAGGGTTGAAATTTAAAGAGTTAGGAAATAGGGGCACTACAATCCAGATACATGCATTGTCTAATACTAGGTCTCCATGCATCACAGTAATTTTAACCATTCTCCCAGTTTATGGATTATAGTCCTTTGGAATATCCCATTCTTTCAAGAGGACACTGGGGGAGGGGAACCGTGCTATAACAATAGGGCAACTGGATTTTCTGGGAGGAATTTTGGCATGGGGTTATTTAGCTATGACTTAACTAATGATCTTTTTTTACAAGTATCTCATTTTCATATCTCAGAAGGGTGAGACATGGTACAGTGCATGAAATGTCATAAAAGCCTCCAGTTAAATAAAAATGTTGGGATCTTTGTGTCTCTGTGTATGCATTGTTGAATGACAATGTCTTGGGGGAGGGTCAGATTAATTGCTGTGAATCAAAAAAAAATGTTTTAAAACTCTTAAGGAAGTTACATTTTGCACTAGCCTATGTGCCGTTAATTGTTGCTCTGGAGTTGAAGTGGGGGATAGAACAGGTAAAGTCAAGACTAGTTGAGTACTACATAAGGAAAGAGAATAGAAATAAATCAGTTTTGCTACAAAACGAGAGATATACGAGTCTGTTTCAGAAGCATGAGACATCACATAGGGGACATGAGCGAGGGTAGGATTATGGCCATGAAGCTACTCTGGAACAAGCAGCAGTGCACGCTGTGTACCATTAATGGGTGTGTTGAATGGCATAGCAGGTTTCAGAGCTAGTGCTGTAAACAGCCAAAACTGTGACTCAATAATGCATATTGATACAATGGGAGGATACAATACTGATGAGGCATTCAGTCCTTGTCTACAGTAGTACTGTGCACCTAAAAATCTCCCATCCTTGGTACCAAATAGCAGCACTGAACTAATGGTATCAAGGTGGGAAATAGAGTAAAACAGTAATCATGGACTCAGTCATGCTGCAAAAGTGAAAGTAAAATGATATTGGCAACACTTATGTGCCATTGCAAACACTTATGTGTGTGAAAACCAGATGTGTCACAAACATAAAGGTACATCTGAGGTGAGATTTGTCCAAAAGTTTTGTCTGTTTTTGACAAATAAAGATAGATTCCTTCTTGACACCTATAAAGTAGGTTCAACTCAAAGGCTTGCAAGTCTCAACACACTATTTAACAAAGCCTGACAATTCTGGATTCACAATTATGCAGCTCTGACATCTATCTTCTCTATATAGATTTTAGGTGATAAACTTTTTCTCCACTCTGTGTATAGTACTATTAAAGAGCCTTTAGGGGGATGATCCAAGATGTTCAATGATCACTGAAGAATAAACAGAGGGGCTCCTAAAGAATGGGAGAAGAAACTCATAACTGAAATAAACAGAAATTTTTCAAGTTCCTGGTGAGTTGTGTATCCACTTTGACTTAGGCAGTCAGTTGTAATAAGGAAGTCAACTGACTTGAAAGAAATGTTGTAAGAGATTTATTTTTGTCATGAAATATCACTATTGATGGATGTAAGCAGGCCTCTGACCGCCCTCTTCAAAACACAGGCAGGAGACTGCTTTGGCTTCACCAGTGTCTTTATTTTGATCCCACACAGTGCAAAAACCCCACCACCTATATACAGGTTTCTATACAAGTCCCGCTTTAGGCTCAGCCCTCAGTCTCTGGCTGGCCTCAGGGTTAGCTAGCTCCTGCAGGCTTCCAGCCTCAGCTAGCTTACTCCCCTGCACCTTCTCTATCTCTCACTGTCTCCTTCTCCTTCTCCTTCTCCTTCTCCCTCTGGCTTCTTCCCTGGCAGGCCATATATCCTCTGGAGGCTGCCAGATGGAGCACATTAAGCCCTCTGCAGCCCAGGATTACCCCCAGGTGGCTAATTAGCCTCCCCTAGCAGGCCGGGCTTGCAGCGGCTGATGGCTGTTGCAGGGCAAGGAGGGAGCAGGGGCTGACTCAGCAGGCACTGAGTCAGCTGCCTGCTACAATGGAGGATCAAGGATAAAGTATAGAATGTGGTGCTAAGAAGAAATATACAAAATAATGGCACACTTTAGTGTTATTCTAAATACACTAACTGCTTAATTATGGATTGGGTAGCTATATGATCCATTTATGGGAACTGGAATATCCCAGCAACTAACTAGTAGGGTTGTCAAGCAATTAAAAAGTAATCGTGATTAATCACACAATTAATCACACTGTTAAACAACAGAATACCATTTTTAACTAGTTTTGGATATTTCCCTACATTTTCAAATATATTGATTTAGATTACAATAGAGAATTCAATGTATACAATGCTCAATTTATTTTTTATTACAAATATTTGCACAATAAAAAACAAAATAAATAGTATTTTTCAATTCACCTAATACATGTACTGAAGTGTAATCTCTTTATCATGAAAATTAAACTTACAAGTATAAAATTATGTAAAACTTTAGCGCCTAGAAGTCCTCTCAATCATACTTCTTGTTCAACAAATAACTAAGACAAACAAGTTTGTTTACATTTACGGGAGATCATGCTGCCCACTTCTAAAAATGTCACCTGAAACTGAGAACATGCATTTGCATGGCACTTTCCTAGCCATCATTGCAAGATATCTATGTGCCAGTTATGCTAAACCTTTATATGCCCCTTCGTGATTTGGCCACAATTTCAGAGGATATGCTTCCATTCTGATGATAATTCCATTTGTGACTGAACTCCTTGGGGAGAGAATTGTATGTCACTGGCTCTGTTTGACACACATTCTGCCATACATTTCATGTTATACTCATCTCGGATAATAACCCAGCATGTGTTGTTCATTATAAGAACACTTTCACAGATATAAAACACAAAGAAGGTACCAATATGAGATTTTTAAAGGTAGCTACATCATCACTCAACCCAGGTTTTAGAATCTGAAGTGCCTTCCAAAATCTGAGAGGGACGAGGTATAGAGCATGCTTTCAGAAGTCTTAAAAGAGTAACAATCTGATGAAGAAACTACAGAGCCCACACCACCAAAAGAGAATATCAATCTTCTGCTGATGGCATCCAACTCAGATAATGAAAATGCACATGCGTCGGTCTGCATAGCTTTGGATAGTTATTGAGCAGAACCCATTATGAGCATGGATGCATGTTCTCTGGAATGGTGGTTGAAGCATGAAGAGACATAAGAATCTTTAGTGCATCTGACTCAAATACCTTGCAAAGCTGGCTATGAAAGTGCCATGAAAATGCCTGTTCTAACTTTCAGGTAACGTGACCAGACCACAAATGTGAAAAATCAGGATGGGGTGAACGGTAATAGGACCCTATATAAGAAAAAGACCCAAAAATCGGGACTGTCCTTAAAAAATCAGGACATCTGGTCACCCTATTTTCAGGTCACATTGTTAGAAGCAGGAAGTGTTATCTACCGTAAATGTAAACAAACTTCTTTGTCTTAGCTATTGGCTGAACAAGAAGTAGGACTGAGTGGACTTGTAGGCTCTAAAGTTTTACAGTTAACCGTGAAGTTAACAAAAAAATCTAGCATTGTAAGTTGCATGTACATAATGAGATTGCACTACAGTACTTGTATGAGGTAAATTCTAAATACTATTTTTGTGTGCCATTTTTACAGTACAAATATTTGTAATAAAAATAATATAAAGTGAGCATTGTGATGTAATTGAAATCAATATATTTTAAAATGTAGAAAAACATCCAAAATATTTAATACATTTCAACTGGTATTCTATTGGTTGACAGTGTGATTAATCATGATTCATTTTTCTTAATCATGATTTTTTAGTTCATTGTATGAATTAACTATGATTAATCAACAGCCCTACTAATTACAAACTGTCATAACCATACATCTAAGGGGAGCCTAGAATTCCTCCTTACCTGTAATGGGCTAAAGAGCTCAGATAACCTGGTTGGCACCTGACCAAAAGAACCAATGGGGACAAAAGATGATATCAAATCTGCAGGAGGTGGCGGGGAGGCTTGATTTTGTGCTCTTTATTTGTGTGAGTGTTCGCTCTTGGGACTGAGAGGGACCAGACAACAATCCGTTTCCTCCAAATAATTCTGAACCAGTCTCCCATATTACAAAAATTGTAAGTACCAGACAGGCAAGACATGTTAGTTATCTTTTGTTTTCAACCTGTAAATTTCTCAGGTTTATCCCTGTTTTTTGTTTGTAACTTTGAAACTAAGGCTAGAGGGGGTTCCTCTGTGCTTTTCTTAATCTTTCATTACTCTGTAAAGTTATGTACCATCCTGATTTTACAGAAGTGGTTCTTTCACCTTTTCATTGGAACAGGAACTGAGTTATAATACATTGATGATAGGCAAAAAAAACCCCAAACACTACACAAAAAACCCTGACCATATTCCTGTTGAATCAGCTTGTTAAATATGCCACTGTGGAAATTAGATTACTCTTTATATTGGCATTACATCTACTAATCACTCCATGCTATATAAAGTATATATTCCTCTGCCTTTATATGATTTTTTTACACAGTGTATGTGTGCAAGAGTTAGACTCTGGAGGGGAAAAACAACCTTTTATTCTTGTAGCAGAACAAGGATCAAGTCAGAACTCTCCTCTTCATTCAAATAAGAGGTATTATTGAAACTTTTAGACTTAAAATTTTATTTGAAGCTAGATGGCAGGGAGTGGATAGAAGAATCCAAATGCTCTCGCACACTCCCTCTTTTTAAAACATTTTAAATATTTCCTTTCCATACATAAAGATTTGAGATTCCTCTAAAATAAGAATCTCTCTGTTGTCATTCAGATGATAACCTTTTCATATTTTGAGTGTACTGTAAATATAGAAACACTTCTTTCACATGGAGCAGGTTTATGGTCATTCAAGATGCAACAAAGCTTTAGTGGGTCATCAGTTAAGTATACACCCCATGAAAGCTATGTGACACTATAAGAGGGTGGAACTCACCTCATGAGAGTGCCCCCTGTCCAAGTGTGTGCGCCTGTACTCTCTCTGTTTCTGGTGGGTCTTCAGCAACTCATCCCGCTGGATGAGTCACACACAGTCTATATGTGAAATACAAATCAAACCCACTTCTAGGTGTCCAACAGAGACTTATCTCCATGCCCCTCAGTTGGGCTTTCTCTTCCTGTGGCCCTACCTGGGTTCACATCCTTATTTAGTCCCGCAGTTTTTAAATGGTCTCAGCCCTGGTATCAAGCCATATCCACAGGGCTCCCTTCTTGGAACCAATGTTTTCACTCTCTCTGGGCCTTTCTAGAGCCAATTCTCCAGCTGGGCCACTAAACAGTCCCCTCCTGGGGTGCAAAGTCCAAGCCACTTCTCCTGTGTCTAACTGGGGGAATCCAGGTCCAACCACTACTCCAGGTCCCAACCTAGGGGACCTTATAGAGAGCAGCCATCCACTGAGTGTCTTGAACTAAACTGCCTCACTGCTATGATTCCCTAGCCACTTTCCCACAGCCCCAAGATCACTCTTCACCCTTACCTCACAACTTTGCCCTGGCTGAGTCCCAGCAGCCAGGCAGGAGGTCCTTCTTGCTCCCCGACTCCCTGCCAGCAGCTGCTTTGTGAAAGTCCTGAAAGCCCTTCAGCCAGCCAGGAGCACAGCTTTCATTTCTCTGGCTGCAGGCAGCAACTGAATTCACTCTAGCCCTGCAGCTCTTTTTAAACTAGCCTTCTGGGCCCTGCAGCCATGTTTGTGATTGTCTGCATGCCACACAGCCACTATAGGCAGCTTAGAGGACCCTCTCTACTGCCCTTCCCTGGGCTGGATGTTGTAGAGCTGAAAGGCCTCAAACCGGTGGCATCAGGGCCTAACCCACCCCATCACAGACATGCATGAGGTTGCTGGCAAGGTGTTGCTGAAGTCCAAAACAGCAATAACTGTAGTCCAATAAAATATGTCCTATAGAATAGCATTGTTTCTTTCATTTATACCTTTGTTGCAAATTGGACTATAGTTCAAGAATCCCTGCAAATTCAAATAAGACAGATGAAAACAAATATCCTAAATTCTAGAGCTGACCAATGTTTACAGACAGAACTGTCAAAAATGCAGATGCAGGACAAGCAAAAAATTTTGCAAATCCACGAGAATACTGGTAAATTGTTATGTCGAAATGAAAAAAAAATCAGAAGTGTAAAAACTGTTTCAACATTATCAATGAAACAGTATATTTTATCAAGTTAGCTAGAGAGGATTTAGACACCATTCAAAAAACAACCAGAAGATGAAGGTGTGCCAGTACCCATATAACCCTGAAGAGTCACTGGTGCAATATGGCTAAATTACCCTGAACATGCCCGATCCCATCTGATCTCAGAAGCTAAGCAGTGTTGGGCATGGCTAGTACTTGGATGGGAGACCTCCTGGGAATACCAGGTGCTGTAGGCTTAACATGGGTGTGGGGCTAGCAACTCCACCCCGTGAGGGGAACCAATTGCTACTGAAACACCAACACCAGTTGGTGGCCCATACCCCGACTGGGGGGTGATGGGCAGAGAGAGTCACTGGTGCAGGGACAGAGACACAGATGCTTCCACACACACAGGGCTGAGCTAGAGAACATGAATGCATGCAAAAAATATTGTCCAATTACTATTCAAGTATTTATACAAAGTAAAACAACTTCAACCATTGAGATTCCCCCCACCTCAAAATACCCCATGGCTTGGTGCTTCGGACACATCACTCAGAAGGAGGAAGATATGAAGTCAAATACATGCTCATGTTTATAAAGTGGGACCACTATCTCCTCCTGCATTTTGGAATCCAACTTTTTTTAAGGCTAAAAATGCCGCAAAACTGAACAAAATATTTAATTTCTTGTCAAATGAAATGTTTCATTTGACACCAAAAGAATTTTTCTGTACTTTTTCACTTCACCAAAAATTTGTTACAACCTGAATTTATTTCTTCTTCAATTTTTCAGAGCTGCCAGAGAACTAAAAAAAAAAAAAAAAAGTCAGTTATTCACATAGTTGCAATAGCCATAGGTTTCAGATTTTACAAGTATTTCTGCACCCACAGTTGGAGCCATAATTTCAAAAGGGTTCAGCATCTAAAGTGCTGAGCTTTTTTGATAACCTTGCTATGAGTATCACAATAAGAGCTGCTGGGTTCAAAGCATTTTTCAAAAGCTGGCCCTTGTTTCAAATATCAACATGGGATCAGGAATCTTTTAAACATCTGGCCCCAAATGTGGGTTCTCAGCACTTCAAAAATGTGGTCACACACATGGGTTCTGAACATTTGAAAATCTGAGCTTTAACACTTTTGAAGTTCTTGCCCTATATAAAAATAATGTGAAATTCAGTTGAATATTTTGGATTATGCCATTAATTGTATTTGAATTTATTTCCATGATACAGAATTGCATAGAATGTTCTAAACATCTACAGAAAGGACTGAATTCTCCATTACATAGAATTCTATATAATAGCTGTACATTTGGGTCTTGATATAAAAAAAAATATTTCCAAAGGGAGATGTATATCTACTGATAAAATGAAAAGGGAAATCATTACTAAAATATTTGTAGTACAGTGAAACCTCCATTTAACGGACTAATTCAGGGGTGGGGGTGTCCGTTAAATGAAAAAGTCTGTTATTTAATAATAATAATTTTTAAAAATGAGCTGTCGGAGCAGCAGCCCGACTGCCACAGAGTCGGGGCGGCAGCCAGCCAGCCCGCCCGCTGCTGGGACCTGGGCGGCAGCTGGGAGCCGGCAGCCAGCCAGCCCGCCCGCTGAGAAAATGGAGAAATGGATTTGGGATGCATCAGACTTGCTCAGAAATTTTGTCCGTTGCATCTGAAGTCTGTTAAATCGAGGTCCGTTAAATCGAGGTTTTACTGTACTCTTGTTCTTGCAACACAAAATTTCATTAAAATATCATAGAATTGTTAGCTTAGCCCAAAGATTTTTGTTTAAAATAACTGTCATGTCATAAACCACCCGGTGTCAGAGGAAATATGCAAAACAGTTGCTATATCATAGATATAAATAAACTTTACCCAACTCATTACACCTGAGGGAGAATTGCTTTGCAATAAAAAAAACCCTGTCTCCTCCATCAAGATAAAAGAGAACTTATGAAGTTTCTTTGCTTGCTTGCTTATTTTTGGTGTGAAAAAGTGAGCACTATCCACTTGAGAACAGCCAATAGCTTAGTGGTTAGGACATGAACCTGAGTCACCCACATCCCCAGTAAAAGACCTCACTTTACCTGACACTCGGACTTTGAACCTAGTTTCCCCCTACATGAATGCCCTAAAGGTTATTCTGGGGTGGACCTCTCTCTCTCTCTTGTTGGAACTGTTCATCCTTGATTTAAATAACTAAATATTTATCAGTGGATCAGTAAAAGAGTGAGTCTGACATTATATAACAGTGGTCAGAATATTCTCAGGGAATGTAGGTGTCCCAGGTTCAAATCCTTGTTCCTATTAATGAATAATTCATGTTCATTCTGCCAGACTGTATTGATTGAAACCCCATCTCTCCAAAATAAATTCAGGTAAAATTGAAATGTTTTGTTTCAAAAATACCAAAACTAACCAGTTCAATTTTTTTAAGTCAGAATGTCTTGTTTCAAAATTTACTTCAATTTTATTAAAAATACAGAGAAACCAACTAAAAAATGAGACAATATATTTTCCTTCAGATCAAATGAAATATTTCATTTGAGCTAATGTGCTACACACACACACACACACTTTTTCAGTACAACAAATGTTTTTTAAAAAGTTTTGGCTCTACCCAAACTTTTGTACGAATAGCCAATGAACTGAAAAAAGAAACTCAGCTACTTGTACAGGTGTATTCACTATGTAGGTGTAAACGCGTTCGCTCTCACCCGGGGCACCTCCTGCTGGTGGTGCGGGGAATTAGCGTCTTTCCAGCGTTGGGAGCGCCCTCTGCCGGGTGGTCTCCGCGTCTTCTCGAGCTTCTGGCCGGTGTTACATCACCCCGACCAGACACACAGATAGGCAGAGCACACAATGTCTAAGATAGCTGGCCCTCGCCGGTGGTTACACCCCGGCGGCCAGAGTACACAGTCTATAAGGTGGCTGGCTCATGCCGGCCGCCAAAGTACACCGTCTATCAGAGGGCTGGCTCTCGCAGGCAGCCAAGGGATATAGTCTATCAGGGGACTGGCTCTAGCCGGCGGTTACCCACAGGCAGCCAGCACACACAGTCTCTCAGATGTCTGGCTCTAGTCAGTGTTTCCACACCGGCAGCCAGGTCACACAGTCTATCCGGTAGCTGGCTTACCCCAGCAGCCGGAATACACAGTCTACCAGGTGGCTGGCTCTCGCAGGCAGCCAAAATATACAGTCTATAAGGTGGCTGGCTTTAGCCGGGGCTTACCCCCAGGCAGCCAGCGCACACAGTCTCTAAGATTTCTGGCTCCAGCCGGTGCTTCCACACAAGCAGCCAGGTACACAGTCTCTAAAGTATCTGGCTATAGCCGGTGCTTCTACCCGGGCAGCCAGAATACAGTCTCTAAAGTATGTGGCTATAGCGGTGCTTCTACACAAGCAGCCAGAACACAGTCTCTAAAGTATCTGGCTATAGCCGGTGCTTCTACACAAGCAGCCAGAACACAGTCTCTAAAGTATCTGGCTATAGCCGGTGCTTCTACACAAGCAGCCAGAATACAGTCTCTACTCACAAGCCTCAGGTCCGCAGCAGAGTCCGGTGTCCTCGGGGGTCCACTCCATTCCCTGCTTTGTGGGGTAGGTGGCAGCCGGAACTCCCGGCCAGTTGTCCAGGGTCGCGGGGGACTCCGTTGCCGCCTCATCGGGCTCGCTGTCGGCTGCAGTCGGGTATGCCGCTGCTGGGATCCCAGGCCAGTCGCTCGCTGCCTCGGGAGGTGCTGCCACTGGGATTCCTGGACCGGCGTCTTCGGCCTCCGGATACGTGGCCGCTGGGACACCGGGCCAGTCTGTCTCCACTGCGGGGTCGGGGCTGCCGCTCTGCTCGGCGGGTTCGCTGGTTTGCCACCAGCCGGGCCGACCCTCTCTCACCTCTGCCGGGTCGACCCCCTCTTGGTGGCTGGCCCTGCCTTTTGTGCTTCCGGGGCCCCGGTTGCACTTCCGGGGTAGGGGGCGGGGCCGCCTCGGCTCCGTCTGCCATCTTTGTTCCCCATCTGGAGCGTCCTCCTGATCAGAGGGGGCCCACCGGGGCCCACTACAGTAGGACTGTTGGAAAATTTTCCCCATAAGACAAATTGTCTTTACATTTTTCTGTAAGAGCTGGAGGAGCAAGAGTTGCTTACTTTTTAAATAGCAGTCTTGTAAAATACAATAGTTCAACCGAACATAGCACATCCAGCAAAATAAAGTGAAACAAAAAATCCATCAGAAATGCCTTGCGCATAAAGTAATCAAAACTATCCTTATTATTAACGTTATTATTATTACTACAATACAGAATCGTAATTCAGGGCCTTTCCCAAAGGTGTTACCTTTATAGGACTTTCAGATAATGAAACTATTTGGAATTCATAAAGAGAGAGAAGTTGCCCTACAAGAAAGGATGCAGATAAGCACATTTCCAAATGAGTTTTGCTAATTCAAATTTGGCCAAGACATTAAAAGTAATTATAGTTTAAAGTACTTACCGGTTTAAAACAGGATCATTTTTAGATAAATAAGTATGCATGATAATAGTTGCCTTTTAAAATTGCAATTTATTGTATGAGCTCAGATGAAAATTTTGAATTCAAACGTTGGGGGAGTTTGAATTTGACTGTCAATCCATACTTTACCGCTAGATTTTACTTCAGCTGTTAATTATATTATTCATACAATAACTATATAATGGTAAAACATGGCCTCTAGCCCAAGTAGCATACAATCTTGTATCTTAATCCTGAAAATATTTGCACGTGTTGAATTTTACAAAATGTGAGTTGTCTCATAGAACTCAGTGGAACTATTCACAGTAATAGTCTTATAGGATTGGAATCCTATTGTAGATATGACACAAAGGATGAAAAACAACAAATAGGGGAACAAGGAAGGGCAATGGTTTAAATAAAAAGATCATGTGGTTATTAACTGATGTTGTGCTATGGCTAAAGGGTCAAACCCGAATCTACGCAAATCTGAGTACTACCTCTAAAGTATGGGAAAGTTCAGATCCAGATGTCGGTCCTGAACAGAGAAATATGTAAGCACAGGGACTCAGGATTATTTGATTAAAGTTAAGCACATACTTAAGTGCTTTGCTTAATTGATTCCTTAACATCTTCATTTGCAGTCATACACAACAGTAAAGAACTATTATAGGTCAGCTTCACCTGGGGCATCGTCCTGTGGCCAAACAGCACACCTCCTCAGTCTCCCTCCTTCAGAGCCCACAGTGCCTTCAGACAAACTTCCTTGCCTCAATAATAAAGCCCTCTGTGGCCAGTGTATTACTAAAAACTTAGTGCAAAATTGTTCATACCAAGAGTCTCATTTCTCATCCCCAGGATGAGACATTTGGTCCCTCATACCCATATGACATTCCAGTATCTTCAGCCACACTCAGGTTCCCCATAGGTCCTTTCCTGTCCTTTTACAAAATAGCTACCCCAGCTAGTGTGCAACACCACTCTTTCCACCAGGAATTCCAACAGTCTTTCTGCTGGGAGTTTCTCACCAGGAGAGCATACCTCATTCCCTCTGGACATCTCATTGCTATTCCTTGACTTTAGCCAAGTTTTGATATAGTCTCCCACAGTATTCTCGCCAGCAAGTTAAAGAAGTGTCAGCTGGATGAATGGACTATAAGGTTAATAGAAAGCTGGCTAGATCACTGTGGTCAATGTGCAGTGATCAATGTTTCCATGTCTAGTTGGCAGCCCATAACAAGCAGAGTGTCCCAAGGATCAGTCCTCAGGCTGGTTTTGTTCAATATCTTCATTAATGATCTGGAAGATGACATGGATTGCACCCTCAGCAAGTTTGCAGATGACACAAAATTGGGAGGAGTGGGAGATATGCTGTAGGGTAGGGATAGGCTACAGAGGCACCTAGAAAAATTAGAGGATTGAGCCAAAAGGAATCTGATGAGGTTCAACAAGGACAAGCAGAGTCCTTCCCTTAGGACAGAAGAATCCCATGCACTGCTACAGACTAGGGACCAAGTGGCTAGGCAGCAGTTTTGCAGAAAAGGACCCATGAGTTACAGTGGCTGAGGAGCTGGATGTGAGTCAACCATGTGGCCTTGTTGCCAAGGTTAATGGCATTTTGGGCTGTATAAGCATAAGCAGAGTCAGGATGAGCTCTACCCTGACATCTAGTGATGAGTTGTGAAAATCTACTTCAGAGGCTGATCTCCTTTGCGTGGGTACACCCACCCTACCTAGAATTATGGGACTACTTGCCCAAATGGTCACTTTGGCTGCTGTGGGATCCCCAGTCTCTTTCTTATGGGGGCAGGAGTAATAAAGTAGTGTTATCCTGGTTATGTGAATCAAGGACAGTAGAACTGTACTTGGCATTTTATGATGGAGGGACTCGACCTCAACTAAGTAGCACACACTAGGCAAGGGACATGGAATCAAAATCCCAGTGAAGAGAGAAGGGCTTGGGAATAGGTAGGTCCACCTGGCGTGGTAAGCGGCTAGCTGAACAACTGGCAGAGAGGAGTGGCTTGCAGTGAAGACTGCAGCAGAACCCTATGGAGAGGCATGGCAATCATCTGTCGACATGTGCAGTGGAGCAAATAGGATGCCCCCCACACCTCCCACCCCCACTTTCTGCCCAGGTGGGGAGATAAACTCTGCAGATGAACTTCTGAACTCTGGGGGGGAGGACGGGGGTGGCAGTGACCAAGGACAGAAATGGTGGGAGGGGTGACTTTGGGTCGATGGACTTAAGACCTGGAGGGGGGAAGGACACTGCCAAACTTACTTGGGGGTGGGTCTTTTGATCATGGTTTGTGTTATGAATTAAATGCTTATCTTTTGCACTTTTTTAAGTAAAATCAAACTAAATTTCTGAACAAAATGTTATGGAATTAAAAAAATGGCATTTCAGTTCTTAAATGTTAAAATGAAATGTTTCAAATTACACAGAAGACTTTGCAATTGAAACTGTTAAAATTTGACCCCAATTTCTGAACACTTTTATTTGCTGAAACATGCAGTTTCAGGTCAAATTACTTATTTGCCAAAAATATTTTGCTTAGCTCAATATACTACATAAGGCATGAATTACTCCAATAGAAGTTACATATGTTTGCTTATTCCATGCAATTAGTATCTGCTAAACTGGAAATCCCATTTTATTATGTATATTGCTTTATAAATCTCAGAACTGAGCTCAAATGTAAGAAAGCTTTAAAATAGCAATCAGGTTTGGTAATTTTATATGCTTAAGCAAAGCAGAGTTATTAGATACACTGTTCTGTTTCAGCAGTCATCTCTAACTACAGAAATAACATGCATTAGACTTGTTGCAATATGGCTAAACCACCCTGAACACGCCCGATCCCATCTGATCTCAAACGCTAAGCAGGGTTGGGCCTGGGTAGTACTTGGGTGGGAGATCTCCTGGAAATACCAGGTGCTGTAGGCTTAACGTGGGCGTGGGGCTAGCAACTCCACCCCGTAAGGGAACCAATTGCTACTGAAACACCAACACCAGTTGGTGGCCCATACCCTGGCTGGGGGGGGGAGGGGTGATAGGCAAAGAGAGAGAGAGACTTGTTGCAAAGTGACCTAACAAAAACCTTCTCCCATTAACTCAAATAGAAAACCTATCAGTAGCTGATGAGCACTAACAAAATGTGACTTGGTCTCTTTCCCCTCCTGTTCCTCCACTGTGGAGTGCAAGCTTTGTTGGCTCTCAAATACACTTATTTATCCTTCAATTATCTCAAAGGGTGACATTGGTATTTTATAAGTATAATCCTATAAAATTAGATTAAAAATGTTTTGCAGTCACAATACTTAATTTCCACCTATAATTAAGGTTCATAATGGTAAATTACTGCCCACATTTCTAAAAATATTCTCACAATTTTTAAGCATACATCTTATACAGTTTATAGTAATAAAACCACAGTTTGTGATGAAAAGACCTGATTTTATCAACTTAAAATATCTCTGATGCTTCGGCTGCTATGATGAAGTTTGCAAGGACTCCTTGCACCTAACCTGATTTACCTTTCTTTTCTTTTTTCATACTAGTGTCTCTATTTGTATTACAGTATGAATGAGGAGTACTTGTGGCACCCTAGAGACTAACAAATGTATTCGGGCATAAGGTTTCATGGGCTAAATGAAGTGGGTTTTAACCCATGGAAGCTTACGCCAAAAAAAATGTGTTAGTCTCAAAGGGTAGGTCTTCACTATCCGCCAGATTAGTGAGCAGTGATCAATCCCCGAGCATGCTCTCCGTCAACTCCAGAACTCCACCTCTGGAAGAGGTGAAAGTGGAGTCAAAGGGGGAGTGGCAGTGGTCAACTTGCCATTGTGTGGATGGCCAGGTAATTCACCCTAAGATACGCCAACTTCAGCTATGCTATTCACGTAGCTGAAGTTGTGTATCTTAGGTCAATCCTCCCTCCCACAGTGTAGCCGAGGCCTAAGGTGCCACAAGTACTCCTCATTCTTTAAGCATGATGGGGGAAGTATATAGATTTTTTAAACAGGGCTTTACTGTAGAATATCATTTGACGTTCTCTACAGAAAAATATGTAACTTCATAATATTGGTATGTTATGTATTTTTTTAATACTGTAGCTGAAAGGTGTGGTGTTCTGTTTATTTTTTGTTCTCAGTGGAAATAGTGGGTACTCTCCATTTTTATTATTTATTGTTGTAGGAACTATTGGCTGCTGAGCTACACCATAGCTAAGTAGTTATATTTCAAGAAAAGTTATGGCTTACCCCTTTACTCTGATTAATAGCATAGTATGTTTTATTTCTTCATCAAGAGTTTATCAACAATCCCAAACTTACCAATATTTACATATTTTCAAATATAGCATTTCAAAAATGGTGTGACCCAATACATTGTTGTGCATGTCTTCTTTTTGTTGATGATTTTGAAATTTCTAACATGTAATTTAAGCCACCCTTTTATTGTCTGATTGAAAACATATTCAATCAGACATTAAGATTTTACCATGGTTTCTGACTTTGTTTTGTAGAACAGCAACGTTTTCATGAAATCCAGGAAAGTTTAACTTATGTTCACTAGACTAGAACTAGAATCGAGTGTTACGGTACACCTTTTCATTGCAGTGATACTGATTTTTTAAAAAAATATACTGTGTATGCATGATACATTATAGTTTTCTTGTTTTAAGCATTGGATCTAGTGTTACAAACATTGTCCCCTATTTGTTGTAATTGTACCCTGGCTGGATTACTTCAGTTTATTTTATCAGAAGACCAGCGTTTGTGATATTGGACATCTATCTTTATCTTATAATTGTATGAAAGCCATTTGATATAAAAATATAGAATGTAATGGTTATGCTAGTACCTCAGACATAAATATTAATTATCATAAAACTAATGGAAAATTTTCACATACTAAAAATGTGTATTGCATTAGTAATAGTGCATTGAGAAAGCCTATTTAATAGACAACTAAACAAGCTAACACCTTCTATAAAGGATTAGTTTATGTGTGTGGATAAATTAACATAAAATGAATGCTATTTTCACTAAGTATCAGGAGATTTTTCAAATAAGAGTTATGTTCACTGTTGTACCCTCATCTGCAAATTCAGTGATTGACTCCAAGTGTGTTTTAGTCTTACTGTATGAAAATAATTCTTAATATTTGAATATAACTTAATTGTTCATAGTCAAACTTTAGCCCATTAATTAATCCTCACAATACTATGTAAGGTAGGCACATAAGTAATATCATCCCATGTTCAAGATGGGGAAATAAAGCAGAAAAGCTTTAATGCCTGATCCCAATTTATTGAAATCAGTGTAAAGACTCCAGTTAATTTGTCGATCTTTGGAACAGCTCCTAAGTGACTTTCCGAAGACCAAATAAGCAAGTCATATGTTAGACATAGGATTCAGGAAATCCCAATATGTTAATGCTAACATTAAGGATGTATACAATCTGCACATTACAAAACATGGTTGCAAAATGCACCTACTCAGTCTTCTCCCTTGTGCTCATTGATCTCCTGAAAGTCCAGCGAGGAATGTGCTATAAGTCATCCATCTAAATATGATAGTTCAGAATATGATAGTTCTGAAATAATATGGCCAGGCACATGGTGCTGTCTCCACTAGTAGATGGTGGCAAAGTTCATAAAACATGAACCTTGTCTACAGACCAGAACTGTTTCCCCATATTGCTTCATGTGTATTTGCACATTCAAAGGTATTTACATTATCTCTAAATTTATCTGCATATATACCTATTATTTAGAGGAGGTGTATGATGGCATCTAGTGGCATGTGTCTGCATAGAAAAACAATAGTGTTTCTATAATTGCATAGCCTACTCAGACCTGATAACAGAGTACTATGCCAGGCAAAACAGTACTAACTTTTGAACCATTCTCTTCAACTAGATCATTTAAATTTTCATCACATTTTGTTAGCAATCTGAATACCATGGACCACCTCCAAAAAATGTTAGAATCATTAAGGAATTCACTCTTCCTAACCTTTTCCATTTGATTTATATCTCTTTTCCATGTTCACGTTTGCTTTACAATTGTTCACTTTTTACTGTTAAAACCCCAGCTTGCTAGTGTTGTCATAGTTACCAATTTGTCACCAGTACTGCAGAATGAAAGTAAAGTGAGCCCATTATGTTTCCATAGGAAAGGAGCTTTCAAGGACTATTTCTTTATAAAGATTTATTCAGCAGTTTTAAAATAAACTTGGAGACTTGTCATCTTCTCTGCTAAGTATGCTTTTTAGTTTTGTTGTTTTCATCTTTTCCATTGTGAAGGACTATAATATGTGGAAATGGTGCTCTGTGAATTAATTCCTAACAATGAAAATATATTACAATAAAATCGTACATAACTTCTGGATATTGGGAATATAAACAAACAAACACACATACCTTATGCCCAGAGACATCGTAAATACAGTCTAGGGCATCACTGTCAGAAAATAAAGAAAGGTAAACATTAAAATTGTACAGTAATGTCCTCTTACTTCTATTTAAATATTAATAAGGGTTTTTTTGAAGATTTTTTCTGAAGGAAATGACTTTTGGTTGTATACTCCTATAAATTCAAAATATCTGTCCCCCCCCCCCCCACACACACACTTAAATGATGATGAACAAAAAAGACCCAGAAAGTCTTCCAGGCTGAGATTTTATATAGCAGTTTTCAGCCTGCAGAGCCTATCTGTGCGCTTCCTGCTGAATTTTGTAAATGGAGTTTATAGAATCATAGGACTGGAAGGGACCTCAAAAGGTCATCCAGTCCCGTCTCCTGCACTCATGACCATCTAGACCATCCCAGTTTGTCTAAACTTTTCTTAAAAATCTCCAGTGATGGAGACATCCCTAGGCAATTTATTCCAGTTCCTAACTCCCCTAACAGGAAGTTTTTTTCCTAATGTCGTACCTAAACGGTCCTTTCTGATATTTAAGCCCATTGGTTTTTGTCCTATCCTCAGAGGTTAAGGGGAACAATTTTTTCTCCCTTCTCCTTGCAAAAACTTTTTAGGTAGCTGAAAACTTATGTCCCCCTTCAATTTTCTTATCGCCAGACTTACATACAGTTTTTTAAATCTTTCCTTATAAGTAATGTTTTCTAGACCATCAATCATTTTTGTTGCTCATCTCTGGACTTCCTCCAATTTGTCTATATCTTTCCTTAAATGTGGCACCCGGAACTGGACACAATACTTCAGTTGAGGTCTAATCAGCATGGAGTTGAGTGGAAGAATTACTTCTTTTGCTTTGCTTACAACACTCCTCCTAATACATCCCAGAATGAATGCTTATTTTTTGTAACCGTGTTACTCTTTTAACTCATATTTAGCTTGTGGTCCACTATGACAGTACTCTTTCTTTGTTAGTCATTTTCCATTTTATGTGTGCACAATTGATATTTCCTACCTAAGGAGGGTATTCTGAATTTCTCCTATTGACTTTCATTCTTTTTTCTTCATACTATTTCTCCAGCTTAGTATTATCCACAAATTTTATAAGTGTACTCCCTAAGTCATTATCTAAATCATTTATACAGAATCGGACCCAGAACTGATTCCTCAGAACCCCACTCAATATGCTCTTTCAGCTTGACTGTGAGCCACTGATAAGTACTCTCTGGGAACAGTTTTCCAACCAATTATGCACTCATCTTAGAGTAGATCCATCTAGTTTGTATTTCCCTAGTTTGTTTCTGAGAAGGTCAGGTGAGAAAGTATCAAAAGTCTTACTAAAGTCAACATCTATCACGTCTCCTCTATCCACAAGGTTTTTTACCCTGTCAAAGAAAGCTACAGGTTGATTTGACAAGATTTTCTCACTTTATCACCTAGAAAACTGCTAATTTTCTCCTCAATTCCCAAAAGATTATTCAGCAAGGGAACTTTGTATATTACTTTCAGGTTTCTAGCTCCTCATTTTGTTTTTAAACAATAGCTGTCTATGTTTTTTAACAATTAAGGCCTGATTCCACAAACTTTTTTTCAGGCAAATAGCCTTACTCACATGTAGAGTCCAGTTTCAACGGGCATTGGGAAAAGTTTGCAAGAGCAAGAATATATATTCTCCTGGTTAGAATCAGGACTCGTCAGTTATATTCTCATCTCTGACACTGTCATGTTCTTTGACCTTGGACAAGTAATTTATCCACCATGATTCAGTCAATTCACCTGTAAAATGGGGATAAAGAGGGATATGTCATTAAAATAAGGCTCACTTGAACCCCTGAATTAGTGTGTGGAAGGAAATCTCTGCATAGATCTCTCCCTTCTACATGGACTGATAGGTGTCAAAGCTTCTGCAATAACATTCTTCCCTATGATAGACTTTCTGAAGGTCCAGGGATCCATCGGTGGGGGAGGGGAGGTGTGGCCAGGAAGGAGGAAACAGTGGATAAATCGAGAGAAGGGAAGAACTGCAAGGATGAAAATTGTATTCCTGAGGGAAGGTTAATCCATCAGAAAAATGCTACAGCCAGAAGCTGTACTGGATTCCCAGGTCTGCAGAAAGCCTACCACAGGAAAGTGTGCTATTAAAAGAAACTGAATTACCTTTCCACAGCTTCCCTTTCCCTGGAGCTCCACATTTTGGGGAGAAAGGGGATTCAGGGGCAGCCTCAGAGCCAGGGCTTCTTCTGTTGCCAGGCAGAGGAATTACACAGATCTTAGGAGATCCACCACTTTTGAGATCAGTCTGTGGAGAGTTTAGTGGGTTGGGTAGCAAACATCCTAGAACACTAAGGAGAAAATTATGTGAAGAAACCCTTTTACTTACAGTGAGGGGAGAATGAGTATGCCCCAGAGTATTCACCACCTTCCCAAGAGTGGAAGCTCAAAGTTTTAGAATGCATTTTGAAATCTTGAGACAGAAGGTGCTGGACAGTGGAAATACACAGTATCTTTCCCCTCTGCCCCATATCTTGCAATCTTTTCTCTCTGCTCCCTTTTTCTTTTAAGTGTTTCATTCTTTTGCTTAGTCTTTAACTCCAGTCTCTTCTTAGAACCTCATTCCTGAAAATCTGTACCCCACAAGTTTCAGTATCAGTGAGCAAATAGGCTCTTTCATGTCTTCACTGAGCCTACTATCTGAGAACGACAGAGTCTTACAAAGGGACTCCCCCGCCCACTCCTTGGGATCTGGGTGTCCAACAGAGTGTTTCCCTTGCAGGAGACCAGAGACGCAACTGAGAAAATATTTCTGTGAAGCAGAATGCAGAGACGGCCATCATCTGAGGAGCAGTCCCCAGCACTTCTCTGTGCAGCAGTGATGTTAATGTACAATGCTATATCTTAATTTCCAGGTAAAGAAATAAAATTCCTACTTTTTAATTTTTTATTCACGCAATTATGCTGAATGATATATTCACCCAATGAAACAAGCTAGAGGCACAGGTATGCCACATGCACTAACACAAGATACTATAGCAGAGGCATCCTGCCTTTACTGAAAAATGCTGGAGATTAACTATTCTCTGTTCCTTGAAGTTTTCTTTTTTAAGGGTGGTTTGTTAGCTCCCCGCCAGGAAATCCTGGAATCGCTGCAGGAGTTAGGACCTAGTGAGAATTAAATAATACTGGTTGGAAGATTCTTGAGCCAGAAACATGGGGACAACAAGGTGATTGGTTGAAATCATTGTTCCCTCTAAGCTGTGCTTGTGTGCGCACATATCCAGAGCCTAAACCCCATGCACACGGCGAAACACCATGTGCATAAAAATTTGCACAGAAGCACAAAAATTTGCACATAAGAATTTTTTTGTGCACACAGCCTGTCAAAAATTAGAAGGAACATTGTTTGAAATGGTGGGAAAGTTGGGTCACAGGGATGAACAACCTGGTGAGATGAAAGTAGGGAAATAGTGCGTATGTGAAGTACAGGAAAAAAAGAAAGTGCTGTGGTTCGGGGTGCTAGGCCTGTTAGGAACATGGGAGGAAACATGAGGATGCATCCTCAGAGGGAGTTGCGATGAATTGGAGGCATCTTCACTCATCTCCGTCAGGCTGTACGTAAAGAGGGTTCTCTGAGAACCATGAGGGGGCAACTTCATCCCGTTCTCTTTGGACACAGAATGGGACAGGTAGTAAAGTTCAGAATGAAGGAAGGTAGTATGTGTGGGGGAGGAGGAAGCAGAAGGGTACGTATTAAACTACATGGAAGAGTGAAAAGAGGGAAGCCTGCTAGTGAATATTTTCATTCCTGATCATTTGAACAGGATGACTGCATGCATCTGACGAAGTGGGTATTAGCCCACAAAAGCTTATGCTTCAATACTCTAGGTAGTCTTTAAGGTGCCACAGGACTCTTTGTAACTTCTGCAATTCCAGACTAACATGGCTTCCTCCCTGATTCTTGAACAGGAGTGGGGTCCTTGAGGGGAATCACGGAGATCTTTGCTCTCTACTTAAGACCTGCACGGAAAAGAACTGGTGCATAGGAGTGTTCTGTGGACGCTGAATGTCTAAGTGGCTAAGAAGGGCGAGGTTGATGGAGAAGGCTAATATGAAGAAAGCAGCCATAAGAAGCTTCACTTCCAGATGTTAAGGTTGTGAAGAAAATCTTCAGAACTCTTTTAAGGGATAGTCTGATTCTTTTATATAATCTGCTGCACTTCTTTTCAAATATTACTGACACTACAGATAAACAATATTTAGTGAATATTTTATACTTAATCCTTTGAATAGCATTTTAAAAAGCAAAAGCAAGATCTTGCAGCAGAGATTAAAACATTAATTACTCCTCATTCTTGCGCATGCTTCTATAAACCCCAAAAGTGAGACAGCAGGATAGATAGTGACATTCTCCCTGCTCATGAATAGACACCAAGGTAAGGTGAAGAAATATATTATCCTGGAATGAACAGGTAGAACAACTTGGATCTATGGGAGAAATAAAAGATCTGGTTGGAGGGAAGAACACTCATGAAAGTTGTACACACACACTTCATCCCCTGGGAAATTTTTTCTTCCTTCCTGCAGCTTAGATATCCTCTCTTCTCTGGGTTCAGCAACAGGAC
Source organism: Sternotherus odoratus (assembly GCA_032164245.1). Classification (NCBI taxonomy): domain Eukaryota; kingdom Metazoa; phylum Chordata; order Testudines; family Kinosternidae; genus Sternotherus; species Sternotherus odoratus. Next base: position 40,562,681 of record JAVMKO010000004.1, read on the forward strand.
ATTTATCTTAAAAGGTCTCAGTGGTCCAAAACACTACAGGTCTAATGCCCCATTATCCTGAAGTCTTTAGAGTAATACCATATCCTATGATCGGAGGGAATTTTGTAAGTGGTGAGTACAGTATTAGAGTTGGTCTTTCTTCTGTGGTTTCTGTTCCTTTAGACTAGAGAGAGAAGTTTGGGTTCAACTCCATGATGAGAAGATTCTTCTGCTATGTAATTAGTTTTCCACTCACACTTTAAATAATTTAAACAACTTTTATTGAACACTGCAGTAAATCTCATGCAGGTATTGTATTTGTCTGTTACAGCTTTCCCCCTACTCCATTTTGTCTGTTACAGCTGTCCCGTTCTCCATTTTGTTTTTGCTCTCCTGTGGCCGCCCCTCCCTGGCTGTTAAAATTATTTACCAGGGCCACTGCCCTTCTCAAAGGGAGGGCCCCTTAAGTTGTTTACAAAGAGCCATTGCCCTTCTCAAAGGATGACCACTTGTGCTTAAGTGGGATAACTGCCCTGTTCAAAGGGTTGGTCCTGTTATCACCTTGTTAAACCTGGGCTCGGTGTAGGGCAAGGCTATGTCAAGCTGTAAGACCAATGTGCTTTGAGATCCTGGGCATGAGTCATAGGCCTCATGTGCTTTTGAGTCATGAGGCATGCCCAGGCATGTCTCTACTCACCTGTAGTTTTTCTCTGAACTCCTCCCCTGTGACAGAAGGAGTCTATCAGCATTACTGGCAGGGAAACTGCCTGAGTTTGCTTTTAAGAACAGGCATTTTGAAACTAGCATCAGAAAGGTTCCTGCATTGCTACCTGGCCTGATCAGGCAGGGGTTCTGGGGGGTCCTTTCTCCGCTCTCGTTTTATTATTGAGCGTACCCCCGTTTTACCCCCCCCCGCTCTCGTTTTATTATTGAGCGTACCCCCGTTTTTAACCCCCCCGCTCTCGTTTTATTTTTGAGCGTACCCCCATTTTTAACCCCCCACCCCACGAAGAACGAATTGCTGCCTGAGAGACCTATTGCTGATCAAGACCGTGCTGAGCCCTCCTGGCTTCTTCTGATGTTGATTGCTGCTTCAGTCTTTGCTGCTGTCTGGGGACTGGTGAGAACCTCTCTTCTGTGAAACTTTCTATACTTAATTACTCTAGCTGCTGGCTCTGTTTCCCCAACACACAGACTTAAACTCTGTGTCTTAAAACCTCTCTTAAACTCCTTGCTTAAAAACCTCTCAAACTCCTCCTTAAACTCTGTTTCCCCAACACACAGACTTAAACTCTGTGTCTTAAAACCTCTCTTAAACTCCTTGCTTAAAAACCTCTCTTAAACTCCTCCTTAAACTCTGTTTCCCCAACACACAGACTTAAACTCCTTGCTTAAAGCCTCTCAAACTCCTTGCTTAAAAACCTCTCTTAAACTCCCCTTGGTCTGTGTCTTAAAACCTCTCTTAAACTCCCCTTGGTCTGTGTCTCAAAACCTCTCTTAAACTCCCCTTGGTCTGTGTCTTAAAACCTCTCTTAAACTCCTCCTTAAACTCTGTTTCCCCAACACACAGACTTAAACTCCTTGCTTAAAACCTCTCTTAGACTCAAACTAAATCTTGGTCTGTATCTGTAATCTGTTCCCTGTGCCTTCCTGGACTGTACCTGGGCACACACCACTCTGCCCTCTGAAACTACCCCTAGTATAAGGTGCACCCATTGGGTTAGATTTTGTCTTTTAGTCTAGATAAGTTGTAATTTCATTTTGCATAGCTGTAGTTAAGTTAGGTTTAGGAAAGTGCTTGCATTGTACCCTGTAAGTGTAGCCTTGCATTGTGTTTTGATATTTGCTAATTTGTGTAGTTTTGGTTAAGTTAAATCATAGATAAGATTTTGCTGTGTTTGTATAACTGTCTCTCTGCTGTCTGCTCTGTGTCCCCCTGAGTTTAAATTTCCCCCCACCATGTGCTCCTCTTCCCCCATCCCCCAACCTTTACTTCTCTGCTGTTTCTACTTACAGCCTGTCTTCTCTTTCTCTTTCTAGCATAAAACCCCATTGGTTACCCCCTTTTCTCTCTAATACACCTCACATTTTACATTTACTTTGTTACCTGAAATTGTTGGTTGTTTAACACATTTTATCCATGCTGTTAGTTGATTATATGCTGCTGTGACACACTTTTTACATAGGAATTGTTAGCCACCTGTTACATTTATGCTTCAGTGTTAATTGGTTGCCTACTGTATTATACCCCACTGTATTGTACCCCACTATTGAAATCCCCTATCCCATTTACTAAAAGAAACCTCTCCCCAATTGTCCACTTTAACAAACCCCATACCCCTCACTATTGAATTTTCCCTGTTTTTGCATTTTCTTAATAAATTTATTTTGCACCCCACCTGTGTGGTAATTGCTCCCCAAGATCCCATATACCTGCTGGCAGGGACAGTATTAGTAACCTTCAGCTTTACAGACTATTTCCTCTGAGTGGTCTCCATAAAACTGCTAGTCACCGTCCATATGAGAAATCCCTAAAATGTAGATTAGATATCAGATTCTGCTCTGATTCCACTAGTGTTAGCATACTGAGATCATGAGATTGAGTCAATGGAACTGAAGGGAAAATTTGGTCCCTTTTTTTTTTTTTTTTAGAAAGGAGTAGGGGAAAGGAGAATGAACAGAAATATTTATAATTATATTTTCAAACCTGTTGGAGGAGTATTTCCTATGTTGTTATTATATTTATGTGTAATTCAAAAGGCTGGTACTGTAATCTATATATATAAAAGTCAAATGGTGTATGCGTGCGTGTATGTATTTGCGCTTACTCCTTCCACACCGTTTGAGCTAGAGACTTGAAATTTGGTACAGTTATAGGTCTTAGGGTGCTAATCAGGGTAAGAGTTGAAAATTTTTCAAATCTGACCTCTGACGCCCCCCAGGGGTGAAATTATTTAAAGGCCAATCACATCAGCTGGACAGCTGCTGTTCTCTGTGACATAGTTATGATGTCATAATACCCCCCTCCAACTGACACTGCACTCGCTCAGCTCTCTGCCCCCTCCCCCCTCCAACGGACCCCGGAATCCCTCAGCTCTCTGCCCCCTCCCCACCTCCGACGGACCCGAGTTGGGTTTGGTCGGAGGATAAGTGAGGTAGGGGTGTTGGGTTTGGTCGGGGGGTGAGGTGGGGGTGTCCGGTTTGGTTGGGGGGTGAGGTGGGGGTGTCTGGTTTGGTTGGGGGGTAAGTGAGCTGGGGGTGTTGGGTTTGTTCTGGGGGGGGTGGGAAGGTGCAGGGGTGGGTGAGGGGTGAGGTGTGGGTGTTGGGGTTGGTCAGGGGGTGTTGGGTTTGGGGGGGGTAAGGTGGGGGTGTTGGGTTTGGTTGGGGGGGTGAGGAGGGGGGTCGGGATTGGTCGAGGGGTAAGTGAGGTGTGGGTATCGGGTTTGTTTGTGGTGGTAGGTAGGGGTGTCGGGTTTGGTTGGGGGGGAAGTAAGGTGGGTGTGTCAGGTTTGGTCTACGGGGGGGTGAGGTGTCGATGTTGGTCAGGGGGTGTTGGGGTTGGTAGGGGGGAGACATGGGGGTGTTGGGTTTGGGGGGGTGAAAATGTGAGTCGGGGTTGGTCAAGGGGTAAGTGCAGTGGGGGTGTCGGGTTTGGTCGGGGGGGTGAGGTGGGGGTGTCAGGTTTGCTCTCTGCCCCCTCCAACGGACCCCGCACTCGCTCAGCTCTCTGCCCCCTCCCCACCTCCGACTGACCCGAGCAACGCTGGGTATTTTTGCTAGTATTAATATAAAATTAAATTAACAATATTAGAAATAAATTTCATATAGAAAACATGTTGAAAATTTGCATATGATCTGAATTTACCTGTCCAGCAAAGACAGGTAAAAAACTGTGACAATGCTTGTGACAATTTGAATATGTGATCCATATATGAAATAAATTACCATAATTGCTTTGCCTTTTTTGTGTGCAAAAGGAACTGACAGACTACCAAGGGGGCCCCAAAAATTGCCATAGGGAAAAACAAAAGATATCAACATCAATCTAGAAAGATCTCTTTGAGGAGAAAAACACTGTCTACTGCAAAAGAAGTAAATATCCTCATTAATGTCCAAATAAAAAATGCTGAATTTTTGAGAGGGTGCAGTGCAAATGAATCCACCTAGCATGCCACGATTATCATGAAAAAAAATTCAAAGATGAAAGCAAACATAAGGATTGGATGGAACTAAAGAAATTGTATGCAATGTAAAGTCAAAGAGTTTATGTGAAAGCAAAGAATACCTAGCAAAAGGAAATATTATTTGTCTGGCAATACTGGATAAGGAACTACATCTGGACTACATCTGGATGGAGGGCAGAAATACCAAAACAGACACTTCCTTTATTTAAATACATGAAATACTTCAGGAAAGTTTTATTTTTAAATGAATATCTAAAGTTATGCTCCTAACCCCTTATACAGATATATCTTATGCAAACAGCGCGACACCTAGCAGAACTCCTATTGTCTGCTGGGGACAAGCTGAGATATTGGTAATTTAGCATGAGTCCCAGGGAATTCTGCACCCAGATATATCGTCAAAAGTGACACCACTGATCAGCCAGCCAGCCAGCCAAGTAGGAAAAAAATTGTATTCCTAGCTTAAGTGCTCACCTGAGAAGTGGGAAATCCAAGTTAAAATCTCTGATCCTCATCCAGAAGAATGAGAAATTGAAGCAGGGTCTTATGGCCTGGGTGAATCCTCTAACCACTGGGATAAAAAATATTTTAAAAAGTTGCCTCCTACACCTAACCTGGAATTTTGTGTGGCATAAAGCATATTTTGAGAACACTTACTAGACCTAGCTTTGCAGAAGAGGTCAGCGGAGAATACTGATCTGCAACTGGACTTAAATGTCACATAGGGCAGGCAACAAGGTGCCTAAACTGGGACATTGTACTCATGCCCAACAACAGAAACATAGGCACATATGGACTTTTATGGTGAAATTTAGGTGACTTCAAAGTTAAACTACAGCTGAGCAGGTGGTTTGAGGGTCTCAGTAGCACCAAATTTTTGGATTTAGGTGCCTAAACTGGAAGTTAGCCACCTAAGTCTTTGTACGGATCTCTGCCCCAGCACAGAGTTTAGGGGGTAAGATGAGGGGGAGGGGAAACCTCTCTCTCTTTTTTTTTTTTTAAGAAACAAGTCAGAGAAACCATAATAGAAAGATATACATATCCCATACATGAAATTCATGAAGTGCTACATGTGAAAATAGTAAATATAATTTCATCAGTTTTATCTATTTTATGAGGTACTTCAAGTATAGCTAAGGCAATAACATCACCACAGATAAGCTACTCATAAAATGTGGAAGGTATAACCATGATAATAATTAAATGAATTGAGTAAAGACTATTATCTTCATTAATTTTCATTCAATTTTAACCATACTAGAAACTTATTAGTTTGCTAATACCCTTTATCCTATTTTTTAAAAAATGCACTCCCTGAGCAAATATGCCAGTTATTAAGTGACCATTATATTTCCTTGTATCAGGATTTTCCCGAATGATAGCTGGTTTTGTTAAAGCAACTGATAAATGTTTTATAAAATAATTATACAAGTGCAAACTACTATTATTGTGTGTAAAATAATTTCTCTGACCTTACTTTTGGATATTGTAACAGGCTCTCCTGAGCTCCTTTGGAGACAGCAGAGTGCTTTTATGAAATGCAATGATAATGTGAAAGTACATTTTACTAAATTGAATTTATACATTTCATTTTTATTATACATATATCCCCAAGACCTTTGTGTAGAAAAATGGATTGAATGTACCAGGTTGTTGGCTTCTAGTTATGGTTTCTTGAGCAAAGATCATAAACATATTTCCTTTAGAGCACTCAATACGCTGCTGTTCTTAGAGAAAAGGTTCTTAAAGAAAATTGCCCAGTAATTACCTGATAAACTTCACTAAATGAGAAGGACATGGTCCTACAGCACAGGTTATGGAACAAAGCATTCATTAAAGAGCTAAATAATGTCTTCTATGGATACAATATTCGTCATTTTGGATGTCATATCAAGATATCAACAATATATATCTACTGCATGCTCAAACACAGTTTTCAGTAATTGAAACCCATTGAGAAGGTTCAGGATAAGAAATCTGAAAATTTCAATTCAATCTCCATGCCTCTTCAGGCAAGACTAGATTAAATAAATTGCAAACTAGTCTACAGCACTTTTTTTTTTTCAGTTTTATTCAGTTTCCCCTTGTAGCTTCTGAAGCTGGATAAAAACTACTTTTGAATAAGATTGTGAGTCAGAGAAATCTCTCTTTAAAGTCAGAGTTTTGTCTGAGATAGAATTACAGGCCTGACACTATTGCCTACGCCAAAACAGACAACCCTTTGGTGAGAAATGCTTGTGTTTATTGTTCAATAAGTTTTCTTTGAAAACCTTTTGTTAAAATTAAATATATCTATATATCTATCTTAGAAAACTTAAAAAGATACTGTGAACATTTAAAGTTCTAGAGGTTTTGTGAAACCTGACATAAAATCAGGTTTGCCCATCCTCAGTTATTTCACAGTTTTATTTAATTCCCCCCTCACGCCCCACCCCGCTATTGTATAATCATAATTACAAATAAAACTATGCTATTTCCCAAGAAATGACACCAATTTACCCATCTAGCAATCATGCAAAAATCCCAAGCAAGATGTGTGTAACAGATCACTGAGCATCCTTAATATTTCCTCCATTCTGAAAAAAAAAGGTTATAAACAAGGTATAAAAGAATATCCTATTCCAGGCAAGCACAAGGGAAATTTGCTATTTATACCAGACTCAAGTGACTCGAGCACAAGAAGTACTTACAAAAAACAGCCAGAAACAATTTTCAGGAATTCTTCAAGAAAAAAATATTCAAATACCATAATAATGAAAGTCCCAGAAAAGCATCCATTGAAGAATTAAGTCATTTTTTTGATTCCTACTAGACTCGCATTAAGCACCCAGAGTGGAGATTACAAAGAAATCCATGATAATCATCCACTGTGTGCCTCAGAAACATGTTCAATAATTGAACACCATTGATGGAGTTCATGATTAGAAATTCAAAGGCCCACCTGGCATCTATGTTTGTGTGTTCAAAAAAATAACTAGAGAAAGGTGAAGTTTCTCACAAGGATTTGCTTGCAACAGATTATTTTTATGAAACTCTAAACCTCAATACAATAGAAAGAGTTCACTGTAGGGTTTGCCTAGATATAAAGGCTTCATTTCAGTTACAGATGCCAATGGACCCTCAGAGACTTGAGCCAAGATACACTTCTATTTCTAATAACTACAATTGGGCTTAAATATATCACTGAAAAGATCTTCAAAGTAACTAAAATAAACACAGGAGCCATAAGAATGATGACACTAAGTTAAAGTGCATATATCAGACCCCAAAAGACTATTGTAATCTTAACTGAACACCAATATAAAGCCAAAAAAAGTGCTAAAACCATGAGAGAAAAACATTCTTTACTGTTGTTTGTGTATTAGAAAAATGCCAGCTTATCTAGCTTTCTTCACCTTTTATATGAACAAAATAACCCACCACATTTTATAACTTCCTCATAACAGCTGAAACTTCTGGTAAGACTTAAGAAATCTATCACAGGTCATCATGCAGTGTAATATGGCAAATTGCTGGCATGGTTAAAAAAAGAATGAAAAATAATAGAATATGATATCAAAATCTAATTAAACTAAAACCTGAGAGTCATATGTACTACAATTCTTGAGACGGGAAGGTTTCAAAGCAGACACATCAATGGTTAAATCTTTTTGTGGGCAATAAACAAGTACAAAATGTAAATCCTCATGTTGATGATGCCTTAAGGATGCCAGTAAGCCACACGCTGACTGTCTCATCTTCACTCCGTTGCAGTGCAACACTCCAGCCCCCACCAAAACTGTTGGAACCAGCAACTTGCCTTTAAAAATATTTGCAACTAGCACACTAAGAATAATGATCACTTCATTGAAGCAGATTGTTCTTTAAAGCAGGACTCAAAAGAGGATATAGTAAAATCAATTAAGTTGCCCTCATGAATACTCCACCAAGCCCAAAGTACACTCATTTGGGAAGCGATTTAAACATATAAAAACCAAAAAGCTTTTTCAGAAAAAATGCAAAACAACACATAGGAAGTGTCTAGTATCAGAGGGGTAGCCGTGTTAGTCTGGATCTGAAAAAACAACAAATAGTCTTGTAGCACCTTATAGACTAACAGATCTTAGGGATCATGAGCTTTCATGGGCTAAGACCCACATTCATCTGATGAAGTGGGTCTTAGCCCACGAAAGCTCATGATCCCTAAGATATGTTAGTCTATAACATAGAAAGTGAAACTTCTTAAAGACCAGGAAACCACTAGGGAAATATTTATCAGGATATGCTATAAGAGATACATATAAGCTTGTAGGAAGGAGAAGTGGAGGAGAGTTAAGAAGGCACCAGGAGCCTTTTTTGGTACACGGAGGCAAGAACTTCCAAGTGCTCAGCAGGAGAGTACAGAGCTACAAGTCTTCATGGGATTCACCATAATCCTCTCTGCTGACTCGTGTGTCTGGGGTGCAGAACCTTAATTACTCATGAATATTATTTCTTATCCCCTTTGGGGGTCCTATACACTGCCAGGACAATAAGTGTTACAGGAATATATGTAACTAGTAGAATTGGTTGGGAATTTTCTGACTGCTTTTTTCACTGCACATACATTTTTGTTTCAACTAACTTCCTCCAAAACATGCAGGGCTCTGATGGTGTCCTGCCAGCTCACTTGGTGGTTTCCCAGTAACCCTGCTGCAGAGCTGGAAACCCGGAAGCCCTGGATCTATCCAGGGTTCTCAATATCTCTAGGCTTCCAGCACCATAGCAGAGAGCCACAAAAGCCCTATGAGCCCCAGACATGAGACAGGGTTGTCAGGGAGTTCTCTGCTCCCTGATATGCTTGGAAATCCTGGGGTAGCCAGTTGCCCTATTTTGGTTGATTAGATTTCTAGACTTTGTAATAAATTGTTCTCAAATGTCAAAGTTTCCCAGGGAATAGAAATTCTGAGTTTGGACTAATTGTAGTTAGTTAATATATTCATTGACAATAAATGGTGTTCAAGAATATTTACCATTGTTCCTGAGTTTGGTGAAGGTGAAGAACACTTGTTGTACACATTGCAAACACATTGTACACATTCCTGTATGCAGTTCTTTCCATGATGCTCTTAACAAGAAAAATGAAATTCTGCCTCACCCTTACATGAGGTATGTAAAGGTGAGGAGAAAAAGGAGCATCCTTCTACCCTCACCTGCCACTGTATAGCCCTGTAAAGTCCAAGCAAAATCTGACATGCAGAAAGTAGTACGCTGTTGTCTATGGACAAAATTAAAAATGCTAGGCAAGATCTACAGCTAGTGTCAGATAGTGTAGTTCCTTTGATGTCAAAGCTATAAAAATGACAAAAATATCCACCATTACAACATAAGCCAAAAGGTTATATTAATTAGAAATAAGAAAACCAAAACTAATAGCACTATTTGTATTGTGTCTCTGTTATGCTATCTTCCTGCTCCCTTTATTGCAGCAAAACCCAAGATCCAAACAGTTAGGAAGAGAAATTTGAACACTATGGTACAATTCTATCCTCACTTACTCAAATGTAACTCCCATTTAAGTCACTGGGAATTACACCTGTGTGTCTGAGGGCAAAAATGAGTTTACAGTACACATTACTCACTTCCCTGATAGCTCTTTAACTAGTGCAGAAGGCAGGAAAGGACTGGTACAGAGTATGATATGAAAGCTGAAATTGCCACAACTTCACAAATTGATACAAAAAAGACTTTTACACCAGACAACAAATTATTTATGGCTTGTGGGGAAAAAAAATAGGAAGTTCTGTTGTGGATTCAATAGCCATGGAGTTTCCAAAAAATAAATAAATTGAGCCCTAATGTAAATGTAGTACTACAATTCAATACATAAACAAGGCCTATTAAAAATTGAGAAAGAGTAAAATGAAGTGAATTTTCAGTTAGATCCAAATACAGATGACCCTTAATCAAAACTCACATTGAAATCAACTGACTGACTGACAATTGAAAAAAACTGAATAATGAGTTAATGGACTGTTGTTTATATGTTTAAGGGAAACATACTTTATTGGAAAAATATTTTCTTCTTCCTAATACTTGCAAATGTTGCATTCTGAACAGTACAATCATTTACACATCTTAATCCCACACATTAGAACATATTGTCATATTGCATCAAAGACTTTCCTGGCCTTAAAAGAACTGAATGGGCATGCCAGGGGAGCATACTTACTTTCCAGACTGGTACAGGAACTCCTCACTTAAGGTTATCCCAGTTAATGTTGTTTCGCTGTTACATTGCTGATCAATTAGGGAACATGCTCATTTAAAGTTGTGTAATGCTCCTGTTTGGCAGCCACCTGCTTTGTCCACTATTTGCAGGAAGAGCAGCCCATTGCAGTTAGCTGGTGGGGGCTTGGAACCAGGGTGGACCGGCATCCCCCCTAGCAGCTCCCCGCTCCCTTAAGTTCCCTGTACAGCAGCTGCCCAGCAGGCCATCAATTGCCGGCAGTTCAACTGTCCCTCGCCGCACTGGCATGTGCTGCTCCTGCCCTCTACCTTTGAGCTACTCCACGAGCTTGCTGTGCAGGGCGGGGGGGGGGGCATGGAGGGGAATAGGGGAGATAATGTCAGGGTCCTCCCCCTTCCTGTTCCTTCACCCCACTTACCCCATCTTCCACAGAGCAGGGGGGATACAGAACATTCCTGGATGGAACTTTCTGATCTCAGCATTCAACATCCACAATGACAGTAAATCATTTCAACCCATATTTGATATGGAAGTAGTTTGGAAATGTATGTATGTTTGAGTGTAACTGTTGTAGCACCACCTTATGGCCGCACCTGGGGTCTAGCTCCAGCAGATCTGATGCACCATCCTTTCTTGCACAGCAGCTCCTCTTGTGCTCCAGGAGTTGCAGGGCTTCCTCTTTCTGAGTTGGGATGCTCCTTCTCTTCCTGGCGTGGCTCTCTGATCAGGTCACTATTTGTTTTTCCTTTTGGGAGTATCAAAATTTTGTTGGGCTGGCTGATCGGGTATTATTCCATGCAGTCTTCCAATCCAAGGCAATGTCACTTCCCTGCCCACTACAGGCCCACTCACTACTCCAACTCAGGGATCCTACACTCAGCAGCCAACATCTGCTACCTCCCAAACCTAGCTGCTATCACCCTAGACTGCTTCTTTCTCCATTTCAATTATCTCCTTATCAACCCCCTTTGGGTAAATCCTTCTTTCAGAGCCAGGATTCCAGGGCTTCTACTTTTTCCTCACCTTTCCAGAGAGCATCCCCAGGCGTCCACAAGACAGTCACTGGCTTGCGTTTTTCAAAGCTGGATTACATTTTATTGCTTTATGTTTTTGCTTCCTTTAGATCCCAGTAAATGTTTCTGTTCTCAGCTCTTCAGTTTAATATCATCTTTTAATTTCATTAAGGCACTATTTGTTGATTCCTCTTAAATCATTCAGAATGTGGCTAAGGAGCAAAGCTACTTCTCCAAACCTTATGCTTATGCTTCAATACTTTTGTTAGTCTTTAAGGTGCCACAGGACTCTTTGTCGCTTCTCCAAACCAGTATCTTTGCAGCCCTAATCTTGCCAAATGGAGATCAGGTGTAAAGCCATCTACCCACAGCCTCTGTGGCTGCACAACAGACAGTGGCAGAGCTGCTACTGCAGCACACCTTCCCCAGGAGGAATTTAGCACAAGTCTGCCAGAATTTCTTCTAGGACCCTTGCTATACTGTAGTCTCTTCCCCATACTATTTCCTACACCTTTAAGGCACATGCTAGATCTAATTGTACACTTTTTTGTGGAACAGATACATTTAAAACATTCTGTTCAATTTGCCTTATGTCTACCAATACAAAGTCGCTGACATTATGTAGGAGGATGAGTATAAATAACTAAAATAGAGCAAGAACTGTATGTGGGTGTATAACATGGCAAGTGTACTTGACAAGGATGTAAGCAGTGTTTAGAAAATTTGCAACTTGATTGGCAGAAATATGTTAGAAGCAAATTACTCACAGATAGAAACTATTTATGGGATAATTAGAAATACGGCTTCAGTATATTGGTTATCCATTACCAGCTGGATTTGTCTTATACCCATCCCATTAAGATACAGTGGACATCACACTTGCTAAAAATATTAGGATAATTTATTTGATCTTCATTTTATTGGGGGACTGTCCAGTCTGATAGGGGCAGTTCCAGCTGTCATGGGTGCATATTAATAGCATAAAAGTTGGTATTCCTCTGATGCTGGTGAATATATATCTGGAAGTCTAATAGAAAATGATGTTTATATATATATATATATATATATATATATATATATATATATATTTCCTTTAAAACACACATTTTTCCTTTACTTACCCAAAGTTCTCAATGTCATGATTCTCCCCTACCCACAGTATCTGCACAGCCCTGAGGACTTCTCTTTTCTGCATCATTCCCCCTACCCATCCTATATTTTTGATGTACCCAGATATATGTGTGTGTGTGTGTGTGTATGAGTGAAAGAGAGAGGTCTTTCAGAACCCATCTACATTTCTCCTGAATCAATCATCACTTCTTCATCCCTTATTATTATTATAGAGAAAGATATTTTGGACAAGAGCCAGGGTCCCCATAGTGACTCGGTATGATAATATTGAAGAGTTCTAGTTTTCTCAGCCCCCAAGAATTCCTATGCCAAATCTTCTCATTCCACTATACTTTAAAAACTTAAACATCCCCGGAAATTTAACTGGATATCTGAATATCTTGCTCATTTCTTTCTGACTCACTCATCAATAGAAATGTAGCTTCTTATGTGCACAGGTTATGCACTTCAAAATTTTCTATTGGTTTGAGAGATCACCAGTTCTAAAACTATGCACCATTTTAAGTGTGGGGAATTTTTGTCAAAACAAGTAGACTCTTTCAAAACAAAATAAACTTGTTAATTGCACCCACTACACATTCAGGTCTATTGATGATGCTCAGGTAAAAAAGGAATCCTGATGTTTTCTCCCACAACTGCATTTTATTTTAAATATATGTGAAGTATTAATTGTTAATTTTTAAGTTCATATGACAAGGCTTTTAAAAAAAGACAAAGATGATTTTTCTGTCTACGACTAGGAGTTCCAGAAGTTGTTTCCTAAGGAGTGCAAGCTCAAAATGAATATTGTAACTTTCAATAACATATTCCATCAAATTTACCACACAGTAGCTTACATTCTCTGCCACACACCTTAAAAGGGTAGTAGGGGTGGGTGGGAATTACCACAAGCCTAAATGAATATGCACAGGCTGTTATTGTAAATAGAGCTGCTAAAGTTTGGCAATTTGTTTTCGTGGCAGTGGGTTTTTTTGTCCCAGTAAATGCAGAACATGTGAACTCCCAAAGACCAGCTTCCAATGGATTAATTCCAGCTTTAAGAAATCTACCTGCAACACTGTTTAATTCAAGAATCTAAACACAGAGCTGCTTTGCTGCGAAACTTTCCTTCAAAAGAGAAAAGGAGATTTTCATTTTATATCACAATATAGGGATGAAAGGGTTAAAAATGCAAGACTATACATGTGCAGGGTCTCCGAGAGAGCCATAAAGAGAACAAACAGATCTGGACAGCAGGAGAGAAAAGTTTGTTGTTCATTTCCCCCTCCTCCATTATTTTTATTTATTTTTTCCTACACTGTTGCTAGGTTACTGCTGCTACCTTTTGTCCTGAATCAGCCATGAAGTACAGTGGCATATAAGGAGCAGGTCACAATGCTTCATTGCCAGAATAATCTAACAGTCCTCCTCCTCCTCACCTTCCTCATTGTCAATATCATGACTGAACAAGTCATCATAAAACAAATCTCAACTGTTGTTTTTGGAAGGCACTTCAGTTTTGATGCAGTACAACATAGAGGGATTCCTCAGTCTCTTCTGCCTCAGCACTGGGGATGACACTGCTCCTCTCCCTCTGGAAATTGTTGTGGGACCTCCAGCTTCGGGCCCCTCTGCTTCTTCTCCCATTCCATCCCCCTCTGCAGAGCGAACAGAGGGAAATGTAGTATAAACATACCTTTTTGTTAGCAAGGTGAGACTTGGAAAACATAGTAGGAGCTATGAACCTGTTGAGTCTGGAGGTCTCATTTTTCCATAGTCCCTTTCAGACTGAAACCACTCATGACATCTAACAGATTTCAAAGTTCTGCCAAGCTTTGTTCCTCTTTAAACTGTTATCACAATTTGCAGCAACCCTGCTGCAAAAAATATTCACTTCTGCAGTAAAGTCATAATCTTTTTTCATTTCATCCTAGTAAAAGATGATAAAATAGTAAATATCAGGATACAAATACAAAATGCCTCAAGAGAAAGATCTAGGGTAAGCGAGAACCAAAACATTTTCAGGACTGGCCATTCAGGTGATTTGTCTCAAAACCATGGAACCCGTAAACCTAAAGTATTCTCTCATTAGCTGTCCCATCAGCTTAGTGCTGCCGAACATCAGAACTGAAACATATTGACTAAGAAACATGTTTGTTTCCTGCTTCACTGACCTTAAATATTTGGAGTGTCAGTTTAAAATAATGTGTGATACAATATTTAATAATCCAAATTAATAGTTATGGCTTAGCCACTCTCCCTAAAGAAGTCATGTTTTATGATGGAATTGGATGCATTAGAGTGAATTATATTTTACTAGAGAAAATACCCGGCGTTGCTCGGGTCCGTCAGAGGTGGGGAGGGGGCAGAGAGCTGAGTGAGTGCGGGGTCCGTTGGAGGGGGGAGGGGGCAGAAAGCAAACCTGACACCCCCACCTCACTTACCCCTCGACCAACCCCGACTCACATTTTCACCCCCCCACCCAAACCCAACACCCCGTCACCCCCTACCAACACTCCCTGACCAACACCCACACCTCACCCCCCGTAGACCAAACCTGACACACCCACCTCACTTTCCCCTCCAACCAAACCCAACACCCCTACCTACCACCACAACCAAACCCGACACCCACACCTCACTTACCCCTCGACCAACCCCGACCCCCCTCCTCGCCCCCCCAAACAAACCCAACACCCCCACCTTACCCCCCCACCAAACCCAACACCCCCTGACCAACCCCAACACCCACACCTCACCCCTCACCCACCCCAACACCTTCCCACCCCCCAGCCCAAACCCAACACCCCTGGCTCACTTACCCCCCGACCAAACCCGACACCCCCACCTCACCCCCCGACCAAACCAGACACCCCTAAGTCACTTACCCTCCGACCAAACCCAACTCGGGTCCATCGGAGGTGGGGAGGGGGCAGAGAGCTGAGCGAGTGCGGGGTCCGTTGGAGGGGGGAGGGAGCAGAGAGCTGAGTGAATGCAGGGTCTGTTGGAGGGGGTATTATGACATCATAACTATGTCACAGAGAACAGCTGCCCAGCTGATGTGATTTTCCTTTAAATAATTTCACGCCTGAGGGGCGTCAGAGGTGAGATTTGAAAATTCTTCGACTCTTACCCTGATTAGGACCCTAAGACCTATAACTGTACCAAATTTCAAGACTCTAGATCAAACGGTGTGGAAGGAGTAAGTGCACGTACATACACGCATACATACACGCACGCATACACGCATACACCATTTGACTTTTATATATATAGATTTTCTTCTTGTATGTATAGAATACCTGGAGAACATTAATTAGTAAAAATGTTGAGGATGTTAATTTTAAGCTTTCACGGTCAATAAATCTTGTAGAGAAAGGATCACACACAAATTTAACTCTGCGCTGTCATTTCGTTGCACTGTTGATTACAAGTCATGGATTTTCATTATTTGAAAAATAGTACAATGTATTTTTGTTATAAATATATGTAATATGAAATATATATTTGTACTGAGTCTCACTGTATGTATGGGCTTGTCTATATAATACATTAGTCCACACTTAAGGGGCATATATTCAGAACCCTGAACCCTGTTCTGGAGTTAGGCTGCTAAGCCAGGTTAGTCCTTTTAAAAAACATTACCACCCCAACAACCAACGAGGAGGAGGAGGAAGAGTAATGGTGATGCTCCTCTTATAATCTTTAGATCATCAGATAGAGCACATACCCAGCATATGGGAGCCCTGGGTTCAAATGCACCCCTTCCCCCAGCAACCTGATGTAGAGAAGGGAATTGAACTTAGGTCTCTTATGATGCCTTAACTACTGCACTATATAGTATTTTCGGGTGGGTGTCTCAAATTCTGCTGTTGAATCTATTTGTGTGCATGTGCGTGTATAAAAACATTCATTGGAGCAGAGGGTCCTGAATCTGCATTCCCTCCCCCAGATTAGTTCCCTAACCACTGAGTTAAAGGCATTGCAAGGGGGCACTGCCACTGTACATTTTGTGTGGATTTGATGTGCTCAGAGCACATATATTGGATAAGGTCCCACAGGCAGGGGAACACCTCCTATGTGAATGCTGCTGAAGGTTAGGCATGACTTAGGTATGGAGCTGTTGTGCTGGGCAGTGTAAGGACTCAGTTGGCTGTACTCATGCCCAGTCACTGTAATTTCCCCAGGAACTTTAATGTCAGAAATTGAGGCACCTGAATTTAGATGGCAGCTGAACTGCAGTGTTGTGAATGTCACTGGTGCCTAAATGTGGGACTTAGGTGCCCACATGCCATGTTAAACCAATTTACCCGATGTCACACGAAGTCTGTGGCAGAATGAAGAACTGAATCCAGTTTTCTGTAGTACCAATCTTGTATCATTACAAGGAAACCGAAATTATTCTGTATGTCCAAAAGTAAAGTTCCTTCATTTCTCATGTAGAATGGATATCCGCTATAACTCTCCTTTACAGTGGAATTCAGGCTTTTTATTCATCATTCGTTATTCTGTAGTAATTAAAAGGTGATGATATAAGAATAAAATGTGTTATCTTACAATGCTTTAAAAGGGGTAATGACTGTATTTGAACTGCTGGACTGAGGCTATGTAAAGGAATAACTATATAGCAACTATATCTTTTCCCAAGCTAACTGGCATAAAAGCAGCCTCAGCTACTCTTTTCCTATTCAACTGATTTGTCTGTTCCCTGTACATTATCAAGAGGAATTTTCATATGGTAAGCTAATGAGCAACATGCTCATTTAATTTTTTTAATTTTTGCAAGATTTTGAACAATTAATCTAACTCCTTTAAAACCATACTTAAAAAAATAATTAAAAGGGCAAATAATCAGGAATTAGCAATATGGCTTGGGACAAATGAAATCTATGAAAATCCTCAGAATCTGTTGATTTAGTGAGTTCAGATGAATATGGCCATAGCTGGGGCCCTACCAAATTCTCGACCATGAAAAACATATCATAGAAGATGAAATCTGGTCTTTGGAGTGCTTTTACTCTATACTATAGAGATTTAACACAAGAGACCAGTGTTTGTCAAATTGAGAGTCCTGACCCAAAATGGGGGTTACAAGGTTATTTTAGAGGGGTTGCAGTATTGCCACCCTTATTTCTGTGCTGCCTTCAGAGTTGGGTGGCTGGAAAGTGATGGATGTTAACCAGGCACCCAGCTCTGAAGGCAGTGCCCTGCCAGAAGCAGCAGCAGCAGAGAAATAAAGGTGGCAATACCATACAATGCCACCCTTAATTCTGAGCTGCTACCTTCAGAGCTGGGCGTCCAGAGTGTGGCAGCTGCTGACTGAAAGTTCAGCTCTCCAAGCAGCTGTGCAGAAGTAAGTGCTGCAATATCATACCATGCCATCCTTACTTTTGTGCTGCTGGTGTGCCTTCAGAGCTGGGCTCCCCATCAACAGCGGCCACTCTCCAAAGAAACCCCCTTTACAAAAACCTTGCGACCCCCTCCCATCTCCTGTTTGGGTCAACAATTACAACATCGTGAAATTTCAGATTGAAAAAGCTAAAATAATGACATTTAATTTTTTTAAAATGCTATGACCATGAAATGGACCAAAATGGACCATGAATTTGTAGGGTCCTAGCTATAGCATAGTGAAGCAAAGCTTTTCACTCCTTTGAGCTATGGAAATAAACTTTAGAGTTAGGTTGACCATATGTCCCTGTGGCAGGGTGACCACCCACCCCCTGCAGGAAGGGGTTTGGAATAGCCCAGGAGGGGGTCGAGGCCAGGAGCCAGCAAGCTACCAGGTGTGATTGGGGAGTAAACTCAGCTGGGTGGCCACGCCCCAAACACTCACAGGCCAGAGTATAAAGGCTGTGAGGCTGAGGAACAGAGTCTCCTCTGCTCAGAGGAAGACAGGCTTAGTTGCTGGGGCTTAAGCAAGGTTCCTGGATTAGGGCAGGGCTGGGGCAAGGCAAAGGGAGCTGGGGAGGCTCTAGCCTGAGAGCCCCAGGCTGCAGGGCCTGGCAGAAGGCCCGACCCAGGGGTAGTGGGGTTGAGGGGGGCAGCCCAGGGCTAGAGATAGAGGCAGCAGGCCAACCCCCCTTGCCGGTGATGAGAGGCCATGATACTGCAGTCTGCCCCAGTGAGCGGGGGCAAGTGGTGACTGGCAATGGTGCATTCTGAGGTGAGGTGGGGATAGGGGGTGGAGGGTTCCCCCAGGGAGGGGAGATCCTCAGAACTAAGGGGGTACTGCAGGGGTGCAGCACCTGCAGTTAGAGGGCACCAGGGTCTGGGAGGGACAAAATAGGAGCGGGGCATCGACCTGCGGAGGGCGCTGCGGAGGGTGCTCCGGACGCTAAGAAGCTAATTCCCCGAAGAACCAGTGGGAGGCACCGCAGGGGTGAGTGCGCGCCGCGTGACAGTCCCACTTTGAAAATGAACAGTCCCGGTCAAAGCTCTGTCCTGGCCATCCCAACTTCTGGGGAAAAAAAGCAGGGTGTGACCCCTACAATGGAAAGGATGTCTCAGAAAAACGGATTGGCCAGGATAGCCCCCACGGTGGGCAGCAGTGGGTGTTGAGGTGGCCCTGCATGCAGGGGTAGAGGGAAGCCTCGGCACAGCTCCATGTGAGGGAGGCTTAGGCTGGGCCTGTGCAGGAGCCACAGGAGGGGAGGGGAGGAGAGTGGTTTCTCAGCCTGGCCCCCAGGAGCGGGGGAGAGGAGTTTGGCAGGGGGCCCTTGGCCCCGCCATTGTCCCATTTTCCCTTTGGAAAAATATGATCTCCTTATTTAAAGTACAAAGTAAATGAATAGTTATCACGTTGAATTCAGCTAGACTGAAGTAAAAGCACATTGAGAGATGTGCATTTCTCCTATTCATCTTAATAGACTGTTAACTAAACTCAATTGTAGGCTCCATTTCTACCACTTTTAACCACTTCTGCACAGAAAGGGGACTTAACTGCATGCAGCAAACAGTTACCCAATGAAGCTGAATGTGCCTGACACATTATGACATTTCATTCATTTGAAGACATTTCATGAAAAGCTACTGCTGGAGTGGAGAAAATTTCCCTGGAAAGTCTGATTCAGTTTTGATTTATATACAGAGGACCCATGAGGGGAGGGTTTTTTTTTTTTAAAAAAAATCATTCTAAAGTTTACTATCTGATCTGTAGACTTAAGTAAAAAGAATATTGGATGTTATTTTTAACTTTTATGAAGAAACTTAAGTTACATAGACTTGGGCCAAGCTTTGGACCATGACTGGCTTTTGGTCAGTATGGAAGATGGAAGAATAAACATAAGGAGCTTCCCTCCTTTTGAGGCCAGCCACAATGTGGCTATGGAATGGAGCTGCATTCTTTGATAGTGTCACAGTTTGCACCAACCTCCCCAAATAGAAGATTGAGAATGATTGTAGAGCCACGTCACTCTGTCCCAGTGATCTCTGTTTTCTTGATGGAGAGAGCAGTAAATGGTGAACCCTGTAAAAAGAGGGCTCTTGAAACTTTGGGAGCCAATAGAGGACTTCAAACTGATTCACACTTCAATGGAGCTACTCACAGTAATCATCACTGAGGATGTAGTAAACATTGGCAAGGGTTGAATCGACCCAGTGGTAAAACTTCTCCCATGGAAGTCAACTGAAATTTTGCCAGAATAAGAACTTCAGTTCCTAATCTTGTAAATACTTTAAAAATGCATACATACTTTTAAAAGTAGTTATTCTTGTAGTGGCTCTAGATTCCCCCAAACAATTGTCCAACAAACCAACCACAAATTAAGCGGGAGATCCCCCTTTCTTTCCCTGTATTCAGTTCTCAACAAGACAAAACTGACATACTAAGCACAACAATTGATACATTCCAAGGCCAGAAGGGATCATTGTGATCATCTGGTCTGACCTCATATATAAAACAGGCGATAGGCCTTCCCCAAAGTAATTCCTAGAGCATATTTGTTAGAATAACATCCAAAGGATTCTGTGACCCTTGCAAAAAAACAAGCAAGCAAAAACCCCAAAGCAAAACACCACCCTCCCCCAGTCACAAAATATAAAACCCTTCCACAATTAATCCATCATTCCTTAAATATCCTCCAGCCTTCAATCCACCTCAACCTCAAAAGATGGAAAATAGATCACTGGAACAGGTTGCCTAGGGAGGTGCAGAATCTCCTTCCTTGATGGTTTTCAAAGTCAGGCTTGACAAGGCCTAGCTGCTATGATTTAGTTGGGGATTGGTCTTGCTATGGGCAGGGGATTAGACTACATGACTTCCTGTGATCCCTTCCAACCCTGATATTCTATGATTCTACGATCTAGCCTAATAGGTTACCCTGAAGGTCAATACATTCTGTCTGTGGGATAGAGTATATATTCCAGAGCTGAAGGCCTAACACAGAATCATACTGCCTCAAGCTTCCTTTAAAACTGAGAAATTGTTAGCTCAGGCTCCCTTAGTGATCACAACTGCATTACTATCACACAAAGAGAATAGAAGTCTCTCAAATAGCAAAGGCCCAAACTACTTAGGGATTTTAAGGATCAACACATCTTAAAGTCAATGCAAGAATTAATTGGAAACTAGTGAAGACAATGGAGCACTGGAGTAATGTGATCGCTCTAAAGCTTAATAAGTAGTCAGTCACATTTAACACTAACTTATTGCTGTAGAATATTCTTGGCATGGATAAGTGTAGCGAGGTCTACATTAGAATGAAATGCTTCCATCCTTTTTGCTAAGTGAACATTACAAAAGCACTCTTGGCACAGCTTCTACATTAGCATCCAGGAATATAAACTGACCTCCAAAATGAAAACCTGCATATTAAGGTTGTATCTACTCTGCCATCAAAAAAAAACACAAAAACTATGGAACTGAGTCTCAGAGCCTGGGTCCAGGCACATGGGGCTCAGGCTGCAGGGCTAAAAAGAATAGTGTAGATGTTTCTGTTCAGGCTGCAATCAGGGCTCTGAAACCCTGAGAGAGTCTGAGCCAAAAATAATAATTAAAAAGATCTACACTGCAGTTTTTTAGCTCCAGAGGGTGATCCCAGGGCAGCTGACTGGGGGCAGCCAAGGCTGTGCTATGAGTTTTTTATTGTGGTTCAGGCATACACTAATTGGCAGGCAAACTTTCTCAGGAGACTGCTATAATCTCTGGTTTCTTCCACTTGCTTCCTACAACCCAGCAACTTTACCTCAATCCTGTTTGGGTTAAACCTCAGCACCAACTAACCCTAAACATCAGTCTTATCCTGACACACAATAAATTCATTGTCATACCTATTAGATCAAGGAGATACTGATGGATCTGGATGAACAGGATTTTTTTAAAAAATGTGTAAAATTTATTTATTTAACAAAGAGCAATATTAAAACTGTGTTAGAAAGCTTGCTTAAGTGTTACCTTCAGTTATCACAGGTCTGTTTCCAATTCTGTTTGTACATGGCTACAGATACCAATATTCACTTTCTCAATATTTATACAAATTTTGAAGAAAAATCAGTGCAGATTGTCCTTGTATTTCCACCTGAGGTTTCTTCTACTGCTTTTGTGCCTAATAATGACCAACAAGCCCACATAGATGACTCTGGCCTATTGACTTTAAACAGAGTGGAACTATCGTCTCTCTCCTCCATGGCTGCAATCAGGAGAAACTCCAGTAAAAACAACGGTGCTGCACTTAAATAGAAATACCAGAAGTGGAGAATCAGCCCAATCTAAGGAATAAAAACCTGATTAATTATTATTTGTATTACTATATTGCCTAGGAGCCCTAGTAATGGACCAGTGCACCATTGCACTGGATGTTGTACAGATAATGACCTATTGTCCAGATTCCAGTCAGATAGTAAGGAACGATTCCCTTCCCCCCTACCCCTCAAAATTCACTAGCAGGAAAAAGGGTATTAAATTGGCCCCAATAACAATAATACATCTCTTCAATAACAGTTTTCATCTGTTAACCTCAAAGTGCTTACAGAAGAGGTCAGAATAATTATCACCATTTTACAGACAGGGAGTGAAGTTCTTTGCCCAAGGTCACCTCATAGCAGAACTGGGAATAGAGCCCTGGTTTCCTGAGTCCCAATCCAGTGCTTTCTATATTAGACTACATTACCTCCTTAGCATCTTCATAGGAGCCTTTTTCTAAATAATTATTTAAGCAAGCACTTTTGGGCATTTAAGACAATCTAGGTGCCTAGGTCTGGCACAGCAGATTTCATGTGGCTTAATCCAACTCTGATAATCCATCTGTAGCTGAGTATCAACATTTTTGAGTAAGGTATTGTCCTGTTCCCTTCCTGCATCAATTTCTTCACAGGACAAACTTACATAAAAAAACCAAACAATGTCTGTGTCCTAACTGATTTTAAGAAGAATGTTACAGGATGGAGACTTCAGAGGATGAATGAATCCTTGATACTAAAGATTTGTAAGGCTAAATAATATAATATAGGTGGGACATATCAACCCTTAACTTTATATTTGTCATTTCTATTGGAATTTACATGTCATATAGCTATTTTATACAGCTAAACCACCCTGAACACGCCCGATCCCGTCTGATCTTGGAAGCTAAGCAGGGTTGGGCCTGGCTAGTACTTGAATGGGAGACCTCCTAGGAATACCAGGTGCTGTAGGCTTAACATGGGTGTGGGGCTAGCAATTCCACCCCATAGGGAACCAAATTGCTACCCAAACACCAACAACACAGATGGAATGATCTGTGGTTGGTGGCCCATACCCCGGATTGGGGGTGACGCGCAGAGAGAGAGAGAGATAGCTATTTTAGTTCCTTTCACTGAACATTTGCCATTGGCTTTGGATAACGGTTTCATTAATTACACATGTATACGCTACTGCTTAATTTATTTAATATTGGGTACAGTTTAAACATATTTAAGTTTACAACACTACACAATTGTTTTTCTTTATTAATTTTATAATTTGTTACCATAACATGAGGAACAAACTTTAAAATGATAAATTCAGGAAAGCAATAGTCTCACAATTTAGGATCAAGGGTTTAATCCTGCAAAGCCTTTAATGTCTATGTGTAACTGTGGCATGTGTGCTGTACCTCTAATGTCAATGGAACTTTGCAGGAGGGGATCGAAATCTCTTACAGCTACATATCCCTTTAAGTACAGTCTTTACAAAATGCAGACAAACATTTTAATTGTTTTATACCCAGATCTATAAAAGATTTATCCATTCGAGTAACACATATGGATAGCCCATAGTGATTTTTATGGGACTACTCATGTATACATTTACTTCACAAGGGAAAGTCTTTTCAGAATGAAGGTCTGACTCTGTGATCATTATAAAAATATTTTTTTCAAAGCTGAATTAAAAAGTATGGAGCTTTTTGTGACTGGGTATATAGGTATGTGGATTACTCTGATTTTGAAAACTTTGAGGACACCCTGCCTCTCAAATATCTCCACTTCTTCCAATTTCTGCGTTTCTCCATTATTCTAAAATATCCACTCTTATTTTAATACATGCATATCCACCTCTTCTCTTCCTTGGCTTTTACTTTTACTTTTTATCCTGCTCTTCATTGCTTTTACATCATTCCTTATTATACCTTCCCACCACATCCCAACCTGCTTCTCTTTATCCATTTTACTATGCTTTCATATTACCTTTCTCCTACATTACTACTGTCAGAGTATAGGGACAGAGCAAGGGGGTGAAATCTGTCCCTTAGGTCTCCAACATTCACTTGGTCTCTGGGAAATTCCCATAATTACAAAGTAAGCACTAAATCGTGGGAGCAGAGAGGTTGAGCAAGGCAAAAAATTTTCGAGGAGCCAACAAGGAGATTATAAACATGCACATGTGACAAATGCGTGAAAAGGCTGCTGTAAGCACACAGTGACAGATCAGATTTACCACAAAGATGAGTTTTCCTGTATTGCACAGTATTGCCCCATTAGGCCTACAAGTAAGAGTTACTGTCTTCATATTTTGTGTCGCCTTGTGGCTCTTCAGTTTACAGACCCATCATACAATGTGAAGTGTCTCAGACATAGAAAAGACACAGTGTGCAAATGTTTAAGGCAGTAGCAATTCCTGCAGAGACTTTCCAACCTAGAGAAATCAAACAAATGGTTTTAAAACCAAAATGGTGTGTAAACATCTGAGGGGGAAGGGGGGGGGGAGTGAGCTGAGAAAGAAAGGCAGCTGAAGGAAAAAGTGTCAGATGGTTCAAATCTTAGATTTTCA
The DNA here is from genome assembly GCA_032164245.1 of Sternotherus odoratus. Taxonomy (NCBI): domain Eukaryota; kingdom Metazoa; phylum Chordata; order Testudines; family Kinosternidae; genus Sternotherus; species Sternotherus odoratus. The sequence goes on from JAVMKO010000004.1 coordinate 40,587,401, forward strand.
GTCTGGAATTATGACCTTCAGGTGTCATGAATAGGTGACCTAGTCCCCTTCCCTTCCCATATTGCTAAATAGAAGTGGGGTGTAAATAGGGAGAGGCTGAAGATCATTGCTTAAGGCAAAAGGGTTATCCCAAGAATGATCAGTGAGCAGAAATGTAAGAGGAATGGAATAAATCTAGGATGCAGAGGAGGGGAGTAAGAAAGAAATAAGAACCAAGCTTTCACAAATTGTTCAGATAAGAATCTGAACGTTAGTGTGTATCTGAACTGAACATCTGACCTACTTTTTGTAGGAAATCTTTTTTCACTCATAGCATTTTTATATTAACCTAAAATGATCTAAGTCATGCAACCAAAACAGGAAAATGTTCGGTATCCTGTCACATCCTTTGTTCTGACCCAGGAAAAAACAAAACGTTTATATATCCATATTCCAAACAGAATGCCACAGAGTATATGGAAATTATTAGCATCCTAAATTCAAAATGATACTGCACTCAAGTCAAATGAAGATGTTTGTGTGATTTTGGTAGTTTTTCCTTCTGTTGCATTCCTGAATGCAATGTAATATTCTACCACTGAGGAGTGTTGCATTTGTGGTCATAGAAGGGAAATAAAGAGGACAAAAAACTGAATCTTTGGTCACAGCTCAGTGTTACGGTATACCTGGAAGACAAAGGCCCTCATTAGCCAGCCCAACCAGGCATTAATAAATCAATGCTGAAAAACTCAGGGGATGGCAACTCACAGTGGCTGTCTTCTGGTTCAGTGCTTCATGGAGGATTACTCACACAGAAGAAAGAAATACTTAAGGAAATATAAGGTGAATGATCCCATCTTATTCAGCCCTTCTTGTCTCTGAGCTGGGAATTGGCTGTGAAGTAAATTACAACACATAAAAAAATGAAGTATCTCAAAGTGCAAACTGCAGAAGTAACCTTCATTTTTATCTTACCAACAGTGGCATGGACCTGAGTTTTAAATGCAAAGGTGTTTTGGAAATCAAAGATTTTTTTCCATATGTGAAGTAAACTAGACATAAAAGCAGAAAGATGTAAACCTATACCACAAAGGGTTAAATCTATCACAAAGGGTTAAATCCTTCAAAAATATGCTTTTTGACGTGATTGATCAAAGATCCAAGATGGAAAGAATATGTACTGCAGGGATTCAAAAGCCACCTCAGCTCTATTTATTGTTTAATCACAGGGGCAAATGCATGTGTATTTCTTCAGAGAATGGCTATTCTCCATAGAATGAGGCAATATTTCTAATAAGACTATGAGCTATCTATGCATACCTGAAGAATGATAAATCAAAAACCTGTGGAAATAATAAATCCTAGGGCAATGTTTACTGCTGTGAAAATAAACTAAAATCACTGAGCTCTTCACATAACTATTTTTGCTAGGATTAAACTACGAGCTGGGAATACTCTGGGAATACTTTGGATGCCTATAGAATGGTGTCCACAATAAATTGCCAGCCAATGTCTGAAAGAAATGGCAGCAACTGTGGGTTGCATACATGTGCTGGACTCCAGTGTATAAAATGTAACATTTCCTCTGCAGTCAACACCAGAGAATTCACATAAATACAACTTAGAAAAATTCCCTACATTTTATTTCCACCTAAAATACTATGGAAAATATGAAAGGGTTAATTTTCTTTTAACACTGGCCTATGGCATGGAGAAAATACTTCTCAGAAAGAAGGTCTGTAGAATACAGGCCTTTATTCATACCCTAAATAATGCATTCAGAAAGCTTTTTTCCTCAGACAAACATTTTTCTCAGCTAGTCCAAAATTTGATTCACAATGATAGGTTGATTTAGTTCATTGAAATACATAGCCTATGAGACTATCAATTTATAGTACATGTTGGAAAGAGTTTGTACTATTAGCCAAAACTCTTTTTTTGGCCTTCTTTGTACATTTTTCCAACTCTAACATATTTTTTGAGATAGGGTGACCAGAACTGAATGCATTATTCAAGGTGTGGGTTTACCATGGATTTATATAGTGGCATTATATTTTCCTGTTTCATTAGATATAATTTTCCTAATTTTTGCTAATATGGTTAAAATAGCAGCCAGCTTTCTGTTATATTTGCAAGGTGTAAGAGTCTGACACCAGATCATGGTATGGATTTAATTCATTATGATCAACTTGGTTTAATTACCACTTGAGAAAAATAGAGTAATTAAAGGGATCATACTATAAAAATAAAATTATAACAAAGAAAATATAGAATATATTTAATGCCATTATTATTTGTATTATGGTAGTCTGAACACTAAAGCCATGCTACAAGAATAGGTATGTAGATGATCACCGTTGGTGAAGCACTATGGTGTAAAGGTACACATTATTCTGAAATGTCCACGAAGAGGAGTGCAGTAAGAAAGATTAGGTACTTATTTAGCATTTAATGAGGAAAGGTGGAGTGTTAGGGCTAGATGTTCAATGGATGTAAGTAATTGGCACTATGCTCATTTGCAACAGCTTGGGATCCAGCCATTAAAGTTTGCAAGCTCTCTTATGTAAGACAAAGATATAGAAAATAATGTGACCAGGGTCATCAGGCTGAACCCACTCAATCAGTCTATTAAATACAAAAAAGTAGTAAAAAGACCCCTGAAAACATGCCAGAAACAAAAAAGTTTTCTAAGAATCCAATAAAAATTATTTACTCAGATTATAAAGTGCTCTCATCGTTCCCATCTGTATAAACTATTCTTCCTGTAGTTTGGAAGGGTAGTCCAATATAAAAAATGTTATTCTTAATTGTTTCAGAAACAGTAGTAGGGATAGTAACTCCTCCTATTCTGAAAATAATATTTCTGCATTAAAACTATTGGCCACATCTCTCTGATTCATGATGTAATAAAGGTTACTTTATAATAATATGAAAAATATCAAGGTTATTCCACCCTGTAAAAGTGAAAAGGCACCGTTATCGTTAGACAAAGCTTCTTTATGGTAATAGAAAGGTAAAAATATCTGCAAAGAATGGAAACATTCAGAGAGCATTCTTCAAAGTTTATTTTCTATGGAAACATTAAATAAGTATTAAATCTAATTTTCTAAAGCCTGTCTCAATGGTGCAAAATTCAATCTATGAATCTTTCTTGGCATTCCTCAGCCTTTTATTTTGAAGCTTTTGGTTTCTTATTAAAGAAAATGTAAATTGCTCAGAAAATGTTCTCTGTGTACAGGAACAGGCAAACCTCCTAGGGAACCAACCTACATCTCTCGGGCTGTGACCAATCATTTAGCTGTTGGAATGAAAAGATAGTACAAAGTCTCGACTTGTTAGAAAATGACAAGCTCAACTTCAAACATATAAATTGCCAAATACTTGGCTCTTATTTACCATGGAGGAAAACAAATTCTTTCCTACTTTTTACATTTTCTTCATACCCCAAAGGATAGCTCGCTTTTATAAATGTATTGTATGTAGTGCCCTGAGGGTACTTCTATTTGTATTATTACAGGTGGCGATGAGACTACAAAGAGAAGCTGAGCAGTTCTATCTTGGATGAACTGTGAATGAGACACCCTATAATACAAACAGAGGCACCCTGAGGGCACCACTGAATTTTTTTGTGCGCTATAAAAAATAAACCAGACAGTGCTCTTTCAGCTGAACTAATCTCCAAAGGTTGAAATTTTGAAAGGACATTTCCACCCCCGGCTTTCTCTCTCTTGGCATTATCAGTTCCCATGATTACAGGACTATCTTTTCATTTCTTTAGCTTACATCAGGACTTAAGACTTGTCAGTACTCACATCTACTCTTTTATGATGACTCCTAATCAAACTTCTCACATCATAAAACTTTCATTTAGGAGGGTGATAACTATTAAATAGTACAAAACCCAAAGTCTTAGTTACAATAAAGATGGCTTTTAGAAAGCTTGCATCAGAAGAAGTATTTCTGTGTTTTGTTTCTCTTTTATCTTAACGATTTCCTTTCTCTATGATATCTAATCACCAGCATTTACCATATGACAGTTAATGTGATCAATTTACAATAAATTGAGAAATACAGTACTTGCTATCTATGGCAACCAGGGGTTTTCTGTCCTGACCAGTAGAAATAGTATTCTGAAAGTCATAATTAAATGGCCAAAAATACAACTCCTTTTAAAATTTTTCTTTCTGTGTGTATAAATGCATCTTACTTCTGTTCCATTCTATGTATCCGATGAAGTGGGCTAGAGCTCACGAAAGCTTTGCTGAAATAAACTGGTTAGTCTCTAAGGTGCTACAAAGTCTTCCTCATCTTATTTACAAAAATAAAATGTATCCTCGATGACAGCAAGAAGAATTTCAGTTATAGTCTTGTGAGTTTCTGTTTGTGTTTGTATTTTGTTTTTGTTGGTTTTAAACACACTTGGATGTCTTAGTATAAAGTCTAGTACATTTAGTATTTTTATCAAATGGAGTAACCTGCTAAAAACAAGGGCCCAATCTGTAAACACATGCACATATGAATAACTTGACTCATGCAGATAATTCAGTGGAACTACTCCACCCTTCCTCCCCCCCCCCCCACCAATGAAACTATTAACCTACATCAGTGTTTGCAAAGATTGGTCCCCAAGTAGCATTCTCCTTATGTTCCACATGTAGACTTGTGCAAAATCATTCTGTATGTGGATTTTCAATAAACCAACTGAAAACAAAAGAGTTTCGTTTTCTGATTAATCATTATGAACAAGAACAATGCTAAAAACTAATCAGCACTTTATTTGTTCATGCAATACTTCATCACTGTTGGGCTGTAAAGCACTGGCATGACTTGATGGATAGTTGTTTTCAATTTGACCTGCCACACAAAAAGAAATGGCAGGATCTCTATTATTTAGAATGTTTTTTCTCTATCAATCAGGCACCTCCACATATTACCTAGACCTATAGCACTTCATTCAACTTGGATTTTCTGTGATCAGAGAAATTAACATGAAACAGTTCATATCATTTATAAGATTATTATATTTAATGGTTAAGGACTTCCCAGTTCTATGAGCCACTATTAGCAGTGGTGGCTAATAACATCATGTGCCTCCATAAAAAGTTTCTATGGGAAATGTGCAGCATTTTAAACTATTTGGATTAACACTTTATTATTGGCAATTTATTTAAATCAAATGGAAATTGAAATAAATAATCTGGATATAAATTCTAGACCAAGATTGGTAATTTCCTCACCATAGGTGCCCTCATTAAATGTTAAGTTATAATCACTTGTTAGGGAAAAAGGGGATGTGTGACCATCTATTTTACAAAATTGACTAACTGATCACTTCAGTATCAGTGCATCAGAGAAAACGCCAAATAGCAGCACTGTAATAAAGAAACTGGAGTTACTCTCTTTTTATCATTTTTTATTGTGCTAACCTGCTCAACTAGCATAAATATGACCTGTATATCCAGCTTTATGGCTCTGGAGTTAGTCTTGTGTGATTATACAGCACAGAAGCTGGGAACTGGTGGCTATTAGTCCTTCCTGTCTTTTTCTTCTACTGCATGTTAAAAGGCTGCATTAAATGTAATTTTCACTGAGCCCGATAGACTTAATCTTGTGTTCACAGACACCCATTATGCAGCTCTCATCACTTAAAGTGGCGTAGGATCAGCTCTATGACAAAGCTCATAGAAATGGCAGTTGAATTTGAAAGACACAAAAATCCTGACTAAGACTAGGAATACTTGTGGCACTTTAGAGACTAACCAGATTATTTCAGCATAAGCTTTCGTGGGCTATAGCCCACTTCATCGGGTACATAGAATGGAAAAGTAAAATAACACGGCTGCTAATCTTAAAAAAAATCCTGACATATGGATGATTTAAAAAAATTATGTTGTTCTTTAGCAGGATATTAGTCTTCTTTAAGGGCACAGATAGGCTTATTAATAAACCCTAAATGTTTCCCTTGCCAATATATGAAATATATCTTTAATTACCAGTCCTTTTTTCAGTTTAACTCATAGTTATCTGAGACTGATTAGTCACAGATTCCATAGCACCGTATTATTGACAATCACTTTCATTTCAGATGATGATAAATGTTCTCAAAGCTGCTGAGTATTGTGGCAATGATTTTTTATTATGTACTTGTTTTTAATATCTACAGAATAGAACTTACATTCATAATACACATGCTGTGAAATACTGACAGATCCCTCTGCTTTTTCTGAATGAAATCCATTTCTGTGCAAGAGGCCTACACAGATACTCTTAATTCCAATTACCACTGTTTTTGAGGATTTAAGTAACACACAGCATCTTCAAAGAAGGGCTTAACTGGGCATAGGCCTTCTGTAATGCTGGAATTCATCTATCATCATTAATTTCTAGTAGCATCCATGATTTGCTATGCATCTTTCAGAGAAGAATACATTATCAAGGAATATGTAAGAGAGGATAACCCGTGTGAGGGGGAACCATATTGTGTTCACATAGACATGTTTTTTAAATGAAATATTTCAAATGCGTGTTTGCATAAACATAACATACAATGTTGTTTGCAGGTAGTATGTTAAAAAGGACACATTTAATTTTGATTTTGTTTAATATGGAAAAATGCTACTTGGTGACTACCAAAATTCATAATTAAAAATGGTATTCTACTATGGGAACTATACTCAAACTTTCAAATATAATCTGTATACAGGGTTGATAGATAATATGTCCATTTAAATCTCAAGAGCAAATTCTTACCTGGAAGTGAGAGAAGATAGGTTCTTCCTCTTTTGGATTAAGACCAGACTTTTTTTATTGAAACCTGTATCTCAGGGCTAAACCTATGTTCTTTATTTTTGTTAATGCTTAATATATTAAAATTACAGTCTCTAACTAAATTCAATGTATTTTAAAGCACCAATAGTGTCTCTGAGGACTGAAATAATTCTGTGTTGTTCAGTTTTAAATATATGTCTACAACCACAGTTATTATTGTTTTACTCCTGTAATTGTAATTAAATATCTGATTTATTGTATTTCTGTTCTACAAATGGAGTCATCCAAAATCCTGAGTAATATAGTAGAATATAGAACCTTCTAAATTTTTGACCCACCTAATCTTTATGCATAAGATAATAAAACTTTTAATTCTTTAATGATATAACTACATCTCATAGTATATCAGTCTTACAGATCTATTCAATGCTCCTGGCTGTCCAAATTATTTGATTAAACAGAACATTTTATTTCTATGATTTCCTAGTAAATGACTGCACACACAGGTCTAGAGTCTATCTACCTCACTGCGGGAGGGTGCAAATAAATATGAGTTGGTGTCTCAAGATGTGGGCTTCAACTGGTGAAGACTTACAGATTCAAGCACTACTTAGACTGGAATGCAGAACAGAGAGGATACATTGCCCTAAGTTTGATGTTGACCTGTTTTGTGACCTTGGGAAAGTTACTTCACCTCTCCTATTCAATGGACATAATGATATTTATAGTCCTTTGAGATCTACACATGAAAACAGCTATAACAGATAAGTAGCTATAACAGTGGCAGCACTAGCAATACCAATAATTAAGGAACATACTTTAAGTCTTTTATTAAAACAATTTTCCTTTTCATGTTTTTATGACAAAATATGAAGGTTTTTTTTGTACAGATTATGAAAACTGAGATGTAACTTGTATGTTTTGTATATATTCTTTGTATAGGCCTGTGTGTCAGAGAGAGATGTATACAATCATTCATGCAAAACCTAGACTTGAAAGATTTTATTTTCAGAAAGTGTACATATGTTGTTTTTCTCAGATACTAGAAAAGCGTTAAATGAATTGACCTGTACAGGTTTCATTTGAATGGACCCATGACAGCTACAATTGCAATACAGTTTCAAGCTTGACAACACATCTGTATAGTTTCAAGTATTATAGGCTTTAGAACATCAGCACATTTTTTGTTTTCATATCGTGGTTAACTATTTCCCTCACTCTCATTGACAGTTGCTTTAACATATCCGCAAGAAGCAGTAAATAGACTATACAGTAAAACATTTTAATTTATTTTTACTGCCCTAGTTCATCAATAAACTTTAGCAAGAATTTTTATCTCAGTTTGAATTATCTGTTGCATTTTCAGAACTCTGTTGCAGTTCTCCCAACTTTTCCAGACAACTGTACCCGTCAGGATTCTGATTTGTCTTGCATACCCCCAGGTTTCACCGATCTTAAAAACTACTTGCTTACAAAATCAAATAAAAATACAAGCATGTCGCAGCAAACTATTACTGACAAATTGCTTACTTTCTCATTTTTACCGTATAATTATAAATCAATTGGAATATAAATATTGTTCATGCATTTCAGTGTATAGTATATAGAGCAGTATAAACAAGTCATAGCCTCTATGAAATTTTAATTTGTACTGACTTCACTAGAGCTTTTTATGTAGCCTGTTGTAAAAGCAGGCATATATCTAGATGAGTTTTTTTACCCCCAGAAGACCTCTGTGTACCTATGGGGGTACGTACACGTATCCCTGGTTAAGAACCACTGCTCTATTATGTCTAGAAACACTGAGTTAAATATATCATAAATATGTATAGTCTATACATCTATTAAGATATAGTATATAGGTATAGTCTTATATCTATACCTATACAGGTATAGTCTTATACTACTAAGAGCGTGATCGTTCAAGGAGAAGAATGACTAGTTCACCCACATATAGAAACACAGAAGTCAGTGGGACTTCACAAAAGTGTAAGAATCTGTCCCTGTGCGCTTTTTGCAGAGTCAGAACTTAAATCTGCGTACCACTGTACAAGCAGCCCATGTAACTCACAATAAAAAGTTGACCACCTATTTCTGAAGTAGTGCAAGGTGGCATCCATTCAGATTGTCTTGTGCTATAGATAATCTGAATGTTTGCTTTAAATCAGCTTGTCTATGGTATTAATAAATACAGTTTTTATAAATTTAGTCATACCAGCTTGGAAGTGATGAGAAAGGCATGAAAAAATGAAAATGAAGGTAACCTTTATCCCATTAGATGTCTTTTACTAGACTAATTATTTTAAGGGCACTCTCTTAGAGATGGGCCTGAGCTATCAAATTTGAACTCAGATCCACACCTCAAATTGAGATGTGCTAGGATTTGGTTTGTATCCACTATAGAAATGTTAACAGGTTCCCACCTCTCTTTTTTAAGAAGCTAAGAGTAGCAAGACAAAAGGGAAATATCATGGCAGATGGAAAAGCAAAGGCATCCATTATATGGTCACACACCAGTAATCAAACACCTTAAATCACAAAAGAGTTTTATAACCAGTGTTGTGCTTTAGATATGATGTCATAGAATCATAGAATATCAGGGTTGGAAGGGACCTCTAGAGGTCATTTAGTCCAACCCCCTGCTAAAAGCAGGGCCAATCCCCAACTAAATCATCCCAGCCAGGGCTTTCTCATCATGACCTTAAAAACCTCTAAGGAAGGTGATTCGACCACCTCCCTAGGTAGCCCATTCCAATGCTTCACCACCCTCTTAGTGAAAAAGTTTTTCCTAATATCCAATCTAAACCTTCCCAACTGCAGCTTGAGACCATTACTCCTTGTTCTGTCATCTGGTACCACTGAGAACAGTCTAGGTCCATCCTCTTTAGAACCCCCTTTCAGGTAGTTGAAAGCAGCTATCAAATCTCCCCTCACTCTTCTCTTCTGTAGACTAAACAATCCCAGTTCTCTCAGCCTCTCCTCATAAGTCATGTGCTCCAGGCCCCTAATCATTTTTGTTGCCCTTTTCTGGGTTCTTTCCAATTTTTCCACATCCTTGTAGTGTGGGCCCCAGAACTGAACACAGTATTCCAGATGAGGCCTCACCAGTGTCAAATAGAGGAGAACAATCACATCCCTCAATCTGCTAGCAATGCCCCTACTTATACAGTCCAAAATGACATTAGCTTTCTTGGCAACAAGGGCACACTGTTGACTCATATCCAGCTTCTCGTCCACTGTAACCCCTACGTCCTTTTCTGCAGAACTGGCAAGAAAACAACTGAGATTATGGAAGGAAAGACTCTGTATAGTTGGAGACACTGAAATAGATCTGGAACCCCAGGAGGACTTTCCCTGAGGGGTCAATACAGACTGGTCAATGTAGTGATGCCTGAACCACCTGTGCATGCAAATTGGCAGATCAAAAACTAATATGATCAAATGGGGCTACTCTAGTGACACAAACATATGCAAGGAAGGTGAAGTGCAAACCAGGAGCACCTGCTTATCTCCCAATTATTTGGGTAGATCTGTATGAAGGAGGACATGATTCTTGTCATGGAAAGAGCCATTGCTTTTGCACGGTTCTGGGGGAAAAAAATCTAGTTTGTGACAAGAACACAAGAAGAAGATGACTTTATAACTCAATTTTAAAAAACCTAACATGAACAGACTGATTTTTTTTCATTGAAATATCCAATTATCTGAACACACAAGCAAGTTGCTTACCTAAAGAAACGAAATACCATGTCAAAACACTGTATTTGAAGAAGTTTATTTAAAGACAGACAACACCCCCATCAAGTTCAGCCTAGACATAAGCAGACACAGCCACTGAAGGAGAAAGTCACATAAAAATGATGAGCAAAAGAGATGTGTAAATATTACTTTGTAAGTGGAATAGAGGGAACAATTTTGGAAGAATCTTATATTTTTAAATCAAGAGAAACACCAAAAATGAAGGACAATGATTTGCTGATACAGTAAACCCTCGATTTAACGGACCTCGATTTAACGGACTTCGGATGCAATGGACAAAATTTCTGAGCAAGTCTGATGCATCCGAAATCCATTTGTCGTGGGCTGGCTGCCGGCTCCCGGCTGCCACCCGGGTCCAGGCAGCGGGCGGGCTGGCTGCTGGCTCCTGGCTCCCGCCTGAGTCCCGCCAGTGGGCTGGCTGGCTGCCGGGTCCCGCCTGCGGGCGGGCTGACGGCTCCCGGCTCCCGCCCGAGTCCTGCCTGCGGGCGGGCTGGCTGGCTGCCGGGTCCTGCCCGGCTCCCGCCTGCGGGCGGGCTGCCGGGCTCCGGGTCCCGCCCGGGTCCCGCCTGCGGGCGGGCTGCCGGCACCCGGCTCCTGCCCGGCTCCCACCTGCGGGCGGGCTGGCTGCCGGCTCCCGGCTGCCGCCCGGGTCCCAGCAGTGTGCGGGCTGCGGAGCTGCTGCCCCGACCCTGTGGCAGGCGGGCTGCTGCTCTGACAGCTCGTTTTCTTTTTTTTATTAAATAATGGACTTTTTGATTTAATGGACATCCCCTCGCCCGAATTAGTCTGTTAAATGGAGGTTTTACTGTATACAATGATCATCTTACTCACTGAATATTCACATTAATGCAACTACTTAGAAGGAAATAAGATTTGACACCAGTGTAGAAAGAAAGAACTAGCTGACATATAAGGACTGGATGATGTTTTAGTATCATATATACAAATATATCATGGGTATACTACAAAGTAAGTTAGAAACATAAGCAATAAATAACATATTCCAAAACCTAACAATATACTTGCATCTCAGGGACCTATTTTACAAAAATGTTCATACTTGCACATGTGTAGATCCTTTGATTCATATAGGTTTGCAGGATCAGAGCCTATATGTTATCACTATTTAAATAACAATAGGATAATGCAAGATACTAAAAGTGAGCTTCTTTGAAGGCGAGTAATCAGTATGAATACAAAAGGGGAGATAAGAACTATGGTGTTATCAGCATCAATATTGTTGTAAAACGGTTATTAATACAATTATAATTTATTCTCATGTTAGGCTGGAAAATCCTAGGATCTCTCTGCTTTCTGTCAATGTGACAGGCACCAAGTGTCAAGGAAAAGATTTAATCTTTTCTTGTTATAATTGAATTGCTATTGTAATTTAAAATATTAACAGCTTCTCTAGTTAAATACCAGATTATTTAGACTGCATATTCCTGGAAAGGAGATATAAAATAACCTTGGTAAAATGAGAGAAATATTGAAATGTAATTTGAATTAAAAAATCTATATATATAAAAGTCAAATGGTGTATACGTGTGTGTATGCATGTATATATGTTCCCTTACTCCTTCCACACCGTTTGAGCTAGAGACCTGAAATTTGGTACAGTTATAGGCTTTAGGGTCCTAATCAGGGTAAGAATCGAATTTTTTTCAAATCTCACCTCTTACACCCCCTAGGGGTGAAATTCTTTAAAGCCCATTAACATCAGCTGGGCAGCAGGTTAACACCTGCTGTTCTCTGTGACATAGTTATGATGTAATAATACCCCCCTCCAACTAATCCCGCACTCGCTCAGCTCTCTGCCCCCTCCCCCCACTCGCTCAGCTCTCTCCCCCTCCCCCCCACTCCAACGCCCCCCCCACTCACTCAGCTCTCCCCCCCTCCAACAGCCCACTCGCTCAGCTCTCTCCCCCCTCCCCCCTCCAATGCCCCCCCCACTCGCTCAGCTCTTTCCCCTCTCCCCCCCTCCAACGGACCCCACACTTGCTCAGCTCTCTCCCCCCCTCCCCCCTCCAATGGACCCGAGCAACGCCGGGTATTTTTGCTAGTTTTTAATATGCATTAATTTGCTTGTCTAAAGACCACTCCATAAACAATTTATTTTAAGTAACTGAGAGGGAAAAAAATCTCTTTACTTTCATAAACTCTGGAATAGGCTTCCAACGTAGATTGTGGCATCACCATCATTGGAGGTTTTTTAAGAACAGGTTAGGCAAACACCTGTATAAGATGGTCTAGGTTTACAGGATTCTGCCTTTGCATAGGGGGATGATAAGATGACCTCTTGAGATCCTTCCAGGTCCTTCACCTAGGCGCAGGAGTGACCAAGGAAGATCTGCAGACTGACTCTGCCCCCAGAACTGGCTCTACAGCTCCTATTGGCTGTTAATCATGGGTAATGGGAGCTGCAGGAGCAGGGCCTTTGTGTGCAGGCAATTTGCACCACTGCTGGACTGCACTTCTGCCTAGGGGCTGGACATGCTGGCTGCTTCTGGGAGTTGCGTGGAGCCTGTCTTAGGTCCACTGAGTTGCCAACTTGGAGCTGCCTGATGTAAGTGCCGCTCACCCAGAGCCCATACCCCAAATCCCTTGTTCCAGGTCAGAATCTGCTCCTGCATCCTAGCTCTCTCCCAGACCCAGCACCTGGAACCTCCTACCCCAGGTTTAAACCCCCTCCTGCACCCTAACTCCCTCCTAGACTCCACACACCCATCTGCATCGCAACCTCCTTCCCCATGTCAGAATCCCCCCTACACCCAAACTCCCCACCACACCCCCTCCAACACTGCAACTCCCTACCCCAGCCCTGAACCCCCTCCCAGAGCCCACATCCCTCAGCCCCAACCCAGAGCCCCCTCCAATATCCCAAAGCCCTCATCCTGAGCCCCAGACCAGAGCCTGCACCCCCAGCTAGAGCCTGCTTCCCCTTCTGCACCCCAATCTCTTCCCTCAGTCCAGAGTCCCTTCCCATAGCCTGAACCCCTCATTTATGGCCCCACCCCAAAGTTCACACCCCATGCTGGAGCCCTTGTGCGGTCCTGTCCAGCCCAGTGAAAGTGAGTAAGGATGGACATGTGAGCAACGGAGGGAGGGGTCTGGGGCCTCAGAAGGGGCGAGGCATTTCAGAAGTGGTGTGGCACGGATTGGTTTTGTGCAATTAGAAAGTTGGCAACCCTGGATAGTTCTGAAATGATGTCAGGTGTGGAACTAAATCAGGTGTTGATCACTGGCTCATTTAAAATAAATATATGCCTCAAGTCTGAGCACCCCTAAATTAGTCTGTTCAAGCTTTTTGCTCAACTAGATTGAATAAAACCCTTGGAATATTTGACAAAACAACAAGTCACTCAGAGTCAAATGGAGAGATGCACAATATCATACCGGGGTTTGTTTTAAATGACACCAATTAAAATTAAGAGTGTTAAAAAGAAACATATGAGCCATTATACATTCTAAAAATGAAGTCACCAATATAGGATGGTTAGTTACTGAGCTTTAATGTGTGACTTTTAATGATATACTATTGTCACAGTTAGGGGAAAAAAAACTGCTAATAAAATCTTAAATAAAAGCCACCTGTCAAAAAAGTGATCAGAGCTCCAATGACAGTCATACCAAAATGCAGCAACTTATTTGGCAAAAGGACTTACACATGTGTAACCCAGGGCACAAATTAGCCTAAAGGGCATTATATCTTTTGACAAAACCCCTATAGTTTGATATCCAGTGCAGCAGGATGAAAAATCAAAACGTCAAATGAGTGATCAAATTAGCTTCTGACAAAAATACATTCTGTCTCCCTGTCTAACAACATCCTCTGATCCTGCAAATCGTGCAGAGGCATTTGCATAACACATACATAGTATTATACAAGACAGATTCAGCCATTTGTTAACAGTTTACAGTCATGTGGAGTTCAGCTGCCACCATTTGTCATCTATATCATATACAGTTTGTGGTTATACTGAGAATTGTTTGCAAAGAACCAGTCTCATGCAGTGCTTCTGAAAATGACTTCAAACTGTTTTGTAGTCATCTGACTTGACATTTCAATGTACACATTATGCAGAACATTTGCTTAGTAGCACCCATATTCTGTGCCCAGGCATGTTCTTTGATGTGTGCGCAGCAGAAGAACAAGCGGATGCATCTAAGACTGCAAGAGAACCTCAATGCCAGGTAGCAAAAGGTTCCCTCATATGTAACAGTAACTCAACTGGCCTGACCTCACTCACCCCTCACATTGTGGGGAGGATATTTGTTCAACAGGTGTCTTGTAATATAGCATTTGGAAACTAGTATCAGTGCTCATTAATATCATTGTACATTGTATGTATTAGCATTATATGTGAAGTGATGGATATCCTCTGAATGTTGTTTTAAGTCTCTATCTAAACAAAAGAAGAAAACAGGTTTCCTTCCAGGGAGAGGCCAGGGCATATGCAATGGAAATTGCAGGAGAAACACCTGCACTGTAATTCACAAGAGGGACAGTACAGACCAACATAGCATTTTCTGCCCCCCGCGGGCATTGCCACTCACTCTTTTTTTCTGCAAAATTAAGACGGCAATGGTAGAAGAATCCTCCGCCACATCTGCTAGGACTCCTTTGGTGCAGGAGAATAGATGATCTTCCTACCCCCTTCAGTAACACAATTTGGACACTGAACAAGATAGGTTCCTGAAGTCTTTACTGTATGTAAATCCCATCCTCCTCCTATCAAAATTAGTTCAAACTGGTTTGCTTATGAGCACTGACGCATGGATCAAAGATGGCTAAAGGTAAATAAAGGTAATGGAAATGTCACATATTAAGTTGCAGGGATGTTTCTAATGAGTTGATCCAGGTATCAGAGTTATGCCTGGAAGAAGGGATAGGAGCTATTAATGACATTTGAATAGGATACTAAATTATGAGGACAGCTAAACCCTAGAATGGGACACATATATTAGAAAACAGAAAATAACAGTGAGATATTCAGCTTGGAAAATGCAAAAATAATATACTAGATGAGTTCTTGTGCTGGCCATCTGCATAAGGATGGATTTTACTCTCCATGCACACCTGATTGCACACATTTCTGTACCTGTACAGCAGTGCACAAGCATGCATGGGCTGCCAATGTCGAGGAGATAGGGCTGGGTAAATTTGCTGCAGCCTTAGTGTATGCTACTTCATCCATTCTATATCCTCTTCCCTTCCAACCCCTGTACAACTCATTCCTTGGCTCAGCTATTTGAGTTTGGGACTGGATTTGGATTAAGTGAGCTATCAATGTGTAGTATTTGACTATCAACATTTGCCTTTTATCATCCTGCAGTATTACCATGTTACAGAACTTATTGATTTATTCAAAGAAAGTCAAGTTCACTCTTGACTGGACACAATTTTCTGCCATGCCTGCTGTAGATATAGTCTGAGATCTTACAGCGCTCAGTGTTTAATTTCTCTCTAACCTCTTCTATTATTTCTGTTTAACATCTTTTGGAACCATGTCTCAGGGTTTTAATTGAAAGCAAATTTACTTGTGCTAAAAACTTACATATTTTTGAAGATGCGGCTGTTGGATTTTTTCCTTATATTTAAAACTAAAATGAGATTGGGTACTGTACATACAAAAGAACTCATCACATCTTTGGGAAAGGAAAAGCTGCTTTTAATAATTTTAAGTCTCCATTTAAACTAGACAGAGAACTGAAGCTCATGTATAGAGAGAAGTCAAAACCAATAAAACTCCACAGAAAAAAAATGTTTGTTAACAAGATTTTGTTGTATTTTTACTGAAGATGGGCATAAGCTTTAAAGTTTAGTTGCAGATCTGAATTATCTCAGTGTTTGAGATCGTTCCAACCTGGGCTGTTGGCCGAGCCCAGCAGGAACTGATACCATGAATAGATTTTGATGTTTTTCCCATTTTGATTTTGTTAAAAACCATACGATTTTTAACATCCTCCTATCAAAATTAGTTCAAACTGATTTGCATATGAGCACTGACACATCAAAGATGGTAATGGAAATGGCACATATTAAGTTGCAGGGATGCTTCTAATGAGTTGATCCAGGTATCAGAGTCAGGCCTGAACCTTCACTGACTGGCCTGACAACTTCAACCAGGATGCACACCTCACAGAAACAGCTGATGCCATGGTCCAGGTTGTGGAATCTGCAACATCTGAGGCTGCTTGGACGGCTGCCTTGGCCATAGTCATGCCCTCATTGAGGATAGCCAGGAATTCCTTCATAGGCTCCTATGAAAGCAAGTCCATGAAATTGGCCATGGACTGCCAAATATTAAAATTATAGCAGTCAAGCAAGGCCTGATGGTTGGCCATTCACATGTGGAGGCTGGATGTAGAATAAATTTTTCTACCAAAGAGATTGAGCCTCTTTGATTCCTTATTAGGTGGCGATTCCAGTTGGCCCTCTCTATTGTGCTCATTAGCTGCCAACACAACCAGTGAGCTTGGGGCAGGGTAAGCATGAAGATATTCAAAACTCTTATTGGAGATGTATTTTCTTTTTTCCCCACTTGGAGATGTGGGATAGGGAGAAGGGTGTCTGCCATAGTGCCTTGATTAGTTTCTCCACTCCCTTATGTACTGGCAATGCCACTCTGAAGAGGGCTGATGCACCTAATATACCGAATATGAAGTCTGAGGGCTCTGCCAGCTCCTCAGCTTCCAGCCCCAAATTCAAAACCACCCCTCTTCAAAAGCTCCTGGGGGACTGCATGAGAAGGCCTTGCTATCATCTCATCTGGTGAAAATGATGAGGAAGCAGGTACATGTGGGTCTCTCTCAACTCCACTGTTCTTCCAGGGGAGCGTTGGCTGAGATGGGCTGCCCTTGGGGAGTTTTTTCCATCCCCGAGTCAGAGGCAGGCGCAAGACCATTTTCAACTGTCTTTTGGATTCCCTTGACACCAACCATTGCTCCTGCCACCAATGGGGGAACGCCTATAGGTTCCATAGTTGCCAGGTGGACCAGCGGGGAATGCTGCTCTCCCCAGTGGGTGACTTTGACCTGCAGACACATCTTTCTCCTCAGTGTCAGATGCCGAGGAGGGAGAGACTTGTCTGGGGGAACAGGATGGTACTGAGACTGCCTGTCTACCCTGTTCCCATTGGCTTTCTCTGCTGATCTATGTTGGGGATCTGTACCGGGATGGGGGCTCTCAGTGCCGCAACTCTAATGACCAGTGGAGGTGTTTGGCAAACTAGTTTGGCCCCGACGATCGATGCCTTATGTTTTGAAAGCGATAACACTCTGCAGACTGGGAGCGAGAGGATCGATGTCTCAGATTGTTGATGTGCTCACGGTGACCCATACTGGTGATCCAGAGTCAGGCTCCAGGGACGGCGTCTCAACCCTCCAGAGTGGTGCCAAGGACTGGGAGACCAACTAGGGCAGTCCCAGGACCAGGGTTCTGGGGGCTGGTGACATGCCTCTGCAGGTCTGTGCCAGACAGCCAGCAATTGATGCTGGGACCATGAAGAATGTTGTCTAGAGTCCAGGGAATGAAGCAGGACAGTTTGGCAGGAAAAACTGATGTGCATCTGGGGGCTGGTGGTGTTGTTCAGACAAGTGCTAGCATGGCACCCCTTGTGGCAGGGAGTGGTGGCACATGGATGGAGACCAATTAAAGCGTACAAGGGCAGATTTACCCTTCAAATGGGGTACCTCACTGGCTGGTGTTGGCAGCATCAAAAAGGACAGCATGTCCTTAGTGGCCTAAAACAGTGGTCCCCAACCTTTTGATCGCCACGGACAGGTCAACGCGGACCGGACAATGCTTGCGGCCCGGGGGCGATTTAATTTTTCACTCGGTGCGGCGGACCGTTGCATGTCCGCTGATAACCCGCAGAATTAAATTGGTCAGCTTATTTTCTTTAATTCGCCGCGCCGGACTGTTGTATGTCCGCCGAAAAGCCGCGGGAAGCCGGACCGGAGCGCACCGGAAGGGAATGCGGGAAGCCGCCGGATGCGGAACCGAAGGCGGCCCGGAGGGAAACGCGGCCGCGGCCAGAAGGGGAACGCAGCCCGGAGGGGAACGCGGCCGCGGCCCGAAGGGGAAGGCGGCCCGGAGGGGAACGCGGCCGCGGCCCGATGGGGAAGGCGGCCCGGAGGGGAACGCGGCCGCGGCCCGGTACCGAATGCTCCGTGGACCGGTACCGGTCCGTGGACCGGGGGTTGGGGACCACTGGCCTAAAAGACCTCCAGCATGCATGGCACTGCCAGATGCTGAGTGCTTCTGCCATTTCCCAGGGTGGTGGGTGGGTCTGGAAGTGGGATCAACAGTTCAATGGGAGCTGGCGCCTGGCCACCGTCCAGAGGGGAAGAGCTGCGCTGTATGGGTCTTCTCTCCTCATGCTCTCTCCTTCCCTTTACAGGATATAGGAGAACAACCTCTCCCAGCCCTTATTTGCTTTTTTAGCCAATGGATGCCTGGGGATGGGGCTCAGAGCCAATTGGAAGTCCGTGCTGGCAGCATATGCCATACTAAAGCTGTGGTGCTTGAAGCAGAGTCTGATCTCATTGGCTCCAAGGCTGGTGCAAGGGAAACTCCATAAGGAGTGCTCGAAGATGAATGGTGCACATCTTTTTGGTCCATGCCCTGAAGCCCTTGCAAATACAATACTTGTTGGTCATGGGGGTTTACCCTAAACATTTCAGGCAGCTTCTATGGGGATCATTGATTGGCAGAGTTTTTTTCAGCAATCACAAGACTTGAAGCCTGGGGATTGGGATATACCCTGTTCCTAGGTAGTCCCATATGGGACTTAGCTTAATTCTAACTTAACACTAAGGGAACTATTAACTATACAACTTTACAACTGTATACAACGAACTCTCTACTAGACACAGTCAAGACAGGGAAGCTTGCTGAGATAAGGAGACATTCCAACACAGCCACTGGTGGTAAGAAGGGTTACTTGGTTGATCTATGTTGGGGATCTATACCGGGATGGTGGCTCTCAGTGCCACAACTCTAATGCCCAGTGGAGGTGTCATTAGGAACTGATGGAAGGGGGAATCCGACGGCACCCCTTATATTGGTGCATACCCACACCACTCCAAAGGGCACCATAGCCAATTCCCTACTGAGGGAAAAACTTCCGGTATCGGTGCATGTGGTGAGCACACACACCTACAACAGAATGGACATAAGCACTAAAACAAGAACCAGAGAGTTTTATATAAATGCTGAGCATTGTTATTATTTTAATGCTAAAATCAATTAGAAACAATCTTTTCCATCAACTCTATTGAATAAATAAAAATATTTATAGAAATAACGCCATCTCGAAAACCTATTGCTAAAAAGGATCTGGTCATTGAAATCTGCCCAAATCATGCCTCCATCTACAAGTGATTTGGAATCTCCACCAGTCGTCAATGCAGAATTACTTTCCAATGTTACATAGGGAAGTGCATATTTCTGAATAAATGTAATATTTGACCAGTCTCAAAATGTTCCATACATTCCCAACTTAATTTTTCCAGTCTATTTCTGTCTGGAGTATTCGTCCAAAGACAAGGATAAACGAAAATAGATTTTTTTTTCTGCTCTGGATACAATCAAACAAAAACATGATAGATAAAACAGGAAAAGATGAAACAGAAAAATATTGTAAAGTGTCACTATCAGCCACCTGGATTGTACATTAAACCAATTCCCTTTCCCCTCTGTCAAATGAATCAGGGTTGTTTACTCTCTTATGAGCCTATTGGAAACCTACACAATACAGCTTTTATCGCACATGTAGCTGAGCAAGGAGAAGAAAGGAAAATTATCCCTATTAGGTCTTTTTCTTTGTTACATCTCTACTGTAAGGTTGTGTATGTAATTAATATTTCAATTATATATTTTATATTAAAATGAGTTGTTTGTGGAAATTTTTCTATATTCTTTTCATCCAGAGCACAAAACAAAAGAAAAAACAAGGGATCATTCAATAATGCTACAGCAATTTTGCCAAAGAAATGAACTCTACTAAGCAATCCTCTCCAAGATGGTGAGCTCCCAGCTGTTCACCCATTTGGCTCATATTGATGAGCACATTGAGAATCATGCCACTGAGCTGCCAAAACATTTCCCACTGCTCCACGCACAGAGCCAACAGAGCTGCTGAAACCATAAGGTGATGTTCAAAATGAGATCATTCAGACTGTAGTTCTTTCTTCTTCTTAGAGTGTGTGAGAGAGCATATATTTCAGCATCGAGAGACTGGAAACTCACAGAAACAGAGATAAAGAAAAACTAATTAAGCTCTCTGTATGCTTGTGAGCTTTGCAAGTCTTTTTAAACAGCAAAATATCTTGCTCAACAGCCGCCTTTTGCAGGCTCCCAGAGGGCTACCATCATCACCTAGGTAGAAGTGAGAAAAAGATTGAAAGTGTGACCAGATGCATTCATAATTTGGGAGTAGGGAAGAGGAGGATATGACATGCATTAGATATGACAGCACCAGGAGTCTTAGAACACATGGATGAAGACAACGGTCTGCTTTGTGATATAAACACAGGTGGCACAAAAAAAGGGGATATTTCATTATCTTGACACAATTTCTTCTCTCTCAATGCTATTTTATTTTTTTTAAAAACGTTAAAGTTGATTCACACTCTTGATATTTTATGTTATATATATAGTGAAAGCTAGCAAACCTTATGCACAGCGTAGGCATCTTAGCCTCAGTTTGCCTTAACTGAGCAAAGTTCTTGCCTTCCTAACATTCTCATGGTACTGTCACTGAAGTTGATTGGAACTTCACCGTGAACTTCAACATCTGTAGAACAGGGCCCTAAGACAATAACTCAGTGGTCACCCTGAAGTCCCTTAGGCTTTGACTTATCTATTTTTACCCATACAGGACCCTATTTTCCTAATCACTTTCACTCCTTTACTTTGATTTTTTTTTCTCATTAAAGTAACTCGTGCTGCCTCCTATTTTCTACAAGGGAAAAACTGAGGAAGATAAGTGGTCAGTGTAGAAAAAAATACTCTAATACCTGTTTTTGAAAATTGCTGTAGTCTTTACATTCATTTGAATCAATTTGTAATATGGCAGCACCTTTATTTTAAAGGAGGCAGATTTGGTTGATAAACATTTCTCAAATTTTGAGCTGTGCCATAGCAGAGAAGTGAATCAGGATCATAATACTGGAACAACAGAATCTGCAGGAAAGATATTTATAGATATGCATGCTTATTATATATATATATATATATATATCCAAATCCATAAGTATCTTTCCTGCAGACTCTGTTGTTCCAGTTTTATGATATATAGACACATACACACACACTCACCACACAAAATCCCAGGAGATCTTTATAATATCAGTGATTGTGAACAAGAATGGAATTCTACAAAAACAAAACTAAAACAAAACACACTTTCCTTTCCCTTAGAAACAGCAATAGCCTCCTTTACTTTTTCACAGTAGTTCACTGTACTTTTTGCAAGCAAATGGACAAATGTTACTACTCAGAATGTATGTAGAAATGCATATAGTTTTAAAAAATGGGGATTAACATGTTTATTAAAATAAAACATCCACTTTTAAACAGAACAATTATTCCTTTTATCCCAGAATAAAAAAATATACTATCACTAGAAAGCCTGAAAAATCAAACAGAACACCATATCTCCAGTAAAGAGGAGACGGACATCATCCTCTCTTGTGAATTCTCTCTCTTCTTGTTGGTATTGTATCAGGTGTATACATCTTAGAAGAGTGATTCTCCACTGCCCTGCACCTTTGTACTATATCAGTGCAAAGTGAATGCACAGTGTCTGTAAAACAATATAAAACCAGAATGCTAGCATGTCTCTCTCTCTCTCACGAGATACACACACATATACACTTTGTGGTCACCACAATGCTGTACATGATTATGAAAAATGCAAGGGAGAGGAGAATCAGAGCCTTTGGGCAAAATTCTGCAGTTATGAATTGACCTCAGCATTTTGAAACATTCAGGACTGCAGAATTTGGCTCTACACACATTACTCATATGTTGTTTGATAAAAAATAAATGGGTGAGTGCAAACACCATTTACACAGTAATTAACAGCCCTTTAAAGAAAAAAAAAGTTTCTGTGCATTTGAAATAGGGGTCATGATCTCTTCCATATTGCTTTTATCGGCAGCAGTAGTTGCTACATATTTTACACTTATTCTGAAGGTCAGAAAACAAGAAATCTCCCCCAGTACTACACAGATTCTCCAGGAATACATATAGAGAGCTAAATATTCTTATTTAGTATGGGTAAGAGAGGGGGTGATGTGGCACTGAAAAATGGGAAGAGAATTAAATTACAATGGCAGAATTAATAGAATACAGAGTAGCCAAAATTTGAAAAGGATTAGTTAGAGAACTTTACAGTCTGACTTGCAGAGTGAAAAATGTTTGATAGTTGTGGTTCTTGCCCTCAATCTGTGAATATGTAATCAATTTCCTGGCATCATCTTTCAATTTCTGAAGCTTTCTGAAAAACAAACACTCCTCAAATGTACTTTGAGGTTATGCAGGTTACTCCCCTTTTCACCGTTTCTTATGCCACTTTTCCCTCTCAATCTCTTGAAATATTTCTTTGGCGAAAAAAACCCTGAACATACTTCAAAACACCAAGATACTTAATTCCAGCCCTCACTCGCATACAAAGAAAGCCGTGTTCATAATAAGACCACAAGTGTGATCCTATTTTGACTCCTGTCATACATTTCAAAGTTTTTTATATTCATGCAAAAATTAATTTGCCTTTTTTATGGCTCACTTTTCCCATTATGAATGTACATCAAAAAAACATAGTTCAGTGGCTTATATATTGCACTTCTTCATATGCCAGATCAAGTCCAAAGCAAAGATTCCCTAATGAACCACTTCCCCTCTCAATCCAACAGTTTCTTTGTGGTCTATGCTTAAATGAAAAGTCATGTTACCGTAATGTTAAGGAGACTAAGTAAATAAATAAACAAATAAATTGGTGAAAACCCCTCTTGCTGTGTGATGGCTAATGCTGCTTCTTGGGTTGCCCCTTCCTTCCCAGGTTAGCATCTGTGCCGTTTTTCCCCCCTTCTTCTTTTTTTTTTTTTTTACTCTGGGTGCAG
Source organism: Sternotherus odoratus (assembly GCA_032164245.1). Taxonomy (NCBI): domain Eukaryota; kingdom Metazoa; phylum Chordata; order Testudines; family Kinosternidae; genus Sternotherus; species Sternotherus odoratus. The sequence goes on from JAVMKO010000004.1 coordinate 40,611,038, forward strand.
GATTTCATGTCTGTTCATGCTCGCACCTCGTTGCCGGCACTTTCTACAACTGCATTTTTGTTTTTGTTTTTCCAAATCACTCACATTTTCCCTCCTTGGCCTGTTTTTTTCTTCCAATTTTAGTATCAACAGCAAATCTGATCTCATTTGACTAAAACACAAGGTCTCTTTAACAAACTTCATTTCCTGTGCAGCAACCCATAGAGGCAGACACGTACGAGGAAGCTCTGGCAGCTCTCACTGAAACCAGGCCCAAGTCAAATTTTCTAGAATGGTGGGGTGAACTCATTTCAATTTTTCATTATTTCTCTGCCATACTGTCAAAAGTAGCTTCCCAGGCAGCATAGAAGTGCTTTATGGTCCACACTTTCAGAATCACTATCCTAAATTACTTAAGTGTCAAACACAAATGTGCTGAGAGCTTTATTTTCTTAGAGAGTATTTTGCTTTAGCTCGGTTTTTTAACTGTACTGCCCACAGTATTCTCTAGATAACACTTAGTCCTGCCTTGAGGGCTAGGGACTGGACAAGATAGACTCATAGACTTTAAGGTAAGAAGGGACCATTATGATAATCTAGTCTGACCTCCTGCACAATGCAGGCCACAGAATTTCACCCACCCCCCTTAAGTCCAGGGACCGGTACACAGCTGTACCCGTAGTCGTCCCACCTGGGCACCGCATCTCCCTGGCTGCTTTTTCCCGGGCTGTGTCCGGGTGTCAGTGGCCGGCTGCCTACCGAGCCCTTCAGCCGGCGGCTCATCCCGCGCCCCAGGAGCCGCCCCAAGTCACCCCCGGCTACAGCGCTTCCCCCGCCTACCTGCAGCAAGAGCCGGGCCAGCCCTTGGCGGGGGGGAGCCCCCCGACACCACAGGATGCCGGCTCCATTGCCTCCCCCGCCCTGGCGGCTGCAGAGTACTGGCCAGGCGTGCCACTCCGCGGGGGTGGGGGGCCAGTGAGCGGGGCTGGGGAGAGCTGGGTGTGCGCAGCCTGGCCGGCGCCAGCTGAGGGGCCGGCGGGGAACCAATGGGGGTGGGGAGGGGAGGAGGTTAGGCTGGGGGGGCCCCCAATGATCAGAGTAGGGGGCTCCAAAATTTCTGACGCCGGCCCTGGGTCCATAATTTCTAAATGGTGTCCACAATCACATTTTGCATAGTCATCTTCCAAAGGTGTAAAAAATGAGAGCATGTGCTAGGAAATGTTTTGAAATAGTTCAGTGTGAACCATTGTTTCCAGGGTAGTGGTGAAGCTGAAGAGTTTTTTTGTGGGGTTGGCAACCAGATATGTGTGTATTTCAATGTTTGCATTATCCCAAATCTTTCCAGTGTGTCTCAGGACTGAATGAGAACTTTTTAGGAGCTTTAGCCCAAATTCCAAAAAGGCAGGATTTCAGTATTTCTGAAGAGCTCAGTTTTACTGAGCTGGATTAGTTAATCTGTATATGATGTATAGTTGATAGACAGCAAAACTACAATTATGAGAATTTTACAAATCCTGTGTCTTCAAATGCAGACTGTTTGATTCAGACTCACTGTTCAAGCCAGGGTATTTACATACGGAAAAGCATAGGAACTAAGGAAAGATGGGAGTAGATTTCATTAGTGTAGGTAGGTAGGTCCCACTTTTGTGAACTGGGGTTCAACCTGTTTCCCAACAGCGTTTGTCTCTTCCTCTCTTCAAGATTTCCCCTTTTATCAGTCCCAAACCTTAGTCTCCGCTCAATACCTTGAACCCAGTCAGGGATGGAGCTGACAAATAGATGACGTAATATCTTTTCTCTCCAACAGAAGTTGGACCAATAAAGACAAGGGATAGACTTTACAGCTAGTAGAGCATGATGGCTCAGTGGCCCATGGTGGCAGCAGCAGGCATTAATCAAGAGTGAATGGTGACAACCATAAGCCAATTGCAACAGCAGTCACAGTAGTTCAGGCATTGCTTGATATCATCCCCTGACCCCAGAGTGGGAGGTGAACTCACCTGAACACATCTGTGAGCTCTGGATCTTTGCTAACCAAGGACAACAACTGTGAATTAGGTGCAGTGGAGGGAGAGGTGAGTGGCATGTTAAAGGAATATTTGTTTGTTGGACCTTCAGCCACAAAGTGAGAAACTGAGGCAAGGGACATTGATCAGTTTACTCTGGCATGGGTGTATTTCTCGTGGCCATATGCTTTTGAATCATGGTTATGTTTTCACAAATTAATGTTGGGTTTCTTTTCTCCTTTGATTAAAGTTTTCTTTGCTATACACAGACTCCCTGCTTGCAAGCAGGGAAATATTCCCTCTTAGAGATGCCCTTGGATTGTGGGGTTTATTTTTTCAGTCTATTGGGTGGAGGTTCAAGCCAGTTCAGTTTTGTATTGCTAAAAGGAATCCCTAGCTATTTAATCCAGCCTTTGTTGCAGCTGATTCCACCTGGCAGAAGGGTACATAATGGTAATTTTTAATAAGAAGATATTTTTGATCGCTAATGTAAATTTCAGGGTTGACAGAAAAGAGAACCTTGTATTTGTAAACTTTGCACATTTAATGTGGAAATTACTGAATAAACATGGAAACTCACAATGCCATTTTTACTGCCATGTTTCTGACACATTGTAAAAGCTTAAAAAGTAGACAATCTTTTAAAAGTTGGAATTCATTGGACAGCCAATCTGAATTGTATATATCCTTTAGCATGTCTTGTGATTTCAGCAACAATTAGAACTATGGTACTTAATAGCATAGCATTTCAGAAAGAGTTTTGACATATAAGGAATGATACCACAGGAGTGAAATCAGTGAAGCTGAAAACAAACTATTAAGGGTTTGGAGTTTATTTTTTCCTAATTTAGAAGAGATTAATTTTGAAAACAATTTGAGCCATCAATAGTTTGACAGTAAAAGCATATTCAGACATCTTTCTGCAATTTTCTCTCCACAGTCAGATGCAATATTATTATATTTATATAGACTATACTATTATTACCATCTATCTATATTAAAGAGAATAATTCAGAGTACTTAAGGCTTTCACTTGAAAAGCTAACAAAAAAATGAGTCTCCACTAAATTATCTCCATAAATCTTACTAAGAACTAGAGGTGAAAGTAAGCTGGTATGCCCTGGTACGGCGTACTGGCAAGAACCGGTTCGCTGTACCGGGGCGGATCGGCTTTCCCAGGCGTAATTTAAAGGGTCTGGGGTTCTCAGCAGTGGCTAGAGCCCTAGGCTCTTTAAATTGCTGGTAGAGCTCACGCTGAGGGAGCCCGGGGGAAGCTGCGGCAGGGCTCCGAGGGCAGTTTAAAGGGTCTGGGGCGGTAGCGGTGGCCCAGACCCCGGCTCTTTAAATAGCTGCCGGAGCCCACCGCCACTTCCCCAGGGGTTCCGGCAACATGACTGCCATTCCTGCGGAGCCCCAGGGAGGCTGCAGCTGGCTCTGCCCCAGCCCCGTCCCTTCCGGCAGAGGCCCCTCCCCTTCCGGGGGGGGGGGGGGGAGGAGAGCTGGCCCCAGCCCAGTCCCCATACCGGTAAGAAGTCGTTACTTTCACCTCTGCTAAGAACCATAATTTTTCACCATGAGTTTTAGTGAGCCTTATTCCACAAAGACTAAATTTATAATCAAATCAGATGTGTGTGGACATGTATGACTGCCACACACCTCTTCGGATTTACTTATGTTCTGACTAACAGGCTCCATAACCTTCAAAACAGTCACACAGATGTAACCTGTGAACATCATGGCCCAGATTTGCAGACATTCTCGGTTCTCCTGACAACAAAATAATTGAAAATGTATTTGTTTGCATGTTCAAAAACTTGATTGTGAATATGAAAACGCTTTTAGCCAGGAGAGAATGCAATTTTCAAAAATATTCAGCAGTATTAGCCTATTTTGTTCCCATTGCAATTCATGGTAGTTTTATCATTGACTGTAAAGGGAGATGTCCGGCCAATACTGAACACTTCAAAAAAATTCACCTCAGGGCCTCAACTATATGCTTTCACATTAAAATATTTTATCTGTACATGCAAATAAGGAAGTATGTCAGTGCAAACATGCTAGCAAAAATAGAGGGTGCCTTTTAATAGAACCAGTAAACGTCTGGTCCTACTCATTTAGCAGAAGTTATGCCCCCCCCCCTTTTAAGAACATTTGTACTTACATACCGAAGTAGTAGTCAATCTAGACTTTTAATAAAAATGAATGCCTCATCAAGCAATAAGGTTAGGTCATGCATTTCTGGGTGGTAATGGGAAAAATAAGTTTAAAAATGTGCACTTAAGGTAAAATTCACCTCATGCACAGGACTGTGTCTGTTTTACATTCTACTTAACCATATTCTGAGGCTGGACAATATACCACTGATAGTGTAAGTAAACTGAATGTTCCATATAGGTTCAAGATTTCTTCAAATCTAAATTTATTCTCATTTCAGGAAGATTAAAAATTAGAATATCTGGATGTGAAAATCTGAGAGCATGAATGACTATCATGAAGACCTAGATCTTATTCCACCCTATGAGCCAACAGCATCTGGCAGAAGGAAGGGGGAAGGAGGCAAAGAATAATGAAGAGGCAACCAACCATGACAGACCTTGACATTAACAGCAGGCTAAAGCCCCTCTTATTACTGACTCTCGGAGGTGAGGTATGTTCTCCATGCATAGGACAAGCTTGACAAAAACCCTGCTTAGGGAAGAGACAGCCTCAACTACCCCAACTTGCTGAAAGTCCAAACCAGACCTTAGAGGCATGTTCCATGTCACAACTGAACTCAAAGTCCTCACCTGTTACAGGTTTCTGCAATGCCCATGATCATGATTTTATCTGCTAAAAAGTGATTAAGTCACAGTGGACTGACCAGTAAATCTTCTTCCACTCCAGCACTCCACACTGAACTCTAGGGGTGGCACTTGTTATTAGATAACCTGTACACAGATTTTTAACCCCATCTCTCCATGCCTACTCTATGCATGGACGCATTTATTGTCATGGGCTACTCATCAACAAAAGGTGCATCACTTGTGGAAAATGACACATTGTACCACCACCAGCTTGCAGGAAAAGTCTAGTCAACTCTTCCACATGACTCACTGGTAGTGCTAAGATTTCAGTGGTATAAGTAACACTATATCTCATGCTGCTGCTGAAACAACCAGCGTTAGACTGTAAAGCTGGTCTACACTGGGGGGAGGGAGGGGGGTTGACTGAAGATACACAAGTTCAGCTACCTGAATAATGTAGCTGAAGTCAGCATATCTTCAGCTGACTTACCTGCCATCCTCATGGCAGCGTGCTCCCCCATTCCAGAGTCTATTTAAGATGATAAATTGTTTGCCAAAAGATTGATCGCTACCCGCCGATCCGGTGGGTAGTGAAGACGTACCCTGTTGCACAAGAAACCTTGGCTTTCTGAAGAGGCCTTAGATATATTAGTGAAAAGGCACAAGGACACAATCAAGAAGATATTCAAGAACATAAACAGCTGAAAGGCATTTTCCATGCTCTGGGAAAACATGACAATGAGATCTACATCAGCTATCTGGTGCCACCCACAGATCTGCATTGGCGATTTGTACATTTGTAGGATTGATCCAGATCTTGGAACTTCATTACATGGTGCCTGTGCAGTGCTAGCAGCCATGGTTACTCTTCTGGCACAGTTGAATTAAAACCAATAGGATTTCAAGGTTCAATGTTAACAGTATGTCTATACTATAGACACTACAGCAGCTCAGCTGCAGCTGTGCTGCTGTAAGTGTAATGTAGACACTTACTACAGCAATGGAAGGGTTCTTCTGCTGCTGTAGTAAAGCCATATCTCCAAGAGACAGTAGCTAGGTTTATGGAACAACTCTTCCACTCACCTAGCTTTAATAGCTTTGTCTATTCTGAAGCTTAGGCCAGCTTATTTACATTGCACAGGGCATGAAGTTTTTCACAGCCCTGCATGATATAGTTAAGCTGAGATAACTTATAGCTGTACAGACAAGTCCTCAAAAAACATATGTCTGTTTAGGTCTCCTCATCTTATGTCCAGAGCCGATAAAGGCTAATGTGGCCAGTTCCCAGATGTAAATGAGACCCAAAATCATGCTGGTGGATCTTACACCTGAAGAAGGGCAGACCTGAAGACTTTGTGAACTGACATCCTCACCTTATTAACTACTACCTTCCGCCCCTCCAATTTGGGATGAGGGAGATATGATCCAGAAGTAAGCAGAGTCTCCTAGGAGGAGACTGAAGAGGGTTTATCCTGAGTAATTGTTTATATGGTGAGAACCCTGTAACTCCATGCTGCAATCTGTTAATTACATGATACGCGAGAGTGCAGGGTGGGTGCATAGTAAATGTACTATGTAAAATTAACCCTAGTAAATGTACTTGTAAAATATATAAAGTTGTGACTGGACACTAAAATACATCCCTGTGTCTGTCATTCATTCTGCTATATGTCCTAATCAACCGATGCCTTGAGCCTCCTGGTCTCCCTAGGGTGAATATTTTATGACAAATTTTCTCATATGGAAACCTGGCTTTGATTGAAGCCAGCACCCCCCCACAACTCACTAATTCTTGTGTATCTTATACTATCCAAACATGAGTAACACTCAACAGTTTTTGAATCAGTCATTAAATAACGTTTTGACAACCCAATAAGGTACATGCTGTTCTCTAAGCAGGAACATGTGAAGGATTAAAAAATAGCATTTTGTTCCTGACTTGTAAAACTGAGAAAGATGATTTTTTTCTTTTTTATGTATACTCAGAAGCTCCATGACCCCATCAAAAACAAGAAAAAAAATATGATTGTAGAGAAGAGGCGTGGAAAGGGTTCTGAAAAATTAGAGAGCTTTTAGATCTTATCTTAGAATGTGGCTCAATAAGCTAGCCTGCCTTTTAACTAAATATCTTTAAAACTTCCTGTCTAAACATTATTTATTTTCTGTGCCATCAGAAGCTACGTACAAATTGCATGGCACTTTAAAACAAAATCTGCCACTTTTTTTAATGGATTGAAAAAGATAAAAATGAGTAAAGGAAATAAAGATTAAAGGAAAGCATACACATCTTGACATTATTTTAAGACTGCATAACATTAGATGAGATTCATAAGTACGGTTAAACAAATACAAATTGTAGTGTTTATACTTTCAAAAGCGGAGAGTAGGAACCACTGTTTGGTTTTGAATTTGACATACTTTTCTTCATTTTTTTAAAGGAGATTCCTCAGAACTTTCAAGATGTAATTTTACTGGAGAGTATCATCCGAAGGCTCTTTGTAGGACAACACAGCCATTAATAATGCTTGTTATTGCATATCATATGATTTACGTTCAAGTCTAATGGCTTACAATCCATTTATTTTTTTGGCAGTATGAGCAAATTAGCTCTGTTTTCCTGGCACAATTAGTTGCAGGTCCTTCATTTTCATTCTGCTGAAGACTGAAGGACAAATCAGTGATAACAGAATCAAGCACTTGGGTAGTCAGCTAAGATTTTTGTCTAGAAGCAATTTATCATGTAAATGGTGTCTGCTTTGTTTTATGGAAATTTGAAAACAGCTTTCTGCATGATTGAAGTCTTTGCCAATGAGACCCCCTTCAAAATGTGACAAATGTGCCTTATCTCTGGGAGATGCTGAAAAGACTCAAATGATAAAACTATATATACACACTTACTATTTTTGTCCAAAGCATACACATCACAGCATCTTAGGGATTTAACATGCATAGCAGAAATACAGGACTTTCTGTAGGTTGACAGAAAACAATTCCATTTGGGAGACTTTAGGGAAGACTTGTTTTCCACATTTTAAATATGAATAATATTTATCATGATAAATAAATACAAAATTGGATGCAATATTTCATCTATTTTACTAGTCATTTGAAAAAGTGAATTCTCAATTGAGAAATATGTGAAATACAATAGGGGTTCTTGAACCTTTTCATCATGTGGCCACATAAATCCTTCTCCCATTCATGACTGCTGAGATCATGTTTCCCCACCTTTTATGACCTCATAAATCTCATGTTTCCCATTCACCCTCATCTTCTGGTCACTACAGCAGTAACTTGCATTTAAAAGTTATATTAGGAAAGTACTTAATAAGATTTAGCACCTGAAGTCAAAGAGGGAAGTCAGGATTGTGTTCAGCCAACTCTGTGAACCACCAGTAAGTGCTTCACAGATGACCCACTGGTTCACAGACCACATTGTTAAGAATCATGGGTAGAATGAAATCATGGGTAGAAAAAAAAATGGTGCTAGCAACCCTTCTGGGGAGTTTGTTGGATGTCTCAGTTGGGCTGGTAAGGTCATAGTTTGTGATGGTGCTCTTTTAGGGCATTGTTTCCTCTCTTCCAAATCCAAGTTCACCTCTCCACCACACCCACTACCATCTTGATCTGTACTCACTTTCCCCTTCGGAACCCAGTTTTTGTTCCTCTGATGTCCAAACATTTTATTCTACTTTACCTTAAAACTTAGTGTTTTTCTCCCCTTCTCTATTCATTCTGTATGTGTAATACATGCATGCTTTATTGTTTAGTATGCTTTATTGTTTAGTATTTTTTAGTATTTAGTATTGTCCTAGATGCCACTGTCCAGTGGCCAAACGGCTATCTACAGTACCTTGCAATTATTTCTGCTTTTTATACCATGGCTATGCCATCTCCCACAGTTAGTTTTCCATCTCCATTCAAAAAAAGTGAACCCAAAACAGCAGCGTCTGTGATGAGTGATGAGGCATGGTTTCATAGCTTGTGGAACGGAAACCTATGGGAGCTAAAAGGCCATCATGCTCATTAAAAAAAATAAAGAAAGAAAACAATCAAAAACCCTGTGTATCATTCTGGAGTTTAAAAGTATTGATGGTAAAAGAACATGAAGAGTTTTAAAAATAATTGTAATATTTTATTCCCACATTTATTTTATGACCATTCTGCTGAAATATATTTATCTGGTTTGTTTAAGACACATTCTCAAATTATTTGGGATGTCAGCTGAATTGCCAGCAGGCTGAAACTGAATTAACATGAGTACTGCTACAAACAATTGGCTCCAGCATGGTCCTAAATCCTGCAGATCATATTCCAGTGATTTACAGGGCTTTCATAATCTTCCAGTGTGGAAGGTGAAAAGTAATTTTGCTGAACATAGTTCTTGGCATTTTAAATTAATTATAGGTTCCCTAGGGAGATCTGCCAGTATATGCAATGTAGAATTAGCCACTCAGTTGACAATAAAAGTCCTCTACTGAACGTGCTGGGTGAAAATGAAAAGACTCATGAAGGACCTTGCTTTTAATTTTACATTAACTATGCAGAGACTATAGCCATTCCAGAGCTGAGTCTGAGACTTATTTTCTATTATAAGCCTCAGCTTGTTCATCCTTCACCATAATATCACCAGAAATGTTACATCCACTTGTAATTTTGCATAGCTGGTTATTTAGGGCAATGAAACTCTACTTTTAAAGGACACCAAACAATCCAGAGACTGATGATTTCGGGTTTGGGTTTTTTTTTTAAATTAAATATACCTCTCTAATCATTTTACTTGTAAAGATAGCCTTCAGACTGTGAACAGATTGCTAGGGAGGTATGTTCATGATTTTCATATCACTCCTCCCCCATCAGAAAGAAGACACACCTTACCCTGACCAGATACACAGCTGAAATCCTATTACTGTACTTCACTCCAGTCAGGCACTAACAGAAAGAGTTTCCAACAATTACTTTTTTCTAAAATTGTCTTCTTCCATAAACATCTCACCAATGAAGCTGTTGCAGCAGTGCCACCAGGAGATACTGCCAGTACTACTCCCCTAGTACCTGAGACAATGTAGCTTTTCTCTTCCATTTTTCTATAGGGAGATGATTTTGAATTCTCATGCAGGAATTTTACTTGCCATATTTTTAGAGATAAGGAAATCCCCCTTCTTACACACACATCCATACTCCTAAATCTGAGAAACTGGTCACGGCATTATATTCCAACATCATATTCCAATATCAGGCTTGTCTCAGTGGAGTCCCCTCAAACAGCAGATTACAAATGCTACTGTACTTCTCCAATAGCTGAATCTTCAATCCAACCCCTGCAAAAGGTACATGTTGACCTTCAACCCTATGCTTAAGATGGGCTTGTGGCCTGAGACTCTTCACCAGTACAGCTAGGAATACCAGTGGCAACAAAAATTCTCACTATGCCATGCAAGGGGTTGGAGGCAAATTTTTCACACATACATAACCAACACAAGACAAAGGATAGAATCTTCAAACCCCCACACCTATATGTGATACATGTAATAGCATCTGTAGTATTCTGACCTAATGGCATTGGTACTTTGATTTCAGGAGAAATAAAGGGGATGGAAGAGTTTAAAAAGAAGACAAACATGGAATTCATTAACTTCTGTAAACACCATTACAAAACTGTTATATTGTCCATAAAAGCCAGGGGGGGGGGGGTTGAAATCTATATTGTTTTACCATGTAGACAAGTGACTAGTGAGGAAACGGCACCCATCATCATCAGCATAATCAGCAGAGACTAAGCTAAGCAGTTGAACTCCAGCTTTTCCAGCCAGGACGACTCTTATGGCCCTACTGATCTCCAAGTTCTACAGGGACTTTTCCAACTCCCACTCCAAGAGTCTGCTGGATGCTTAACACCTACAAGTTCTCAGGCTCTAGAGAGTCCCACAATTCCTCTTGCTTCTAATTATCTTAAAGCTATTGCCATACCTTACACCTTGTTCCTGTGCTTAGGTTTGACTTTTTGCCAATTGCTTTAAAGGCAACAAAATTTGCTGTGACCTTAACAGAGTGATGTCTCCCAGAATCCAAGAATCCAAGTATGTTTCAGTTAACTACAGTCCTAACAAAGAAAATATACAAACTGAATCAATTTAGCATGGGAAGAGAGCCCTTTGTTTAACGGGGGAAAGAAAACCTACACTTCAACCAACTGCAACGACATCCAGAACAGTTCAAGGATGCAGTAAATACATACATGCAGTAAATACATGGTCACCATAGTTCTTTAATCTCTGTGTATCACAAGCAGGTCTTAGGAATCATAGGCCCAATCTGCATGATATAAAGACTGCCTCAACCAATGAGGAATATAGAAAGACACAATGTCTATTGCATTCTGTTGACTTCACAAACACAAAAAACAGGAGAGGTTATAGAGTCAGAGGTTAGGGCAAGGAAGCTAGATGAACAGATGGACAAACGGATGATACAAAGCTCTGAAAAGCCAGTGCCCCCTGCTGCTTTCCTTTCCTTTGTTTGCAATGCCATGTGGAATTTGTGGCTTCCTAGATCCCAGTGCTATCAACATCTTAGATTAGGATCCCACTCCTGCCTTCCTAATACAGACCATAAACATTTCAAATATTAGGAGAGGAGAAGATAGGAAATCCTAATGAAATCCTAAACAAAAAACCATGTGTCTAACCTAGAGTTATGGTTGAAAGTACATATACATTTTTAATGATAATAGGCCAGAGTCACAGTATTTAAGCACCTAATGTTGCAGATAGATACAATTAAATACCCCATCTAGGCACCGAACTGTCATGGAAGTTAGTCAACTGTGCCTTTTCACAAGCTTATCTGCACTTTAGGTGCCTTTAAAAATCTGCCCCAAAATTCTTTAAATGTTGTATCTACTATAAATAAATATTAAAAATTCAGATATTTCCAAGTTAAGACTAGAAATTGCACAGTGTGAAAATATTTTTTTTTCTGGGGACTTAGTCTTGTTTTCCTTTTGAATCCAAAATCCCATTAAAATCAATGAACTGCCCATACTATATAGCAGGGGTCGGGAACCTATGGCTCGCGAGCCAGATGTGGCTCTTTTGAGCCTGTCATCTGGCTCGCGGCGCTGCTGTGACAGCTGGGGGGCGGGGGAGGCGGTGTGGCGCGGCTCTGAAAGCAAAGCTGGGGGGCGGGGGAGGCGGTGTGGCCCGGCTCTGAAAGCGAGGCTGGGGGGCGGGGGAGGCGGTGTGGCGCGGCTCTGAAAGCGAGGCTGGGGGGCGTGTCACTCCTCTCCTTCCCTCGCTGGAGTTCGGTCACAGCAGCGTGACCCAGCGAACAAGTAAGCAGGGGGGGGGGAGCCGTTTGCAAGGGAGCATGGAGAGGAGGCTGGGCTGGGAGCAGAGATAAGCCGTTTGCCAGGGAGCATGGAGAGGAGGCTGGGCTGGGAGCAGAGATAAGCCGTTTGCAAGGAAGCATGGAGAGGAGGCTGGGCTGGGAGCAGAGATAAGCCGTTTGCCAGGGAGCATGGAGAGGAGGCTGGGCTGGGAGCAGAGATAAACCGTTTGCAAGGGAGCATGGAGGGGAGGCAGGGCTGGGAGCAGAGATAAGCCATTTGCAAGGGAGCATGGAGAGGAGGCTGGGCTGGGAGCAGAGATAAGCCGTTTGCCAGGGAGCAGGGAGAGGAGGCTGGGCTGGGAGCAGAGATAAACCGTTTGCCAGGGAGCATGGAGAGGAGGCTGGGCTGGGAGCAGAGATAAGCCGTTTGCCAGGGAGCATGGAGAGGAGGCTGGGCTGGGAGCAGAGATAAACCGTTTGCAAGGGAGCATGGAGGGGAGGCAGGGCTGGGAGCAGAGATAAGCCGTTTGCAAGGGAGCATGGAGAGGAGGCAGGGCTGGGAGCAGAGATAAGCCGTTTGCCAGGGAGCATGGAGAGGAGGCTGGGCTGGGAGCAGAGATAAACCGTTTGCAAGGGAGCATGGAGAGGAGGCTGGGCTGGGAGCAGAGATAAACCGTTTGCCAGGGAGCATGGAGAGGAGGCTGGGCTGGGAGCAGAGATAAGCCGTTTGCCAGGGAGCATGGAGAGGAGGCTGGGCTGGAAGCAGAGATAAGCCGTTTGCAAGGGAGCATGGAGAGGAGGCAGGGCTGGGAGCAGAGATAAGCCGTTTGCCAGGGAGCATGGAGAGGAGGCTGGGCTGGGAGCAGAGATAAACCGTTTGCAAGGGAGCATGGAGAGGAGGCTGGGCTGGGAGCAGAGATAAACCGTTTGCCAGGGAGCATGGAGAGGAGGCTGGGCTGGGAGCAGAGATAAGCCGTTTGCCAGGGAGCATGGAGAGGAGGCTGGGCTGGGAGCAGAGATAAGCCGTTTGCAAGGGAGCATGGAGAGGAGGCTGGGCTGGGAGCAGAGATAAGCCGTTTGCAAGGGAGCATGGAGAGGAGGCTGGGCTGGGAGCAGAGATAAGCCGTTTGCCAGGGAGCATGGAGAGGAGGCTGGGCTGGGAGCAGAGATAAGCCGTTTGCCAGGGAGCATGGAGAGGAGGCTGGGCTGGGAGCAGAGATAAGCCGTTTGCCAGGGAGCATGGAGAGGAGGCTGGGCTGGGAGCAGAGATAAGCCGTTTGCCAGGGAGCATGGAGAGGAGGCTGGGCTGGGAGCAGAGATAAACCGTTTGCAAGGGAGCATGGAGGGGAGGCTGGGCTGGGAGCAGAGATAAGCCGTTTGCAAGGGAGCATGGAGAGGAGGCTGGGCTGGGAGCAGAGATAAGCCGTTTGCAAGGGAGCATGGAGAGGAGGCTGGGCTGGGAGCAGAGATAAGCCCTTTGCAAGGGAGCATGGAGAGGAGGCTGGGCTGGGAGCAGAGATAAGCCGTTTGCCAGGGAGCATGGGGGGGGAGGCTGGGCTGGGAGCGGGGATAAGCCGTTTGCAAGGGGGCGTTGGGGGGAGGCTGGGCTGGGAGCGGGGATAAGCGGTGTGGGGGAGAGACCGGGCTTGGTGGGTCAGTTGGGGGGGGGGGAAGCAGGTTTGGGGGGGGAAAGAGCCCGGACTGGGTGGGTCAGTTGGGGGGGGTTGGAGGAAAGGAGGTTTGGGGGGGAGAGACCGGGCTGGGTGGGTCATTTGGGGGGTGGGTGGGAGGGAAGGAGGTTTTGGGGGGAGAGACCGGGCTGAGTGGGTCAGTTGGGGGGGTGGGAGGGAAGGAGGTTTGGGGGGGGGGAGACTGGGGGGGCGGAGAGAGTGGGCTGGGCGGGTCAGGCAGGCGGCAGGACCCTGGCTGGCAAGGGGCCAGTGAGGGAAACCCCAAAGCAGTGCAGGGCTAAGGACTCCACCTGCCACTGCTTTGGGATTTCCCCTGCTGGCCCCTTGCCAGCTGGGGTCTCAGCTCCCGTTGCCAGCCTGGGCTTCGGGGGAGGAGAGCGGAGCCAGGGCAGGAGGCGAGGCAAGGCAAGCCGGGGGAGGGGGGCAGTGAGAGCACGGCCGGAGCCGGGGGAGGAGAGCGCGGCCGGAGCGGGGGGGGGGGAGGGGAGCGCGGCCAGAGCGGGGGGGGGAGGGCGCGGCCGGAGTGGGGGGGGAGCGCGGGGGGGGCTATTATATGACTCTTACTAAAATAAATTTCCAAATATTTTGTTTTCATGGCTCTCTGATTCAAAAAGGTTCCCGACCCCTGCTATATAGACTAAAAGTTTTGCATGTGAAGTGTATATACTTTTCTTGCTTTTTAGCACTTCAAATGTATTAAATATTAGAAAATAAAAAATGACAATATATAATAGTTTTCCTGCTTCCCTCCTGTAAAGGTGTATTTTACCAGCTTAGGTTACATTTTCCCCCCTAAAACCCAAACGTCTCCAGTTGGGGCTTGGAAAACGCTGCCACCACTAATTTGAGCCCCAAAGCCATGGGTTAGGGTAAATTAGAACCCCTATTTTAACACACACACACACACACACACATTACCTGGGAGAGATTCGAGAACAAAGACCACAAACCCTCACTATCTGTGAGATGTGCCCGATCCAAACCAGGATCCCTCCAACGGAACCAAACAGACAGTTCTTAAAAGAAAGATTTTAATGAAAGGAAAAGAAAAGGAGCCTAACCCCCTTGTACAGAAATTAATAGAAGAACAACTTACTAGCATCACATAGTAACAATGACCCCCTCCCTTGGAATTTCTCCTCTGCAAGCTTACAGTAACAGAAACACCTTGGATCAATTATCAGTGATACAGTTCAAGCTTATACACTTCACTTACTATTTACTTGGTTTTCTTAGAAGCTTATAGAAATGTAGAATAGAAACAGAAGTGTGATTCCTCTGATAGCCCGGGGAACGCACGCAGAGGAGAGAGTGAAAAAAAGACGGAGAAAATGAAAGTAACAACTCTTTTCTTGAGGTTGATTATGTCATTCCCCCTTCTGGTTCAGGTTAATCCTTTACAGGCAAAAAGTAATTCTAGGCTACTTTCTACTTACGACACCTCCCCTCTTTCTAGTTTTTGTGGACTTTTTATGATGAAACATGATATAAGTAACATTCTAATAAGGTCAATTAATTTGACTGCCTAGAATCTTTAATGGTTAACCACATTTTCCAAACAAGTTTGTTACTCTGAAACATTTATATATGGCTCAAATGCACAGTGTATCTGCTGACCCATTTCTTCTGTCTTTCTATACACATTATCTCAGTGTTAAGCTTTATTTTAAAATCCATTATTTTTTTTCCCTTCCAATACCTTCAAGTTTGATAAAACCTAATGAGTTCAGAGACAGTCAGATTGAAGAGTGCATTTCTGACATAAGCAATCTAGTTTAATAGAAGGGACTTTTATTACTAACTTTGTGTTCGCTTTCTGTGCAAGAAAAGAATATAATTTTAATTTGAGGGGACATACATTTTAATAGCACTCTCAAAAGCTTCACCAAATCTCCATCAGCCTGATAAATCTGGTCAAAAGGTTCAGAATGATGAGGTCTCGGTACAGTGATAAACTTTGCCTGGTTTACATATAAGACAGAAAGAATATTTTTGTATCTCCCTTAACTTTGCGGCTGAGGTTTGATTTCTCTCCTGGGGTTACTATGAATGAAGAGAAGATTGGATGATAGGGTTATGAGTCATCAGTGACAGGGTTTCTAGTTTGAACTGAAAATAATGGTGGACAAAGACTGCTCAGGTAATTTAGTGTTTATGCCTGAGGCTTTATTCTGATCATCTCTTCATCAGTCTGATAGCATCTTCGGATAAACCTTCTTAGTAAACCATTTTCATAATATTAGACCCTGCCTGCACTTAGAAGTGACATTTGGCCAAGCGAAATTTTTCATTAACCTGTATAATCTTTTTTTGGAAAAATTCCAAGATGTGATGAAAGGAAATGCTTTAGAATAATTTAGCTCTAAAATATTCCCTAATATCCATAGAGGGAATGTATAAAATGTACACAATCAATTCAGCTCTCTGCAGCATGCTACAGAACATGAATCCTTTTTTAAATTCAAAAGGAAATCAGAGTTAATTAAACCAGGAAGAAGCAAAACACAATGTATTTTTTTATCAAAATATAAACAATGAAAATCTGTTTTTATTGTTCCTGCATCTAGCTTTATCCTGAATTTTACTTGTCTGATGGAAGCTCTGGGGAAAAATGTGTATGTATATATATATATTTCTTGAAACTTTCTACACCAAACACTAAAACAGCTGCACTTACTTGAAATGCTCTGCTGTTCTTTACGTGAGGAGATAAACTCACAGAAGTTGCCTGGAGCAAAATATAAATGAACATTAAATACTCCCACACTTTTAAGCACTAAAACCAGAACTCTGAAGGTCTGATTTATTAAAATGGAAACATGAACTGGTGTTTCTAGCATCTTGTGTTTCAAAAAAATCCAAAATCACAACTTTTTTTTTTAGTTAAAACTAAACAAATAGAAAATATGTTGCAAGGCTGAGACATTTAGTCCTCAAAACATTCTTCCTAGTTTATTAAAATAATCTGGTATTCAAGAAACAGCTATATATGATGGAAAATAAACCTTATTTATTCTAAAATACATTTCTCTATGCATGGGTATATGAAGAGAAAGTGTGGTATAGAATTTTTATTAATAGGAGTTTCTGAGTATCATATTACTCAAATAGGGAAAAATAAGTGAATTATTCAGGTATACGAAAATAGGAGCTTGTTGGACACTTATATCATACCATATCATCCTGTATTTTGCATATGCCACACATGTAACAGAAAACCTGGTTTACAACCATTTTCAAGAGTTTTTAAAAATGAATTGGAATTATTTTTAAATCGCTCCATCTGTATAAGTAGGTATTTTTAAATTAATCCTCCTTCCATTGAATTCAGGGAAGGCAGGATCAATTCAGTGATTCATAGATTTTAAGACCAGAAAGGACCATTATGATCATCTAATCTGACCTCATCCATAACATAGAATTTCACCCAGTAATTCCTGCATCAAACCTATATCTTCTGTTTTTTTTCTTAGTTACCAGGTATCTCAGGGTACATTTACACAACAAAAACAAAACAAAAACAAAAAAACACAAAACCAAACCAAGCAACCAATAAAACAAGCAACCAACCAACCAAACAAAACCTACAGCAGCAAGTTTCAGAGCCTGGTTCAACTGATGCAGGTTTGCGCTGCAGGGCTAAAAATAACAGACATTCCTGCTTGGGCTGCAGCCCAAGCTTTGAGACACAGTGAAGGGGGAGAGTCCAGCCCAAGTGTGAACATTTACACTACTATTTTTAAATCCATAGTATGAAACCAACAAGCCGAAGTCAGTTGACTTGGACTTTGAAATTTACAGAGTTTTGTGGGTGTGTGGGTTTTTTGGGCTCTGTAGACATACTCTTTGTCCATTATCAGAGGTCTCAGAGAAATCCATAAAAATAAACTAAATTTAAATCCGATGCTCTTTGGGCTCTTTCGGGGCTTGAAGTAACTTCTTTTAGCCCACAAAGCTGCCTTTTCCAAAAGGTACAAAGCTTCCAATTATACCTCTGCAAAGATGTGATATGCCTGACTTTAAAGTAAGGATGGTTCTCTGTAAAGTAAAGCTATCACTAGGCCAAGATTGAATTTTGTCTTTTATGTGCTTTAGACAGGTGACATTTGGGTTTGGGTGGGAGGATGAACCACAAACCTATTTCTTTTTTTTATGATGGCTGTTCGAAGATGTTAGAAATGCTAAAATAAGTGCTGGAGAAAGAAGTTTCTGGGAAGATAGCAGGGAAGTTATTCAATAGTGCATAGTAAATTAATATCTAAATATAGGGGTGTGCAAGTGTGTTCTATTGTAATTATTATTTGTATAATATATCACCAACAGGCCCTAATCAAGATCAGGCCCCCATGGTGCTATGCACTTTACAAACATATATGAAGAGTCCCAAAGACATTATAATCCAAAAAGAGGAGACAAAGGGTGGGAAAGGTAACAAAGGTAGAGAATTGTGAAGTTGATCCCAAACTAGACCCTAAATCTCCTGATTTCTTCTTCTAATTTCAAAGACTATTTTAAGCTTTTTAAAAAAAATACATAGAAGAAAAATGTAAACTAAATAGCATTAAACTACTTCAAACACACTATAAAATATTAGCCTTTTTCCTTAATTTATAAGTTTAGAATATTATAGTATAGTAATCAAGTTGTAAAAACACAAATTAGCTCTTTAGAATGGAAAAATGCTTCTTAAAATGATTTAATATTAATAAATGCCCTGTTCACTATACTTTAATTAAAACTGATACTTCATGAAGTTGTCTTATTTAACCTTGATACTTGACCTTATTTGGTTTCTTTTTATTTAATTCCTCATATGCATAGCTCCTATTTTATAGTCAGCATAAGTAGAATGTAATTGCAATGTCTTAATAATAAGCCACATCAATGTTTTCTTTTTACTGTAGTCAAAAGAATGACCTTTACAATAATAAATGTGTTGCTCCTGTCTATGCTGTAGCAGAATTCCAAGGCCTTGCAATTGGCTTCCCAATGGAAACAAAATCAGTGTTCTCCAGATTGTGAGTACATTCCAAGTGTGATTGGTTTTATTTACATATATGTGCCAGTCCTTGAACAGATGTGGTGTTAAACAGCATGCAGGAAAACTCAATTTCAATTCAACATCCATATCTTAGGGAGCAACTCTGCCTCAAGAATTGACTCAACTTAGAAACCAGCGGAGGGAGCAAACTGTCTGGCTCCTGTCACTTCACAGGCTACCTAGTATCTTACATATATGACAATACCACCTGCTGTCAAATGCCACAACATATGTCAGACATTTTTGTACTCAAGCTATTAGAATTATTATTACCAGTAAATTGAATTCTGTCATCCTTACCAAAAAAAAATTTCCACTCAGATGTTCATATAATATATTTAGACCCTCAATATTGATTATACCTATTCTAAGTAGTATTAAAATTAGGTATCCTTTGAAATCAGTGAAAAAACCATAATTGATTTCAATGGTGGTTAGATCAGGCCCTTGGATGGAGGACAGTATTTAGGCCACAGAGCATCAAAGAGAAGTAATACAAGCACAGCATGGCCCATCAAAGCAGAAACATCTTTTTTCTGTCAACATAGCTAGCAGTGAGCAAGGCAAGATATTTATTAATGAAAAAGTGAATTGGTGTCATATCTACATCAGACCCTGAATAAAATACATTTTATTTTTCAGTACATATACGCTACAAAGTACTATCTTAAGAGAGACCATCCATAAATAAATGCAGCATTTACGTATAGACTTACAAAATTTATTCATAGACACACATCATATAAGAAACACTCTCAGACCTGGCCAATTCCCTGGTTAAATAAAACTACTGCCTGCTTTGCTGAGCCTGCCATTGGATCAGTCATGCATAACTGGGCCAGTCAAAGCAGATCAAGGACCTAAATTCATTTTTGGGACCTGCCTTCTCAGTCTAGCTGACAACTTATTTAAAAGGCATATTTGGCCTGTCCTGCATCTGATGATTAGACATTAGAGATTAAAAAGCATAGCTGGATTTCCTATTTTGCCAGTAAAGAAAAAAAAGCAAAACAAAAGGTGCAAAGTGAGAAAAGTTTTAATTACATTTATCTCACAGTGCCTAAATAGGTAGGTCTAAATAGTAGCTGGAGAATTCAACAGGAAATTGAATTGTTTACCATTAGCCCTTTTCAAAACCCACAAAATGTATACAGTCATATTTTAAATATTAAATATACATGTTAATGGCATAAGGGCATTCAAATACACTTGCAATACAACTTTATGGGTTGTAATGACAAACTAAAGGCACCATCAATATTTTTACAAGGGACTATCAAAAATGATTCCTGTTAGCCACTTGTACCAAATGTAAGTAGCTGCAGAGTATCAGACATCTATTCAATTTCTATCTACATAAATATTTTTCATAACCACAACTTTGAATCCTTATCCTGTCCTGAAACAAATATACATCCATGCTTAGAGTCAACCCTCTTCGCCCCCTATCCCCCTCACCCCCCATGGAGGTTTGGCATTATTGTTAAATCAGAGGCTAAATTTCCTCCTCTACCTAACCAGATGTTCAACCACTTGTATCCTAGTTTGATCTTACTGAAGCTACCCCTTCCTTTTTTCTCCACCACCATGACTCAGCAACAATTATCCTGGTGTGACTCTCAGAATCTGAGAGAACAATACTGAATTTATTTGAAATGCTTACCTGCAAATATACTGTGCCGGTCTCTCTGCTACTTAAAATTTGTGCAGTTTTTTATGCCAGTGTAAAGTCAGTCTAACACACTACTCCTCTGATTTGGTAACGTTTTCCATCCACTTTCACCAACTTAGTGGAATGAAATGACTCCACAAGCTGCAGGACAGCAGACCATCAGACCCACTGAACATTGACAGCATAGCATAGTGAGCAATTTGCATACTCTGAAGACGACAATGAGGCACTAACCTTGAAAAGGGAGAGAGTTTTTGTTTTGATTTTTTTTTTAATGTAGCGAATTTGGTACTAGAAGAAATACCCGGTGTTGCTCGGGTCCGTCGGAGGGGGTGGAAGGGGACCCAGTGTTGCTCGAAGAGGGCTGAGCGAGTGTGGGGTCCGTTGGAGGGGTAGAGGGGGAGAGAGCTGAGTGAGTGCCGGGGCTGTTGGAGGGGGGTGGGGGCAGAGAGCTGAGCGAGTGCCGGGGTCATTGGAGGGGGGGCAGGGGCAGAGAGCTGAGCGAGTGCGGGGTCTGTTGGAGGGTGGGAGGGGGGAGAGAGCTGAGCGAGTGGGTGGGGGGGGCGTTGGAGTGGGGGGAGGAGGAGGAGATTTTAAAAAATTTTGAATTTTACCTGAGGGGCGAGAGAGCTGAGCGAGTGCAAGGGGGGGAGGGAGCTGAACGAGTGGGGGGGGCGTTGGAGGGAGGGAGGGGGTGAGATTTAAAAAAAATCTGATTCTTTCCTGAGGGGGGAGAGAGCTCAGCGAGTGGGGGGCCCCTGGATGGGGGGGAAGAGAGCTGAGCGAGTGTGGGGTCCGTTGGAGGGGGGAAGGGGGAGAGAGCTGAGCAAGTGCGGGGTCCGTTGGAGGGGGGTATTATTACATCATAACTATGTCACAGAGAACAGCAGGTGTTAACCTGCTGCCCAGCTGATGTGAATGGGCTTTAAAGAATTTCACCCCTGAGGGGCGTCAGAGGTGAGATTTGAAATTTTTTTGACTCTTAGCCTGATTAGGACCCTAAGGCCTATAACTGTACCAAATTTCAAGTCTCTAGCTCAAACGGTGTGGAAGGAGTAAGGGAACGTACATACACGCACAGACGCATACACCATTTGACTTTTATATATATAGATAAACTGATGGATCTACTTCCTTCCAGCATAAGTGCCTTTTCCTTTACTCTTGTAGCCCAATGGCACCATGTTTACCCACAGCTCTTACAGAAGTGATTATATTTGGACTCAGAATGAAAACATTGCCCATTGTTATACATTGATCAGTTAAATGGGAAATTACTCTACTGTTCAGATTGCATAATGCAAACACAGCTACAGGTACAATCTGATACCTCTGGTGGTTTAGGTTTTGGGATATGTAATCAAGGAGAGTGGTGCATGCAGAGGTGGCCAGAGGAATGGGCCACACAGGGCATTACATTTCTTGAGTTTTTTCCAGTATTGGTTGTGCTGTCTATATAGGGAGAACAATTAAGGAACAAAAATATTTAGTTCTGATGCAACTGCCAGCCAGTGGTTCACATAGTGAATCAACAGTCAGCAAAGTCAGCTCAGGTAACGAGACTAGTGAGTTCATTTGAATGTTAAACAAAAGGCAATTCAATGCATTTTTGTGCACTGCATATTCCTGGTGTGGATAATGGAATTGCAGATGTTTTATCTTATTTTCTGGATGACTCTGGAAACCCTTCGCCAGCAGAAACCCACAAGTGATGTCTCATCAATTGTCAAACCATGGCTCCTGTCAACTATAGGATTCACTTGAGATGCTTTTTTCCTCCCAGTGACCTTAAGGCAGGGGTGGGGAACCTCCGGTCTCCAGGCCTTATACGGCCCGCCGAGTCATTCCATCCGGCCCGTGGTGGGCCAGGGCTGGGTCAGGCACTGGGGCGTGGGGAGAAGACCTGTGCGGGCCGCCAAGAGTCAGCCCCGCGCTGAAGTGCCTGAGGCCGCCGCCGGCCAGGGACGCGCGCGGGCCGCCAGGTGGGGGCGGCTCAGCGCTGAAGCGCCTGGGGCCGCCGGCGGCCAGGGACACACGCGGGCCACCAGGCGGGGGCGGCTCCGCGCTGAAGCACCTGGGGCCGCCGCCGGACAGGGATGTGCACGGGCCGCCAGGCGGGGGCGGCTCTGCGCTGAAGGCAGGAGCCGGGAAGCGCCTGGGGGAGCCGACGGTCAAAAGGGGGGGAGGCTGGGCTGGGGGGCAGGCAAGGGGGCGGTGGGGGGGGAGGCCAGGCTGGGCGGGGAGGGGGGCAGGAGACTAGGCTGGATGGGGTGGGTGAGATGTGGGTGCGGGAGGGAAGGAGGTTTGGGTGGGGGGAGGCTGGGCTAGGCAGGTCAGGCATGGGAGGCAGGAGGCTCGGTTGGGAGTGGGAGGGGGGAGAAGGTTAGGTTCGGTGGGATGGGCCAGGCAGGGGTGGGGGAGGGAAGGCGGTTAGATGGGGGGGAGGCTGGGCAGGGGTAAAGGAAGGTCACCCCCTACACTCAGGCTGACAGCGGGAGCTGACTGGGGCAGGCGGCAGGACCCCGGTTGGCAAGGGGCCAGCGGGGGAAACCCCCAAAGCAGTGCAGGGCTAAGCACTCCATCTGCCACTGCTTTGGGGTTTCCCCCACTGGCCCCTTGCCAGCTGGGGGTCTCAGCTCCCGTTGCCAGCCTGGGCTTCCTGGGGGGAGGGGGGAGGAAGCGGCCCGCGAATGAGATTATAAATGTGCAAATGGCCCTAAAATGTTCCCCACCTCTGCCTTAAGGGCTTGCTTAACCACTCTTATTGAATTCACATCTTTCAGAGTTAGGAAAGTCTCTAATGTCATTGGCCTATCCCCAAACATCAGGTAGTTTGATATGCTGTATCTGTGGCACACCACAGATTGCCTTCATCCACAACATTGGGTCACCTAACTGATTTATCCTTTTGATGAAGAAACTAGTACATGTCTCTGAATCATTACAGTATTCAAGGGAAGGAAATTACCCGAGAGACAGCGTAAAGGTGATGCACTCAGGGAAGACAAACATTCCATAACCATACCGAGAATATCAGGGTTAGAGGATACTTTGCCCAAAAGATGTAGTTGAGGGACAGAAGCAATGTGATCTAAAGCTGAATTTTGGGGTCTCTTTTTGGTGCTTTCAGGAATAGCAAAATGCTGCCACAAGCAGCTAGGGACAGGCCCAGGCAAGCATTAGAACTAACAGATAAATAGCACTTTTATATTTCATGTATCTAAAATGGACCAAACAGGAAAGGTGGCAACTGTGAAGTGAAGGGAATGTTCAGATACAGGCCTATAGCCTCTAAAAGCAGTCAGGGCTTTTTCAGAGACACAAGGTGGGTGAGGTAATATCTTTTATGGACCACTTTCTGTTCGTGAAAGAGACAAGCTTCTGATCTTATGCACAGCTCTTCTTCAGGTTTGAAGAATAGCTGCAATAATGACAAAAGCATTAACCTATATAGGTCTCAATCCAGCTAACTTTGGCACATGTTCTTTCAGGTTTGAGAGAGACATAGCAGCAGGTTCGGAAGGGTTTGAATTCCAAAGAATGCAGGCTCTAGAGCAGTGGAAATCTAACTGTTTCTTGACTGAAATGTCCACCTATGAAAGCTTTCCAGAATAGGCATGGAGTCGAACTAACCTTCTTTGCTTAAGATTGCAGGATAAATCTCAACCAAGGTCAATGAATGGATTTGTGGGAATTCTTTCATGAATTTGCCACACAAAAGACAAAAGTCTGGTCAGCAGTTAAATCCCGGCAGCAGTTGGATCCCAGTTGAGCTTCAAGATAAGACAGCCTGCATTCAGTGTTTTGGTTGGAGAGGCATGCTATGGGATCATCTCATGCCTGTTATATACTCACTGATGAGCAAAAAAAAATAAAAAAATAAGTAAATCAGCTGTCTAATGCCTTGATTATTCACCTCAATCAGAATGATCTTGCAGTTTGCAAGGGAGTCAATTTAAAGATTAGGATTCATAGAAATGTGGGATAATTTATCCAGTCTTGGCCAAATGTGAAACTGGTTTGATCAGACATGCTCATGAGGCAAGTTTGGTGGTGAGCCATCATGGTTAGAACACATGAGAATGTGAAACGTGAAGTTACCAGAATCTTTATGGAAGCCGGTGGTTCAGCAATCAAGTACTGGGTCATAAAGTACAAAGAGCCTGAATTTTCCTGGGATAAAAGACTGTACTTGCAAGATGTGGGGGGAAGACATTTGGCTTCAGAAAGTAAGAACTTGGATTGGACAGGCTTTAGATTAAGGAGGTGGCAGGGTGGGTAGGAGGATGCAACTAAGCTATTTGCTGAATCTCCCAGTGGCGAGTGTCCAGCTAAGGTAAAAGGCCAAAGAGCAAGAACCAAAAAAATATGAGACATGATTTTGCTGGTGGACCTCAGGTCTATCGGCAAAAGGGAGATTTCTTTCAAATCAGGGTCCTCCTTTGGTATTTTCCATCCCCTTTGCAAGGAAGGAAGATGAGAGGACTCAACAGAGCAAGCTTAATCCATGGGGTAGGCAATGAACAGTCTACCCTGAGTTATGGGCTATATGCTGTCCTGTAACCACCACTCTGGATCTGCCTAAATTCCTCATAAGGGTAAATAAGGTTTCCTTAACTATGATGTTAAATTTTAATAAACTTCTGATCTGTCATCTATGTCTGCCCTCATTTACATGCATATCTTGCTCAAGTCATTTGGTACAATCTGATCCATCTAACACCAATTTGCTTTTTAGAAATATTTTGTCAAATCATATGCGTTAGGGATGAGTTAATAGTATCTAAAGAAGGTGTGAACTCAATCAGAAGCAAGAAGTTAATTGCAACCCTCCCTTCTGCTTGATGTCAGAATTTTCACAAAGGGCTCCTAGGAGTCCCTGAGCACACCCTCCAGTATATTGTTGTATATTGGTGAATAAATGTTAATCTTATCATTAAAGCATTATACAAAAACATTTTATTTCTTGGGAGGGGAGGGGGGACTACTTGCAAAATTCCCTCTAAACTTATAATTGGTACTTAGTTGTAAAACTCAATATCTTTCAATTGAAGTCTAATCTACAGAAGGAAATGTACAGAATGGAATAATATATCAGGGTCATGTTTTCAAATCTGAATGCGCTGAATCTGGTGCGTTGACAAAAAAAGATTGAAATTGAACAAATAAACAATTGTAGCATGCCCAAAAGTTGATTCATAAATGTGGTAATCCAATTTGTGGACACAAATATGCACTTTAATAAATATGGGCTTTTGAAGACATTTGCATTTTGAGGCACACCTATTGCACCTGTAAACAAGTTCTGACCAATGACAACATGCTATAAGATCCTACTTAACAAAAACATTACACAAGCTGTGTGCAAAAACTTCCAGAACATGTTTTAAGACTTCTGAACAATTCTTCAACAGCTGTTTTACACCATGTTTGCTTTTCAGCTATGTCTGTTGAGATCTTCCACTGATATGTTATTTACATTTAGTGGCCTATTGCATAAACTCATTCCCAATCATCTCTGCCCCACATCTCATCCTATAAAGCCAGATAAAAATAATATGAAATAAAGCTAGCAGTGTAATGAAATGTACACCAAAGCAGTAAATTGAGAGAACTGGAAAAACAAAACAAAACAACAACAAAAAATCACTAGACACCACCAGGACCCACTAGTCACTCAATATGAGGAGATTTGATCCATCACTACAGCTGAAAAGCCACGGCTGCCCGATGACATAGGTGCATACAAACCATTTTTATTTTATCTTAATCCCTCTATGATGGTTCTTGTCAGTGAATATGAATTATACAAAAGTAACAATTCACTTGATCAAATAGCATTACATAATCCTATCCAAAGTAAATATGGTTTTCAATATGAGAGGATTAAAGGAGGGGGGGGGGGAATCAAGAATTACAATATTAAGTCTTTTGTTTAAAACACATTGCTAACACCACAAGGATTAATGCATTCTCTGGAAAGTACAGGGAGTGTCAAAAGACTATTGAACAATGTACCAGACAAAAATGATGTTTTGGGACAATACACGTGAACTGGAATTCCTTGGAAGTACTTGAGAGTAGGGGAATACAAACTCATATCTATGGACTCAGCCTTTGAAGCTTAATCCTGAGGTGGGTCCTTTTGTCCTGTTACAGAAGGACAGTTCAAAGACAAACTGTATAAAGGAGTAACTGTTTTAACAGTGAGGGGGCTTGTTCATAACTAAAGCACTGATGAACTTGTGATCACAGGTAAAACCTCTGTGTCAGCTTTGAAGGACCAACTGGAGTCCTTGGTGGAATGTGGTGGTGATCTTTTTTTAAGCTTATTAGCATGTATGCAGGTTCCTTTATTGTTTTTAATGTGTTAAATATGTTTTTTAAGAATAAATGTATTAACTTAACAGTGACAATTACACTGTGTACTATCTCTAAGGAAAAAAGTAAAACAGAGCTGCTTAGTCACCCTGACTTTGCTAGGGAGCTCAAAATATAGGTAAGCAGCAGTGCAGTCTTGAAACACCCGTCAGGAGGGAGAGAGACATGGTTTTCCATCCAAGAGATATGATGGTTAAGAAGCCTAGAATGTGTGCCCTTGACAGGCAATGGAGGAGGAACAAAGTTCAGCTGCCCTGAAATGTAGCAGTGACAAATGCCCAGCCTTGCATCTTAAACCTCACCCAAGACATACTGTAGGAACATAGGCTTGGATCAGCAAAGGTACTTAGGTGCTTAACCCCCAGATTTAGGTGAATAAGTCCCATTTCTAAGCACCACTGTGATCCACAAAACTCCTGCTCAGCTGCCGCCTAATCCTGTAGATGCCGAAACGATCTAAGGATATTCGGAATCATCTTAAGTAGGCCTGAAAAAGAGTGAGAATTACTCTATAACCCAGTGTTTAAAACAGTCAATTGTAAAGTGAAAGTTCAAATCCTCCCTCTCCATCTGGAGGAAGGAGACTTGAGCTAGTGGTCTCCTACTTCCCTGCTGAGTAAGCTAACTAAGCTGTACTAAAGGTTATCAGGGAAGTCCACCTTCTTGGCAGTTGTGTGTGGAAAAAGGCAGGCCCAGAGCACACCTCCTGGAGTGCCCAAATGCAACTTAGGTGATGGAATGTCTATCTTCGCCCAGTTTATGTATTTCTAGCCGAAGCACTTCCCTGGGGTCCAAACTTAGATGCCTGTCTCCATGAAAGGGGCGGCATTAGGACACATTCTTGTCAGCATCTCCCATTGCCTAGTTTAGTCACCTCTCAATTTATCGAGTTGGGTTTTGTGGATTGCATTCTGAGGTGCCTATCTCTCTCAATTCATTGTATAGGGAGCCTAAGCACTAACTCAGGCTTTATGGATCCTGAGATTTTCAAGGTGCCTAAATGTTAGGCATTGTGATGCTAAACTTCATAATGCCCAAGACCCTTTGTGGATTCAAGCCATAAAATCTACTGCATGTATCTGATTGCGTAAAGTTTTGCACAGAGGAATAACATCTAGATCAGACTCATAAAACATATGTAAAATGTGTGTCACAGAGGCAGTTGCTCTGAACTGTATTCCCACTCTGTGGTCACTTGAGAGTACCCACTCAAGGATTCCAGATCCTCGACTAACACCTCTCTTGGATGGAGACAAATGTTTCTCTCACACCTAAATCAGAGGGTTTTTTTCCCCAGGCTGCACAGTTCCCTGCCTACAATGTGATACCCCAGAAATCCAGACTGGCTATGCAAGTCAGAATCTGCACTTTGCTTTCTCCTCAAAAGCTATAAGCAATGTAATTGCCAGCAATTATGAGATACCATATGGTTCTTTATGATCAAGCACATTTATTCTTAAGGTGAAAGCATTACAGACAAATTATTTCAACCAATAAAAGTCCCTATATGCATGCTTAAAATCCTACCAAAAGTCACCCATCAGTTTCCAACTCTCTCTAGGACTGTGGCCCCCCTTGGGCAGAAGGCCCTGTCCATTTGCTGAATTAGAAAGAAGGAACTGAGTCAGTTTAAATTCAGGCTATTTATCCAAAAGTCGTTTCTTCATCTGTTGGATTCTGGAGAATCCAGTCTGAATTGGTATAGGTGGTGGTACCTCTGTGGAGGTGTTACACCCTGAATTTGCCTAATCACCCTATGGTCGTCTTAATTCCCAGAGGAAGTGTAGTTGCCCTCACACATGGAACTACATGCAACCCATAACTCACAATGATAAATAAACTTAACACATTGTTGTCACCCAAAGATATTGCAGGGAATTGCCAAATCTGTCACATGGAATCTTTCAGATTTCACAATGAGAAAGGGAATCTGATATGGCCATTTCTTATACCTTGTGGATTCCATCAGACTCTTCCTTATTCAAAAATATCATAGCAACCATGAGAGGAAGACAGACAATTGCAGCATTCACCATGGACTTTCAGTACCAGATGATTATGATACGGAACGTGAAGTGTACTATAGGCCTATTAGTTCAGTTTTTGCTTCACCTGCCATAAATGTTTAATTCTCAAGAACCGCAGGGTAAATTATCGAGATAAAGTAACATTCCAACATGATTACACATTGCAAGAGTCTCAAACATACTGCACATAGCACTTTAAAAATTGTTTTCATTATGCCAAGAATTTAAATCAATATTGTGAAGCAGTGCACTCGAGCTGGCAACATGTTTTCAATGTTTCAGCCTGTAATTTGACAAGGATCTGTCTCTAGGGTAGGCACTGTAACCTCCCCTTCCAAGGGAGGTTGTGGAATCCCCATCAGTGGAGGTTTTTTAAGAATGGTGAGACCGACACCTAACATGGATAGTCTGTGTGTACTTAGTTTTGCCTGAGAACAGGGAAATGAACTAGACAACCTCTGGATAGCCCTTCTAGCTCTACATTTCTATGATTCCGTAATACTGTTTCAGTTTATTTAAAATAAATTAGGAATATGTTTAAAATAAACTGAAATAAGAGTACTAGAATTGAACAGAGAGTGCTTTACTGTTGATTTAGCAGATCTTCACTAGACTCCCTAAATTACCTGTTGCATTGATTGTAGCTGTGAAAATCTCCCGGTAGTGAAGACAAGCCCTCAGAGTCTTTGCTCACCAATTATATAATTTTCTGAGTTAAAAGCAACATCTTCCCTCCTCTTGCTGGTAGAAAATTTTCAGCAGATATCCATGTATATTTTCTCCTCTGCTGAAATCACTCAGCTAGTCAGTTAAGTGATTAACCAACCACTCAGTTAGGTATATAGATTTTTTTTAAAAATCACAAGAAACTACAAACTGAGAATAGGAAAATAAATTACTTTCACCCTTATCACAATAAAATAAAAGTTGGTGAATTATACTAGGTGAAAGTTTATCCAAAATAGTTTAACTAAAATGAAACAAAGAATGCAATTACAATAAAAGAAATTAGCTTTTCCTCCCAGTTTTCCCTTTCTATAATTAATACTGCCAGGGCTTTCCTGTTGGAGTGCTAGCAATATTTTAACCTGCTGCAAAATGCTTCAGAGTTGAGGAAAGCAGTCTACTTTTTGCTTCTGGGCTCAGCTTCTTCCAATCCACACAGTGCACATGGCCTTTTGCAAAGCAGCTGCCCAACTACGTGCACTCATGGACCATTAGTTCAGCATGAGGGAATCTGTTGAACATACCCAAAACAACCACACACCCTTCCAGAAACTTCTGAATATGGAGTCCTAATTGTCCATCTGCCTCGCAACAAGGACTCACACAACTCATTCCTACCTACCCTGCAATGGATCTCTTGAAGAGATATCTCCCTAGTAAGCATGTGTGTAACATCTGGGCAGTGTTTTAAGAACATTTTAAAAAGTGCAGGAAGAAATGCAGAAAAGGAATTATTTCTCTCCCCAATAAACAATACAGATGTAGAACTGCCTTGAAGGATTAATAAATTAATGTATATTTTTAAGGCTGTTTGACATGTATTGTTCTTGACTCTAGATTATACCATTATCTCTACGAAAAATTGTCAGCAATTTAGAAACAGAATTATGGGTTGTGTCTAAATTTATGAACAACTTGTTATCTGAATTATTGGTTTAGGTAGGCCTATACATGTCAGTCAGTGAAAACTGTTATAGTGTGAAAAGTTTCAGATAAGCAAACTTAAATCAGAAAAGGAAGAAAGAAAGTAAAAAGCTCCGAACAGTACAGGATATATTCAGACATTTTTACACATATAACTTGTTACAAATGTATCTCAAGATGTGCTCAAATGCAGTGTTCAGTGAGATATCAAAATAGCTAGGAAACAGCATTACTCTTCTGTTTCAGAATTGCATGTGACAAATTTTCCCCCCAGCAAAAAGGCAAAACATTTTCAATAGACACTTATATTCACTTAACATGACATAAGACAAATGAAATTGCTTGTATCAGCAATGAAGAATAGAAAAGAAAATTTACACTGTATGTGCAAAGATCAGTAAATTGTCAAATGTGGTCATCAGCTTTTAAAAAGTAGTAAATTAGTTAATTGTGATGAGAAAATAAAGCTTTTATATTTTACTCATTTAATATTTAGACATTGTTACCCAGAAGGATGTGTTTATTTTTAAATGGCCATATTTGTGAACTCCCTCCCTTCATATATTATATACAATTAATTTTTTAGTATTAAAACTCTTTTTCATATTAATATGCTATGACAATCTTAGTTTTTTATTGTTGTTGTTGTTGTTTCTCCCCAATTCATTACCTATTTAAAGCTTCATCTTTATGTAGGCTTTTTCTTTGCTTGGTTGTCTGTTAGTTTTGCTATAATGCCACATTCCATGCCTCTTCCTCTAGGAAGAGCAACCTGACGTGGAGTGAGTTGGAAAGAAGAAAAAAAAATCAGAATCAGAAATATCCTTACTGCTTTGCAACCTCTACTCAACAGGGAGCACTGCTGATTAAAGTGTCTGGAATTATTACTGTTTTAAAATGAAAATAAGACAGTTTGTCAAAACTTTTCACAGAAATGTATCTGTCACCACAAAATGTTCATTGGGAAGATTTTTCAGGTATAAGATGGAATTTATGGCTAAAGCCAGAAAAAGCACTCTTCCCCCACCCTCCAAAAAAAGCCCCAATAGGCCGGTGGTTAGAGAACTCATGAGCCAAGACTTTTTGGCTCAGAGTTAGGCAGAACAGGCACTTGATCCCTGATCTCCTTCACTGAAAGTGAGTGCCCTAATCCCTGGGTTATTAGAGCTAATCAAGCATGAATATGCCTGTCTCTCTTTCACTCATGGTATTTTTGTGGAAAAATTTCAAAAGATCTAGGCTTTATTCCAATGTGGAATGAAAACAAACGATGACAACTCAAAATATTTTGTAAATGTGAATTCTTGTTTTCCAGCCAGTCATACTGCTGACTATTCCTCTTCTAAATTGTCCCCAGACACCGTGCCCCTTTTCAAAGTTCCTCATTTCTGATGCATGACATGAGACAACTCTAGCCTCCAACCCTCTAATGGCTCCTAGTCCATATCCCTCCTAACCTCATTAGTAGGTACCACAATCTCACTCCTACCCATTGCTATTATTTTTTTTCCTATTTCTCACTTTGTTCGATGTTTACTACTTTACCATTTACCCCTTGCCTTTTTCGCCTTCACCAAGTAGCACGCCAGTCCTGCTCCTGCCCAATATCTCCCCTGATACCTTTCACCGTGACATCCATGATCCTTCTCACCTTTTATTCTTCTAACAATAGTCATGGAAGTGAATGGATGCTGACCTCTTTTGTGTGACAGGTCATACTTACAGACTGTATCTCTATGTACCATAATTTTATGTCTAAAAACATGGGTTCTCTGGACAGTGCTTGAAAACTATTCATTTATAGTTTTGCTTTTCGTATTTGTTTGTTTTTACGAGTTAGCCCTTTCTACACTGAGCATGAAAATATTAGCATTTTGGGGGCAATTGTAATGTTTTAAAGGGTTTAAAATATTTACAATGGTATTGTGTTGTTTAATGTAATTGGATGAACATGGGTTTTAATGTAGTCCAATGTAAGATCATATATCTAGAAACAACTAATGTTGGTCACAGTTTCAAGATAGGGAGACTATATGCTGGAATACAGTGACCATGAAAAGGATACAGAGGTTATGATAGATAATCCATTGAACATGAACTCCCAGTGAGATACTGTTGCTAAGAGGGTGAACATAATCCTCAGTGGTACAAGAAGGAGAATGTATACTGTGAAAATAATACAAACAGGGTAGCTAATTTAAAAAATATAAAATACTCTTTCTGGAACTTTGCAAAGTAACTAGTTTATTTCTTAAACTCCAGTTGGATCATACACAAAGAATCAAAAACAGAGAGATAGCAGAACAAATCCTCCAAACAAAGGTTCTTTTTTTGGTGGTGGTAGTGGTGGTGGTGTATGTGTGTGTGTGTGGGGGGAGGAATAAAAATATATTAAAATACATTTGTATAATGTTAAGGAGTTTCTATGGCAATGAGGGACAACTTAAGTACCTTGCTCTAGGCTGGCTTTTTGCATACTGACAGCTGAAGACCTCAATCACATACTTCTCTACAGAGCGCCACCCCAGTCAGCAAGCAGGACCACAAAAATTCTTGAGAATTTAAAGTGGTAGTTTATATATTTTGCACAGTTTTTAGACACCACAATGTCAATCAGGAATAGGAATATATTTGGCATTATTGAAATCATTACAGAAATAAGGACCAGAAATTGTTCCTGGTCTGTAGTCAGCACTTCATGGTCCACGTTGGGGAAAAAAAAATCAGAAAGGGTTCACAAAGGATTACAAGAACACTGAGGACTGGAAAACCAATTATAGTGCTCTTTAATTTATCCAAGATAAGGTTAAGAGGTGACTTGAAACAGTCTACAAGTACCTATATTAAGACATTACTGAGAGTAGAAGACTCATCTAGCAGAAAAAAAAGGTAAAACAAGATCTAATGACTGAAATCTAAGGGTAGGGCTACACTACCTGCCAGATCAACGGGTAGTGTTTGATGCATCGGGGATCAATTTATCGCATCTCACCTAGACACAATAAATCGATCCCTGGAAGCGTTCCCATTGACTCCAGAACTCCAGCTCCACAAGAGGAATAAGCGGAGTTGATGGGGGAGCAGCCGCGGTCAACCCACCACCCTGGGGATGGCCAGGTAAGGTGAAGTCAGGTACTTAGACTTCAGTTACATGAATAGCATAGCTGAAGTTGCATGCCTTAGTTCGAAACCCCTCCACGCACAGGCCTAAAACTAACCTAGAGAGGTACACGTTTTAAAAATTTTCAGTAATCAATCTTTGGAACAGTTTATCTAGATATGTGGTGGATTCTGCATTACATGTAATCTTTTTATGAAGACTGAATACCTCTCTAAAAGATATATTATAATTTAAGCAGCTGTTATGTGCTTGATACAATAATTACAGGCTAAAGTTATATAGCCAGTGCTAGGTTTATCATAATGATACCTTCTTAAAAGCCACTAAACTGTATTTTGATCTTAAGTAGCTTTTATACAATTTTATATACATATAGCATTCTGTATAAAGCTAATGATCTAAGATATATTTATCTTTCATTCACTTTTTTAAAAGATTAAATTATTACACTAGTCATTTAAACCAGCAAGTTACTTATTTTAACCATATAGTAAACTTAGGTTGCCCATTTAGTTCACAAATCCAGATCACTTTTATCTTGCATAAGTGCCATTGATGTTAAATATAAAGATGTTTATAGTTTTGCCTCAGTGAGACGAACAGGGTTTAATTTAACATGTCTTATAGTATTTTTTCTCATACATTTGAACGCAGTCTTTCTCACATTTAACCTAATGACAAAACTCCCAATGGCATCACTGGAAATAGCAAAAGATCTCATAAGATGCAGCACCACCAATGTGCCTGGCCTGCCTCGGTGCAGTTTTGGGGTAGGATGGACAAAGGGGAGCATTGCCCCCAAAACTGTACATGTTGAAGTGAGGGATGCAATGAAAGACTCAACCGCCCCTGAACAGCTTGATTTATACCCTCCCTCCGGCAAGCAGGCCTTCCCCTGATCCTTATCACCCCTCCCTGAAGAAGCCCCTCCCCGCAACACCCAGCTGTCCCTCCTGCCTCTCCCACGAGGAGCAGCTCACAGCACAACTAGCAACTTGCTTGGCCTCTGAGGTCACTTCACTAGCTCAGCTCCATCAGCAGCTCAGCACAGAGAGGGCCCAGCCAGCACCCTGTGACCAAGCATGGAGCTGGCTTTGAATTAACAGAAAATCCACACAAGAAGAGTGGAGCAGCCCTGGCCCCACCCTGAGCCACTAGAGGCTGGGTGGTGTAGCAGGGCGGCGACTCACCCCTGCAGCGCCTCCTGCTGGTCCATCTGGGAATTAGCTCACTCCAGCCTCCGGACCACCCTCTGGCGGATGATGTCCCGCTTGCTGCTCTGGCCCAGAGTCCCTCCCTAGACCCTGGTGCCCTCTTCTCTTGGGTGCTGCACCCCTGCAGTACCCCCTCAGATCTCAGAGTCTCCCCTCCCAGGGAACCCCTATCCCCTATCCCCACCTTGCCTCAGTCTAGGCCACTGCCAGTCACCACTTGCCCCCGTTCACTGGGGTAGACTGCAGTATAATTGCCACTCATCACTGGCAAGGAGAGTTTGGCCTGCTGCTTCTATCTCTAGAGCCAGGGGATGCCCACTGCAACCCTAGTACACCTTGTTGGGCCTTCTCCTAGGCCCTGCAGCCTGGGGGTTTCCAGGCTAGAGCTTCCCCAGCTCCTCTTGCCTAGCCCCAGCCCTGCACCACTCTAGGTACCTTAAGCTTCCAGCAGCCAGGCCTGTCTGCCTTCCTCAGCTGTTCTCTGTGCACCAAACTGAGCCCTTTTATCAGGGCCAGCTGGGCCGTAATTGACCCAGCCACAGCTGCTCAGCCCAATCAGGATGGAGCTTGCTTGCTCCCAGCCACAACCCTTTCTTGGGCTGCTTTAAGCCCTTTTTCCCCAAAGTGGAGCAGCCACCCCACTACAGGTGGTTTCCAGCTGTGGCTTCCCAGCCCCACTTGACTGCACAGTAGACACCCTGTGGCCACTCCATGACGGGCCCAGTCCTGTAAACCTTGCTGCATAATTTCTACCCCACCCTGGACCAGCTGGAGCTGCTCCTCCAAATATGGAAATCAAACTATGCATATGCAGATCTGCTGTCACCTTTCACTTTGTGCAATCCTTTACAAGAGTACAAGCTGAATAAAACTAGGTATAAAATGCTACCAAAGCAAAACAATAGTGTTTCATGCTTGCTTTGCACAGATGTAAAGAACTCAGAGGAATGGTGACCCATGTGGCCCAATACTTAGCAGTGTTTGAAGGGATTGCATCCTCTATTCATAAAAAGAGAGATGAGAAATAATGGTTAAACTAAACATAGTAAATTAATCTTGCAGCCCTTCTTCACACAAAAACAATCCAAGTGATTTCAGTGACCTTACACACACACACATTTCATTTGACAAGGATTTGACTATAACAGTTCTTCTTACTATTCCTTTACAAGTAATATTGCATAGTATAAGGTCACAGTTCTTTAAAATGGTCTAAACCATCTAAACATAACAATTACAAATTAATACTATTATATAAAAAACTTATTTTAGAAGGTCTTTTAGTTCTCTAGTGACATTAAAATAAAACAATGCAATCCTCTTTGATAAATAGCATCTGCTTGAGACAGATGATGGGGAAATTGGGGGGTTTGCACAATTCCTTGAACGTTGTTTTATTGGTGTATAGACTGGAATAGAAAATTAGATGTGTTCTACATTATGATGTTTAGTTAACATTCATTTCAAAAGTTATAAAAGAAATGCCAGCAACAATGGTCAAAAGGTAACTCAGTCTATAGCACCAGAGATAACACATTTTTGTTAATATTATTGAAAGAATGCTAGAGCTAACGTGTCGTTAATTATGATATAAATACTGCAGTGCTACACCTTCACTTTAACTAGCACACTCTAGCTTTATGCTCTTAGGCCAGGTATTCCTATGCATAGCTATATATTTGTAGAGTGCTTCAAAAGTAAGATTTAAAATTAACCTAAAATTGTAATGATCTATATTTAACCAAACTATTTTTTTAAAAATTGAAATGGTGTTAATATATTGCTCCCATTGGACTTTGCATACAGCTTGCTTTCTTCATGCTATCATTTTCCTATTCTTCTTTCCTACACTCCTCATACTTGTAGCAAGATTATGAACCTGCTCTAAACCTGTAAGTAGAATTTGCCGTTGTGCATAAATATATGCAACTTCATACTCGTCCTCACAGATATATCACATCACACAATATATATAATCTATGGTAGCGGAAAATACAAGCTTTGTAAAAACTCCTTAATTGAATCATCTCGTTTTCGTAGAACCACCTAAAGGTTGTTAGCACATTAAATGCTTCTATAGAAAAGCTTGGTCTGAATGTGTTACCACAGCAACAGTGAAGAATCCATGCACATAATTTCCCCAATTGGTAAAATATGACAGCACAGTTTACAACACGTATCCCTTCAATATGTAGGCTACATTGCAACCATCAGTATGAATAGTCCTGTCAAGAGTTTGCTTATCAGAAACTTAATGCTTATGCATCTGTCTTGGATACATTTTGGTATTATTCATGCTAATGTAAACTCCATGATATAGTGCCAAATTAAGCAACAATAATTTGAGTTTATTTCCAGCTTTTTAAAATGATAGTGAGCTGTTGACATTTATTTCCTGCCAGTCTAGATTGGCAGAAAAATGTTGGAATAACAAAATTGAATAAGCATGTAAACAAGCAGGCTTTATGAAAATTAAAATATTGGAAAGATGCTTGGCAACAATATAGTATTGCTGTTCATCCAGCTTCTGCCATGATAGTTTTCACTGGAAGACAGGTCCTTAATTTTGAAAAACCCTTTTTAATCTTCCAAATATTCCTCTGCTCGGGGTTCTTTAAGAGACTTTATTTAAATCTTTCAAGATTCATAGTAAATATTATTCTAGTTAGTGATCTCTGGGTTTTTGCCTCCTTCCCCACCTAAACTCTCTCCTTTTCATGTCTGAAGCATCCATGGTAGGGCTGATGTTGCCTAGCGGCTTGTTATGCATACATGATGCCTTTTTATAGAATAAAACACAGGATTCCCCCTCTGCAAGAACAATTGCCGCAAAAACCTTCTGCAAATACTGAGTAGACTGCTGAGGGAGTTCTCCGTGGAAATTCAGTGAGGACCTTCTCAAAAAAACACCCACACAGACTGTATTCTGACCTGAAAAGCAGAAGCTTTCACTGACTTTCAGCTTGGCTAACTATGAACAACAAGGTGGGACAGCTTTGCCCACCTAGCCCAAGTAAGGCATAAAACAGGCTCCTGGAGCTTCAGTGGGAAAAAGTGGGTTTAAAAAATACCAGTTCTTCCAAAACCATAAGCTGGAAAATATCCAGGTGCATACTTTGCAGAAGTCCCCAGGCATTACAAAGACCATTATAGAATGAAGGCAAATATGACTGCCCCAGTGGCAACAAAAATAGATTAGTGTCAAAGCCCAGTCCCCTCAGCATGACAGATGAGAGAAAAAGACCCTCTTCCTGGCCAGAAGAGTTAAATTGTAGCAACTGCTAAAGAGACTGGAGGTAAAAGGCTGCCATCCTGCTCACTAACTTAACGAGTGCCAGCCCCCTTCATCTAATGGTAGGAAGAAGAAAGCAGGGCACAATCAATGGTAACTGATTAGAAAACTATTCAAATATTTCCAGCCCAAAAGGCCTGGAGGAGGGTCCAGACCCAGTAGACAGTGCCACAATATTGAATCCACAAAACTGTTGGTAAATAAAATCATCCTCAAAGAGAGTTCTGCAAGAAGCCAGTGCCATTTCTGCAGGTGGCTTTGTACCTTCTCCTCAGCCCTTTTCCAGTTTTTTTTAGCATATATTGTTCTGATCTGAAAAAGACCCCCAACATCTTAACTCCAGAGGTATCCCATTGCAATTGTTGTAGCAACTAAAAAAGTTGCTGATACAGAGTAGTGATCCACAAATGAGCCTCTCTGTCAGCTTATTTGAGCAGCTATAGAATTTAGGAACTTTTGAAGATGAAAACTGCTGCCTTTGGGGAGAATAGTGACCTTGCTGGAGTTAGTGGGATGGGTATTCTAGGTAGAGCTGGCAAAGTTTTTTCAGACCGTTTATTCATCAGAAAATGTAGTTTTAGCTGACTCAAAAGTACTTGCAAATTTGACCTGATGAGTTTTGGCTGGACCAGCTTCACAAAATCATATGCATGTTTTCCCCCTTATAACTTTTAACTCAGTGGTTGGGGCACTTTGCTGAGAGGTGAGAGATACAGATTTGAATTCTCACTCCATGGCAAGAACTTGAGCTCAGATCCACCCCCAGCAGGCTATAAACTACTCTGGTATGGATTACTATCAAACTCTTTCTCTATAAAGAAAATTGAGGACCACTAGATCTATGGGAAATCTTGAAGAATATGGATATTAAGACTGGCATTCCACCTCAAACTTACCATGAAAAGGCATTCTGTTTTAGTTTACTTGGGCAGGTCTGCACACCCGCTGGATTGGTGGGTAGTGACTGATTTATCGGGGGTCAATTTATCGTATCTAGTCTAGACGTGATAAATCAATCCCTGAACACTCTCCCGTCCGGTACTCCACCGCTGCGAGTGGTCCCAGGCAGAGTCAACAGAGGAGTGGTAGAAGTCAACTCAGCGCCAAGAAGTCGATCTAAGTACACCGCCTTCAGCTACACTCTTCTAATAGCTGAAGTGGTGTATTTTAGATTGATTTCCCTCTCAAGTGTAGACAAGGGCCTTGCATGAGATAATTTTGTACTTGTTGAAAGGTTTCATGTAGATAACCCTAGATGTGGGAAGTCTTCTTTCTACTGACAGAACAGGTAGACCAAACAAACATGGCCAACAATAATGCCATCCTACCAATGTTCCTAAACCCAGACCTTGAGGAAACATCTATTTAGGGTAATTCAGTGTTTGCACCCATTCGGTTGTTGGCCTCTCTATGAGGCTGCCAACAAGCATGGCAATTAGTGCCATTTATGGTGGTGTTTCTGCTATGAATATCTGTCTCTGGGAACTCGAGTCCAATACACTCAATATTAAAGGAAAATGAACAGATGGTATCAGCTTTCATTCCCTCTTGATTTGTGCTGGTTTTTAAACCAGCAACTTAGATCTGAATTGTTCTATAACTCATTAACAATCACCTGAGCCATCCCTTAGCCAACAGAACTAGCTATATTAGTACATTTAAACAATGCAATTTGTTAGAAGTATTATCAATACTGAGGAAACTCTATTTTCTCCTAAACATGTAATCTGAGTACTATGAAAACCTAGAATTGTCATGATAAATGGAGAAGAATTTATGAATCATTTTTTCCATTTACTGTTTATGACAGCATGGATATGGTTTAGGTTATTTAAGCTTGTTTTATTTTTCTGATGTTTTATTCACCTGTTTTCATTTCTTGTCTACTGTTTTGGCAAAGTATTTGTCATAAGTATAAAGTAGCCTAGAATTACTGCTTACCTGTGAGGGGTTAACCTGAAGGTAACCTAAAACGGGGGAAAGGAACCAATAGAAACCGGAGATGCTAGTCAAACTCTGAGACAAAGAGAGTTTTAGTTTTGGTTTATTCTCTCTCGCTCTGTTCTCTCTGGCTATGGGATGAACCACACCTATGTCTTTTACTCTACCTATCTATAATCTTCTAATAAGTAAAGTTCAGTAGTAAGTGAATTGTATGCTTGAACTGTATCACTTAATAATTGATCCACTGTGCTCCTTATACTGTTAAGCTTTAGCAGAGGAAAAATTCCCAGGGAGGGGGTCATTGATGCTGTGTGATGCAAGTGGGGTTTTTTCTATTAATTTCTGTACAAGGGATTTATGCTTTTCTTTTTCTTTAATTAAAATCTTTCTTTTAAGACTCTGACTGCTTGTTTCCATTGGATAGATCCTGGTTTGGATCGGGCAAGTCTCACAGAAAAGTGAGGGTTTTTTCCTTTGTGTTCTCAAGCCTCTCCCAGGTAAAGGGAGGGGGCTGGGGGGATTAACGGAGAGGTTCCAATTTACCCAAACCCATTGTTTTGTGGGCTTAAATTGGTAGTGGCAGTGAACCAAGTCCAGACACAGAAGAAGTTTGTGTTCTGGGGAAAAAGTTTCAACCTAAGCTGGTAAAATAAGCTTGGGGGGTTATTTCTTTTTTTCATGCGGGTCCCCACATCTTTACCCTAGAGTTCAGAGTGGGGGGCAATCCTGACAGTACCATTCCTCGATGCATATTATTCTTTTCCCTGGGAACAAAGGCTTTAACATATTTAATGGTTCAGTTTTAAGCAATTATAATTGCTTTTAAATGATCCTGTCATAAGTAAGGAAAGTAGAAATTGTAGATCTTTAAACAAAATGACATTCAAGGGTGAGTTTTAGCATAAGGTTGTTGTTTTATGACAATGTCAATTATTTGATTTTTTTTCTCTTTTCAGGCACAATCTCATTTTGGGGTATTTGCAAGTGTTTGCATCTACCACATCTGTAATAAAATCTAATTGAAACCTTTTTTACTTTTGTCGGGTTTTAGTACAATAAAGAATTATTATTCACTTGACATTTTGAGTACAAAGATGAAATCAACAGAAATAAAAATGAAAATTTGTGCAGAATAGCATCAGCTTCATCAATAAAATAAAATGGTTTTATATCTGGTCATCAATTTACTTTATAAAATTTGCATTCACAATCTAAAACTCTTTTTAATCATTGAAATAATCATATATATTTCAGATACTTCAAAATGAAAGGTGACTCCACCAAGCCTCTACCAATCATCAACAGTGCTAAAATAATCAAACTATATTTGTTTGTCACTTATGAAACAAAAGAAAGAAAACAGATTAAGTGAAAACCTTCTCCTTCAGTAATAATAAACACTGAGACATCATCACATTTTTTAGTTGAGCAAATACTCATAATATTGTAATGATAGAGAAGAAATATGATTTATCTACTGAGCCAAATAAAATCAGATCCCTATAAAAGGTCAGATAAAAGATTATTTCTTTCTAATATTATTTCAATTCTGTTTTAAAAATCCACCATGTGGCATAAAGTAATTTATAAAAAAAATGGTTTCTTTCAAAACAGCACTACTCATAGGACCTGATACATTTATGGTTCATTCAACATTAATTTAATTTGCTCTGATTTCCACCCTTCCCCTTTTCACTTCCCCCACCTGTGCTCATACAAATGTACCAGAAGCATAAGCACAATAAAGGCGCTACAGAATTTACAGGATGTGTGCAGGATGTGTTAATCTCCATTAGAAAATATCATTAGGGAAACCTCCAATCTAAACCTGTGTTCCCCCCAGCTCCTCTGCAGCCCACCCGGATGGCTGCTGAAGACCCCAGGACTTCCACACCCCTGGACAACTGGTTTGCTGAAGTGAATGGAAATGGGGAACTTGGAAGCACTGCCTGAGCTGGGAGACTCTGAACTTAACACCAGGAGCTTCCAAACCACAAATGCCATGTGAACCTGGCAAATGGGCTATTGATTACAAGGGCTCCGCAAGCTTGCCACAATCCCTGACTGCTCAATGCTTGACAACAAGAATCTGGTTTGTTTCATTGCTGACATACAGTGGTGTGCAGGAGTGAAGGTGACATGAATTATGTGAATTTCAGTCTGCAGCAGCTTGGGTTTCTAGTGTCTCTGCTCTTCTGCAGCCCACCCCCTGGGAAGCCAGGGAACACATTTTGTTTTGGAAACATCACATTGCATTGTTTTGGGGGTTTCAGTTCCATGAACATTTTTGCTTTTGTCATGATTCAGAGTGAATATTTTCTGAAATCTTGAAAAAAAATGTGTGGAAGTGAAATGTGGCTTCTGGACCAGTTCTACTTACAAGTGTCTAAGATAGATGTGCATGTATTTGAAATATAAGAACATGCTCCCCCACACACACACTCCTCACCCCACTTTTATTTTCTTGAACACCACCAACCACTCCTTCAGTGCATCCAGGTACCTTCTGACTTTTTTTCCCC
This sequence comes from Sternotherus odoratus, assembly GCA_032164245.1. Taxonomy (NCBI): domain Eukaryota; kingdom Metazoa; phylum Chordata; order Testudines; family Kinosternidae; genus Sternotherus; species Sternotherus odoratus. Next base: position 40,653,690 of record JAVMKO010000004.1, read on the forward strand.
CTTTGCACCCAATGGGGAGGAGGGGGGTGTACAATGCACATACAATAGAGATGCATGTACCATATTATATATATTATATATATTATATATAAAGTGCTTTATAATAAAAGAGGAGATTTTCTGCCATACCCCATCTCCCTTGGGTCTATTACCAGTTGAGGGTCCCTGAACTTGTGTTTGGTTTTACACTAGTCCCAGTCCAGTGGATTTTAGAGCAGCTGGAAGTTTATTTTGAACTCTGTCAAATGCAACAACTACCATAAAGTTGTTTGTCAGCTGGGGTTGCATTTTGGTCAACCCCCTTTATAACTCCAATATATACTCTTTGAAGGGGGGGCAGTAGAGGAAATGACTAAATAAGCTCTATGCCCACTAGCACTTCACTAATGTCTAGAGAATCCCTAGAATGGAAAGATGTGACTGTTTCTGTGCCCTTTGAAGTGTGCCAAGAGAGAGGAGCAATGATCCAGGATCTGGCCCATTCTGTTATAGCAAAACAAAGTGACAGATATATAACAAATGGGGCAGTTAAGGATGTATTTATTGAACTTATCAATATAAAAAAAATACCAGCAGATATCCCATATTATGATGAAATTATTTAATCGGGCTACATTATATCACACTTTTTATTTCAGACCAAATTTTTCAAAACACACTTGTTAACTATGAAAGTAGGACTTAAATGATAAAAATATTTGTGAACTTTCTCTGTTACTGGATTCTTTAGTGGATACTGATTCTATTATTGAGGAAAAGGCATAGCAAACTCTTTGGGCTACATATGTTTGATATTGACGTAGGTTCTTCAGAACCAAAAAAACCCCCAAAACATCCAACCCTTTTGGAAATGTACATGCCAGTTTGTGAATCTTTAAGCAGCCCACAATTTTTGTACTTTAGACAATGAGCTCCCAAAAGTTTAGCAATCTAATTTTTTTCTTTATTTGACTCAGCAGACTGAGAAATTTGAACTGTTTTATGGACAAAATATTGAAGAAAAATCTCATTGAAATAAGTAGGCTAAAGCAGGAAAGCTTTTTTGTTCTGGGAGCATGCTCATCATGAGTAAAAGTGGTGAGCAATGTGACAGCATTGTAGGTTAGCAAAATGAATGCTCTTTCCCTCTTTGTTTCACTTTCTTTTTCACATACTGAGCACATTAAGTCAAATTCCATCCTCAGATGTGACATTGAGCTCAATAGGAGCCTTCCACATTCTTCCAAGGGCAGAATTTGTCCCAGTTTTTGTGTGTGCAGTTTTTACTTTAGATCTGATCCACATCAGATATTTATTTCTAGCTCTGTAAAATAGATCAGTTCAATTATTTCTAAATAATGTTTCACTTTTTTCTTTGTCAGTGACAGGTTCTAAGTTTACCGAAACTTTAAATGTGAGTTTTATCTAAATATTTGCTTAATAACTTTTATCCAGCAATGAGAGTGAGAATATGACAAGTGTAAAAAAATATATCAATGTATCTTCAATTTTTTGTCTCACTGTCCTCATGATAAGAACATTTCTAATAGCAAAATTTACCTTATTTCCCATTCTTAAATATTTCTTAGTTTTGATGGATATTGGTATTTTGATGCAGCCCAAAACAATCAAAGTTATAAACATGCATTTTTGATCATACAAAGCAAGCTGTTTCCAGATGGGAATGCTTAGAAATCAGTCTGATCTAAAGCGATCATTGAAAGACATTAAGGCTAACAGACTGACAGATCTGAAACATTCATGATTCAAAGTTTCAAGTGAATATGAACCTTCTGTCCAGAATGGAATATTAGAAGTTAGAGAAATATATTTTAAATACCTAAGCTATATTGTCTACTTTCTATGATAGATGTCTATAATTATATATGTTTGTATACATATTCACATTTGGTGAAATTAAAATATTCAATTGATATGAAAGATACTACTTCTCATACAATTACCTATTTTATATGATAAAATTTTGCACTACTGGTAGAATCTTTCAAACCAATAGCTACTTTTAACTGTGTCAGCTCAATGCCTGTTTAAGGCATAAAAAGTATTTATGTAGCTTATATAACATACTAAATACTGTTTATGCGGTCTTTTTATAAAGAAATTTAATTGATAAAAAGATACTGATATCTTTCTACAGAGTACTCCCTGCCAAATAATTGTAGTAAATATTAATGTCAAAAATAAACACATTCCTTAAGTTCTCAAATGTGATTATCTTACACTAATGTGAATCCTGAGCAACTCGAGAGGAGCCAATGGCATTATGTGTGTGTAAGTGAGAGGTGAATCAAGTTCATACTCATTCCTGGAACTTGTCCGTCTCTGGGCTGAAATATGAATGGCAATGCGCTATTTAATACTTTAAAGATAGGAGATGAAGAAATATGTTCAGTTTGTAACTTCAGGGAATTCAGGGAAATATTACTAACACACATGATGCCTTTTCAACTGTAAATCACCAAAGAAATATATTTAACACAGATATTTGCACTGTTTTTACAATTGCTTCACCTGCTTAACCAATTAGACAATTTTGCGAGATCTATTGTAGGTGCCCATTGCTATGGGGGCTAAATACAAGTTAATAAGAAAGTGAACATCAAACAACATGATCTGTCTTTATTTTGGATTGTAATCCCCTTGAGACTAAGAGCATGTTACCGCTTATTACACCTGCTCACGCATATAGCCTGCGTTGGGTAAATAAAATAAAATAATAACCAGATATAGAAAGAGATCCGTTGGATATGCACCATTCCATAACCAAGAAAATATGTAACAAAGAGAAATGAGAGATTTTCCTTGTTGCACAGGGATACCCGCTATTCAGTTAGAGAGGGCGCTGCATTGCAAAGGCTGTCCAAGATGAGTCAGCAAATACACCTTAGTTGCCCCACACAATCCCTACTTGGTTGCCTGTATTCAGTGTATGCTGTACTTAATTATTCAACTACATTCACAGAATACAAAAAGCGCATTGGCCAGAAGGCCTGCTGGATTCACTGTAAGTAATTTTGTTGGAAAGCCTGTAAAATACCCATGGAAAAATGCATTATTTGTTTTTGCATATGGAGTGGTAGTGGATATATATTCCTTTCCAGAGGCTATAAAATGGCCTAGCACCATCATACAAGGATAATGAGACAAGTAAAGGATCTTGGCATACAGGAAAAAAAATCTGAAAGATTTAAAGAGTCCCTCTGTGGAGATCAGATAAGAAGTATTCCTTGGATCTGCAGCTGCACTAAAGGTGTAGTGGGAGGCTTAGGCTTCACAATTTATTTTTACAGGGATGGTGTGCTGAGTAGTGGCGAGAAGGCTAGATATCTGCTGGAGTAAAAGGGGATACAACCTTCCTAGAAATACCCTGATTTAGCAGCAATAGTGATGTTTTGGATCGCTTAGCTAATTACAGGGTTATGTTCTGGTGACCATACTATTGACCCTAAGTGTTTGGTAGTTCCCAAGGATAATGAAAGTCATGAGGAAATTTGTTCTGCTTTTAGTACAGGGTGTGTGTGTGCGTTCGCGCGCGTGTCTCTCTCTCTCTTCAGGTTTGCCACATGGCAGGAGCTGATAGCAGTAATGCTGGTGCTATGTCTCAGTTGCAGAGATTTTGGCAGTTGATGCCAGAGGCAGAGGGACAGCTGGTAGGGATCCGAGAGTCCCTCTGCATCTTGCAGGTGTGGGGTTGTTGCAGCAATCAGTAGCAATAAGCACCAATCAGCCCTGCAGGGAATGTTTTACAAGCTTCTTTACTTTAGGGACAGAAAAAGCCTGACAACCTTTGGCTTGCCATAGAAGAACAGCTTGAATGTCTTATTGCTCCGGTGACTACATTTTCACATGTTCTGGCCTTTTCCATCTTGTCTCAGAAAAATAGGCCCTACATGGACAAGATGAATGTTTCATAAGATGTGCAATAGAAAAGTAGACTAGGTTAAAGTCCATAAAGAGAACTTCCCTTGTCACTCCCCAAGGTCTTGAGGGACTTGATGGCTATTGCATGTTGGTAAGGAGATCTAGATCTCAGGATCTTCTCTTCAAAACATCATTTTCCCCTTTTATTTTTCTGCACCACTGTGGTTGATGAGGTCATTATGGCAGCATAGCATATTGTGCAACCAGGATGCAACGAGGAATGACGATTTTCAGCTTGTGTGCGTTGAGTTGGACCTGCACTTTTCCATAATAGGCTGGAAGTGAGGAGTTAAATTTATCACCCAGAGGAAGTGTTTGAGGGATCCCACATGACCTGTTACTGCATTCAGTTTCCTTAATTGACTCCTAAAACAACTGGATGATCAATACGCTGTATGACAGACTAACTGCTTCACAGAACGGAGATGGGATTTGCTACCCATTACTGTAGTGCCTCTTTGTGGCAGCTTCTGGGGATTAGATCTTGACCAGTCACTCGCCCTGGCTCTCTTCCTCTCTCTGGACTCAATTGCTCCCTCTTCATAACTCTGTGTTTCCTCTTCATGGCTTGGCCCTCTAGCCAGGTTAATATACTTTTCTTCTTCTGGGGTACCAAATATCACTGGATGATCAGGCAATCTTACGTTCCACTGCTCAGGCTATGTCACTTTCCCCAGTGGCTGTCAGGAGAACCAGGTCCACCCTTTACTCTGTGTTCCAGCCCAGGGATCCTATGTCCATCAACTATTGTCTACTCGCTTTCAGACCAAGTCACTGTCTACCTTCCCTCTCCTCCATACCCCAGCCTCCTTGGTTTACCACTGGAAATTGCTCTGTTCCCTCTGGCTACTTAACACACTCAGATTATTGACAGAGTCTGTATTCCTATGCAGAATCCAAGGATTTACTCCTCTCTAGGATTCTTCCTTGTTTCTTACCAACCCCCCTGTCTCTGGGGAGAGAATAAAGAGTCCTGCAGCCCCTGCTGGGCTCTTCACTTCCTGGTTATATACCAACCTAGCCTGCCTCTGCCCAGCTGGGGTTCAATTAGAGCTTAATCAGACCTCACCCTCCTCAAAGTGAAGCCTGTCACAGAGTTAATTGGCCTTTGTTTCCTACTCAAGCCTTGTGTGGGGTGGACACAAGTGTTCCCTAAAACCTGTAACACTTGGGGGCACAGGTGTCATCTCTGGAGTTGCCAGGTCTAGCAACAGGTCAGCTCCTGCTGTAGGTCATCCACCATGAGAACCAGTCTACCCTTCTTTTCCATTGTGTCACTAAACTTTTGTCTCTGGAATGCAAAGTCTTGCAAAGCCACTCACAAAGCTTGATGTGTAGCTATAACACTTTTCTTATAGCTTTTCCCCATGCTCCAGACTCTCCCCAACAACTTTTCTCTCATTTTTTCTGATTACTTTCTGTATTTGTACCTGTATCCTTTAACTTCATCTTGGGACACTCTTTCTCCCTCCAGTTTCTCTAACCTCTATCTTTACAGCCCCATTGGCTTTCTCTACAACCATTGTGCACATGCTCTGGGCCTCTGGCACTTCCTTCCATTCCTTTATTGATGCCTTGCCATTTTTGTGGCTAATTTCTTTTTTCTTGTAAGGATAATGACTCCTCGTCTGTCCCTTTTCTTCACAGAAAAAGCAGCCCCCCTCTTTTTCCTACTCCCTCACCAGTTGGGACACTTTGGAACTTTCCAGCACCTCTCACTTCCAAACAAGCCTTCATGTTCCAGTATACAAGGGGACATTCCCTTCTCAGGTGTCCCTTCTGCCCATAGGTAAACCTCTCAGCTAGGCCTCTGGCCTCATGGTCCAAGAACTTCTTTTCCACTCTCAACTTCTTCAGCTCCTGCTCACTTCTCAGAGGATTTTTTTTTAAAAAAAAAGGCTGCTTTTTCTACCTGCTTTATTAAACATTTCTGTATTTATAATAGTCTCCCTACTGTCTCTTCTGGTTCTTCAAGACCTCCATAAGGAGTGCCTGCATCCCAATGGGTTATTTTTCATTCCCCTTAAAGGGAAGCAGAAATTCTGGGTTCCATCTCAGGAGGGTACTCTGACCTTCTCAAAAAAAAAAAAAAAAAAAAAAAAAAGACTGCTGCATGCAGTATTCCCATGGGCTCTTTCTGAACTTCACTACTACTGTCACTAACACTCCCCTTTTATCAGGAGCTATTGTCATGCCTGCATTCTCCATCAAGTATCACACGGTACACTCATTGCTGGGACTTGTAGCTGTATCTGAGGAATCAGAATTTGTTCAGTCAGGCATCCTATTCTGGTTTCTCACCACTGGCCTGTCCCTCTTACTTGGGGTAATTTGTCCTATGACTCAGCACTTTGGCTAGGTCACTATATAGTCTCCACTTCCAGGGTATCAAACTTCATCTGTACCTGCTGTCTAGTTGATTTATCCCACAGCCCTGTGCCACTTACCAGTGGCAGGTAGGGTTCTAGTCTAGGGATCGTACAACAGTCAAGGTCTGTACAAATCTTTCTTCTGACCCCACTGTTCTTTCTCTGGGATGCTTCCTACTCTCCATCCCACAGGTTTTCCTTCTCCACCCTTCTTGTAAACCTTCACTCAGAGATAGAATCCCAGGCTACTCTCTCTTCCCCAGGTTTCTCTCTTTTCCTTCTCTAAACCCAGGGAGTAAGTGCCAGATTCCACACTGCAGCCCCTTTCTAGGGCAAACTTCCTGTCTTTATACTTTAGCCTGCTTCTCCCCCAGCTGAGCGTTTGCAGATATTAGTCATTCCCATTATATGCATCTGATGAAGTGGGCTGTAGCCCATGAAAACTTATGCTCAAATAAATTTGTTAGTCTCCAAGGTGCCATAAGTACTCCTTGTTCTTTTTTGCAGATACTGACTAACACGGCTGCTACTCTGAAACTAGTCATGCTCAGTCAAGTCAGACTCTTTACCATGCCTGTAAGATTAATGGGCCCCATCTATGCCACCTTAACCTCTTCAGAAGGAGTTTGGGATAATCACCTTATCACAGCATCCCAGGATTTTGCTGTTGCAAGGGACAGTCCTTTAACTTCAGGTTTTAGCCACATTCCGAAGACCTTAGTAATTTTAGGTTTCCCTCTCCATATGTGGATACTCAACTTCACACACCTTTTTTTTCCAAATAGCCTCCTTTGGAATGGGTGTAGTCACAGCTGTTATAGCAGGTTTGCAGTATGGATAAATCAGATATGTATAAATTATCAGGATATTTTAATAGTTACATTAGAAATTAAAGAACTTGACTGGGTGTTTGATAATATTTAAATTATTTCTATCCCCACCTTATTAATATTTTACCAAGCAGGTGTGTATCATATGAAAAAAAAAAAATCACTAAGGAAAAGACAGGAACACAAATGGGTTTTGAGATCTGTAAGATTCAGAGAGGAACAAGAGATGGGACAACTTTGCACCCTTGGTTTTATGGAAGATATTGTGCCTTCCAGCTCCTGATGATCCTTGTTAATATAGGTAGTAATAATCCAGATTGGGAATTGTCGTTTTTGGTCCAACTCAAGGATGACAAACAATTCCAGGTGTTGTTTTTTTCCCTGAGTGAGAATAATATTGTTAGCACACTCCATCATGCTTCCATAGCAAATATGAAGGGAACCTCCTAAGCTATCAATATAAACAGGTGCAAAAGAAAAACAGGGAAGCGAAAAAGTTATTAAAATATTCTAGAATGTCAGTATCTACTGGGGATGTTGTGTCCTGATGGAGTACATTTTTCAGACATCAGCTATGACATGTTGAATTTGGATATCCAATTCTATTCTGGGTATGAGTGTATTTCGTTTGTGTTGATGCCAGGTGAGCAGCTGCTAGCAGCATCTGCTGACATGTTGTTGACTTTACGGGGGAACTGTTGTGCCCAGTTTCCAAACTGAAATTAAAGGAGAAGAATCTCTAACTCATAATTTAATTTTGGTAGCATTAGACAACTCATTGTCATCGGACAGAAATAGACACTGCTAGGGCTTGTTCATTGGCATTTTTATGAGAATAGAGATTTACAGTCCAAACTTAGTGTTTAGATATGGGTGGGTCAAATGATTTCAATCAACCTAGTAACTGTTTCCTATGACCCAAGATCATCAAATGTTCAAAGGGCATCTGTCAAAAATGATCGCTTATAGTCACCCATTATTTTAAAGGAGGCATGTTTATATTACTGACCATCTTTTGAGTGTTATTTTTTTTTAAAGTTACAGCCTTTATACTAGGTTTTCCTTTGGCATTCCTTGAGTAACTTATCTGAGGAATAATGGGGAAAAATGGAAAATAATTTATTTGCTATTATTCAACCATCTGTTGAGTATGTTAAATAATTCAAACAGTGTCTAGAGAATTTATTCAACAATTGGTGACAAAAATAGTCTTTTTTGCATACATTATCCAACCAATATATTAAAACCATCTAGTGACCCAGTATTAAGAATCCCTGATCTCTTTGAAAATTATCGCTTGAAATGTGCTCACCATTGGCCTAACTTTTTTTCCACTGAAGTCAATGGTAAAACTTCTACTGTTAGGTTAACTCACAGCACTTTTGAAAACCCAATCAAATGTTTATTATTATAACTGAGTTCTTTACCTTAGTTAAGGGTATTCTGGAGAGAGGAAAATACAATATAGCAGTTAATTATATTTGACCATTTCCGTCTTCAAGGTAAAACAATGGTCAATGGGTAATCTGAAGGTAATGTGGTCATGCACACTGAATGCTTTGCAGTTTTTCCTCTTAGAAATGGACATCTGACAAGAAAGTGTTGAAATAATATTTAGCTAGGATTATATTTTAATAGAAAAATTCACTCCTTGAAGCAAATATTCATGAATATGATCATTTCCTACATTCTAGTTATAGTAATAGTTTATTGAAAATAAATCAAATTATGGGATCAAAGCAATAAAGCTCCAAAAGCACTAAGAACTCATTTTATACAAAGTGTAAATTTCCTGATATTTTCTTTGATCAAAAATAATGATCAGTGAGTGGAGTATTAAATACCACTGTGACTAATTCATTGGTTAGCATTGTGTACATACTGCCATCACATGGCAGAGAGGAATGCAACTTAACATTAGGCATTCATGACATTCCCCAAGGTACAATATGGACCTTTAAACAGCAGTTCCCCTTAATTCTCTAGCCTGTGGTACATTTTACACTGATTTACTACAGAGCATCCACTACTGGCCTGCTGACGCACAGCCTTACAGCTCACACATTCGCCGCTAGCTAAATTCATGAGCACTCTGACCAGTCATTCATTGCTTATATATAGGGCAACATCTGAAAATTCTTAGTCCCAGCCTTGTCTCCCAAGAAATATACATCTTCTATTGTCTACCACACTAGTCAACAATGCAAGCGCATAGAGAATCTGTCATTTCATCTAAAGGAAAATGATATATGCACCAACCTATTTCATCCCAAATGGAGTTTCCTATACACTTTAAACACACTCTAATAAAACAATAATAGGTTTATTAACTACAGAAAGCTAGATTTTAAGCGATTACAAGTATCAATGCCTTGAAGTCAGGATTTGTAACAAATGTCTTATCTTTGAAGAACAGGTTTGAGCCTGCTTTTCTAACTCTGGAACATGTTAGAACAACATTATATGGTATAAACTTATAAATGTACACAAACAGTATTGGTACACATTTTACCGGGACAATAATATTCAGCAACGTATGAGTTTTCAAATGATACCTCACAAGGCATACTTTGTATAAAATTGATATACTCTTGTAAAAGTGGTCACCATAATAGTGTAGACCATGCTGTGACAATGAAAAGTTCAGAACACAGTGGTTACTTTTACTCACAGACATTGAGCCATTTTTTTCAAAATGGCTTCAAAAGACAGGGAGTAACAAAAAAAACCCCAACCAAACAAACAAACAAAAAAACCTTCTCTATTAAAGTTGAGCAAAATGTATTGATAGGCTATTTAATACAAGTGTAACCTATAATTTGATATGGGCTGGAGACAAAAATAACTGAATACTGCAATTGGGCAAAAAATATTTTCAGTTCAGCCGGTAAACCTAAAAAAAATCAGGGAAAATATTTGGTACCAAAAATATTTGGAATGTGCCAGCAAATTGGAAGAGTCCATTTTATGTCATCACACTGTGTGCATTCCCCTTTCTAGCCTTTACCACAGTAGTTAGAGCACTAACTGTTAAGAAAACTGCTAAGAAAAACTATTGCTTCTGTATTTTATCAGAAAGGCAGTCAGCAATCCTCAGAGGTATCTTGACTCTAGATTATGCTTAATCAAAGAAGCCCCTATGAGCCCTGTCACTGGAATGTCTATTAGAGAGTCTGACACTATTGTAGACAAGGTTGATCATTTCAGCAGATAATATTAGCCAAGAGCAATAAAGTTTCTAACATGAGATTTAAGTTAGGGGAGTTTTAATTAACAAGCTGTAGATAGTGAATGGGCCTATACAAAAGATTAGAAGAGTCACTTTCCCTAGTGGGAACTGAACAAATTTTCAGACCAGAGAACAATTTTAAACTAAGCTCTGACATTGGCTACTATTGGGCTATTAAAATAATCTTTCCTGTGAGTAGCTGGACAACTGCAAAGGAAGAAATTAATTTTAGATTCAAAATGTAGAAAAAAAGCATAGGAATTATTGTCTTTCTATAGGGATTAGTCCAGCAAGTTTCTACGTGAGGTACCGAAAACCCTCAACTCCCATTAACTTCTTTGGGAATGGTGGGTACTCAAACTTGCAGGATTGACACATTCGAGTATGTGAGCCTACCCAAGTCCTTAAAATTGAAAAGTGGAGGAGATATGCCAAGAGTTGAAACCCCATGTTTGAGGTAGATTCTAAACAACTCTGTAGTATGCACATAATTTCTCCTAGAGGTCCGGTGTCTTAGACTTACTCTAATATCCTCCTTCCTCAAAGACAGCAAAGCTTCAAAAAAGGTAAATAATAATTGACTTGGGTTTTCTGCTGTGTTGCACACAAATAGCTAGAAAAATGGGAAGAGCAATGGGAAGAGGTTCACTATAATTTATGTGAGTCCTCACACTTTCCATTAATTGGTTTCTCAAGTCTGCTGTTAATGACTAGATCTCCACTAAGAGCAAAGAGCAGGGATAAAAGATATAGGTTAAATAAAGATCTAACACAGATAGGGATTGAAAGAGGAAAAAGTCCACTAAATTTAGAGAAGAGCAACTGTTGAAAAATGTTTAAGCTGCCAACCACTGACGTTGTAAACATCTATAGATTTGACTAACCTAAGGAATGGCTGGGGAAAAAAAAAGTTTCCTTTGTGTGAGGGTTCAATTTAGTCATCTGAAAATAGAGTTTTATCATCAAGTATATCTAATTTGTAATGTATTCAGCATGACAGATATTTGTTAATTTAAAAAACACTCCTTATAGAAAAAAAACCATTAGTTTATGCAACAGCTTCCCTAGATCAAATAAGTGAGTACAATATGCTGGTCTCAACTAAATACTTGATGTGATAACTTCATCCAATCAATGAAAACATACTAGTATTTTTAACCACTAACATTTGCCAGTTGAAAAATATTTCCATACTATAACAGGTATTTCTTAATTTAATTATGTCATACATTAAATGTCAAATATAGTATTTGAATCCTGACCCCTGTGTAATACTAACATACTTACAGACAAATTAGATCATTCAAAGTAGAAAGTCTAGCCAAAATACCATGCATCTACTGGCTGTTCACACTGTTAAATCATTCCCAAAGGCATTACCTTATGAACAGGAAAGTGGAAAGTAGCTTGCTGTCCTTCCTGTTGGCAAAGTAGAGGAGAATAAAACATTTTACCATCCTCACTAGCTAGTGAATGTTTTCCAGGTTACAAAATACCTTTACCTGTAAAGATTTGGAAACATATGATTTTATACATTACAAATTCTCTCTCAGGCATATCCCTGAGTATAGGATTGTGTGAGCTGCATAAGAACATAGGCAGCAGGAAGGACTGTACTTCCAGATTTCTTCAGTGCTTCAATACTGTGTCTGGTGTGGAGAGCTGAATTGTCTCATTTCCACCCTGCAACCAGAGTTCTGGATACATGGGGAGTGGATGGATGGAGTAATCTGCATTATCCCATAAGCAGAGGGTCTGCAAGGTAGGAGAAAGTTCCCTGCAAGCTCCTTTCTCTCCATATCCCCTGCAAGGTGACAATGTGGCCCTAAAAAAGAAATAGCTTTCTATAGACGTTGCTATACCACACTACTACCTGAGACTAGACAATGTCAGATACCAAAGAGGAAGCAGTAGTCATGAGAACATCATAGGACAGCTCAAATCACCTTTTAAAAATCAGTCTCCAGATTATACCTCTTGGTTAAGTAATTAATTTTAGAAAACTGTACAGCTATTACAGCTGCTGAGCATAAATTAATTTTCTTTTTATCTCAGTAGATAAAGAACAGTTTGTTGTTCTGAATTTTAAATGCCCTCCTCTGCTGACAAAGAAAGATGGCATTTTGACAGTGAAAATGACTGAACACTAGTGATAGCTCAGTGTTATTACTGGAGCATTTTAATTTGTTCTGTTCATAAATGTTTAATAGTTGACTTTGATCGCATTATTTTGAATTCATCTAGAGACAGTTTCAAAAATTCACATTTCTGAGCTAAAAACTTAAACTGTTTGACATTACATACAGCATACAGAGGGGAAAGCCGTGTTAGCCTGTATCAGCAAAAACAACAAGGAGTCCTCGTGGTACCTTAGAGATTAACAAATTTATTTGGGCATAAGCTTTCATGGGCTATAGCTCATGAAATGATGAAGTGGGTTATAGTCATTTAAGCTTATGCCCAAATAAATTTGTTAGTCTAAGGTACCACAAGGACGCCTCATTGTTTTTTATCCTACAGCAGCAGTTCTCAAACTTTGGGGTCCTGACCCCACTTTACTGGCGTTACCAGGGCTGAAGCCTGAGCCCCACACACCCAAAGTCTTCAGCCCTCTAAAATAGGGCTAGGGCCTCAGCTTCCGCCCTGGGCAGTGGATTCAGGTTACAGGCCCCCTACCCAATGCTGAACTCTGTGGGTATCTGCTTTGGCTGACCACCTGATGCACTGGGGCTCAGGCAGGCTTAGGCTTAGGTTCCCCACATGGGGTCATGTAATAATTTTTGTTGTCAGAAAGGGATTACATTGCAATAAAGTCTGAGAACCACTGTCCTAAGGTATAAATGGTCTTGATATAAACCTTTCATAATTAAGAGAACTATACTTTCAATATTTTTGATATGTTGATGACATTTAGCTTGGCATTCTGCTATGTAAAAAAAAAGTGCTGTAATATTCCACTGTTTTATATTTCCTTGAAGGAAATTACCACCTCCAAATTTCCAGTTCAATTGCCCATTACAAAACAAAGTGAGAACTCCTTCTTTAATCAAACCTCAATCTCCTCTTCTCCTACTAAATCTCCAGTTCATCCAAAATGCAGCTGCCATTATCCTCATCATCCCCTGAAAATATCCTGATCACGTAGCCCATTTCTGAAATACCTAAACTGGCTTTTCCTCCTCTTAATTACATTGAAGCTCTTATTTATCTATAGTTTTTTTCATAATTCCTCTGCCTCTATTTACATCTCTCTCTGCCCTTCTCTCTTCCCACACTATATCAATCTCTTCATCTTGCCTACTCTTCTGATTATTCCCTTTTGTTTCCTTCAACTACTCCCAAATGTACATCTTCTTTCATACTGCCATTTATGCCTGGATCAGCTTCCCAATCAATGTGCACCAAGCTCCCTTTTTCCATCTAAATGCTCCCCTTTCTTAGCCACTCTATCACATTGGCCTGCCTCCCCCAAAAAACCAAGATAGTTTTGGAGCTCAGTGGTAGATCAGTTCTTTTGGGGAGAGAATTGAAGAAACAAAGTTAAGATACTGTGCTCTATATTTATTCACCCAGAGCCAAATTAATCTCTTGTGTAATTCAGTGCTTTACACCTGAATTTATATGGCTGAATACATAATAAACCAGATCATCTGACTCACGGGGCTTGGGACAGATGTAGTGCTAATATGGGGTGGATTTGATTCTGTTTTGTGAAGCAATATCAATTATGAAACTCATCTTAATTTTCTCAGTCACTTTCTTCACTTAAGTACTCATTGGTGCAGCCATGTAATAAGAAGATAAGCTGTAGGGCTTGCCTCAATGTGTGTCTATCCCTGCTCAGACAGAATTATATTGTTGTTGAATAGGCCAACGAAAAATAAGCTTTTTTTAAATACTCCTTTTTCTAGGTGCCAGAAATTCTGAAGACTGTCTCATTACTTTTAAGAAACAATACTTAAATAAGTCTGCAGTATATTGCTGCAATGCTTGCCAGATTTATTGCACAGTGCAAGTAGCTTTACCTTTCTATATATATATTTGGAATTAAAATTTTAGAGACTATTTTTCCATTCATGGATATTTTAATATTGACTAAAAGAATGAAAACATTACTAATTACTTTAGTAAGACTGGATTAGAGATCCATAGATAGGTGTTCCATAACAAAATCCCCCCTCCTTTCCCCTTCATGCTTTTCAACAAATGCTTAAGAGTTTCTGTGTTTGGGCATACATTTATTCTCCAGATGAAATCATAATCCATGATTCCCTTTAGCCCTAGCTTGTCTTATTACAAAGCAATACCACATGGATGTAAAATGCTACCACTTTGTTCTGGTGCATATAATTACAGAAGGTGCAGGGCAGTGAGAATTGGTCGCAGTCTATTATTGATCATTCCTGAAACCAATGAAGGTAAAGAAGTTTCAAGACCATTAAGAAACATGTCCATTTGAGAGGATCTTAAACCATAAAATTCAGATACAGATTTTGAAACATACCCTCAAAAACAAAAGTATAGGGGTATTTCAGTTCAAGATTAAGTTGAGATTCATTTTTTGTGTGCATAATAGTAAGTGGTAGCATTTTATAATAATCAAAATATACTATATACACACACATTATACACACAGGTGAAAGTAAGAGATGACTGCCCTTGATCTGTAACCATACCCCATAAATGGTTTTGCTTCCAAAAATATCTTTGGATACTTATTCATGCAGAGATTCTTTATATTGCTGAACCTTTTATTTGCATTAAGGCATGCCATCAGATTAGACAAGAAAGATCATTTTACTTCTAATACAAAGACAAGCAGTCAAACAACTATCTTTCACTTACACAATCTTGGTTTATTTTCAAAACAACAAGTGGAAAGAAAGGTCATCCCTAGCTCTACTTCTGGGCCTAGCATCAGCACTCCTTTTACCATTGCTAAAACTATCACGAGTAAGCACAAACATGACCATCAGTAACCCATTAAAAAGTTGGCTGATCTTCAAATAGCACATTTCCCACAAAACATACACAAAACCATCTGGAATGTCTGGTTAATTCCAGTTTGCATGATTGCCCAGGACCTCTGTGTGATTTAACTGCAGACAACAGAAGCAATTCAGTAATAATCCAGAGATTATTCTCTCTCACATCCATGACTATCTCAATTGTTTTAAATGATCACTTAACACTGAAATTGAGTGATGACTGTCTTAAGAGTGGTGCAAGAGTGTTGCACTCAGTAAAAATTGTGCAACTCTTACTAAAATTCACAGGAGTGAAGACCTCCACTCCAACAGCTCATTCATTACTCAAATCAGAGCTTCACTGCTATACTATTTAAATGTATTTTTCATCAGTGCACAATGATAACTAGGAGGATAATGTTCTAATCATGTCAAGGAACTCATGATGGAAAACTCTTTAGGTCTTGAAACCGGCCTAGGTAAACTGGATTGATTAACACAATAACCACTCCGAACCTATGATCATCACATGTATTTTGAATGATGATACCCACAAAATACATATTTTAATAGAAGATGCTATGTCCTGAAATACAGAAATATGTGGCAAGCAGAAACTGTTCTCCATATTTTATTCCAGATGTGTTTTCAGTTTCAAAAAACAATAATACGTCTATCAAATCCCTGGTGAATTTGCAAATGAGGTACCAGTGACATACCAGGATATAATCCAGAATACAGGGATACAATCTGTCACTGTGTAATTTTATTAATTTCCAAGGAGTAACTCCATGGAGTAACTCTTGATTTACCCAAGCATAACTGTAACTTAAGCATGACTGGTATTCACTGCAACAGAAGTGACAAAGGAATCATTTGTTAGACTCTGGGGGAAGGGTCCTGACCTATAGTGTCAGGTCAGTAGGACTGCTGAAGGCATGCAGAGAGAAACTTTGCTTGAATCTGATAACTTATTAAGCTAGGAACTGATAAAGATCTTTTATTTTTCTTGTAACCATTACTGACTTTTGCCTCTAATTGTATTCACTTAAAAACTCTTTGTAGTTAAATTTGTTTTATCTGATCCCGCGTGTTAAATTAAATGCCTGGGTAACTCCATTTGGGATGACAAGTTGGGTGCATATTATTCTCTTAAAGGGATCATGGATTTAATATAATTTGTGCTGCCTAGGAGAGCAGTAGACAGCAAACATTTTTTTTTGGGGGGGGGGGATAAAATTTAAGACTGGGGTGTGTTTGGGGTCACCCTGCAGTAGAACTGAAGCTGGTGAGAGCCACGGTGTAACTGGCAAGCTGCACCTACACAGACACTCAAGCTATGGCTTGCATGTTGGAAGATTGTTTGTGAGCTGTCCAGGTGTGTGCCAGAAAGGCACTCAAGGTTTCAGGGCAGGGGTGACAACAGCTCTTGCTCTGGATTGTACTCTGGTATGTCACAACGACCAATATAAAACTGGTTCAAGTGAGAGCAGAACACAGCCCTTGGTCTTTTTGTGATTTTTCCAGTCAGGTCTCCTTGCCCACGACCCAACTCACATTAGAATAAGATCAGGTATCCATTGTTCACATTCTAAACAATTTCCTTACATTTCATCATTGGCTGAACAGTTTAGGGCTATGTACATTTTCCTCAGGTGACGTTTGCTGAATTTTGGAAAGTATGTTATTCACAAAGAGTCTAACAGACTATGAAACTTGTGAGAATGAACCAACTTTTTGTGGTTTCTTCAAAACTCATGAACACTGTGCTCTAATTCTACCACATGATGAAGGCTTGTGAAACACCAGAAGCCACCCTTTACTGTTCTGTGGAGCAGAAACATAAGAATCTTTGACTACAGAATCAGGAGCACAAGCCAGAAAGAAAAGGGACTAACTCAATTTCTCGCTAGAGTTTTCAAATGTAGCTTCCCAGTGACTGATCTCAGTCTTCCTGTCATTTCCTTGCCTCTTGCTTTCATCAGAATATACTGAGAAAAGGCATGGGAAGTATTTCCCTTAGGAATTTTGAAAGAACCTTTTATTCAATGTTAGAAGTGTACCACATCACTCAATCAATATTTTGCAAAGATATATATAATTGACACTTTTCTTGATGTACTCAAATATTTCACATCAGTGAAAGGTAACTGAATCATCCTATTTTGCATACTCTATATTGCAGCATAGAGTATTTTTCTTTCTAGGTGAAGTTTAATATGAAGCTTGATATTAAATGGTAGAATTACATTGGGAGAATAGTTTGGTATGCTTTTTAAAAATAATGTAAAATGAATTTCAGTAAAGTGAAATCATGGACTTAGATTTAGACTCCTAATATTGAAAGTAATAGTTTCAGTATATTTTTGTGACATTTCATATTTGTAGAGTAGATCTGAGATTGTCTGTCCAACACATCAGTACAGTCACACACCAACCTGAGGTTTGCAGAGTCAATAGTATGAGACCTTACTATAGTTATCTATTAAAGAATTGCTTAGAAGTTGAAAGAGGCAGTCATTTTGGGGGGAGACTCAGCAGGCTTGCGGATCAGTAAAGTGTAATAATTTTCTATATTATAATCTACAACAAAATTAGACCAAGAGATCAGTTTGAAACTGTTGATATGGCTAACATGCTGGGCAAAAAATAACTGTTGAACATTAAACTTTTGTAATTCAACCTTGATTTTATCATTGCTAGACCACTGAAAAAATAAAACTTGACAAGTAGCCAAAAGACTCCCTTTTTACTGCTGGGAAGGCATAGTAGATGTGAAGGGAAAGTAGAAAGAACCCAAGAGCTCAGGGTATTGCCCCTCCGAAACAACCCTCCTGTGAAAAAGGTAGCGGCTCTATTCCACTTCCTCTCTCCTCAGCCTTCCTCATCTATTCTTAACTTCTTGACAGTGCCCCTCCTCTCTTTGCCAATTTTTCTGGACCACTCAGAGGGGAAAGGAAATAGGCAGAGGAGCAGAGGGCCCAGAGCTGCAAGCCGACATGCTTTGTTTCAAGGAGCACCATATTTCTATTAAATGAGACAAGACAGGGAAAATGAACCACAATAAAGAAGAACCTATGTACAATGTGGCAAACTTGAGAGTTTAATCAAGACATCCTGAATCAGTTCATTATTTTTAAAATCTTCAATATGCTGAACATTAAATAATAGCTAAGTATTTCTTCAATGTCTGGAAAAAAGTGAATATTTGTCATAATTAACCAAATAATTGTCTTCTTGTTGCTTGTGTACAGGGGATCTCAGATATCTGTGAAAATTATCTTTTCCACTATATTTTCAAAAGCATTACTAAAAGCCACTTAACACTATATTGAACTATAACCTCTAACAATAGCAGGATACAAAAGCAGAGACATTGTATACAGTGAGTTCACCTTAGTGTAATTTATTTATTGTAGGTCAACTACAATCAAAGGTCTCTGCATGACATGCAAAATAGAGCATATCCGTTGTTTCCAACCAATTACAACACTAAATAGTTTAATAAAAGGCAAATGAAAAAAATTCTCACTGATTCACAACTTTAATACATTCCTACTACCAATGGTGTATTTAAAAACTTGCTAAATTGTGTTTTGTTGATTGCTCATGTGCAGATTTTAATTTTTCTAGCATCTCTTTAAATAGTGCCCTTGTTTGGGCTTATGGGGCTGGACAAGGATCATATCCCTTTGCAAAACTGCACAAGGATCTCTAGTAAAAGTAGTCCAAGTACTCCACAACCCAAAGCCACTAATTGCTTTTCCTCCATTTATGGAGCAAGATCCTTAGAACAGACCAATGACAGAACTTGGAGCAATCTGCTCCATCCTTTTACATTGCATTGGTTAGTTGTGCATGGAATATTAGAGGATCATATCATATTCAAGGACAAACAAACATTGTTAAGAATCTTGCTATTGAAAACAAATTGCAAAAAGTGCGTCCCTCATTTTTCTGAAAATTGTAGAAATTCCTTTACTTTATTTTCCATCTGTGGGGGAACAGAGATTGCTTCCAGCCTGCTCCTGCCGCTACAGCCCAAGGAATGCAATAGAAGCCTTTATCTCTCTCTGTCTCTGTCACCATCATGGTTTGGCAGGACTACTAGAGACATACAGATGTTCCCCGAATTATGTACACCTGACGTATGCAAATCCAAGCTTATGAAAAAAGAGGTTCCATAAGCTAGAAATAGGAGGTTTTGAGGAAGTATTTTTTTGCACATAATGATCAGAGATATTTCTGACTTATGCAAAATTTGAGTTATGCAAGGCACTCTGGAACAGAATGTGTGCGTAAGTCAGGGAGCACCTGTAAAGGTGGATCTCATGGCTACTCCCTTACTGATGTCTCTACTCTCTACAAGAACATTGACAAGACCCCTCTGGTACTCAGGGAGGTCATCCTGCACAGATGCACTAAGAGCCTAAAATGAAAATCCTAAATTCATATACAGAAATAAAGTAAGTGGCATGATATTCAAAACAACTCAACATTCAGCAGCTCATTAAAACAACACTAACCCCTTTGAAGACTATGAAAGCTGCTGGGTGAACAGCTGTTCTGAAAATCAGGTCACTCACAGGTCCTAAAATATGGACTTTAGAGTGTAACTTCAGGTACGTAAAAAAACCGACAAACAAACAAAAAAAAACATCCTGTGGCCACATTCCAAATGAGTTCCAGCCATTTCATCTTTCAATTAAAGGTCTTATTTCTGTTTTATGTACTGAACCTAGACAGTAAAACCAGATTGCATAAGACATTGACAAACAATTAGAATAATGAGCTTCATGTTCTTCTCATCCCCAAAAGGATGTGACAGTCTTTGTTAACAACAGCACCTATAAAATTGTATTACAAGTTAAGGAAAACAAGTCCTGCTGTTTGTGACCATTAATTACTCAGTTAAGAAATAATAAAATAGCTCATTTATTTTAAACAGGCAACTGGGAAGTCTCCTTTTTTGTTATGTTTCTCCATATGTGAAGTAAATATCACTGCCAAAGAAAGAAGGCAGACAACTAACAAACAGGTATTTTTCTTTCCTAATCATCCAGTGGATTTTCACTCACTGTAACCATTGTAAGTTGTCTATTTAAAAGATTAAAAAAAAAGCTTATTGTTTATATGATTTAAAATTTATCTAATCACCTGTTTCTTTAGATGAGTATTTGCCAGTACATTCGCATTTAGATTGGGATTGGAACTGTTCCCCAACTCTAACATCTAGTATCACAATCTTATCATTGCTTAGTTCACATCAGCCATGTGAAGCCTTTATTCAGTGATGAACTCCAGTCTTGATAGCAGTAGCAGAACTACCGTATTTTTCGTCCTATAGGACGCTCCGTCCTATAAGACGCCCCCTCGTTTTTTAATAAAAAAGCCGGAAAAAAAAAAAAAAAAAAAAAAAGCGCCTCGCTCTCCCATCCCCGCCGCACGGGCGGGCTGCCGGGAGCGTCCCGGTTCCCCCCTCCCCGCCGCGGGCGGGCTGCCCGGAGCGCTCCCGGCAGCCCGCCCGCGGCGGGGAGGGGGGAACCTCAGCAGCCCGCCCGCGGCGGGGAGGGGGGAACCGGGACGCTCCCGGCAGCCCGCCCGCGGCGGGGTGGGGGGAACTGGGGCGCACATTCGCCCTATAAGACGCACCAACTTTTTCCCCCCCGTTTTGGGGAAGAAAAAGTGCGTCTTATAGGGCGAAAAATACGGTAGTACTTTTAGAAATATAGATTCCCTTTACTAACATGAAGGTGGTGGAATCTCCTTCCTTAGAGGTTTTTAAGGTCAGGCTTGACAAATCCCTGGCTGGGATGATGTAGTTGGGGTTGGTTCTGCTTTGAGCAGAGGGTTGGACTAGATGCCCTCCTGAAGTTCCTTCCAACCCTGATATTCAATGATTCTATGATTGAACAGAGCAGAAGCCTAGAACATCTGGTTAGAGAGTGCAGAACTTTACTGCATGTTCCTCCTCCCTAGAGCCAACATAAGACCTTCTGCCGGGAGGCCACAAAGTCGGGATTCAAGGAATTAGAAAGACACCTAACACAGATGATAGCATAACCCCTTTAATCTGGTGTACATTTGAACAGAGATCTATGAGCAACGTAATACTGCTCAAAGATGCATAAACTCCTGTTCAGCTTGTATCTCCCTTTCATAAATTCAAAAACCAGAAAGAACCATAGTCTGACCTCTTGAATAAAAGGTCATCGAAACTTTCCTAAAATAAATCCTATAGCATCTCTCTCAAATATCCATTCTGGATTTAAAATGGTCAATGATGGAGAATCCACCACAACACTTGGTAAGCTGTTCCAGTGGTTAAATAACCACACTGTTGAAAAATGTACACCTTATTTCTAATCTGAATTTGTTGAGCTTCAACTACCAGCCACAGGATCATATTATACCTTTCTCTGCCAGATTGAAGATCCCATTATTAAATATTTGTTTCCCACGTAGACACTTGATTAATCTCCAAGTCACCCCTAGTCTTCTCTTTCTTAAAGTAAATGGATTGAGTTCTTTAACTGTATCATGTTTTCTAATCCTTTAATCATTCTTGTGGCCATTCTTTGGAATCTCCAAAGAAAAGGATCCAAGAGAAGCAAAACAGTATTAGAGGATATTGTGCTATCATGAAGTGGAGCGGTAACTTGAGGGGATTCCTCCCTTCTAGAAGTTGAAGCTTCCTTTAAGCTATTACCTCTGCTTCCTTAATAGCACCTCATAGCACAATGCTTAAGGAAGCATTCCAAATAAACAGGATATAGATATTGCCAAATTCTCTGAGCCATTTGTCACCCATACATTGTATATATTTATCATAGATGAATAAGATTGGACACTTTTAGAAGTAGTAAAATAGTTGAAGAAATATCAGAGTCACTGGTAATAATATTCATGGATGTCAGGAGAGGTCATGGAAGACTGGAGAAGGGCTAATGTAGTGCCTATCTTTAAAAACGGATGCTGATATTTTGGGCTTGTCTTTGTGTAAAAGAGAAGATGAAGGAAGGTAGCTCTCCCTAAGATATCTAAACGTAGGAGCAGATAACACTGGAGTCCACTGGAACCCTTCAGAAGATCTTGTAGCAAAAGTGAAAAACTCAGTTTAACACTTCTTTAATCTTAATACTAAATAAATTCCCCTTGAATAGAGGTCCTCAATTGTAGCTTCAATCTCTAGGGGTAAAGAGGATAATCTTAGCCACACATGTCTGGAAAGAATGATAGAAGCAACTAATCCGGATGTAGTGTCTGATGCATCAGAAAAAGATCTAAGTGCATGTTTGCAACATTCTGATCTTCCTTAATGAGAGCATTTGTTACTTTATGTTGATTTTCTGGGAGGCTTTAGTGCAGGGGTGGGGAACCGCTGGCCCGCGGGCCTTATACAGCCCGCCAAATGATTCCGTCCGGCCTGCAGCGGGGCCAGGGCTAAATCAGGCACTGGGGCGTGAGGAGAAGACGCACCGCAGCTGCCGGCCAGGGACGTGCGCGGGCCGCCAGGCGGGGGCGGCTCCGTGCTCCGGCCGGCAAGCACCTGGGGCAGCTGCTGGCCAGGGACGTGCGGGGGCTGCCCCGCGCTGGGGCCGGTAGGCGGGGGCGGCTCTGTGCAGGGGCCAGCAAGCGCCTGGGGGAGCCGCCGGCCCGGGATGCGCGGGGGGCGGCTAAGCGCTCCAGCGGGCAGGCGGGCGTGGCTCTGCGCTGGGGCCGGCAAGCGCCTGGGAGAGCCTCCAGCAAGGGACGCGCTCCGGCTGGCAGGCGGGGGTGGCTCTGCGCAGGGGCCGGCAAGTGGGGGTGGCTCTGCGCAGGGGCCGGCAAGCGCCTGGGGGAGCTGCCGGCCAGGGACGTGCAGGGGCGGCTCTGTGCTCCGGGGGGCAGGCGGGCATAGCTCCGCGCTGGGGCCAGCAAGCACCTGGGGTAGCCACCAGCAAGGGACATGCTCCGGCTGGCAGGCGGGGGCGGCTCCGCGCTGGGGCCGGCAAGCACCTGGGGGAGCCGCTGGCCAGGGATGCGCGTGGGCCTCCAGGCGGGGGCGGCTTGAACCTGGGGGGGGGCACCGGCGCCGTGGGGAGCCGACGGTCAATGAGATGGGGGGGGGAGGCCGGGGGGGGGGAGGTGTGGGTGCAGGAGGGAAGGAGGTTTGGTGGGGGGAGGCTGGGCTGGGCGGGTCAGGCATGGGGGGCAGGAGGCTGGGTTGGGAGGGGGAGGGGGGAGAAAGTTAGCTTCGGTGGGGTGGGCCGGGCCAGGCAGGGGTGGGGGAAGAAAGGCAGTTAGATGGGGGGAGGTTGGGCGGGGGTAAAGCAAAATCACCCCCTACACCCAGGCTGATAGCGGGAGCTGACTGGGGCAGGCGCAGGACCCCGTCTGGCAAGCGGCCAGTGGGGAAACCCCAAAGCAGTGCAGGGCTAAGCACTCCGCCTGCCACTGCTTTGGGGTTTCCCCCGCTGGCCCCTTGCCAGCTGGGGTCTCAGCTCCCATTGC
This sequence comes from Sternotherus odoratus, assembly GCA_032164245.1. Lineage (NCBI taxonomy): Eukaryota > Metazoa > Chordata > Testudines > Kinosternidae > Sternotherus > Sternotherus odoratus. Next base: position 40,677,499 of record JAVMKO010000004.1, read on the forward strand.
CAGCCTGGGTGTCCTCGGGTGGGGGTGGGGGGCAGCGGCCCGCGAACGGCATTATAAATGTCCAAATGGCCCTTGGCACAAAAAAGGTTCCCCACCCCTGCTTTAGCGGAAGGTGATTTCTTTCTCAGAGGTGGAATTGGTATCTTGACATTACTACTTGGCAATTTGCTGAAGAAAACAGATTTCTTCAAAGGGAATCTATTTTCTCCTTTCTCTTTCATAAGTGTAATGTAAATGACCAGGGATCTTTTAAAACTTTGCTAAGCAGAAGTGGTACATAAACAGGAGAATTCCTCAAAGAGGATCTGATCTAAATTTTTAAAACAAGTTGACATTAGGAAGATGGGTTGGATCACACTGATTTAGCTGTTGTCAAAGTCCTTCTAAAATTGGTAAAAACTATTTCTTAAGGTGCTACCTAAAAATGTCAAAAACTGGGTACATGGCTTCTTCAAAAAGTGACTGAACTTAATTTCAAAGTTGTCACCATTCTGTCTACTAACTAATTCAGGGATATTGTCCTCTGAAGGGAAAGATGTAGAAGCAACACCCATATTTTCATCAGGGAAGAATCACCATCCAGCTCTTCCTTCTTGATGCTCTAAATTGCTTGGGGAAGTGGAATGTCTTTGCCTTCAGCAAGTATGTCAAGTATTAGAGTGGGAAAATGGTCTAGTCATGGGACCAAAAGTTAGGATTGATCATCTCTGATCCATAGAACTAGGTTTTCTTTGACCTGGAACCCAGGGACATGGTTGTCAAGAATGATAGGGTAACTGGGAGTTAGGCAGTATGCCCAAGGAATAGGTCAGTCCTGCCAGTTTCACCAACCTGGCAATATCTCAAGCATAAAACCAGGCCTACTGACAGCAATTCTGGGCCCCAGGGCAGAACAATCAATGGGCCCCCTCAAAAGGGATGGCTGAGGTTTCATTTGTGCAGACTGTGCTGGAGTCAGGCGTCACATTGCTGCTGGTATCGTGTTGCCACACGAGCATGGAGATGGACCACATGCAGCAGCTAGTGCATGCACATATGAGTCACACCCACACGGATGAGATCCGCCTGACATTTAGCTAGCTCCCAGCCAGCTGCTACTGGCTGCGCTGTTGGGCGTGGTCTTGTAGCATGTCCAGCATAGCCGCTGATTCCATAGTTGCTCTGAGGATGGAGGACCCTGGGAAAAATAGTGGATACTAAGCACCCGCCAGCAGCCCTCCCCTACCATAACCTGCCCCTCCCCCTAGCACTTCTTGCGTGCTGGTGGGCCTCATTGATCAGCACCTCCCCTCTCTCCCTGCCTTGGATAAGTTGTTTTGTGGCATCTGGAGGCACTGGGAGGGAGAGGGGGAAGAGTGAGGGCTAAGCATGCTCATGGGAGGGGATATAACTGGACAAAGAAGGGGCAGGGCAGAGGTAGAAACTTTGCACCTATGATGGCAAGGCCTTCCACCTGCTCACCCGGCAGCCTTCACCACCATTGGTACCACACCTTGTGTACCTAGGAGTCCTGCTGCCCACCTGGGTGATTTAAAAGGGCACAGGGCTCCCAGCCACCAACACCACTACCATCGGCTGTGGGCCCTTAGGCCCTTTTAAGTCACTTGGGACCCTGGGCAATTGACTTCTTTGCCTCCCTAAGACAGACTATTTGAATCTCAAACAGATGGAATGATTTTTCAAATAGCATATAAACATTTAGCAAATATAGGGACATTGCCTAATAATAAAACATGTTTCATTTTAGTGCTTGGATATAAAGGTTTTTGTTTACTATCCATAACCACAGACTATCTAATTTTAGAATTCAGCAACATCTGTGACTCAGTGGGCACTGACATATTTTGTTACTGTCAGCATATTTAGACAGGTTACTTATTTCCCTTCATATAAGGTGTTCATGCTGATAAGGGACAAAAAGTATCCTTATGAAGACTCTGTACGTATCTATAGCAATTTAGAATAATTAAATATTTACCATTATTAATGTTTTTAATCTGATTTTCTAATGTCAGTTTCCTTGTATTATATTCACAGGGAAAATTGAGAAACTATTTAGAATGTTCAGGTATTGTCTTGGGCTTTTTATTCATTATCTTTATAGTTAGTGTTACAATTCAAAATAAATAATACATTTTGATATGTTCAGAGGAGGAAAGTAAATTGCCAAATACTCAGCTTCATATTAAAGCTTTTAATTATGATCCACAGGAAAATAATAAAATGTACAGTACAAACCTGACCAACTCACTGTCTTGGGGAACATCTTTCCTCTTTGCATAACAGAGGTTCCAATAACTTAGGAAGCTGATCCTGCAGGCTTGGGAAACGGCATCCAGACTACCACTTATCCTACTATTGACCTTCTGCCAGGTTATTCTTAGGAGCTTTGTAGGACTGAGCTGTAGAACATATTCACACCAGTAATGTATTTAAGCTCCACAGGGCCTAAACCTCAGTCCTGAAAAGTTGTTTAGCTCCAGAGGACTGATCCAAATGTGTGTGGGGGGGGAGACACTTTTCTGACAAGAAACGGAACAAGAGTCAATGGGACAAATGGTGAGTAGACCAAGAATACACACCTGAGAGTCTTTGGTGGAGTTCACTACAAATTAGGTGCCAGGCCCCTTCAGATTGCACGGGGAGATATAGGCATCTACAAAAAGGGAGTCATAGAAACCAGGGTCCTAGCTGGCAACCCACCTAAGCTAGCCAAGAGGAAATGTCAAGGAGAAAGATATGCCCAGTATTTGCCTCTGAAAGGGAGTGAGATACCTACCTCCAGCCCAGAGAGAAGTATCCCCCTCCACTCAGAAATCACATCCAGTTGTCTAAGTCAGGCCAGCCCTTTTTCAAGAAAACCTGAGGATGAGTAAGTGCTCCCCTTTTACACATAAGAGTATAGTTTAGAGCATTCTGAATGGGAAAGGCCCAGGTTCAAATTGCTTTGCCTGATACAGCAAATCCATTGGGGTGGATTTTTTTCCTCCATCTCCTGTTGAAGCTGTTCCAATTTTTATAAAAGCAGTCATTGGAGCAGGGACGTGAACCTAGGTCTCCCACTCCCACGGCCTAAGTAATTGTCCTAGCCACTGGACTACAGTTTCTCTTTCTGGACCAATTAGGCAAGAGGCTCAGTGATGTCAGGACTGAAGCTGCTGTGGGTACGCTCAGCAGCAGACATTAGGCACCTGGGGGACTTTACCAGTGAAAACAGGTGCATAGGCAGCAGTCAAGCAATGGTTTTGAAGATCTAAATTTTGAACTTTAACTCCTAACGTGGCAATTAGACAGCTAAGTCTCCCCACTCCAAGCCTCTATCACTTTACTAGAAAGACCTCACAGTTTATTCTGATGAGTGTTCACACAAAATTAATATGATTTTCCATTAGTGTAAAAACCCCACATCACAAGCTGAGAGAACGCATGTTCTATTATGGAGCACTCTTATAGTTCAAAATATTCAGAGACTCTTTCACTTCTTAATTGCACCAGGGATTTGTTTTTGAGCTATGATAACTCCTCTGGAAATGAGGTTACAATATTGGCAATGTTACAGTTTAGAAGGTGCTAATGAGCTTTCTCCAAACTACAAAAATTACTGAAGTAACTTAGTGCTGTTTTTATAGTCAGAGGAATTTCGTACAAACATGAGGGAGCATCATAGTTTGATTCTCTATTTTCAAAATGTTCACTTCAAACTGAAAACAAGCACAGTGTCAAAAATAAATTAATGTTACTCTATCAAATGTGCACATAACACTTTTCTTCTTATACCAAGCAAACAAATGAAAAGGGAAATAGTATTTGTTTCCTACTTTGGGGAAACCAAGCTCATTCTATTGCTTTAGAAGAGAGGCTTATGGGTTATTCAATGATCTTTTAATTTTGCTGTTATGGAAAATATTTGGTTGGGTGGACTATTTCCCACTGGAGTAATCTGAAATGCAAAGTAATTACATTTATTAGCAAAACTGGCCATAGATGTTAAAATACTAATTAAGTAACACATTTTCTTCTCTGTCATAACATAAATCTCAAATGAATATACTAGAGTTAACAGGTTACGTTACTCATAAATCCCAGTGATATTTTAGGAATCCCTTTAAGAACATTATCCCTCACTTACATCAGTGTCCATTAGAATTGTATTGTATACGTAGTATTGTATCAGTAATGTATCTTTTAGAATATTGTTTGGATCTAAAAAAGTTAAGAACTTGGACAAAAACAGGACTTTTTTTTGCATACCATTGTGTTTAGATGCTGTGAAAGATTCTTAATTTCATTGCTTCACAACTCAAAAATACAGAGATTCAAATGTGCAGTGACATTTAAACTGTGGGGAACTTATGAGGGATAGCACAAACAGCACAGGTATCCGCTTCAAATGTTCTGGGAAATCACTTCTTTTAAAAAGTATAAAGGTTTCCATAATCAAAGTGTTAGAATTCAGAATATGTGATGTCAAGTACTTGCACAAGCAATAAAACAACAACAGTTCTGTTCGAATGAAGGTTAAATTTAGGACTAATCTCATGCAGTGGAGAGATATCCATCACCTTAGTTTTCAGAATCCTTTCCAAAATTTATAACTGCATACAAGTGTAGTCAGGACTAGAATAGGAGAAGGAATCTGCAACTCCTAAGTGCACTCCTAGGTGGAATTTAAAGGTACAAGTGGAAGAGGCTGGCATAGCTTGGCAAATTCTAAACATGAGTAAGATCTATGTGTCTGCACAAATTTGAAGAAAAGAGTCCTTTAATCCTTTACTGATTATACTGCACAAAATGTGGCACCAGCATAAATGGGCATAACTCCTTTGAATTTAAAATGGACTTGCACCTGTTCGTGGTAAGTTTAAATTTAGTGCACTGTGTTTACCTAAAACTTCAAACCTTTTTACTATTTGATCATCTTTTGGGTCAAGGACTATTGACGTAATGGTTTAGGAAACCAAGAAGTATGACAACTAAATATAGGTCATATTTCCAAGTACAATATAAAAACGATCTTATGACCATATTACAACATTTTCAAACTTGTGCATCTGAAGTCAGACACCTAAGGATGGATTTCGGCACCTAACTAAATATTCTTATTTTCAGCAGTGCCAAGTGGCATTAAATTTGCAATAGGTTCTCAGTATTTATGAAAATTAAGAAGTTAGTAAACTCCCTCCCCAAATGTTCAAGGTTTTCCTGGGTCCATGTATTTCTATCCTCAATGCCAAACTGAGGGGTATCAAAGATACTGGGATATATGGTCCTTTCAAATTCATACCTCCAAAGATCTGCATGCATGGAGTATAATCTGGATGACTGAATATAGGATGGGAAGAGTTGTTGGTAGTCATATGTGACAATGGTAACATGAGAGCCTACTTAAGGACCAAAAGTGTGCAAAAATCACAATTTTTAAATGCTCAGTGTCAACTGGGAAAATTATAATTTATGGGTTTTCATATGTCTCTCCTTCCCTCCCCCATGGAGATTCTTAACATTTCAGTTGTGGACAAACAGGCAGAACCCTGCAAAAAAGTGTAAATATTTTTTTTTTTTAAAAGTGTACTGCAGCTCTACAGAAAGTGCCCTTGGCTATTGCTTCAGTCAGAAGAAAAACTATCAGTTTTAATAGGTGAAGATTAAACATCTTATTTATACATGGGTTGTAAAAAATGTTAAAGCAGGTTTGAATAGGGCCAACATATGGAGGTTTGCTTATTAGTTCAAACTAGACAAACTCAATCCTTCATTAGCACACACACATGCGCGCACACACACACACACACACACACACACCCCTCTGAGGCCTTTCTTACCTCACCCAAATCACACAACAAGCCCTGCAACACAATTTATGTACTTGGATATCTCTTGAGTGAAGGACCTCAGGACTTTAAGAAAACAAAATTGCTCTTGGGGTAGGGAGTTCCATCCACTTCCTCCAAGCAGTGTCAATAGATTTAATACATTCTAACCAAATTGTTACAAGCAAGAAATAATTAACATTGAAGCACTAGTAGCCTTTAGAGTTAGTGTATGTTTTCCACAGCTCCAGCTAGAAATTGCTTTACATGCTTTCCTACTTCATTCACACTTGGCTAATGTTAGAGATGATAGTCCTCTTCAACAAGATGGTCTCCTCCGTCAGTAGCCTCAGTAATTTCAATTGTAATTAAAATAATGCTTGTATTGGACAGAAGTGGGAGGATGGCACAAAGATCCCGATATCCACCCCTAATTTTTTTTAATTCAGAAATTTGGGGGAGATTTTTAAACACATCGAGGGGATTTTTTAGCCCACATCCCAATGCAAGTCAATGAGACTTGTACTCCTCAACCCCTACTTGGGAATTGTCAGATGAAATTTCCCCTCTCCAGAAAATGCTAATTAAAACCTTTTGTGTGTGTGTGGAAAAGTGTCAGTTTTGATTAAAGTTTCCATCAGGAAGCTCTCAGCTCTAGGATAAAATTTCTGCTCAAAACCATAAAGAGATCCCAGAGAATCCAGCAACCTTGTGGTTCGAGTGTTGCAAATCAGACATGAATCTTTCTCTACCACGGGAGTTCCCTAATCACAGAGCTATAGTATCCATCTCCTGTTTGCTCTCAATCTTTCTTGTTGGATTAGTTCCACTTAGCATACATATTTAATTTATTGAGGCAGTGGGAGATTGACTACACCCTAGTGGTTAGAGCACTGACCTAAGATGTGGGAGACCAGGTCCCTGATCCCAATCATGGAGCAGACACTTCTACGTGAGTGTTTTGACTCCTCTGGGGTTTCTCAGATTTGTCCGAGTGTGAAAAGGGAAAACAATTGCATAGCAGGAAAGCAGTCTCTCCCAGTTCTATTTCTAAATATTCCTGGAACTCCACCGTGGATGGGGATCTCACAGTGAAGTGCAGAAAGGCTGGACAGTCTTAAAATCCCTTCATGGAAAGAAAGAAGCGTGGGTCTCTGCCTGAGAGAGGTTACTGGGAAACCTGAGTTAAACAGGTGCATTTGAAGTACAACAGAGAGTACAGGTTTAGTTATGCTGAAACTGGCACCCCAGTTTGTGAAATATGATGGGGGGAAACCTTCAAGTAAATTAAATATGCAAGAGTGAAAGAAGACCATAATTAAACAAAATGATCTAGCCCTAATAAGACCTGTTAGAAATGAAATCTTATTTGAAACAGCCAGCAAAGCAACGTATTCTGTGAACCATTATTTTACTACTTATGTCGGAGAGACAGATAATGAACAGTTAAAAGACTTCTTTACATATTTCCTCCAGATAGAAAGAAAGATAGAAATTCAGCAGTGAAAACCAAGCAAGGGCAAGCAACTGGTACGGATGCCATCAATGTTAAAAGGGTCCAGGGCCTTGGCTGTAATGCAGCATCATGATGATTTAAGATTCTTAATGATACAACACAAGGTCAGGTGCCAGGAGATGTAAAGTAAATAATAACATTTTTGTTAAAATGAGCAGTAAGAAGTCCTATAATTATTGTGAGATTTCACATTTAGGTCATGTAAATAAGTTACATACAGCTCTGAATAATAGAGATGTGCATACACCAAGAGTACATTGGTTTTGTATTTTAGTTTTCTTTTTTTTTTTTTTTTTTTAATACAGACAAAATACAGCTTTTGGGTGGCTGTGTCGGTCTATAGAGCTCAGGCAAAATTGAAAGCCACAAAAAAACCCAATATTGTTCTCTGTGTTGGTTCCATAAAGCAGAATTTGATTTTAAAAATGAAAGAATGTTCAAACTTATTCAATGTAATATAACCCCATGACATTAAATTTAAGGTAAATATTGTGGTTTTTATATTGGATTGCTATAGGCATAAGATAGACAAGATTTTCAAAACCCACAATTTTGGGGCTAGATTTCTTTCAGAGGAGATAAATTCCCATTTAGGGAGTGAAACAAGGTCAAGATTTTCAAAAGTGTTCTCAATACTCAGTATACTGAGTGCTTTCAAAATTTTAGAATACTGAAGACAAAAATGCACCGGTTCAAATAGTCATAACAGAAATAATGACAGCAGAGGAATATGATTAAAGAAAGGGAATTATTGATCTATCTAAACCAATATAAGAACTTTAATAAATAATGATTTTATTCCACCCACAGTAGACTAGGAGAATTAAAGTTAGCCCATATTTTAAAGGGGTGGCAGATATCAGTCCGACATATAATCTTGGACTCTTTAAACATTTATTTTTCCTGATTTGAAAGATGATAGCTTCTATCATTGTTTTCATAGGGAAAATATCTCAAACTGGTAGAATCAAAAGAAGAAAAAAAATTGCATGACCTTTTTGTGTATGGATGAATGCAAAGGAGAAGGTACAAAGATTGAATCTGATTCATATTCTTACTCTAAAACATTTTATGACGCATATAACCAATCAAACTATTCAATTTCTAAACTAAGAATGTTATAAAATAATCAGTTGCATAATTTCTGCATTGTGACACTTCCTCTGGCTTGTGATAGCTAGACCTCATAAAGTTGTAAGATTGAGAACTTTAGATAAATCTGAAGGGAAATGGCACCTACATTATTATAAATATTTGTAAGAGGTAAAAAGCATTTGTCACAATGAATAAATTGATATGTCATTCTGATAGTTAAATGGGGAATTTTCAAAAATGCCCAAGAAATTTAGGAATAGAGTTGGGAGAGACTGCTTTCCTGCTAAGCAATTTTTTTCCCCCTTTTCACACTCGGACAAATATGAGAAACACCAGAGGAGTCAACACACTCATGTAGAAGTCTCTGCTCTCCGTGATCGGGATCAGGGACCTCGTCTCCCACATCTTAGGTGAGTGCTCTAACCACCAGGGTGTACAGCCAATTTCCCACTGCCTCAATAAATTAAATATGTATGCTAAGTGGAACTAATCCAACAAGAAAGATTGAGAGCAAGCAGGAGATGGATACTATAGCTCTGTGATTGGGGAACTCCCGTGGTAGAGGAAGGTTCAAGATTCTGATTTGCAGCACTCAAACCACAGGCTTGCTGAATTCTCTGGGATCTCTTTCTGGTGTTGAGCAGAAATTTTATCCTAGAGTTGAGAAACCATCCTGATGGATGGCACAAATTGTTTATCCTAGAGCTGATGGAGTTCCAGAGTCCAAGGGAGAGTGCTCGGGATTGATTTATCACATCTAGATAAATCAATCCCCGAAAGATCGCTACCCACCACCCCGGCAGGTAGTGTAGACCTGGCCTTAGATGCACCTGAAAATTGCCTATGATCATCATCTAGTCCATCACTGACAGGTGTTTGTCATTGGAGGTTTTTAAGAACATCAGGCAGAATCCATAGCCTCCCTAGGTAATTTGTTCAAGAGCTTAACTGCCCTTTGTTTAGTTGTAAATCACTTGTTTTAACAACAAAAATCATACATCTCTAATGACAATCCTACCCTGACAATTTCTGCTTTCAGAGACCTTATCAGTAACTAATATTGTGGTTTTAATTATTCTGAAAGAACCCAGAGGCACTTTGCAGAACTTAAAACAAAATAATGCCTAAATTGAAGTGTAATGACTAAGTTCTATTTGCACTGTCTTATGAGAACCAGTTTCTGCCAGCACAACTTAAATAATCAAGAAAGTTCAAGTCTGGTTAAAGGTATAATGGCTGTTTTGAGTGAGGATGTTTGTACAACATCTATTTTAAACAGGAAGTAAAATAAATCACCACAGCAATCTAAACTTTGAGAGAAGTCAGCTAATACAAGAATTAAATTGAATATTTTCCATTGGAAGAAGCATACATTTTCTTCTCTCTGTGAAACAGTCACCATATTTATAGGGGAAGGGGGATTCTAGAGGTTTGTCTCAATGGCTATCTAGGCATTTATACTACTCTCCCTGTTATAGTACACTCACAGTGCCAACTATCGTTGAGCACTTATAGGGCTGAAAATGAGCACAGAACTATTAGTAATCTTTTACCCCACACCCAATCTGCCCCAAGGGCCCATATGGAAGTCAGTGTTTTCCTGGGTGTCATAAATCCAGAGTAAGGGACCAAGGAGATTGAGAACACTGAACAGTCTCCAGAGTCATCAACAGAAAGCTTCAAGGGTCAGTTTTTTAAAAATGCTCAAATCCTACAACTGCAGCTAGATTTCAAAGAGCGCTCAGCTCCCATTTAAATACTTAGGCTATGTCTACTCTGCAATTGAAGGTGTAATTACAACATGAGTAGGCACTGGCCATGTTAGCTTTAACCTAGCTAGCGCTGGTAACAACTGTGACAAAGACAGGGTGGCATGGGCTTGTAGTAAGGCAAGCCATCCAAGCACTCAAGTTCAGTACCCAACAGTTGTTAAGAATCTTGAAAATATGACCACACAGTCTTAGGAGATAAGACCTATAGGATACTAGGTGACTAGGACTTTGGTGGTAATGGAATAATAAAGCTGTACATTCACTGTAGTTTATTCAGTTGGGGTAAAGTAGTAATAGAATTCTGAGTGTTGTAATTTTTGGTTAGCTATTAAAGTGATTTTTACAGTAAGTCTTTCTCTACCTCTCATTTGGATTTAAACATGAAAAAAATGAAAATCAAGACAAATATTTTTTTCCCTAAGATTGGAAAAGGAAAAAAATGTTGATTTTCAAACAGCCTTAATTTGTGTATAAATGACAAAAAAAGATGGTGACATTTTTCTTCCATACTGCAGATCGCCTTCAAAACTAGAGAAAGAATTGCTTATGGCAAACATTTCCAGCAGCCTCAGCAAGAAATTTGGTTCAATTACCTCACTGATTATTGCCATCATTTTGTTGGGCACTGTTAGGGTGTCTATTTCCCCACTCTGAACTCTAGGGTAAAGATGTGGGGACCCCGCATGAGAGAGAAATCACCCCCCAAGCTTAACTTTACCAGCTTAGGTTAAACCTTTTCCCCAAAAACCCAAACTTCTCCAGTTGGGGATTGGAAATTGCTGCCACCACCAAAATCAGTGGGGAACTTTGGAACCCCGATAGTAACACACACACACACACACACACACTTTTTACCTGGGAGAGATTCGAGAACACAAACCCTCACTAGCTGTGAGACGAGCCTGATCCAAACTAGGATCACTCCAATGGAATTAACAGACAGTTCTTACACAAGAAAAAGTTTTAATAAAAGAAAGGAGAAAAGCATAACTCCTTACAAAGAAATTCATAGATACTAACCTTCTAGCATTACTCCCCTCATGGAGCCCCCCCTTTGGAAGTTCTCTCTCTGCTAGGTTAACAGTTTAAGGACACTGTGGATCGATTACAAAGTGATACAATTCAAGAATACACTTACTGTCACTTGTTTTCTTAGCAGGTTATTGAAATGATGAATAGAAACAGATATGATTCTTTCCCATAGCCAGGAAATGCAGACAGGCTCCCAGTAGCCTGAAAGAAAGACAGACAGAAAAAAAAACCCAGAAACAAAGTGAAACTAAACCTTTTGTCTGCTAGGTATTAGCAGCTCCGATACATCATTTCCTCTCCTGTTTCAGGTTTAACCCTTCACGGGTAAAACAGTAATTCTAAGGCACTACATACTTATGACAGGCACTCTCAGAAATGATATACCTAGTGACTTTTGTGAATATAAAATCCCTAAAGAATTAGGCCCAATTTTAAGTTCTGATAAAGTATTTTACTGTCCAGTAGCTGAATCATTACATTACAGAGAGTAAACATTGTTTTATTACCACAGTATATACACACACATCAGTAGTATAATATATCAATCTTTATTCTCAACTATACCTCTCCTCCAGGCTTAGCTCCTGAACACCAATCCCAAAAATATAACTTCTTGGAAGTATGATTTATTCTTGGTATTATCATTTCCATTTTTAATAGATGCAAATGGCATTTCTGTTGAAGTTAATTCATTCACTTCACTTGAAGTACTGTGTTTAGAAGCACTGTGTTTAACAGTAAACCCTTTGTCATTGCAGATTTGAATATTTCAAAATTGATGTGCTTTAGTCCATTAAGTTGCACCCCTTGTTTGGAGGAGTTGTCAATGGCGAGTACAAAATCATAATGTATCAAGAAACCACCACCATATTTGTCATTAAATATTTGTCTTAGCTGTCTATAGCTGAAACACTTGTCATTTGATAATGTATTATCCTGAATATATATATATATATTCAGGAAAAGAAATCATAGCTAGCACATGCCTGGGATTCATCATAAATTCTAAACAGGTCTTTGCAAAGCCTTTACTTGCCTTTCCTTAACTTCCATGTTTACTGTAGATTTGATTTGTTAACTCTCCAAACCCAGAGTGGTTTGTATTCAAGGAAATGAAATTATCATTCACATTCTGCCCTTTGAAGAAGAAAGTTCCCTTTTTTCTTCCAGAGCACATCCTCTCATGTAATCTGGAAAGCGTAATGTGATCAGAGGTTACTCATAAATTAATAGTTGTGGAAGAATATTCAAATGAATTCTTGTTTCATGAAAAAAAATGCATTCCTATTAACACAATAATAATAAAAGCACAACTTTTTTAACGTGCTTCATCTTTATCAGGTATTTATGATGGAAGAAAGGAAGCTTTGATTATTTTTTTTTAAGTGAAGCAAGCATGTTCATTATAAGTAGTGTCCATTTTCATACTTTCTATTAATTTTATTTGACTAAGTATCAGCTTCCTTTTCCTCCCCCTCTCCGCAACTACTTGTCCTTACACATATGGTCAATGCAATCCATACAGTCCAAATTTAAAATATAGGAAAGTCACCCATATGCTTGTATGAATGAAGAAATAATGCAAAATTATGTTCAAAAATCACATTAGGTAGGACACTGCAACCAACTCTCCTTAAACATGCTGTAAATAAATGAGAAATACAAATGGTTGCTAGATGAAGAGTCAGTGTAGTCAATTAAAACTCCTGATGTGTGAAAAAGTTATTTCTTCATCATAAGTAAAAAGTACTGGATTTCAGAGTATAAGATAAAACATATATGGTATCTGAATAATGGGCATCCTTTAAAGTCAGGACTGAAGTTCAATAACAGAGCTATACCGGAAAATCTGGACTGTGGGCCAATTCCTTCTGTATGTTCTATAGTCAGTCAACAATCAGGGAAAGGGCATAAAGAATGTTTCTCTTGCTCCTTTTCCCCAAAGCTCCAGACAGCATTAGGGCAAAATACCAACAAGGCTTGAAAGAAGTGATGGGGAAATCTTACCCTATCATGTGCCTAATGATCCCAGAAGGTAAATGAATTGTTGGACTGGTAGAATAGCACTCATGTGCCCTCCCATGTATTTAATGCAATCTGTATCATACCAAATACAGAGGTGCATACTGCTCTTTTTGGAGCAGTAGTCCAATGCATACCAGAGCAAGTGCTTTGGTTTACCTGAGAAATCCTTCTTTACTTTTGCAAGTTAGTACATACAGGGTTCTACATATACAAGGACTAAAAATTATCAGGAAACTCCATGAAAATGGTTGATCAAATTAAAATATGTTGTTTTCATCAATATTTTTCTTTAAGAGTTTGAGTTGGGTTTTTTTTTTTTAGAGAAAACAAAGAAACCCTAAAAAGCAGCAGCAGCAACAACAACATTTAATTTTTATTTTTTAGATTTCAGCTGCTGGAAAGAAAAAAAAGTCTGGTTTAGGGTCAAGTTTCCTAAAATCCCTGCCAAAAAATATCAAAACCAACATGTCTAGTGGAAATTTCCATTTTGATAAAAGCAATTTTTATCAGAAATTGCATTGAATGAAAAATTTCCAATACTTGTAGACAGGACCACCTGCCTTACCTTCAAGAATTGTAAAATTTAGGTCTTGCCATATATTTCGAGTGTTATATTTTTGTTCTGAGCTGACTTATGTAGGTACAAAATTCCATGTCCCAACGCTGCCCCACAAAAAAGGGGTTCCCAGAATGAAACATGGTAGTTTTACTGTTGCCTCACAGCACAAAAGCAAATCCTGAAAAAGACGTCCATTGATGGATGTCAACTGAGCAAGCAATGCAAAAGTTGATGGCAAGAGACTGGCTATGTTACATTTTACTTACATTTTGTTGCAAATGTAAAGGTAAACTGCTGCACTAAAATAAATGTTGGTATTGAAATAAGTATTAATGTTTTAGTTGTTCTCATAGGCTTTGAACCTTGCTTGGTTGGTTTTGTTCCATATGAGCTTTAATATAAGGTTTACTTTAGTTCTTATTTTATTTAAAAAAAATAATTTATTCAGTTTAGCTAGTAAACTCAGTGAAAAACATCAAGTGGGGGAGGTGGAATAGACCAAAATTTAATTGTACCTAAAATCTGAAGAAATAAACTTTTGTTATTCACTAATTACAGTCAATTCAGAAGATGGGGCAGAGAATGGCAATTTAATTTGAAAAAAAAAATAACACAGGAACAGCTACAAGGGGAATATTGAAAACAATCAAGAAAGGATCAACACGATTCAGATTGTAGAAAGCTAAAACAAAATGTCTAGTCAGTGATTAATATAGATCAGCTATTGAAAATATTATAGGTTAAGAAAATACAGCAGTGTTTTTCTTGGTAAAATGAAAGCTTCAAATTTTATTGCTAGGGTGCTTGTTTCCCAAAGAGAAAATGGGATACCTCCAGCCATTTGCCTGAACCCTTTCCCCCCACTGTAGGCTGGCCCTAGCCACTAATCTGAGCATGTCCCCACTTCCGTACAAGTCTGTTGCTAGTCACTGGAACCCTGCCTGCCCCCCACATGCTGGAATGCTGTCTCTCCCTGTGTGCAGGGGTGGCATCTGCACCCCCTTTTGCCCCGTATTACTCTGCACCATGCCCCATTTTTGACAAAAGTTGGCATTTGTCCTACTTGCGCTTTGCTCTGTAAAGTTATGGGACAGAATTCTCTTCTGAGAATAAATAAAATAAAAAATGTGCTTAACTGCCCCCAATTAATTCAAGTGTAGTGTTTCACAATCTTAACTCTGTCTTTAAACATACACTGTTGAACCACAAGGATCATTTCAGCACTGTTCCTTTGAACTTTTTGGTTTGCACATGCGTGAGTCTGAAAGACACATTGATAATCTATGAAAAGCACGTGTGCCTAATATATGCATGATCGGAATATCAGACAGAACAGATATAGCCAGAAAAATAAATCACTAAGGATCATGATTTGTGAGAGGACTCAGAATTTAAACTAATTTTCTCAACTTGTGTCAATTTAGGAGGAATATACCCGAAGCAAAGTTTGACTATGATCTTACAGGTAGTATAATGCAGCTAAGGGTTTAAAACTTGCAGTTCTCTTTTCCCCCCTTCTTTATTGTCCCCTTCATAATGTTAATACTTGAGGTTCAAGTTAAGAGGATTGCTCGGGGCTTACCTCTTCTAGGAAATGCTTTTGCTGGAATGTGTATTGGAAGGGAGCTGGTGGGGGAATATAAACCAGAACCATTGGACACAAATGCATAATGCTGTTTTTATCTGAAGCTTGGTGGAGTTCTTGATGAAACCATTACTGCCCAGCTGGTTGACATTAAGATTCTCAACTAGATTGCCATAGGGTATTCTACAGTAGTATTTAAAAGCAATTAAGATGAATGTTTTAGTAAATGTTCTTCTGCACATTGAAGAAAGAATGCTTCCAAATTAAAAGGGCAAGGAACAAGTTTATTTTATTATTATATTCAAACCAGTTTGGGAGATTTAATAAAAGTCCTTATACCAGAGATTAAACTAATTTCTAAGCATTAATTTTGGAAATCCAGAGGCTGGTGAGAGGAGACAGATAGTTATGATGAGTTCATGCTTAAGAGACTACATTGTATACAAGGCCAATGGAATGTTAGCATTAAATAGTAGTATGCCTACAACAATTTTCTGACAGTGTTTTCCAGACATTGAAAAATATATACTGGTCACAATATAAAACCTAGGTTAATATTGTGAAGTAATATTTTAATCAGAAATCTATCTATCTATCTATCTATCTATATACATATATATATATTTCAATTAAGTGGCACCAATACTAAAATATTGTATTAACAATAGAAACAATACTCAGTTACTTTAAGTGCTGTACATAGGAAAGTAAATAATGCTGGTTATAAATTAAATTGAGGGAATAAAGAAAGTGAAGATGAGGGAAAGCTGCAAAATTCAGCTCAGCTATATGAATTTTGAATACCTAGGTATTCAAGGCACTTGGATTCAGGATCGGTTACCAATATGGATTATTTCCAAATTTGTTTCAGAAACACATATTGAATGCTTTTACTTCCATACAGAGTTTTGATCTAGGGTTTGTTTCAGCCCCAGCTCCACAACTCTCTCTCTCTCTCTCTCTCTCTCTCTCTCTCTCTCTCTCTCTCTCTCTCTCTCTCTCTCTCTCTCTCTCTCTCACACACACACACACACACACACACATCAGGCAAAAAAGAATGGCAGTACATATCTTGCTCTTACGCCACATAAAATTATAGCCCAAGTCTGTAGACTTGGTATTAGTACATTTCTTTACAACCCTCTGATTTTGACATTCTGTATATCAGTTCTTAAGAAGAGAGATCTCTATGAGATAACTGCCTTTTCCTGATTCCCCATCTTATACCTTCCATGAAACCAGGAAGGTCTCTACAGGTCAACAGATTGAGAACAACTTCTGTTCATAGTGTGTAAATGGAGTAGCAAGCATGCAGATAACTTTGCTTGGAATTTGATTTCACTGATGCAACTGGAGATGTACCACTAGGGAAGCATAAGCAATAGTGATAGTGTTTAGTTATATTTGCAATTAGGACTAAAGTGAAGACACAAAAGGGACAAATAAAGATGTAGAATATAGGCCTGGGAAGTTCTGAAAGAATCCAGTGAGTACTGGGTGAAATTAAACAGGCTATCAAATTGCAGAGAAAGGACCCAAAAGGGAAATAGAAACTGGAGGTAAGAGACTATTCAATCACCAGCACAACAACAGATAACACACAATCAAGTATGCCAACCTGGCCCACATCTTTGGTTCTGCTATTACATATTGAAAATTATATCTCACAACTTCCTGAAGACTGAGATACTATTGACTGATTTTAGAAGAAAAAAGTCAGTACCATCTGACATCTGTTTGGTGGTCTATGTTACATGACTTTATGACCTTGGTACAGTGCTTAATGGACAGTAGTAGTCCATAACATTAAAACACTTAAAAATGTACAAAAGTTGACAGTCTTATTGGACCTAATTAAATTGGATTCTACTGACATTACCAAAATTGATTAAATATACAACTCCAAACAACCTCTAAAACAAGTTTATCTTTGTGCTTATTTATATCTTGCTACCCACACTAACATCCAGGAAATCTTACCAGGAAAGTTTGGAGTGGGAAGTGGGAACGTGTGGGAACTTGGAGTGGGAAGTGAGGCAGGCATAGATAATACCAACTCAGTTATAACAAATGGAGAAAACAAAAAAGAATTGGATAAAAGAATGATGGATTGGGAAAGGATTGAAACAAAGAAATTAGACCATGTAGTGATAGGAATGAAACAGTTAATCTGAGATTTCACTAAGGAAAAGGAAGAGGAGATCACAAGTGTTTTTCACAGTTGGTGTCAAAAAACTATAGCAGCATTGAAAAGCAAGTGAAAATACAGGAGCTGTAAATTGTGGCTTTGTGCCAAAGAGAGAAATTTGGATTCCACTGATATTTGCTATGGAGAGGATTTGTGAGGGTTACCAGAGAAAAGGGAATTGGACCAACCTCCAGAGGGGCTTTGTATTAAATTGAGGGAAGAAATAAGAAACTGTCCAGGAGAGCCTAAATCAGAAAAGTCTACAGCAATGATAGAATGGAGATCAACCATTAAGGATGCAGCAGGGGAGATATGCTGGGATTATTTGTGTCTGCTCTGTTTGTGTCAGATTTACAGTTGCTGGTAAAGTCATTAGGACCAGTGAATATGAAAATTTAGCTATACAGCTAATACAGTGGGCAGAGTTAGAAGGAACAAATAATTTAAATATGAGTCAGTTGTATAGGTTAGTCATGGCAGCTATCACTGCAGAGATTAGACAGCCAGAAGATTGAGTGAAAAATACAGAAGCACACCAATTTATTCCATGATTTATTATGTTAGGGAAAGAAATAGGTTCAAGACCCATGAAGGTGTTATCCAGTGCAGATTACACAAAGCCTGTTGATTCAGCGAGGGATTACCTGTTAAACAGAATAACAATGGGATTATTGACTGGAGAAAATCAACCAGTGAGCAATCAGAGGGCAGAAGTTGCTAGATACGTCACAGCTGATTCTTTGATGGCAGTTGATATGAATCAGAAGGAATTTTGGAATGATGTATTTAAAGGATTGGACCTAAATGTCTATTAATTTGGTGAACACATCTTTTCTAAAGCTAATGCTACATCCCATTGTCCAATTATTTGCATTAATGATTTTGTTAACCTTTATTATGCTAGGTTTATATTACCAAATAAGAAAGCAACACAAAATTTTGGTACAAATGATATATAAAATTGTATTGCTTGCAAAATATATAAAGTGATACAAAAATTAATGTATCATGTATCAAGAGGCAGGAATGTTGGGATATATACACATACATTGTGAGTCATATCCATGTAATAAATTATAGGTCACTGAGGACTTGCATGAATGACATGCTTGACATGAATACATAAGTTTCAAATTGGCAACCGAAGCAAGAACTTAAGGTCAAAAACTATTATAATTATTTGTGCAAAAACAATTCATGTTCCAAGAAAAAATTGGAAAATCAGCAGAAAAGGAAACACCAGCTGGACTGATGAAATTGTCTAAGAATTGCAGGAAATGGCATGCCCAGTATTGTCTCTTTAGACTTAGTAAACAAAGGCAAAGAATCGATGACATGACAGACTGGACTATGGTTTCTGCACATTGGAGTCGTTTATTGATCCAGAGCCCCATGTGCATATAGATGTGGTTTTCGCCAGCTCCCCACATCTTATGATCGGGAGGAATCTCCATTGACCATCAGGACCATTCTTACCTTTAGATTCTGGTATAGTATGTTTGTGGTGTGAATGTGGAGTGAGTAAGGTTTTATAATGAAAGAGCATTTAGAGTATTATATACCAACACTGTCCTGTATCTGCCTACTCCCCCACCCCTTAGGGAGACCTCTATTGTGAGTCTAACACAGGGTATGACTTCACCACCTGGGAAATCAAATAGAATGAGAACTAGCAAAGTATGAATTTCAGACACCTTCAGAAAATAAAACAAAGTAAGGATGACCTAAAAATCAATTTTAAAATGTTTTTTACTCTTGATATCAGAGTCATTCAACAGATTTTATAAGTTCCCAAAATTGGTTTAATTTTTAGTTTGATATTCAGGTTATCCTTAAACAATCTTTAAAAAAAATACTATTGTAGCATCTCTATTTTGATTGTTAAAAAAAACGATGAATACTATTTCATCTTAAAAAACTGCAAGGGTGTGTTGAACCTGGAAAGCCTATTTGTCTCTACTTCAGAATAGAAAATGAGTATAACAATAAATCTGGTTAAACTAATATTTGATGGAAATTTGTTGTTTTATTTGCACAGTCATTTGATTAACAGTGACTCTTTATTATATGATTGCTCTAATCTTAATGTTCAAAAAGGAGGTATCACTTACACAGGCTGATACAAGAAGCAGTGAAGCAGAGAGAGAAAGCTGAAGAGATTCTCACATGGCTAACTCTGCTTTGTTTCTCATTCCATGGGAAACGTTCCATGATGAGTGAAAGTTGAAGAATGTACATATCCATATTCCACCTCCAGAAACTAGACTGACAATATCAGAATTGTAGATCTTCTGATTTGCCAACAGGAAATTCAAATACTTCCCCAAAACTGGCTCCTCAATGACTTAGAGAGATAAGTATTAACCCACTGACTGTTTAGCTACACAGAATGTAGGATTTGAATAAACAGACCAAACATTTTTCTGTAAAATTAAAGGAACACTTACGGTATTTTAGGTCCAAACAGAGGGGGTTCTTTAAAGCAGATTTGATATAAATGATTCTAGATTTTAATTTAAGTGAAAATGGTTATATTTACACATTTCCTTTTCCTGTAACTATATTAGAGTTCTGCAAAATTTCTTTGATTTTGATCCTAAGTTCCCACATCTAGATTTTCACTTTGAGGCCCTCATTCTGCCAAATTTAGACAAACAAAATACCTAATGAAATCTGTAGAAATTCCACCTCAGTAGTAATTGCAGGATTATGCTCCAAGTTTCTCTCCAAACCCAGACAGACCCTCAAAAGGGAAACTAAGTTAAAACCACTTTTAAATAAGAAGTGCTAGTACCCAAAAAGGTCCCATCAAAGATCACATCCCCACTGTCTTTTACATAAGCACATAGCAAGTTTGGATCCCGACCCAAAGAGCTTACAACAGAATTTAAACAAAAATGAAAAGAAAACAATAGAGGGGAAGAAATATGAAAGGACATAATGCATAGGATATAACAAAAGTTAGGATCACTGACAAAGCAGTAAATTATCCCAGGAGGCAATAATTTGCCATGTATCTAGAATATGCTTCACCAAGAAATAGGAAATTAATAAACAATTTTCCTTCTGTATAAGTTTATTGTGCATCTTTCTCTAATAGACAGAAGCTGGAGCACTGAAGCAGCAACCTCATCTTCTTCTAAAATGGCTTTGCACAGTCTAGTAAAAGAACTAATTTTCCAATAGTGAAGTAATAATGCAAGTCTCCCTACATTTTTTATAATCAAAAGTGACAAAGTTCACTGTCTTTACTGGAAACTTTACTTATCATCCTTTGCCAGCTTCCTGGAGAGGAGCCTTTTATACAGAAAGACATTGTCTGGCATTTGAAAGATTCACTCAACCATCCCTCCTCTCTGATGAGGATTCTCTTTTCTGCCTTCATAGCTGAAGATCACTGACAGCATAAAGTGAATTTCCTGGGTCCAGAGCACTTCATAGATCACTCATCTAAAATATTAGACTGTGTTTACTATCACATTTAAGGAGAAAACTGTCTATTTCTGGCAGATGAGTGAGAGGAAACAGCTACATAGGGAAAAAAACATAAGCAAATTTTCCATTCCTTAAAGAGATCACAGCTATGTAGTTTAGTATTGGAGTTGACACAGAGGTATATAAAATAATGAATGGCACAAAGAAATAAAGACTCCCTATTTATCTTCTCCCATAATACAATAAGAAGGGGGCCAATGAAATAAAAAGGCAGCAGTTTTGGCACTAACTAGTCATTGAAAACCCTTGCAACAGCATGAGCTTAGTACATAAAGTCACATGTGTACAATAGCAGCCCCAACTGACTGAAAAAAATAAAAATTGGGTTTTAACAGACTGCAAATGCCAGTGATATTCTAAACAAAAAAGTCTCAACATTCTTGTAGCTGTTTCCATTCCCCCGCTGCCAGTGCTTACTCAGACATTCAAGGCTTCAGCATGATGTTGGGATTCAAAGTGATGTCTGGTGGTTGTATTGATTTGTGTTTAGGAGAGGTTGTTTTGGGAGAGTTGTGTTGATTTATGTGGGCGCTGAGGAAGTTGAGCCAAGCAGTCCACCATCTGTGCTGTCTCCTTCATACAACCAATTAAGTTTGTGTGTATAAATTAGTAGAGAAAAGTTGTGATTGAATTAACTCTGATATCACCATAGTCTAGGACTCTCTGCATGACTTACTCTAACTATCCACTGCACGTGTACTCAAAGAAAAATGGTTGAAAACTAACAGTGGGTGGAAACAGATCACAAAACCTGATGACTCAATCTGGCAATATTCTCAATAAAAAGCGTTCAACCATTCTTGTAGCTGTTTCTATAGTTTTATTCTATCTTAACAGACATTCTAGGCTTCAGAGTGATGGACAAGATTCCAGGATAGTCATCCTAGTTTATAGACAAAGAAAAAAAGAGCTGTGGTTTTAATTTTTCCTATGAAAACTTAAATTTATTTAAAAGATGTTATCTGACTTGCTTCAATAATTATTTTTTTAAATCATATTAAGATCTATATGAATAACATCTGCAGTTACATTGGGCATGACAAAAATTGATAGACACTATCAACTAAGTTTCAGTATACAAAACAAGCGCACAATGTCCGTGCCTAATAGGGGGGTTGCACACTTGAGGCAAATTTTAATGACAACCATCTAACAGATAACTGGACTATTTTCAATCATAGGTTATAGTAGAGACACCTACTTTCCTTGCTTGGAATCAAACAGAGGAGAAATTTGGACCTGGGTTTTGCCCTACCACCAGCATATGGGTTATTTTGGGGTGAGTTGCTCTCTTTTCATGAAGATTTTCTAAATGTCTCATTTTCATTTTGCATTGAATGAAAAATTCAGAAATGTCTAATTTTTTTGTTCCGTGGATTTTTTTTTGACCAGACCTATTATTCATAGCTGATCTTTTATAACTGAATTATAGTTAATTATAAATGTATATACAGAGAACACTGTGGAACTGAGGTATGAAGTAGACTAGAAATGCTACTCTAGTATCAGAGATATAGTGATAGAGAGGTAAATTTTAAACCAAGGTGTCATCAGAACAACTTTCTGAAGGCTGTTCAAGAGAAAGTAAAAATTCCATTCTAGCACTTGAACCACAGAATAACCCCAATAAGCCTTAAAAATACTTTCCCCATCCTCCTTAAAAAACACATTTTAATGCCTAGGACTATGAGCTCAGCAGTAGTTGAAGAAATGCTTTACAGGCATAGCACAAGCAGTTTTCAATGTTGTGCAGAACTTTGGGATACCATGAATAAAATGGCACTTATGAACACTATTTTATATTTTTCAGAGAGACTTCCCCCCCCCCCAGATAAAAGCAAAGCAGAACAAGAAACAAATGCTTAACCAAAGCCTTAAAGCCTTTCACCCCTTCTTAAGGACAGCAACATGCATCATTATTATTTGTTCAGCACTATGTTCAGAACAGAAGTAAAAATTGGTCTTGACCTCAAGGAGTTCACAATTTAAGAGTGCAAATATTTATCCTCACCATAAAGGTTTTTTTTTTCAGATGGATTAGATGAGAAATTCATTCCAGCACTTTTTTTTTTGTTGGTAGTTTGCAGGCATCTAGTTTATTATCTAGTCAGCTGTCAGATTTGAGAGACAGGAAGGGATCTGACTCTCCCCTTTTTCATATGTTGCTCATGTGCTTTGGCATGAATTAGAACAATGGGCCAGATCCTCAGGTAACATAAATCAAAGCAGCTTCCTTGAAGTAAGTGGAGCTATAGTTTACATTGACTGCAGATGTAGGCCAAAATTCTTGTCTTATAAACATGCTATTGATTCAGACCCACATCTTCTTCCTCTCTGCAATCATTATCAGATTCTTTATAGCCTCACCAAATGGCAGATCACAATTTGGATTTGAGTCTGATAATTATTGTAGTTGGTACTGCCTATTGCAAGTTCTAGGTTAGTGCTTTAATGGTTTGTTCAGTAGAGGAAGAAGGGGCAGATATCCAGTTGCCACCATCAACTGTTTTTAGTAGCAGACTGTTTCTCTGGTCTGGAACCAGTTCTGACTCTCTGCTTCCATTCAGTAGTAGTTCTACTGATCGGTGATATCCCAGGGACACTGGAGTGACCAGTAATGGGAAAATTGGTAATAACT
The DNA here is from genome assembly GCA_032164245.1 of Sternotherus odoratus. Classification (NCBI taxonomy): domain Eukaryota; kingdom Metazoa; phylum Chordata; order Testudines; family Kinosternidae; genus Sternotherus; species Sternotherus odoratus. The sequence continues at coordinate 40,701,214 of JAVMKO010000004.1, forward strand.
TACCTATACTGGTCAGATCTGTGTATGAACCCACAGACCTTGTGACACTGGATCCCAAAATAGTTTTGTAACTACAGTAAAACCCTGATTTAACGGACCCCGATTTAACGGACTTCGGATGCAACGGACAAAATTTATGAGCAAGTCCGATGCATCCCAAATCCGTTTTTCGCGGGCTGGCTGCCTGCTCCCGGCTGCCGCCCGGGTCCCGGCAGCGGGAGAGCTCGCTGCTGGCTCCCGGCTGCTGCCCGGGTCCCAGCAGCCGGGACCCGGGCGGGCTGGCTGACGGCCCCCAGCTGCTGCCCGGGTCCCGGCAGCAGGCGGGCTGCGGAGCTGCCGCCCCAGCCCTGTGGCGGGCAGGCTACTGCTCCAACAGCTCGTTTTTTTTAAATTAAATAACGGACTTTCTGATTTAACGGACACCCCCTCGCCCGAATTAGTCTGTTAAATCAAGGTTTTACTGTACTTGCTTTTTTTTTTTTTTTTGTAATTAGTCTAGTTTTTTTTTTTTCTGAATTCACTTTACTATAGTTTCCACTTATAAGCTTTTTATCCAAAAGCTGTAAGGAGTCATTTATTGTGGCATGGATAATCCTCGTCTGACTGATAATTTTGCAACGTATTTACCTTGTCTTTCCCATTCGTCACTTTCATTCTCAACAGGTTAATCTTTTTCTTAATATCCATCTAAAGCTATTACTGCAAAAGCAAGACCTTAAATCTTTAAGATCTCTCTTTGGAGACTATTTCCATATGTTCTAATTGTCATTCCTTTTGGTTCTCATTTCCTCCCCGACCACACACACAGATTAACTTTTTTTTGAACAGTTTTGTTCTATCACTCATTTGCTGAGATCCCATTATATCTCTGATTAGCTGTATCAAAAGATAAGAGTAAACATAGTCCTTTGCTGAACCACATCAACTTTACTGGAATGAACATACGCTCTCACTTGAACCCTCCACTTCGCCTCTGAGCTGATTTCAATCAGTTTTCATCCACTCATTTCAATCTACCTTTCCAAGTCTCATTTCTGCTCTAACATGGTCTCAGCAAACCCATTTTTTAAGGGTGCTGTTGAAAGGGAATAAGAAGCAAATCTGCAGAAATTAGGGAAAGGTAGAATACTTTAGGAGCTCACAATTGATTTTGCATTGCTTATAGGTCTCTGTAGGAAATACAGAAAGATAGCCCATCACAGTCTGAGCTAATAGCCTGCAACAACAGAAAATAAGTTTTCAGGTTAGGGGAGGGGAAGGGGGAGGGGGAGGGGGAGAGAGAGAGAGGGAGAGAAATTTAAAGCTGTTCTGGAAAAAGAATTAAAGATCATCTAGCTGATGAAGATGTCCAAAGCTACTGTCACCTGCTGAGAGAGAGTATTTTCCCTGCACAACACTGACTAACAATACAAGAAAAATAAAAAGTTACTCTGGGCTACTTTCAGATTTCATCTTCTGTGTTAGTTTGTTTAGTCTGCTACATAGTTCATTCATAGAACCACATAATTGATTGTTCTCTGTTAGGTTCTATAGAATCTATAAACCAATTATTTTTCTATTTGGTTTTTGATGAGGGATCCATTGAATTCCTTAGGAATTAAACAAAGTGGCTACAGGTTCCAGTTTCTAAAGAGTGTACTCCAGGATGATGGTGTGTACAAGGATTGGTTAGGTTTACAGGTTTGTGTTCAGACTTCTTACCTTGTTGTAAATTACCTTGTTATACATAACTTCAATACAGATCATAGACACTAATACAATCTCTCTAACGGCAATCTTCTATAGTGAGGGCTAGAAATGGAACTGTGTGAACAACTGATTTTTTTGGTTTTCTGGCAGTTCCAAAATTGGAAAAAAAAATATAAGTTCAACATGAACTAAAACATTTTCCCCCACACAATTTTTGGAAAATTCTGAAAGGCAGTAGAATTCAGAAAAGGTCAGAAAAAGTCCAAGTTTTCATTTTAATTTCGGTCATTTTTAAACATTTTTAAATGAATAAAAGAAAAGGAAATGAAGGGCACAAAGCCACCAACAGCAGGGATACCCTTACACTCAGTAGCCCAGGATGTTGAGCAGTCATCCAAGAAAGGGGAGATTTGGGTTTGAATCCCTACTCTGGAACAAAGACTAACCCAGGTCTTGCCCCTTTCAAGAGAGTACTATTTCTGGCTTCAGATCAGTGTTTGAATAGCCGGCTGGGAATAAGGTAAGGAATCACACATTTAACAATGATGATAATGAACAATTATTGAATATTTTGTTTTAAGTGAGCATGATCCATCCTGTACACAGAATGAGGCATTGTAAGGTGATCATGTAATGAGACTGTTTTGAAATTAGATCTCATCAAGAAACTGTTCCATCCCAAATCAGGGAAATACTTTGATATGTCAACAGATTTTGTCACCTGAAAGTTGGGAAGAATTATTTTCTGGTCAATTAAAATAATTATTTTCATTAATTCCATGATCTTTCATTTCTATTTTGACCTTCCTTCATTATATAATTAACTTAAATTTAAGGTAAAAATTAGTTTTGACTTGGAAAACCAGAATTTCATTTAGAAAACTTAAAAAAACAATACTTCAATAATTTAAAAATGTTTTTCAAATCAAGAAGTTTGCATGAACAGGTTCATTTTGATAAAGTATTTGGTTTGATGACTTTTCCAGTGAAAAAAATTCCAGTTTTCCAGTGAAAAAATATTGTAAAGTTGCTGACCATCATATCGTATCATAATGCATATATACAAAGACCAAAATTAAGGTTTTTACAAGAAACCTTAATTTGGTATTTTCTAGCTTTAAGTGTTTCTTTGTAACCTTAATTTTAGTTTAGCATAGTATTTTGTTTAATATTTATTGGCAGAGTGAAGCAAGATCTTGCATTCAACTTGGTGACATCTCTCTTTACAAAACAACTTTTGAACTTTCTCTTAAATCAATTACAAAATTTCAGGGAACATTCTAGGCATCAATGACCAGAACCCTATTGATTTTGGTGAAATTTTTTTGGGGGGGAGGGGAAAAAGCTGGGGGGGGGAACTTGGGGGAACCATGGAACCCTGGTATCTGGTTAACAAAATTAGTAGCTTCAATCAAATCTGTAATTATCTAGTCATCAAAGAATTAGTTAGTACCAGCCATTAGCAAATATTATTCTAACCCATCCTCCCAATAAGTTAAAATGGGACACCCTAGCATAAGGAGAGAAGGAAGGAAGGACAGTGGCATGGGGGAAGGGAGCATTAGAAAGCACACAGAGCCTCTGATGTGGGAAAAGGGGAGAGTGGGGAGAATTCAGAGCCACTACTGAAACTGGGACCCCGGCCTGGGTCACATGAAGATTTGAAAAGAGCAATGTCAGGAGCTCATCCCACAGAGCCAAAGTGTACAACCCTCTAGTATAACATTTCATTACTGAAGGGATAAGTATTTATTTGCCCCATTTACTACTCAAATGCCAGTGTGTTTTATTTTTTGGAATAAATCTGTAGCAAACAAACTTAATTATTAACAGTTAACAGGCACAATTATGTATTAAGTTTGGAAGATTTTATTATTTGACAAGCCTGTAATTTGGGTCAATCATTATGAGGTATAAATCCCCTTTTCCATGTTAATGGTTGTGCATTCACTTATGAAATCAGCATAAGTGAGAGTCTTTCATCCAGGGGCAAAGTAATAGTATTAATAAGACTAAGCTGCCATAGCCTGGAAGGAATGTTGTAACTCATAGGAAACTTAAATGTCATCATTTTTTCAGTGGGAAAAAAAATGGTATGCAAGATTTATACAAAATTCATTCAAATACCTAATTTTCCTATTAGATCACAGTACATATAAAAATCACAACATGGATTCAACTAGGGTGACCAGATAGCAATAGTGAAAAATTGGGAAATAGGAACCTATATAAGAAAATCCCCATATTCGGGACTGTTCCTATAAAATTGATACATCTGGTCACCCTATCTTAAACTAGCTGATCTATTTTCTTTGTTGTGAGTAACACACTGGTCAGGGGAACAATCCTACAAAAATTAGGTGATTGCAATATAGTGGAATCCATACAAATTAGTTTTAGCTACACTTTTCACTAAGTGATTCATGTGCCCTGAAATTAAAATAAAAATAAAAATAAACATAGCAACAAAAACTTAGCATCTGAATAGTTCCAGCCAATTATGGGTTACTCCAGCAGGCCTAGGAAAAGCAATACCTTTTTATTTTATTTTTTACTTTATTTTATTTTTATTTTAAATACAAAGTACTCCACTGTAAAGAAGACAGACTGAGTGGGGAACAGAGGACAAGGAAGTAAATGTTGGTGTGCTTTCTGCAACACACTACGCACCACTTCTGGGGTATTTCTTAAAGTCGGGGGATTGCTATACAAAAAATCTGCCTGACAACATTCTAGCTTTTTCCGCCCCTCTGTCATGCAGATCTACCTTATCAAATAAAATAAATGAGAAAATTATCTGATAAAAAAAATAAACACTGCAAAGACACAAATGCTACAGTATCCAAAAGCTATATTCTATACTATGCCTAGGCAGCTATACTATAGAAAGCACTCATTTTAATTTTATTTCAATGCTGTTCTCTATAATACCATAGGATTCTAGCATATAATTCTTCATTTCTATAAACATTATTTGATGAAAACCATGCCACAAATCTATTTATTGACAGTGTATTCACAATCTATGTTTTAAGGTTTTTTTTTTTTTTAAACCAGATCTGCAAATTTCAGAACCAGAATTTCCATTCAGCACAATTTTGTCAAACTGTGTTAAAATTTATATATAAAATATAAATATTAAATTTAAATTGTTTAAAACACCTTTCCTATTACAATAAAAAACCCTACATGTTAATGCCCAGTATTGAGCAAAAGGATAGTGTTAACATGAAAAAAGATACCTTCATAGATAATAGAAAAGAATGTAGAAACTATTAATTCCCCCATTGTTTCCAGTGTTATGGGTAAGGGAAATATGCCTCTCTGGATCCTTTTCAGCCAATGCTAGGTGTGTGCTTCAGGCTGTTTGTTTTTATTTTTTTAAACAGATCAGCCAAAATTGTTTAGTCATTTTCAAGAATGAGGCCAAAGTTAAAAAAAACCTTCAGACCTTTCATTTGAAATGCTCTAGTACTGCTGTGCTTTGGAGCAGAGACATGAAATTTGCATAGTGTTTATTCCATTTCTAGATAATGAAAGAGTATGCTCATAAAAGATTGAGCTTCAGTCTCTTGCACTCCAGTAGATGTGTTTGGTCTGAGGATCTATTGTTTTTTCATCTATCTTCACTTATGGCCTCCCTCAGTCCATTTTCATTCTCTGTGAAATTGCTCATATGCAAGCCAAGATGAATTGACGTTAAAGTTTTATGACACTATATCAAACCCTGCAGCTATATTGTATCTGTGATGTTTGTCACCCATTATTAATATAATTTAACATTTGTGACAGTGGTGTCCAGATGCCCAATCTGGATTCATTCCACTGGTGGGACTGCTTGTTGCACAAAGAAATAGGAAGACAAGGTCGCTGTCCTAACTTTATACACTGCAAGTAGTACAGTTAACTCAGATGAAGTCAATGAGATTATTTGCAGCATGTAAAGTTAAGCACTTGCACAAGTCTTTATGGGATATGGTCCCAAGCAATTAAGTGGAACAGTTCAATAAAAAAAAACGAGTTGCTTTGTTTTGAATGATTTGTGTTTTACAAACCCACTGTAGATGCTGACAGGACGTATACACAAAGGAACACAAAGGAAAAACACAAAGGAAAAACATAGGGGCGAAGGCCCCTCCCATAGCAGTTGCAGTGTACATGAATGTTTAGAAAATCATGATGCTGTTTTTCCCTGCTGTAGCCAGAACACAACAGGATGGGGGGAAATTTGAGGGGGTGATGCAGTTAGTTTTGTTACCAAAGGAACCCAGAAAGCAACCAAATCACACACAGAGCGGACCGAGGGCGGTTGGTTGGCCACAAGGCAAGCCGGGCAGAGTTCATACAGGAGGGGCCAGGCCAGCTCTAGCTTTTTTGCTGCCCCAAGCAAAAAAAAGCATGGCTGGGGTGCAGCTGAAAAAAGTGTTAAAAATCCACTCAAGTGTGGGAGGGGCTGCAGGTTTTGGGCTGCTTTAGCAAGGCAAATGGTGTGCACAAAATGGCCTATCACCTGGACACAAAACTGGGTTGTGCGTCTGGTGTGACATGGCAGTGGTGCAGGTTATCAGTCACCAAACTTCCACATTTCAGAAGGTTATGAACATCCATTTTCTTCTAAGTACATGCCGGGCATGGATAATGGCATAGCAGATGCCTTGAGTTTGTAACGGGGGATACCGGTGAACTCCAGCACATGCCGTGGGCTCTCTGGCACCTCAGAATGTGATGTGGTCAGCGGATTTTGGGATCTAGCTTACAGATTGTTTATTTTGATTTCCTTTAAGGAGTCTTGTCAATTCAAGGATCCAGAGAGTGGATCACCCATGTGACCCTCCATGAAGGGCAGTTGTTGCAGTACCAGGTGAAGGACAGTGGAGATGCTGTTGCCCCTCAGCAATCACACATGGGACAATGGGTCCTTTATCCCCAGTAGGGCTATTAGGTTAACGGCCATTTGGAGAGTTCTGGAAACCTAGCTGGGTGTGTGGAGCAGGCAGCCAAGCTAATGGCTGGTGCCTCCTTGTGGCAGATGGTCAGTGCAGATACAGTAAACCCTCGATTTAACGGACTTCGGATTTAACGGACAAAATTTCCGGTCCATATGTCATATGTGAAAATTAACAACCTGTTAATTTTAAAATGCTTTTAACCAAGATTTGCTTATAATTAAATTAACAGGTTATTTTTTGTTATTAATTCACTGTTACAGTAGACTCCCGATTATCCGGGCGCGGGTTAACCGGGCTGCGGATTAACCAGGATGTCTAAACGGGTCGGTAGGGGAAGCCCCAAAGCGGTGGCGGGCTCAGCCTTAGCCTGCCACTGCTTTGGGGCTTCTCCCACTGGCCCCTTACGAGCTGGGGTCTCAGCCTGCTTCCAGCCTGGGTGTAGGAAACCCAGGCTGGCAGTGGGAGCTGACTGGGGCAGGCGGCAGGAGCCTGGGGAGAGAGCCCAAAGAAGCAGCGGGCTGAGCACTCAACCTGCTGCCGCTTTGGGATTTCCCCCCAGGCTCCTGCCAGCCGGGGTCTCAACCTGCTGCCAGCCTGGGCTTCCTACACCCAGGCTAGCAGGGGAGCTGACTGGGACAGGTGGTGGGACCACGCCCCCCCCAACCCCCAAGGCGGCCGGCGAACCCCCTCCCCAAGTAGATGTGTGATTATCTGGGATTTTATTAACCGGGATTAAGGTTTTCCTGATCATCCCGGATAATCGAGAGTCTACTGTATAGAAAACTTTTCTGTGAAATTAAATTTTTCATACATACTTAATTTTAATTACACGAACATGTCTACATAAGTAAAAACAGGTAAACTAACTACTGTAATTTGTCAATTTTTTAACATACGCATTCGGAAAAACTACTTTATTATATAACAGACTTTCGGCTTTAACGGACACCCCCTCACCTGAATTAGTCTGTTATATCGAGGTTTTACTGTACTCCATAAATTAAGCTTCAAAAGAACAACAAAAGGGGGGGGGGGCTTGGAAAGGGGAGGTGCTTGGTAATTGATCATGATGGGGGCAGTTGTGGACTCCGATGATTGGCTCCCTGCTGTACCAATCCCCCATTATAGTCCACCTTAACCGCTCCTACATGGGGGCTGGTCAATAAGGTCCTGGCAAGGGAATTGCTGGAGGGACCTGATCCTAGCAAAAAAATTGCTCAAATAAGTTGGATGAAAAGGAGGAGTGGGGGGTGTGATGTTACTCTTTTTGAATACTTAATTATTTTTCCAGGGATTGATCACACATTTATTCAATGGTAATTTCTAGGATGGCCTTCCTGCCTTCATCCCCTGCCCAGTATTAGATCCATATTTGCTTTATTTGCCCATTCATATAGTACCCCCCAGTCCTCTTGACTTTAGAATGTCATACTGTATTCCAGCATAAACCGAGAAATCTCATGTAGCATATTGACTCATGAGAAGTACAGTGTGTGTTTATAAAGTTCATTCTAGGCCGATATTAGAAATCCTAGCTATACTATAGGTACATTATAGGTACAGGAAATATCACAAAAAATTGGTAACTGTATGTGCTGAGAGTACAATCTGATTATGAGTGGCACTTATTTTGAAATGAAGAAACAAAGTTAAGCCTGCCTTGCTAGTTCAGTGTTGCTCTAATTGCCATATGGTACTCTTCTCAGTCCTACAAACTCAGAAGAGAGGAGAATTATTCAATTAATGCTATTTTTAGATCTATCAGCACATTGCATCCTCCTCCTTAGGACACCAGGAAAGGGCAATGTGGCCTTCACATCTTGGAAAGACCGGATACCTAGAGAAGTTGTCAAGAAAGTTCTCTCATATCTCAGGAAATGGATAGGATTGAAGGTCTGTTTTCTTAGCCATTTAGAACACAGTTCATAGATAACACAAATGGAAGAGAGAAATCTATGCAGTGGGTAAATTGAAAGAAGGGTCATAAAGATCTAGTTATCTTGTTCTTCTGTTTTTCCTTTACCCTCAGCCCTCCTTCACGGTAATATAGACCTTCTACTACCCACTCGGCACTGCATACATGGAAAGAAACAAAAAGTTCTAGGATGTTAAACTCAGAACTAGTATTTATCCATTTCTCTTCATGGACATCCTCAACAAACCAGAGAAAGCCTGGGTTAGTAGGCAGTTTAGCGAGAACACCCCATCTTAGAAAATGATTCACTCTGTGGCTTTAGCCATGTCACTCAACTACTCCAAACCTTAGTTTTCCCATATGTGAATATAGTGATCTCATTTAATTTATTTCTTTTCCTTAGGGTGCTCTGAGAACTAGTTAATGTTTGCACAGTGTTCTCAAAAACAAAATGTTCTGCTAGGTATTGTTTTAAACAATCTTCATATTCCATTGCTTTTTCCATTAGGTTAATGATTGCCTAAAAAAAACAAAGGTGCAGTACATGAATTATTGAAGACCCATGAGTGCTCAGTATTATCTAAGTGAACTCACACATGAAAAAGCTGCTCATGTCAAAAACTACACAATACAGTTTGTAAATGAAGAATTAATGTAATTAAAATTGTATCAACTAATCAGGTAGAATGGGGTTAGCATGATATGATTGCCCTTAGCATACAGTATATTGCAGATGTTTTGAAAATCTAGGGGGCAATACCAGAGTGTATCAGTGCAGTTTACAATGTTATTCATAAACTTCCAATATAAACTTGGGCCTGTATGTTTATTTCTTGTAGTCTGCTTGAGGGACTACTTCTGAGAAGAATATCTTGATAATGTTGCAGTACAGTCACTTTGCAATGACTGATAATTAATTCAAATTGGCTTGGATAGGTATATTGTCATGTGGATTGAAAAACTAGCTAAAAGATTTAAACAAAGAAAAATGATAAATAGCAAACTGGGCAAAAGGGTCTGGTGGGTTTCTTGGCAGATCAGTGTCAGTTCTGGTCTTGTTTAACATCTATACTAACATCCACAAACATCCACAAACACTGCGTTAACAGCACATTAATAACATTTGCAATTGATACTAATCTGGGAAGAGTTGAAGAAGGAATTATACAAATGGATCTAGATAGACCAGAAAAATAAGTAGTTAACAAAATGAGATTGAACTTTGAAGAAAACAAGCCAATACAAATAGCTCTGAAACACATTTTCAATGCTAGGAAGAAATTTGGGAAATAATATTGTTAAGAAAGATCTCTTAGGGGTGATAGTGAACAGAAATTTAGGGCTGGTCCCCACTATGACTTAACGTCGACTTTAGCAACGTTAAGTCGACATAAACCTGTACCCGTCCTCACACGGATGCCATTTGCGTTGATTTAAAAGGCTCAAAATCGACTTCTGTACTCCTCCCTAATGAGAGGAGTAGCGCTGAAATCGACCTCTCTAGGTCGATTGTGGACTAGTGAGGATGCATGGGATGTTATTGGCCGCCAGAGGCTGTCCCACAATGCTCCATTCTGACCGCTCTGGACTGCTTCACTGCTCCACTGTGACCGCTCTGGACAGCACTCAACTCGCTGCTCTGGCCAGGTAGACAGGAAAAGAACCGGGAACATTTGAATAGCATTTGCTGTTCAGTCAGCGTGGCCAGCTCACCTGCAAACAGACGCTCAGGGGGCGTGCCGCGGACATGCCGGTTCTACAATGAACTACATCAGATAATGGGGGGGGGGGTGCCCCCACCACCATCTCACCGGTCTGCGTGGACTCCACCAATGGGATAATCATCAGGCCTGAGGTGGATTTGGATGAGGACGACGATGATGATGAGGGAAATATCATGGAGCAGCAGGAGGCCAGCGGAGAAACCCTGTTAGCAGACAGCCAGGAGCTGTTTATCACCCTAGAGCCAGCACCCTCCCAAGCTTTCCAAGGGGGTAAGTGGTTCTTTTTTTTTTTAAGGGATTACATGACTCATGATTTTTAAAGGAAGCATTTATTAATGATTAACTTGCCCTAAGGACTTAGCGTGCTTTCATTCCTGGTCAGTTTCTACTCAAAGAGTCTGTCAATATACTCCGGTATTGACCAGAAGTCCTCTACGGACATTTCAATGAAGCTATGCAGGAGGTAGCGATGAATCTTCCGCACCAGATTTCTGGGGAGAGCCGCCTTATGTGCCCCCCCCCCGTGATAGCAGACAATCCCACGCCACGAAAGTAGTAAATAGTCTGGTATCATTGAGCAGCATAGCATTGCCGCGTATGGCCCAGGACTTTGCAGTGACTCAAGCAGCACGCATTCTCTATCTCTCAGAAATTCTAAGCAAAGTGATGTCATTCATGGTTGCCTGTTTGAAATACGGACTACAATTAGTAGGGAGATAAAGATTCCCAGCTGCAAAGTAATCTTTTCCACTGAAGACCGCCCCCCCCCCCCGAATGTGCACCCGGCCCCCCGCCAGCCCGTAGCAGTAGCTAGCTGGGATTTTGAAGAGTCTTCAAGCGGCTGCTTCCGCTTAAGACCGAACGGGCTCCCAACCCCTCCCCCCCCCCCGGCCAGCCCGTAGCAGTAGCTAGCAGGGATTTTGAAGAGTCTTCAAGCGGTTGCTTCCGCTGAAGACCCCCAGCCAGCCCTTAATGAGAGATTTTTGGTTTTGTTTTGCAGTTTGCGGTTCACAGGGAGCCACGCAGTGGGGGGAGGAGGAATCCACGTGGTGGGGGGAAAGGGGTGGGGTTACTCTAGAATATCCCAGGGCTTCTTTTAAGTATGGATTTCAGCTTACCATGGCTGGCTGCATGGTGATTTCAGAAGCCGTGTTGTGCTGAGGCTCGCATATGTGTGTGAGATGCTGTGACTTTTCTGTGAGCCATTCAGTCACTTTTAGGTGTAGAACATGACCTTGTACAGAAATCATATCAGGCCTCTGAATACTGAGGTTGCCAGTTGCATAGTACTCCAATTGTAATCTGTCTAAGAATGTATCTGTCTCATAACCTTGTAGCTTTCTTTGCCTACATTTGAATGTATCTGCCTCATAACCTTGAATGTATCTGTCTCATAACTTGGAACCTTTCTTTGCCCACAGCTGCACAATTATCTCAGCATCCCCCGTCCTGCTCCTCACGCCGTGCATCACAGATACGAAAGCGTAAAAAGAAAATGTGTGATGATATGTTCAATGAACTACTGGAAAACTCGCGCGCTGAGGCAACCCACTAGACAGAATGGAGGGAAAGATTGCTCCAGTCAAGGCAGGAATCAAGATCCTCAGCAGAAAAGAGGAAAAAGACAACAGGAGCACAAAGAAAGACGACAGGAGCGCGAAGAAAGGCGGATGGATGCTTTGCTCCGGATAATAGAGGACCAAAGAGACATGCCGAGGTGTCTGGTGGAGCTGAAGCAGGAGCAAAGATCGCCTCTGCAGTCTCTGTCTAACCACCTCCCCCCCTTCCCAAGTCCCATAGCTTCCCCACCCAAACGTGGGGTGAGAACCCGGGGAGGGGGGAAGCTCCGAGGAATGACCCACTCTACCCCACAAGCAGCAGCAGGATGAATTTATCAAGAGACTTTTAAAAGCTGCTGTGTCTTGGCCTCCCACCTCTCCCCCCTTCCCCCACTCCCCTCTCCGCTCCTCCACCACTGTGACTGCTGGTTTCCCTCCTCCCCCACCCCGTTCTGGGCTACCTTGCCAGTGATCCCCTATATTTGTGTTTGTGATGAAGCAATAAAGAAACCATGATTTTTAAAACAGTGAATTTATTTCCACTGCAAGCATCGGGAGGGGGGAGGGAAAGAAGGTGCAAGGATGGCAGGCTTAGGGCCGAGCAGAGAAAGGGAGCGGGTTGTTAAACGCCATCTTGGGCACTCATGAAACTAGTTTTCAAGGCATCCCTGGGGCGCAGCGCATCATGGTGCGCTCTTCTACTTTTCCTGCTGTTTGGCTGCTGGTAAGCAGCGGACAGGAAATTTGCCTCTGCCTCCCAGCCCACCATAAATATTTTCCCCTTGCTCTCACGGAGATTGTGGAGCACTGAGAAAGCAGCAATAACAATGGGGATATTTCTCTTGCTGATGTCTGAGCGAATAAGTAATGAACGCCATCGCCCCTTCAGACGGCCAAATGCACACTATTGCCATCCTGCACTTGCTCAGCCTATAGTTGAACAACTCCTGACCCTTGTCCAGGGCTCCTGTGTAGGGCTTCATAAGCCCGTGCATTAGGATCCCCACTGATAACGATCGGCATTTCCACCACACACACACACACACACATGGAAATTTCCTGGTCGGGGAAGAAAATCCCTTGCTGCAGCTATCTAAAAATCCTAGAGTTCCTGAAAACATGAGCGTCATGAAGCTTTCCCAGCCATCCCACGTACAGGTCGGTGAAATGTCCCTTGTGGTCAACCACTGCTTGCATGACCATAGAATAATATCCCTTCCGGTTTCTGTACTCTGCGGCCTCATTGTCCAGTGCCAGGATAGGGATATGAGTCCCATCTATAGCCCCACCACAGTTAGGGAATCCCATGGCGGCAAAGCCATCTATTGTGGATTGCATTTTTCCAAGGTTTATAACCCTGGGTAGCAGCAGCTCGACGATTGCTCTGCTTACTTGCATCACAGGAGACCCCACTGTAGATTTACCCACCCGAAACTGATTCGTGACTGACCGGTAGCTGTCTGGCGTTGCAAGCTTTCAGAGGGCTATCGCCACTCGCTTCTCAACTGTGAGGGCCGCTCTCATTCTGGTATTCTTGCGCCGGAGGGCTGGGGAAAGCAAGTTCCATGAATGTGCCTTTATGCATGCGAAAGTTTCTGAGCCACTGGGAGTCATCCCAGACCCGCAGCATTTTGCGATCCCACCAGTCAGTGCTTGTTTCCCTGGCTCAGAATCGGCGTTCCATGGCATGAGCCTGCCCCATTGCCACCAAATTTGCCAGATTGCTTCCAAAAACCCTACTTCCAAAACCGTCAGTGTCCCTGTCCCTGCTGTGCACGTCCAGGTCCATCTCCTCATCTCTGTCGTCAGGTTCCGGAAAGCGCAGTTGTCTCCGGAAGACATTCCTCTGCAGACGGTACAGCAGAAAATCCACAACAGTGCGCGAGGTCCTCACAACTGCCAGTACTGCAGCGGTGGCATCAGCGGGCTCCATGCTTGCCATGCTATAGCATTAGCGAGGCGCGGAGAAAGGGTGCGAATAATGGGATGCCTACCCACCGTGCACTGCTCAAAATGGGGTTGGCGGCGTTTAAAAAGGGCGCGAAATTATGAAATGCCTACCCATAGTGCAGCACTCAAAATGGTGCCTGCTGGGGACTCCGGTAACTGTGGGATAGGTACCCACAGTGCAATGCTCGCTAAGTCGACGCTTGCAACAGTTGTGCGGACAGACACTGCCGACTTGCTGTGCTTTGTGGGGACGCACAAAATCGACTCTATACAGTCTGCTTTAAAAAATCGACTTAAAGGAAATCGACCTACTGCTGTAGTGAAGACATACCCTAAATTTAAAAAGACTTAATATACATGGATTGGTTAAGCAATGGCTGAGGCACAGCATAATAATCTAAAAATAACAGATTTGTAAATAAAGAAGATAGTAAGAGATTTTAAAATTCTGAAGTCTTCAAATAAAGAGTGGATTGTCTTTCTGAAATATTTGCTTTAGTCAAGCACATATTATGCTCAATAAAAGGGTAAAATGAAATTATGACTGATTCCCCAGATGGATTCTCAAGGTTAGAATACCTTAGAGGCAGTTATCACTTAAACTAGCTGGTTATGGTCGCTAAGGAGCTGATGGTAGCTAGAATGCAATATGCTCTGGCCAGACACACACATCCTGGAATCAAGTGGAGGGGAAGGCACAGGGGCTGGCTATCACCAGCTGTATGCCATAGGACAGCTCCAGCATACCAGAGGCACTCTGTTTCCCAGCATGGTTATGCTGTTCAGATGGTGCAAATGAGAATCTGGCCCAGAATACACAAACATCTGTAATATCTCAATTCATCATGCATCTAGTCATCAGTTATATAGGAAAAAATATTTTCATGCCATTGGAAGTTATAAAAAGATCATATTTAACACTGGAGATAAGACATGCGGGTAGTAGGTTAAAGGAGGCATAGCAAGCAAAGAACTTTTAGAATAAGGTTGCAAAAAAGCTTTATAGAATTCTAAGTACTTAAGTTAATATTTCAAGATTAGTCTAATGGTTCATAATAGCGTAATGGACTGTGTCATAGTCCCCCATCCAGTCAATTACATAGTTTGATTTTGGCTTCAATTTGAAGGCTTTTTAAAGACCATTTTATTTTCAGAATAAGAGTCACTAGTTGACAATCCATTTTACATTTTGGATTATATTTTTGACCAGAGTTCTGGACTTTGATAGATGTTGTGTTCTCTCTGGCAGACACTTTGCTTGTATTGTTATTGCCAAACCAAGTAATCAATTATTATTTTTTATTTCATCTTTGCTTACCACCAACAAAAATATTGTTTTGCAGATTTATTTTAAAATGTCATGGAAAGACATTTAAAAAACATTATCTGCACTATTAATATACAGGCTGCCTAGATTTAATGCATTATCAAGGTAATAAGGTACAATTTGTTGAATTAATATTTCAACAATAAGATCTTATTGAGATATTTTCTTTGCAGAAAAGTGCTATTACTTTTAGAAACACTGTACACATTGAAAATAACCTTTTCCATTATGAATTCATGAGATGATATGTTTGCCATAAAGTATGATAAAGACCTTAGGTTTAATTCTCCATTTTCTCTTCCACAGTTTGCAAACCCATATGTTTTGATATATGCAGGTTTTTCAGATTGCCCTTTCATTCATCATTATAAAATTATCACATCAGATCCAGTTTCCTTTTATGTTACTTATGGCATGACAGGTAATTTGCCAACATAAGAGAATAATCAGAAATGCGGACTCCTAGCATCGATCTATGGCAGTAGATGAATAGCTATGCACATTATGATGAAGCTGACTATTCATAAACTGACCTTCAGGTTTCTCGCCTATTTTTCTATTTTATTATTTTTTCAGATTGTTTACAGTTCTCTATTGCTAAATTGTTGGATTACAGTAACCACCAGAAAACCAGAATCTAGACAAATGACTGCATCAAAAGTAATGTGTGTGTGTGTGGGGGGGGGGGTAGAGTTTCTCTGGGCTTACCCAAAGAATATCAGCTCTGCTTTGTGGTTGCAGGGAGGGGAGGAGAGAAGGTGGTCTGAAACTGCTGCAAAAGGTGCTCGGTGGTCAGCTTTGCAGCAATGACTCACCCCACCTCTTTTCCCCCCAGGGAATGTGCATAAAGGTATGAAACCTGGGTGTGGCAAGTCTCTATGTCTAGGCAGTGAGGAAGACAGCACCCACCCTCCCAACCATAGTGCAGGTGAATGGCAGGGTGGGTTAGGATCTGCTGTGGACATTACACTAGTTGCCCCTTTTAAAGGGGGTCTGGGAAGACATTGTTCCTTCGCCACCAGAATTGGCTTCAGTGCAGTATGGCTTTTTCTCCTTCCTCACAGCGGGTGTGAGGATGGACCTTTTCTGGTGAATAGAAAAAGTGGTAGGCCATATGTTACAACTTATTTCATAATATTGGGCAGGTACGTCATAGAGAGCAGCCAGTGACCAGATAAATGGTCTGGTAAAGGACATAAAAAGAGGTACTGGATAAAAGGAACAGAATAAGGGCGGGGGGTTGGGGACTCCTACAATTGATATGGTAGGGAACCTAGCCCTTCCCCCTCCATTCTCTTAGCCCTCCTCAACCCTCTTACGAGGCTGGTGGATGGTAAGCTCCAAGCCATGAGTCAGCTGGATGGAAACAAAGTGGGGTTGGTGGAAGACCCGGAAAATTGATTTGAATAAGCATGTATTTGCCTGCACTGTATACTTTATCTGCCGAGTAGTCTCAGACATCTATAATAAAACTGTAGCCTGATTAAAACCTATAACAAGTCTCCTGTCCTTCTTGTGGTGTACCCAAACAACACCTCACAAGAGAATTACGGAATGTATATTTTGAACTCGTGAGTCCTTTCCAACTGAGTGGAACATTTAAAATGAATTTAAAATTATACTGTTCACTATTGGAATAACTGCAAAATTTATACTGAAACCAGGAATAGATTTTGGTTATGAGAGTGGTGGAAAGTATTGAGTCTGATAGCTGAATTTCTGCTGTTTACACTTAAAAACTGGGTAGTATGGGATTGAACTGTACTATAAAGATTTTCTTTTCAATTACATTTCAGCTGTTAATCTCTTTATCTGAACTATTCAGCTGTAATTAAACCTTGAGTGCAACATGTTTGACTATAACATGAAATTGCCTCAGTAGGTACTGTAATATTTTAAGACTACAGACTGTCTATTCATTTTTATCTATTTAACTCGAACAATAAATCTTCTATATGAATTCACTCTCCTTTACCTTTCATGACTATGCTCTCCTACGTTTCCTCAGGATTTGGTCCTCTGTCTATCCCCCTTCCTTCTCATACATTATAATTGGATGACTTTATCCACCCAGTGTTTCCTCACTGACTTCCCCCCTCAACATTTTCCATTCAGATCACTTGATATCTCATATGCAATGCCTGACAGTAACTCAAATTTATTATGGTAAAAAACTTCAGTTCCCTACTTCTGTCTCCCAACAAAACCTTACCCACTTCCCTCAGCTCCTACCCGACACTCATTCACAATCCATGTTGCATATTCACAGATTCTATCTTCTCTTTACCACGTTCTTTACCACCACCCGCCATTCACCTGTTCATGTGTAAAATCTGCTGCTGTGTCAAACCTTTTTATGTCTTAGTAATTCTATGTCTTAGCCTTCTCCTTCCCTGAATCTCACGTAAATAAGTGACTGCCAAACTTCATACAGAGCCGCTGATATGGAGGAAAGTATTTCATTTTATTAAAAATAATTGAGATTACAGAAAGGTTAAATGACTTGCTCAAGATATCTGCCGGGAGCTGACTTGTCCCTGTTGTCCTGATCCAGTTCCTAAATCAGAAAGGTATCTCTTCCCTTCATTAAGAAACCTGGCAATTCCCAAGGTATGTGGCTCCCCCCAAATCTCAAAGCAAATTAGTGTCTCAAACAGAATTTGAATCCTGTGCCTAAACCATTAGGCCACACTACCCACCAGAAATGTCCTTCAGCTGCTCAGTCTTCTGTAAAATGGGGACTATAATGTAGTATGATAGAATCTAAAAAGTGTACAGAACTAAAAGTATCCATATTCAAGATAGCATTATCCTGACTTTATAGAGCACATGACCAAGTAGCAAGTCTCTTGCTAGCTATGGATGTGGGTAGGGAACTGGTATCTAGTGAATTAAGGACTTGGAGTACTAAGAGTTTTGCTCTACATCCTGGGTCTGATGCTGTGTGACTGTTGTGAGGTGAGAGTGGCATATATCCTCCCACACACCATTTGGGGATGGGGGGAGAGGGGAACAGAACAAACATTTTTTGGGGAATGCACAAATGAACAAATTAATGAAATGTGTTGAAAATTCATACATCAATATTGTCACTAATTTATAAAAATATAATATTACTTAGTATAATGTTGTAAATGTGAATTATTAGTTTTATTGGTATACTGTTAAGGGTAACTCCGCCATTGCTTGGTCCCAAGCCCAAGATGTGAAAGGAGGAGGCTTTTGTGTCGGGCTAGCAACCCACCATGTAAAAACCGAACGCTATGGAAACGTCAACCAACTCTTCGGAAGTTCACATAATTCTGGGTCCTCAGCCAGAGATTCGGGCAGTAACGCCGACCATGCGATGGAGTCTCTGGCTAAAACTGGTTAGCCCAAGATAGTGTTGAATGAAGAAGAATGGTTGGCGCCTTATGCTCCACTTGGAGCGAAGAGGAAAGAAGAGAAGTTAAGGGTAATTTTCCTCTTAATAAAAACTACCTGGGATCTTAAACTTGCTGAATCAAAGGAACTATGGCTACAGTATGAAAAAAATCTGCACGTGTGGGTTCAGCTACAAACAAATATGCAAATTGAACCAGATGTTTCAGTAACAACACTGTTGCTAATATTTGAAATTCAATCATGATTCTCACTCCAGGAGCCACCAGAGTGAAATGGATGGGTGAAAAATCTCAGCTCTTTTTAAAAAAGGTATTTTCTAGCCCTTATAATTGTAAAGAAAAAAATTGAAAATGTGACCGACATGTACTCTAAAATTTAAAAGCCAGAAAGTTTAAAAAGGAAACGAAATTCATTTTTAAAAGGATCTTATGATTTTTAATCTAATCTCACCATTTTTAGGGACTAAATTTGTTAATACTTGGTTTAGAAATAATGAATACAGCTTCCAAACTATTCATGAGAGAGAGAGAGAGAGAGAGAGAGAGAGAGAGAGAGAGAGAGAGAGAGAGAGAGAGAGAGAGAATGTTTGACAGAGAAAGTGTGTAGCTGTAAGTATTGGGCAGCTTTACTTTATCAATTCAATGTTTTTTCACATGATATAATGTGGATTTTTATTATTCATATAAATTAGCTTGGAAAGATTAGATTTATAAGTAAAAGCTGGTAAATGTTGATTTAATCATATACACACACAAACCAACAAGAAATATTTCCTTCAATAACAATTTTTTTCAGATAGGTAAAAAGTAGCTTGAGAACGTAAGTTTGATTTAAGGATAAATACTACATATATTTTGATGTGATGTTGACAATTTGTATTTTAATAGTTACAAAAAACTTTTTGAAACTCAGTGTCCTTAAAGAATTGTCATATTCCTTCCATAATATTCTGCAATTCTGAAGATTTAAATGGAAAAATAAAGAGCTCATAACCTATCCTATATAATAAAAGACTAGAAGTGTGCGCGTGAAGCTGTCATGCGCAGTAGAGATGGCCCTAGACGAACGGCATGCTGGGAGGTGTAGCATGCTGGGAGGTGTAGTTCGGCAGCACAACATGGCTGCCGCGCATACGCCGCTGAGAGGGAAGCATGGTCTGGATCAGAGGCCTAGGGCAGGAGGGTGGCTGGATGCAATAGGCGCAGGCAGGGGGCTCTGGCTGGGCGGGGCACGGGAAGGGGGCACTGGGCTGGCGGGGCGGAGACGCCCGGGCACGGCCCGGCCAGCTGCACCCAGCCTAGCCGGGGCCTTGGAGTGGGTGGGAGGGGGGCTGAACAAGCGGGGGGGGGAGGGCCGTGGCGGGGGGGGGAGGGGAGGCTGAATGAGCGGGGGGGGCTTGGAGTGGGGGGGCTGAGCGAGGGGGGCGTTATTGTTGGCCCATGTCCACGGGCTTTTACACTAGTAATTTCATACAATATGTGAAAATATAAATTTAAACAAACAATTAAATACTTAAAATAGAAGCCACTTATCCATCAAAATTGTATAACAATTGAATTCTGTGAATCCTACTGATAAGCTCTATCCGGCTCCCACTGAGATCTTTCAATTGACTTTAGAAGAGTTGTGCTGGGCCCTTATAAGGAGTCTATCATTTAGCAGTTTGTTTACTGTACATTTACGTGCTACATATTAAAACAGAGCCTTAAGACTATTTTTGGCAATTAAATATTGAAATTTAACATGTTTTGCACCTTGAAGAAAAACATTATGCTGAAGGCATATCTTATATTTGCTAGTCAAACTCTTGTGTTAGTCGTTCTGCATTGATCCCATCTACTCTGGATAGTTCTCAAAGTGGTGCACTATAATCAAGGCTGAATGGTACATCACCTTTCAGAGTTCAGTTTATAAGATTACTTACCTGCACGTTCAGAAGAAGGCAGGCTTTCTCGCTTCTCTAACATCTTAAACCTAGATGCAGATAAAAAAAATAAAAGAACAATTTAAATTATTCCTTAAAGTATTGAAATTTAAGGTTCTCTCTCTGTGTTTTTGTTTTGCCCGTCTCCTACTTCCCTGGTAGTTGCATTCACAAAGTATTGACATTTTTTAGAATGATCACACTAACTCATAATAAATTATTCACACTAAAGACACAAAGCACAGAGGGCCAAATTATCAAAGTGAATAGGGTTGCAGTAGTATACTTAAGAGCAGAATTTGGTCCACACCATGTAGTTTACAACATATAAGCAGAATGAGGGTCTGACAACTGAAGTGTTAGCCTAAGACAAAGCTTTGTAAACAAGCCTCTAATCTTACAATACATGCGTATAGTTGCATCAACTGTTTAGAATATTTGTCCTATTTAATTTGCATATGCAAATGACTGCATAGAAAATGGTCTGCACAAATTCAGAGACAAAGTTGAGGTTGGCTGAAAATAACTGTGGCAATAGGGTTTAGAGTAAAATGAAGGGGATGCTACAGGGAAATGAAGCAGAGTTTTTGAGGACTAGCCTGCACTCAGTTTCAGGATAAAGGCAAGATGGAAGATAGATATCTAAAAGAAGAAAACATAAAAAAGGGGGAAAGAATCAGGAAAATAGATTAGAAAGGAAGGAGGAAACAGTTTTAGTAAATTAGTTCAAGTAGATTGAAAATGGTGTCATTTATGTTTAGCATTACAAATAGTAATTAAATA
This sequence comes from Sternotherus odoratus, assembly GCA_032164245.1. Taxonomy (NCBI): domain Eukaryota; kingdom Metazoa; phylum Chordata; order Testudines; family Kinosternidae; genus Sternotherus; species Sternotherus odoratus. Next base: position 40,722,418 of record JAVMKO010000004.1, read on the forward strand.
AGCTGCAAATTGGGATTTGAAAAGGACATTTTTTAGGACCATAACCTGGGGGCTTTTGAGTGTGATACAACTTAGTGGGAGGACAGATCACAAAATGTGACTTATTTCTGAACCTTGGCCTACAAGGAGCCAATGTGGTTCTGAAAAGCTTCATAAGGTAGTCTGGTCACATCCAAAATAGTTTGATAGCCAAAAATTCTCAAATAATAGCAGTGTTCCAGCCACACCACACCTTCTGAGCCTGTACAGTAGCACAGAGCTAGCTATACACTGGCTCTATACTACCTGAAAACCCCCATCTGCCGGGGAATTAAAAAAAGTTACACCAGTTTCCACCCTTTTTTCTTTTTTTAAACTGGAGCTATACAAAGTATCTGGAATGAAGCCAGAACCTGGCCCCTGAACTGATCCCTATCTCTACTTTAGATTTGCATGCAACTTTGGGCAAGTCACAATCTCTCAGTGGCTCAGGTTTCCAAATCTGTGAAAAGGAGAGAGAATCATTTAGCGGACATGTTCTTTTCTTGTAAAGCATTCAAACTAATGAATAGAAGAAATTGAGATTGAGCATCATAAAGAAGATTTACTTTCCAATGTTGAGAAAGTGATTATTAATGTACAGTAAAACCTCGATTTAACAGACTAATTCGGGCGAGGGGGTGTCCGTTAAATCAGAAAGTCCGTTATTTAATAAAAAAAAACAACGAGCTGTTGGAGCAGTAGCCTGCCCGCCACAGGGCTGGGGCGGCAGCTCCGCAGCCTGCCCGCTGCCGGGACCCGGGCAGCAGCTGGGAGCCGTCAGCCAGCCCGCCCGGGTCCCGGCTGCTAGGACCCGGGCAGCAACCGGGAGCCAGCAGCGAGCTCTCCCACTGCCGGGACCCGGGCGGCAGCCGGGAGCAGGCAGCCAGCCCGCCCACCAGCCAGACCTCCCGCTGCCATGACCCGGGCAGCAGCTGGGAGCCGGCAGCCAGCCCACCCGCTGCCATGACCCGGGCGGCAGCCAGGAGTCGGCAGCCAGCCCGCGAAAAATGGATTTGGGATGCATCGGACTTGCTCATAAATTTTGTCCGTTGCATCCGAAGTCCGTTAAATCGGGGTCCGTTAAATCGGGGTTTTACTGTATAGGGATTCCATATTCTCTAAAATACTAGCAGGCTCATAGCCACAGCACCTTTACCTCAATGCTTCCACATTATTCCTCAGTAGATAAGATCACACTAACTTCTCATAATATTTATTTGGACATCTGACATTTGGGTAGACCTTTGTCGCTCACACCTTGTTGCTTCTTCACCCTTAACATATGATGATGGGGTGATTTAAAATATTAACACACAACCCATTCTAACTTCCTTAACTTCAGAAAGAAGTATATTTTCAATTTGCCCTTTCCTAACCCCCCACTCCTAGTATAGTGCAGGAAGAGATTTTTTGTATAGTATAGTGCAGGAAGAGACACTATTGCCCTTTCCTTACCCCCCACTCCTAGTATAGTGCAGGAAGAGATTTTTTGTATAGTATAGTGCAGGAAGAGACACTATTTTTGTCTTTAGGTATCTTCTTGTATTTGTCTTTAACTTCTTCCAAGCCTCTTTTATAATAGCAATAATAAAATGCCAAAATGTAGTATCTCCTATTAGTATTTAAATAATGAGAAACTATTATCTGAGAGAGCAAGAAATGTTAGCTACACATTACTGGTTCAAGAATGAAATCGGACGGGAATTTCTACTTTTCTTATGACTCAAATCTAAAGATTGTCAGAATATATTTTTTGTTGTTCAAAGTAAAATTAACATCTGTGCAGGAGAATTGTTTCCCCATCAATTCAACTGTTGTATTTTTTTCTAATTATGTTGAGACTTCATAATGAATTCTTCAAATGTTTTTTTTAAAGCATGTATTGTTTCAGTTTGACAAGATATGCAACATCACATCATGAGAGCCTGACTTGTGATGTGTTGTATGTTAGAAAGAGAATAGATATGATAATTGTTCCCTGGTTAAAGTGAAAGGGCAGGAAAACTTGCTTTGTTTTCAGTTCTTAGAGTTGGTCTGCTTAGTCTTTATTCTATGTAGAAGAAAATTTGACATTTCTAAAGTACTTTCTGTAAGTTTGGCATTAGCTTCATTTTAAAACCCTTTGGTTTTAACATACTTAAGAATCACACTAATAGTATTATGGAACCCAAAGGTATTCTTTAAAACAGAAGCATCAGCACCACAAGTTTTCTAAATTTAAATTTTAAGGCCCCAATCCTGCAACTGGATCCAAATAAAAGGAATGAGTAGCCTTACTGACTTCAAAGGGACTCTACTTGTGTGCCTCTGATTGGAAGATTAAGGCCTAAGGTGCTATTTTCTAACGAGTATATCTAGAGAGCTAAACCGTTATCAAACACAGAATTAAAACAAACAAACCCCACTGTTAGAATGGGTTGTGTGTTAATATTTTAAATCACCCCATCATCCCATTTGCCAACCAATTTTAAATAATGCATCCCCCTTACTTTAGATTGGCTTCTAAGAGAGGTGCAGCAAAACCCCTCTCCCAATTGGAGATAATTTTTAAAAAGTAAAGGGTTTTGAGGTGAGGGAAGGGGAAAGACAGTCATTTCACATTCTGCTATGCTCTCTTGATTCTGATTTAAACTAAAATGATTCCTTATCAAGTTTGCCTTAACTATTTTAAAAGGAAATTAAAGGTGGTTTAAGCCCAAACCTACTTCCCTTCATGGAATTCTCTCTTCTGGTGTCCTCTCTTTCTGCTTATCCCCCCTCCTTTTCATCTTAGTATTTCCATCATTTTATCAACATATTTACCAAATGTATCTACTGCATCATTTCTGCCTTTTACTCTGACTGTATTTACTGAAGTTTTATGTTAATTTAAAAATAAATTTTCAAAGAAAAATAGATTTAAAACCTTGACAATCTTCTAAGTCTTGCTTCATAATTATATTAATTTAATCATTTGTCTTACTATATCCCCTTTCTCACACATTTTTTTTAAGAAGGTAATTGTTGCCTCAGGCAACCTTAGATTATATTCAGTTTTTTCTATGTTTATCTCTGGTTTGTCAGCTGGAACATTGGCAAATGCAGTAAACTCATCTTAGTCTTTGCCTGTCCACAAAGCCAATGGATGGGTTCCCTGTGGTAGATATGGTTGACATATTCCGCTAAATATTCTGTGCCTTTAGATTGAGAAATTATGGCCCACCTTTGAAGTTTGTGGCACAACCTCCCTCCCTTCATTTATCCATGGCCAGCACAAGGCAGGAATCATAATCACTACAATCTCCCCTGCTACTGTTATAGTCCATTCCTGCTGAACTCAGCTACCAGTAAAGTACTTCCTGTCCCAATGCTTCTCTATCAAAAGCAGGGGTCATCAAGGACAATTACTATGGAAATCCTCTCCTATCTCAGTGCCCTATGATAAGCAACTGCAGAAATAGGTTAAAGGCTAGGACACCAACATGATGTTTGATTTACTGAGAGAAGTACCCCCTCGCTTCCCCTCCACCCCAAGTGCATATATCAAGAGAGGAAGCACCCCTTATCATTGACTGCTGAACTTGAGTAGAGAGGAAATTTCAGCAGGGAGATTACTACCTATCTTGATAAATACAGTGCCGAAGAAATGCTGATAATTAAGTTTGGTATGACAAATCACTCCTGCCTTGAGACAGGAGTGACAGGTTGGTGCCAGATGGTTCCTTTAACACTACTCTTTCTAGCTAATCCCCCTCCCTGCCTGGGCACTCCTTTCAGAAGCTATCATGGGTGCATACGGTATAATGACAACATATCATAAACATGCTTATCTCATGTTTCATTGGCTGAACATCTTGTCACTCAGTGTATTGGAGAGAGTGAAGTGGAACTTAGAGAAAAGAAGATTCCATCTTGACTAGTAAAAAGCTGCTACACTTCTAATGCACATATGGGTTCTTATAGACTATTCCTCCAAACACAAATGATACTAATTTTACTATACTTTGCATTTGCCAGCATAAAAAAAAAAGGGTCGATTTAGTTATGATTCAAGAATAGTTTCACACACATTTCAGAGAGCTGTGATGATGCACACATTTGAACTGTGTGTTTACATCATGGAAAAACTCAGTTATAGAAAAGCTGTTTAAAACTAGAGAGTATCAAATAGCAAAGAAACTGAAGTGTTAATATTTTTGTGCTAAGTTTGGTTCACTATACATGGGTATTATATTATTCATAAGTCACAAGTATTCCAAAAACGTATGGGTATTTGTGAAAACCTAAATGAATCCAGCAAGTTTCAATACATAGCAAATAATTTTGCATATATTTGTAGTGATGTCAAAAACATACATGAATAAGCACAGAACAAAGTCAGTGAACAGGGTTGGCTGAAAAGATGTTGAATGAAACATTTTCTTATTAGCAAATGAGATGAGAGTGGAAAAAATATTTATCATAAGATACAGTGCAGCAGAATTTTCATTTGAGAAAACTGAGTTAAGAACTCTTTCTTGACCTGAAAAAAAATCACAATAATATGGGTTGAATTGCATTAATCTGTGTTTACTTGAGTAGAATCATAGATTTAGTCCATTCTCCTGAACTCAAGGCAAGACTAAATACAGTATTGTAGTACTGAGATGGCTCATGGGAGTTGTAGTTCCAAGTCCCTCCTGCCCCCAATTAGAACCCCATGGGGTGATTAAGAGACCATGGTACCTCACTGGAAGTGTAACTCAGAGGAGCAAGGTCTGCAGGGGAGAATGGAAGTGTTATAAGTGTGCAGGGTGTCTTGCCTGGGTGGGACTATGTTATCTAACACAGTGTGCCTTGCCTGGGTGGGGCTTGTTATCTGAGACAGGTAACGTAGGAGTTTCCCTGCTATGGGGGAGGGAGGAGCCTCGAGCCCATGAAGAAGGGAGGAGCAAAACAGTCAGTTCCATCTTGGCTGGTCTCCAGGGAGGAGGCAAGGGCCAGAGAGCTCCATCTTGGCTGGTCTCCAGGGAGGAGGCCAGGGCCAGGAGAGATCCATCTTGGCTACCCATGAGGCAGGAAGCTTGCCAAGGTAGCTGGCAAGGGTTCTAGACCATCTTTGGCTATAAAGATGGCTCTACCTTTTTCTTATACTTCTACTTAGCTAATGTGAGTATTACCATTTGATTCTTCTATTAAGCCGTGACTTTGGGGTGTTCTTTGCCTTTCAGACCAAAGTGGGAAACCCCAAATGTAAAGTGTCTGTATTTCTGCTTTAACCTTTTTCTTTATTAAATTTTCTAGTTATAAAACCGTCTGGTTTATTTCCCTTAGGGTTTTTCTCTGCTTCCAGTCTGGGAAGGGGGAAGGGAAGGGAATAGGAACCAGGGCAGCTAGGGGCCTAGCTGGAGTGTGAAGACTGTCTCTCCTTACCGTCAGGTTAGACGGGGGAAGGAGGAAGCAGTCTCCAGGTGTCTGCCTCTCAGGTACAGAGAGACAGGGGTGGGGGAAGTCTGCCTTCAGCCGGGGAGGGTGAAGGACAGAAAGCAGCCTCCAGGTATTTGACTTTGAATCCCAGGAAGGGGTACAAGGTTAGGGTCTGGCTCTCAGGTTGAGAGAGACAGGGTTAAGGGAAGTCTGCCTTCTGCTGGTCAGGGTGGAGAGAAGCAGTTTTCCGGTGTCTGACTTTAAAACCCAGGGAGGGGGTACAAAGTCAGGGTTAGGGGAAGATTGGGGGCCCCTCCAAGGTTTTGGAAGTATACCCGATTGGTGGCAGTGATTAGTAACCCCAAGAACCCCAACTGGCAAGGTGGGGGTGTCTTGGGGTGGAGGACTTGTTGGTCTGGCATAGAAGAGGCCCAGCCTTTGTACTCAGGAGCATAAGGGCTGGGGGTACCCCCTCTTACAAGAGGCATAACCTGGAATGACAATTCTCATTTGGCACTGTGACACTTCAGACAGATGCAGAGGTCATCACAATGAAAATGAATGTTTCAGGTCACCAAATTGAAAGTAATAATTTTGATTCAGAAATATCATGTTTTGTTCTGATCAAATATACCACAAGGATATATTTCAATGTTTCCAAATAAAAAGCAGAACTTTTCATTCTACAAAATATTTTGATATTTCTACAATTTGTTCTGACTTCAGATGCAACAAATGACAAAATACTGGAACTTCCCACAGAACATAAATTGCATTTGTAATCTGTTTTTGTACATAACACATAATCTGACAAGCATTGGTGCAAATGTGATGACTACATACAAATGACCATCTGTGAATTAAAAAAAGTTAAATAACTTAACAAGGCATTACATTTTAATCCACATTTTATGTATTGATAGCTCACTTTAATTTCTGTAGGATTTTTCCCTAAACAGGAAACAAAAGTTTTACAAACTCTTTGAACCTCCAATGGAATTGAATAGAGAGCTACATTTGTGCTGTAGGGTAGTTAAAAATACTAACTTCTTCCTTCTGCAATTTTGTCATTTCTATTGTACAGATTCTGTAATAACTAAAAGCTCTTAAGAGACAGCTCCTTGCAACAAGTAAATCAGATGCCATCAGTGTCCAAAAGTTGTGTACTAAATGAAAACTTCCTTCACATCCTGCTCTCTCAGGATTCTGAGAGCATAAAAAGGTGAATCAGAATCCTTGATCTAATATCTCTAAGCAGTCATGAGTCATAAATAGCCTCTTTAAATGGCAGCAGATGGTGTTAAGGAGGATTAAGTATGCATTGACTGCAGGTGACAAGTGTAAATAATCAGAACAGTACTCTTCCCTACAGAAAACCTTAGCCAATACACACTTGTGTATGTGCATGCATCTCCCATCAGTGTTCTCAGAATATATCCCCCGAACATTTTAGATACTAGCCAGGCCAGTCAATCATTTACATTTTGAATTCAGCAAAATATTTTAGACAGGAGCATAGGTATATTACATCTGTTTGCTCTAGAGGAGGAAAAGTCTCCCTATTATTCCATCCTACTTTTTCAGGCAAGAAAAGCAGTTTCCTTAGTATTTAATGGTCAATGAATTCAGTCAATCTATGGATTTATTCAAGGAAACAGAATACAGTTGACTTCTCCCACTGACTGGAAAACTGAAACTGATGGATGCTTCAAACACATTCTCAGGATCATTCATTCTAGATCAGTTTAAAGAACTGCAACATCCACACACACAGCTACAGCCTGACCATACTGTTGCTCTCTGATCCATTTTCTATGGTTTTGACTTTATGTTGTGTTTGCTAGGTTTTACTCTATTAAATTAGATACAGAATAAGTTATTCATTCTGCACATACAAAATCCTTTCAAACAGAGTAGCTAAAATCCATTCTGGTCATTTCCAAGATTGAACAATACATCCATCTCCATCTCCTGATATGGACTCTAGAAGAAATGGTCAAACCTGAAATGTCTTTTCACGTGAGAACTTATTTTAAAGCTAATGTTTTAGAGCTGCCTTCATCTTTGTACTCTATTTCCAAGCATACATTAATGGCCAGATGGCTGAATGAGGACTTGTCAATTTCTTTCTCCACAAATTGGTAGGCACAAAACAAGAGGTCAAGTTAAGACCCCCGCAACAATGACACCCAAAGGGGAAAAAATACTTTTACAGCCTTTGCACCTTTGACAAACCCCTTGTTAGCTGAACAGGAGTCAGTGCATTACTCTTTCAAAGAGAGAGGACAAGGTTTGAGGAGAAAACTCTTTGGGCTTCCTGGTTGCCTGCATTCAAGAGTCAGGTGGGAATGGGTCATCTGTGACTCAGTGGATCAAATTCTTTGCAAATCCTCTGAGCCCCCTTCCCTTGCCCCCAACTCCCTGAGGGTGTTTTGAGGCTACGAAGGCTCCTAGATTCTCATGACTGCAATAATGGCTACAGAGAAGCTCAAGAGTTGCTCCTCACCCTCTTTGGAGCATGGTATCTTTCTTGAAGCACACCAGCACCCAGCTTAGCTGTTTGAGCTGGGCTTTGAAGATTGGATTTCCACCCTCCCCATTCCCTCCCGCCCAAATATCCACTTGTTAAAGTTAAACTTGGGGGGGACAGAAGTTGTTTTACACTACACCAGTGATGTCATTTATTTCACCTTATCCTTTAAATTGTCCAAATTATGGGACTCACTTTAGCAAAATGATAGTACATCACATTTCCTTTAGTGACTGGATGGAATGGCATCATTATTGATTTTATTTAGGTATATTAATAAAATCAATACACACACACACACCCCAAACAAATATAATGCGGTCTGATCTACAATACATTAGGCAGCATACATTTATAATGCCTTGGACAAAATGTTTTTTAGAAAACCTATTCAAGGTTACAGGTGAAATTTCCTGCTCCTTGCAAAAATTCTCCTTTCTAACAAAAAGTATAAAATATTTCTACTGAGTATCATAATTAGCTCTGTATAACACACATTCTACTGAGTAGCTTTAGTTTACCCATACTAATGAGGATTTTGTATTTCAAATGTCATTGTTTTATTACTGAGTGAAAGTACTTCTTCAGCTGATAAAGACACAAATCAAGGCCACAAGATTTTAATGGAACTGATAAAACATAAGGGTATAATATCTAATAGATTATTACCATGTACACAAAGGAATAGTTAGACTGATATGAAGGAGACTCATTTCTTTGACCCATTCATTGGGCAAAAGAGAAGGACTGGAAATTGTTTAATCTTATAAAAGGTGAGTGAGCTCACAATTTCATTTTTTTTTTGGGGGGGGGGGGAGGGACTCAGGCTTGTTTTGTTTTCTTGCTAGATAAGTTGGTGGTTACTCTTTGCTTTAGGAATACTAATAGCCAAAAATGCATTTGTGGATCAACCAAAACTATTCAAATTCACCAAATTGCTTTGGCATAATTATTTTTTGCAGTTAGATTCACAAGGGGACTGAGGTGCCATTCCAAAACTGAGGAGGAGGAAATGCCCTCTTCATATCCAATCATCTCATGGTTAGAACACTCCTCTGACATGGAAACAGGTTCAAGTTCCCATTCTACCTAACTCAGATTAGGGAGTTGGCTCTCCTCTCACACTGTAGGTGAGCACCCTAGTCACTGGGCTATGGAGTTTGCTGGGGTGGGTGTCAATTTTTCCCCTGGAAGCTGTTCTGCTTTGTATAACTAATTAAATATTCATTGAATCAGGGACTGGAATCCCCCTCCCCCCAGACTAGTGCCCTAATTACCAAGTTCTATAGCTTGTATTTATACAACATGGAACAGCTGCAACGAGAGAAATCCATCCCCAGAATACCCTAGAAGCCCATGGATAGGGCTATTGACTGCCATGTGGGAGGCCCAATGTCAACTCTTATTTTAAAGAAAGCAAGGAATACATGTAGCACCTTAGAGACTAACCAGTTTATTTCAGCATAAGCTTTCGTGGGCTATAGCTTATGCTGAAATAACCTGATTAGTCTCTAAGGTGCTACAAGTATTCCTCACTTTCTTTATGGATACAGACTAACAGGGCTGCTATACTTGAACCTGTCTTTTAATTGTAGTCTTTCTTAGTGCAGTAATCTAATATAGGCAATGTTTAAAGACATGGTTTTTCCATTTGGATTACTGAAAGTCAAGTGAATGTTTGTCAGCCAGACTTGTGGTCTAGTGGTAGAACACCATACCTAGTGAGGAGGCAAGTTCAGATCCTAGGGCAGGAAGCAGGTCACTCTAATGACAATCCCAAGTCTTGCTGACTGAAGGAATGACACTAACATGCTTTAAGAGCCACTGGAAAGAACACTATAGGTAAAACTCACTGCAGGCAAAGGCATTGCGATTCAGGGCCTTTGAGGTACAAGTGAAAAAAATAGTTTAAGACAGTGGACAGAGTCCTTCATCCTACCAAAATGAGCTTCTATTTTTCTGAGATATGGACATTTTTCTTTTTCATTGAAAATTTGAACACATGCACGGGCATTTTTCTGTAGATAGCCTAGAAATCATTGCCTCATCCATGTGTATTGGCATGGGCACTATATACATATTGAAAGAACTAATAGGTTTATGAGGGGTTGCTCTACTCACCTCCTAGGCTGGGGTCCCCTCTGGGGAATAACTCACAGTTGTTCAAATCCCCTTTGCCCCCCTCAGAGTCTTCAGCCCATCTCTTAGTCCACAAGTTGCTGCCTCTTCATGACTCAGCCTTCCAGCCAGGTCACTATACACATTTTTTACTCCTGGGGGTACGAAAGTGATCCTTTAGCAATCATAGGTAGCCTTCCCATGTGCTGCCACATAGTTTCATTCCTTCAGTGGCTGTCAGGGAAACCTGGGCCTGCCTTCTACTCCAGGTTCTGGGTAAGAGACCCTCTAGTCAGCAGCCAAGCTCTGTTCCCTTTTAAACCTTACTGTCTTTCCCTAGGATCTGACACACCCCTTTCTCTGTGTTTACCACCCTCCCACACAGGCAGTAAATGCTGGTATGTCCCTATAGCCTGCAAACACTCTTCCCCTCCCCCAAGAAGATATTTCAGGTAGCCCCCTTCTCCTGCTAATTTTCTGTTTTTATAAATCCAGCCTAGCTCATTCCTCCCCAGCTGGGCTCCCTCTCTCAATCAGATTATTTAGCCATCTAAATCCTCTCAGATGCAGCCTGTGGGGTTAATTATCTTTCTTCTTAATCTACCTTAACCATTTCTGGGCAAGCGTGATGTGAATGCCCCTTCACATTCTCATTTTTCTCTCCTTTGAATCTTCCAATTTTAGTCACCAAAGGATTTGATGAATGCTTAAATACTGAGCAAAATCACAAAAATAAATTTTATAAGTTTCTCTTCAACAAAACTCTTCCAAGCAAGCACCTTTTCATTTACTTTGCCCAGGGTTCTGTTTCTGTTATTAGTGTGTTTTCTCTCACCATAATATCAGTTTGCTTATGCTTGAAAAGGGTTTGGTATCAGAAGGCTCCGAATATTTCAGAAACAATAACAAAAATCACAAGATAGCATTTCTACATTGTTATGAATCCATACTTGTTTTACTTGTATAAATGCACAAGTTATTGGCGATATATGCACAAGACTTCCTATCATAAGCATCATGTTCAAAATATTAATATTATGGGAACCATGTCATGTTTGCATATTCTGAAATCACATGGTCAGATAATTCAGGGTCAAATCATTTTTTCTAACACAGAAAACATTCCTTATAATTTTCTGTGGGTGCATCCTCAAATGAGACCTTAAACTGCAAGGTCCTGTGTAAACTACATTTACATAGAAATTCTCCCTAATAAAGTATAGTGTTTTGCCCCAGTGCTCTTGACCCACATTCTCCCTCCCAGTAACATTGTGCAGTATATTATTCAAAAACTGATTGCTACTACCTGTCCCAAAGATGTCTGCGTGGACAAGGCATAGATTTTTTTTCTTCTCTAAGGGGAAACAGTGAGATGCTGCTTTTTGTGGAGGAAACTCTGCCAGGATCTTCTAATGGAGATTCTCAGCAGCACTTAATCAGAGCTATACTATCAGGGATTCTCTGTGGATGCAGCTGCTCTAGGGTAAGTAGCAGGAGAGTTGCTGTGAAAGGAAAATAGCACAGGGCTATATTTACCTAAGTTTCAGGTCTGGAACAATGGGTGATGCTAATGCCCCTGTTCCCAGCCCAATCACTCCTCTTCCTTGCCCAGCTCATCTCCACCCCATTGCTCTAACAGAACATGAATCTGCAGAGCCTGAAAATGAAGAGAAACAGTGCCACTAAGACAATAGATTGCAACATTCATTGAGGAAGGTGGTGATTCTGGCTAAGGAGGTCTCTTCTCTGTGGATATTTAAGCATATGATCTTGTCCATGAACAAATGGAGGACAGATGATCTGGGCCATAGTTTTTGAGGTGTTTTGAGGTCATTTTTTAAGAAAACAAACCAGTCTAAAAATAGACTTAGCTACTTCATCAAGGTTTGTGTTCCTTTAGTGTATGGGCAGACAGAATAGGCATCGTGCCTGCCTGGCACTATTATATATTACTGTGATTCCTGAACTACTTCAAAAGGGACCTTCAAGAGCATAAAATCAGACCAACTGGTTGAGGATAAGATAAACTCTGGTAAGTACATCCAAGTGGTAATTCTAGAATGCTAAGACATGTTTGTTGATTATGTTGTCCTCCTTTGCTACATGCTTTGTGTATGCTCAAGTAAAGAAGACCACCAAGCAAGGTATTACAGTTGCAACATACTCATAGTTTGCAGAAATCTGTTTCTGCATATATATTTCCCATTGGTAGCGATAGAGTTAAAATACCATCTCTCTGGAAACATCCAATAGCTTGAGATAGCAGCGATTTTGTATGTATGGTAGGCATAATTTACTGATGTTTTTCTAACATCTGGAGTCAAAATGTCACATCAGAGTGACAGCTTCTTTGTATTTACAGCTAAATGAAAAGAGAAAGTCAGCAACAAACTATTAAGCTGAAGGCAAACAAAAGATGTTTCCTGTCCTCTCATAAAGTTCTAAATTATATCTTTTTAAAGTAATTGAACAAGGCAGGCAATGTAATATAGTTTAAGGTGACTCTAGAGTGACCCAATTTTTGTTCCACTGGGTTTGGGAAAGATGATCTTTATTTTATAGTATTAACATGAGTTTTCCATAAGCAAGTCTTAAAAAGAAATGTGAATGTATGTTCCCATTGCACATGGATCACAAAAGAAGGAAAAGTAAATAGATTACTTGCCATTACTTAGATAACAATACTAGACACTTGGGAAGTGCTGATAGATTGACTGGAAAAAATATATACTGATATTAACTCCGTCAATACTACTGTATCTCTGAACATGGAAGTATCTGCAGGAAAGTTGTTAATAGCAGGTACTTTGTTAATTCACAATAATTATTATTTTATAAAGTCCTAACTCAGTGCAAACTGCTGTAAGTAATGTATGAACAGTAGAAACCACACACATGTAAAATTCCAAACACATGCCACATTACTCACTATTGGATGAGTGAAGCAGATGGGGGGGGAGACTTATCTAAACCTGAGTCAAACATCAAACAAACAAAAACTTTTGAAAAAAAATTCATAAGTTTTGCAACTATAGAATATAATGGTATATGTTATTATAGGTTTGTTGGCTTTTTGTTTAGGATAACCTCATTTACTTCCAGGTGGGGAGTCAATAAGCATGTTACCAAAATCATCTTAAATTACTGCTATCACAGCTCATTATATATTTTGTTCATGCTAAATAGTTTTAGGCAGAGGGTGTATGCCATTAATCCACCCATAAAGCTTGATGGACACAGTTGTGTTTCTGACATTTCTAAAGGAGAATTACTTTGTAGCACAGAAAAAGTAAGGGTGTTAATTCATTTTATATACAAACTCATTGCTATAAGAAGGGAAGATGAATTTATAGATAGTGAAAATTGTATTAAGAACAGAATAAAATCAAGTTTGTTTTTATACTCAGGGAATCCAAAAAGAATTTACAATGCAATTGCATCTGATGAGAGTGTAGCGATTGTACATGATATCTATATGTGCAATATGCATAGCTGTAAACATGTTCAGGAATAACTCACCAAATATTATGCATACTACAACCTGCTTTGAGGAGAGACTAGGAAATTCCCCAAAAGACATTAGTGTTCCTCTCCACACTTTGAAATGCTGTTTTAGAAAATAGCACATATTCTTGGAATTCTACCCACATTATCACCAAATAATGGGCAAAATTAAGTGGCTTCTATTTGAATTATAACGTCAACCGCACACCGTGTAGAATATCCTGTATGCAATTAAACTACAAAAAGACTAACTTTAAAATCACTTGGCATTGCAGGCTCAAAATATCTACAGAAAATTAAATCTATTTCAAAATTAATGTGGACCAAACAGAGCTACTCAGTAGCAGAGATGGGCCAACTATAAGGAAAGAAAATAGGCCAATCCTATCCTTCAAATACAAGCCTTCATGTCTGAGAATTTTGTTAACCCATTTCTCTTCAGATTACTTTGGCTTTCCTCAGTAGGTGTGGAGCTAGAATAGGGTGCACTGTACCCCAGTAATCCTAGCTGTCATGTGGTCCCTTAGAAACATATGCCAACAAGGAGAATCACAGTACCCAATCTATCATTTTTATGAAGAGCTGGTCCTGTCTCCAACCTTTTTTAGGTTCATTCATCACTACTTTGCTAAATTACTATAACCTAGACTATCTTGGAGTTGGTGTGTGTGTTGGTCCTGAATATGGGTGCCCATGGAAATTTTTACTTTTTCCCATCTCAAAACCTCTACTTTGTATAATGTAGGGGCAAAGAGCTATGGCATGAGGCAAGAGTGCTATTTAACTCATATGAAGCAGCATTCACTATATTTTATACATATGATAGGATTGAATATCCATTAAAATACACACATTTAGGATGCTCTTGAATATTTTTAGCAGTCCACTGGAGTGTTATGACTCAGTCTGGCTCTAAAACAACTAAGCTCCAATTTCAATTTTTTTAAATTCAGCTCAAATTTCCTGGAATGCTTCCAGCAACCTAACAACTCAACATCTTCCTTCCCAAAGGGGTCAGGAATTTGCTTAGTTAGTTCTCACTCTTTAAAGTATAAAGTTCCTCCTCTTGAGAGGACTTGGGACAACAGATTTACATTTGCAAATTTAATGTAATCTTTCCAGGCCAATCATGTCTTTTTTATATATAAAGTTATATTAAATATAAAGAGGTGCTATTAGTTAATGAAATATTTGCATGAGTTTGTAATGTGATTGATTACATATTTGTTCTAAATTACACCAATGGTGTGTCCTGTATGTAGTGTGAATAATTTGGTTTATTTCTAGATTTTAATTTTAAGGCCTTTTCTAGATCTATTTAGTACATGAAAAAGGCTTATATGCCAAAGCTATGATTAACTTTATAGATGCAGGGGAATTATGGAAATGCATCATGCAAAAGTGTGTACTTGCCAAAATTATTCTGTGACCTTGCTCTTAAGCTGAGTTTTAAATAATTCATTGATGTATTGAATGAATAAATTTGTGCTGCTTGTTACTCTAAACAGTCATGCATTCACTTTTCCTTGCCATTTCTAATAAAGCCTCACTTTCTAATATTCATGAAATATTGCATTTCAATTAAATTACATAGGTATTGAGAAAATAGTTTGCCCTAAGCTGTTTAGTGTTGACACCGGTTGTCATTTGTCTTTTCTTTTTGTATAATAACTATAGAGGTTTTATGTAAAGCTAATATAAAGCACTGTCAACACTTCAATGAAAAACTTTTTTTGATCATGTATTACACAAGGCTGCACAGGTCACAGGAATAATGAATCCAAACTTACTTTTATTTGTAAAGACTACTAATTTAGGTAAATGACTGCAGATAAATACAAACTAAACTTATCCACTCCCAGTTTAATTGGAAAGGGTATATTGGAATATGTGTTCAGTAAAAGATGGAGAATTC
Organism: Sternotherus odoratus; assembly: GCA_032164245.1. Taxonomy (NCBI): domain Eukaryota; kingdom Metazoa; phylum Chordata; order Testudines; family Kinosternidae; genus Sternotherus; species Sternotherus odoratus. Next base: position 40,737,891 of record JAVMKO010000004.1, read on the forward strand.
AGTGCATGCTTGCACTATGTTTTTATACAGAATTCTGTTATTTGCCATGTATACAATGATATATTTTAAAATTTAAAGATGACACTGAGATCAATATATTGTAAAAGGCTATCATTATGAGATACCTCAGTGCGTACTAAGCTAAGATTGAAAACATACAGCCATACATGTATTGCACACAATACTGCTGATAGCAAAAAGCAGTTCCTGGTAGCAGTTATACTACAAGGCTGGTCTCCTGGATTCTGATCCACCATTGATTCACTGTAGGACATTAGGCAAGTTATGTCTCTGTTTTCTCCTATTTAAAATGGTAATAATGCCTCCTACTTATACACCTAGTATTTCTCATGTAACATTTAAGAACTCATTTGAACTCTTCACATTAAAGGCATTACAGGACTTACAATGTCACTTTTATATAATGCATCACATAACAGCCTCCAATAATACTTTATATCTAAATCTATGTAGTATGGCAAAGCTCTGGCCATGTCTCAGTGGGTCCCACACTTCCTGGCAGACTACAGTAGCCTCAGAGGCTCACTGTGTCCCTCATTGTAGCCCTTCTCCCTCTAGAAGGCAAGATTCACAGCCTACTGAGCCGTTTTCGTCATAAGCCAGCAGGGGAGGTGAGGAGAAGTTACCCTCCCTCATACAGTCTCTGTTGTCTCCCAGTCTCAGTGATTAGTTGTCCCTTTGCTGAGAGAGAGCAGGATTCAGGGCCTTGCAGGCAAAATGTGTGCTGAAGATTTGTTTATTTACAAAATATGTGCAAATCTGGTTTCTTTGAACAAGGTGTAACAAACTTCACACAGTTCCCTCCCTCTTGCAGAAATCTCAGGAAAGTACCTTTTTTCTGTCCCCAGAAGCAGCTATCTGAATCTCTCTCTTTCTCCAAGTCTTCATGCAACTTTGAGAGCTTAAATTCGGTGTCCATTTTCTACTCTCAAGTCCCTGAACATTTACATATAGGAAACCTCTAGATCAAGTCTCCTCACTTTGATCACATAGGGCTGGTCCTCACTACCGGCAGATACGCAACTTCAGCTACATGAATCACGTAGCTGAAGTTTGCATATCTGCCACCAACTTACCTGCCATCCTCACGGTGGCGGCAGTTGGCGGCGCACTCCCCCATCGACTCCAGCTTGCGCCTCCTGGTAAGACGGAGTTCTGGAGTTGACGGGGGGGCCGTGGGCGATCGATTTCTCGCATCTTCACAAGACGTGAGAAATTGATCGCCAAAAGATCGATCGCTACCTGCCAATCTGGCGGGTAGTGAAAACCAGCCCTTCATCTGGAGAAGTGAACCTGGACACCTGACATCCTTTTGCATATACGCTCTGTAACAAAAGGGAACCTCCGTGATGCATAACAAAACCCATTAATACCAAAGAAGCCATAATCCCTTCCATGAAGTGCTCATTTCAAAGACAACATGAGGAAAGTAACAAACCTACTGAAGGAAGTACGGGAGGACAGGAATTACAACAACAAGATTCTGAGATTACTCAGTAAAAGCCAGTCCACAAAATAGTGAAGTGGAATATCTCTACATGTGTTTCTAAGCAAAAATAAAATAAGTATCTGATTCATTTCTTCTCATGTCAGCAAAATTGGTCTTCAGGAGGAATATAAATAGGGACAGGGTTATATTCTAGAGTATCAGCCCAGGAAGGAGTTTTTCATTAGTAAGCAAGACCACTGCCTTTCTTATTCAAATACCTCCAGTTCTGTATTTGTGGGAAACCCCGGTGGCTACTATGGAATATAGTCTCAAGTTAGTGTTCACTGCTAGAAAAAAGGTCCTCTTCAAACGTGATAACTTTCCCACTTGCTGATGAGATGGGTGAAGGAAAGATTGTATTGAGATGCTTACATTTTTCTGAGCGACTTCAATTCAGCTCTCCCATTGAAATCAACAGAAGCCTTTTATTTGAGATCAGTAGGAGTTGAATTGGTCTATCAAAGATAGAAAGAAAGTCTGGAGAACAACAGTGCCGGAGCTGAGAAAGCATCCTGCTCTTTTTTGTTAACCCTAGAGACAAATAGAAAACTGTCTGAAATTGTAGGTACATCTAACTTAAAAAAAAAAAAAGACTCTGAGAAGTGACTCAGAGCCAGGTCAATTGACTTGGGCTCATAGTAGACTGTGAAAAAATAGCAGTGCAGTGGTTCACGCTCAGATGGAGCCTGGGTTCAGAAACCTGGTGAGGGGGTTGGGCCTTTGTCCTGGTGTGTAAAACAAAGGACAAAGATTGCATCAGTCACTAATGCTCTTCAAAACATTTTTATTTTGTTTTAACATCAACCATTTTCTTTCAGTTGCAGAGGACAGGGCTGAACTGACTTACCACTGTCAAACCTAAAAAAAGAAATAAAGATGCATAGACCTAAGGCCATAATTAGACTCAAAGTGAAGGTCAATTGAATGCATTTGACTAATATTTTTTCTTCCTCTGAGAATATGAAGTGGAAGGATTTTAAAATCTCCCTTAATCAGGGTCATTTAGTCTATTTTTCCAGCTTAAACTCCACATTTCCTGTCTTTGGTGGTTTTAAATCAGACTGTTAATTTTACTTTCAGACTGATTTTGGGTACAAAAGTAAATTCCCACTAGTGTACATTTAATAACTCATATTGTACACTGTGCATAACTTACACAACAGACTATAACCTTTAAATAACCATTATGATCTATCAAGTTAATAGTTCTTTGGGGTCTTTTTCTGCACTACCCAATAAATATTCATATTTTAAAAAAATTAATGTTACATTATTTACGCCAAAGAATACACTGTCCTTTAGATAGTGATGTGTAAATTAATCTCAGCAGAAAAAAATAATTAATACAAAACTGTGGTTGAAAATTTAGGTTTTTACAGCACATATTGGAAGGTTCTATATATTTCTACCTACCCTTTTACTTCTAATCTATAGACTCTGATTCTGCAGTTTCATGAAGAATTATACTATCCTTAAGGTTGTCTATCCTATGGGCTAGGGCAGGTTAATACAACATGTTATCTTAACAATGAGAAAGTATTACTGAATGGGTAGAGCAGGAACAAAAATAGACAAGACTCCTGTGTTTGATTCTTTTTACTATGTAAGAAAAGGAGTTAGGAAGACACACCTGTGCAAAAAATAAGTTTGTTATATAAAGTAATATTTACAATAATTTTATCATTTCGAAGCACAGACAACTCAGAGTAAAAATGTTTTGTGGTTTTTTTTCCCTTTTCTTCCCATTTACCTTGTAATTTAAGAGTATGCAGACTGAACAGTATTCATATTCTGTCCAGGCACTTGTTATTTCTGTTCCACCTCTACTTGTTCTTGCCTGCTTCTAGCTGCTCTTTGCAAAAGAATCTATATGTGTTTGGAGAAAGAATTCAAAATGAAGGATGCACTCTTTATAAAACAAGCCTCTCCCAGAAGTAGGTTTATATTAATTAAGGAGCTGAGCAAGGACCCTTTATACAGCACTGTATAAATCTTTATTTACCTCTGTGAAATGTCAAAGCTGTTAGTTCTACAAGAGCTGGAAAAAGTCAGGTTGCTAACCCAAGGGTGAGAAAATCTACTTTTTTCTTTTTGTATATATGTGTCTCTCTCAAGCAAACACAAATTGTCCCTTTGATAAACCGTATGATAAGGGAGTACCAATTCCATTAGAGTTAAGGCTCAGAAACCGTTTTTGTATAAAAGATTACACATCTAAGTGTTCTAAAATCTGCATAGTTACTCAAATTGCCTTGAAATGTTATATGTGATATGGGTGCATGGTAGAGTTAGTAATCCAAATTTGAGGGCATTTGACAAAGGGGTTTCTGAGATTATAGCCTCTGGTAGATTGGATCCCAAAAACCTCAATGCCTTGACATTCACCACATGGCACCAACTGCCATTTCGGGAAAACAATACTGAAAATGCCTAACACTTAGGCACCAAATGAATTATCCAAAAGGGTTTCTAGTCAGCAAGAATTCATATAATACTGATTTCAGTGGAGCAGGCTGTGCCCTATGAACAGGTGCAACAACCAAACGTTGTAGGTACAGACATCGCCCAAGGTAGCAAACTGAAAATGAAATATAGGCATATTGGGAACATCTGTCTTTGTTTGTGGGGCAGTTGCTTTGGGGAAATGTAAAATGATTTACAGCAGGTAATTCAGAAGGTATTCAAACTATTTCTAAAAAGAAAATAAAGTACCCATGAAATACTGGGAAGGGAGAAAAGGAGAAAGGACTTTGGGGATGGGAAGCACAAGGAGTCTCACATCTAAAAATCCTCAGTCCAGACAAGCTGCCAAGGAATCAGACAGGTCAGGAAGTTGACCGGAAACCTACCATGTTTCCATGAAATCTTTCAAAAGAAACCACACTTCCTGCAGAATGGTTCAATACCTTTCAATCAGCATTTCTGATAGAAAAAAAATCAGATGGAACACTTTTCCACAATAGCTCTGGACCCAGTGACCCAAGAACTTTTTTTTTGCAATATTTGAAATGTCCAGGCGTTCCTTTAATCAATTAAAATGTTCTCTCTCTCTCTCTTTCAAGTAACTACAAAATAGCCTTCAAGATGCCTTGCTAAACCATTTAGAATTTGTGCGGCATTCACCAAGACACAAAGGCCAGTGGAATGAGAGTTCCATGTGATGAATAATATTTTGACAAAAGAAAAAGCTTGAATGAATGCTGACATGATCAAAGCTGTTCTTTTGTTCAGTGTGAATGTTAATGATCCTTGTTCCGTGTTTCATGATAAACGCATCCAGAGCAGTCACCTTGCTTTTGATTCAGAAGCTGGCTGTAGAGACATCAGCAACTTTTTGTTTTGTTTGTTGTTGGTATTTTGTTTTTACTTTTGAGTTTTTTTATGAGTATTTTGCAAACTTAAAAATATTGCCAACAAAGTGTCTGTTTTGCATTTTGAAATTATTGTCACTTTTCCCCAGCATGACCATTCTCCCAACTACCCTGCCACACCCATAGCATGCAATGCAGCACAGCTGATTTTGTCACGTTTAGAGCCTGTGCACTCACAAAACTGAGGACAGGATTTCTGCCTTGCTTATCTGAAAAAAAACAATCAATAACTGCTTACCTGCTTTCTTTTCACTCCCCAATATACCAAATAAGGACATCAAAGAAAGAAAATATGATTGAAAGTGTGAGATTACATCCCTCTCCTAATTATTTAGATAAATTAGTAACAGTTTTCACTTCACAAACAGAAAACTCATGATATATTAGGAAATTGTTTCCATGGCTAAAATTTGGATTTTCTGTTTACAGGCCCTCAGGATAATAGTACAAGAAGGAAAACATGGAGCTAAAGTAGAATGGAACATAAATAAGATGTTTTAAAATTCATTTTAAAGTTTCATCCAGTTTTCATAGCAAATCATCATATCTGTATACTAAAAAAACAAAAGGAAAAATCAGTTGCCCTCATATATTAGGCAAAATCTTGCTCACTACAGAGAAGGACAAGAGTGAGGAGCCCAGCAACTCGCCCTGTGCAACGAGCAGGGCAGTAATGGAAAGCAGAACTTTGAGTCATACATCATCACACAATCACGGAGATCATGTAAAAACAAGAATCACTGCCCTTTGATGTGATCAACATATTTTCAAATAAAATAAACCACTGCACAGTACGTAGAACATAAGGAAGCATGACATCTGAGCTAGAGGAGGAGCAAGTGCTGGGATCTTGTGTGCATCCATCTTAACTTTTATTGTGAAGGTTCTTGTTGGATAGTCGAGTGATTTTTTCAGTGTCCTTTCAGTACCAGTATAAGGATTTGAATATCTTATCTTTGTGTTAATAAAGTCCCACCAAACATTTTCACCATCATGACTTTACACCAGTCTTTACAGGTGCTAACAGAAAATGTGTATTTTTAAATGTTTTTTCAGACATTGTAGTTATTGCTCACAGCTGATATTGAAATATAATGAGATTGTAAATGGACTCACCTAACATTTTAAGGGCTTTGGCCTTTTGTTTATAACAGATGTTGGAGTTTTGAATTAAACAAAGATGCTTCCTAAGGGCCATATACTGCCCTAGATCTGTGCACTCAGCTTCCATTGATCTCAACGGGAGATATGTGAATTGAAGTGGGGCAGTATAAGTCCCTCCATTTTCAATAATAAATAGAGCCTTTTATAGGATTTCACTGATTAAAGAGTCTCTGAGATAAGAGAGTGCTGAATTGCTGCAAGGTTCTGTAGCTTAAATTAACATTATAATTAGTGTCTGTTTTTTTATAGCAGAATAAATGTGACATTTTACCTCCATAGAAGATACAAAAGGAAACCCATGTAAAATGACCTTACAGTACGAAAATTTCATATGCACAAAAAAAACCAAAGATAGCTAAGCCTCAGATTTTCATTTAAAGATTTCTGGGCTGTGCCAAAAGGCAAGTTTCTGGAAGACAGCACAATACAAAAATAATGAAATGTCATCAGCTGTAACTGTAAAATATTTCTGGGCTACAATCAAATGCAAATGAGGTACTATGTTATTCATTGTATGACATCTGCTCTGAATAAAATGTTAGAAGTCAGAGTTGTATAGTTAAGCACGTAGAGAATCCGAAGAACCACTGAACATGTCAAGGAAGGTGGCAGCGTTGCAGAAGTTAAATTCTGACATATGTGTCATGGTCATGTAGGATTTATAGAACACATATGCCTCAAGGTAATATTTGCTTTTAATTCAGATCTGTATAGATAGAACATTGTGGCATGGTGGCACTTGTTAAGTCAAGTTCAATTTGTTCACATTCATGATGATCAAGTGAGACATTTGAAGGGATTCGCCATAGATAGCACACAGTCTTTTATAAGAAAAAATTCACTGGTTTTCAGTATTTTAAAAACTAAAACTGTATTCAATTATTTAGAGACTTGAATGCATGCATAATATTTGTCTGGTAAATTACGTATCTTAATTTTGGACCAGAATGGTTCTTTCTCTAAACACAATGTAAGCAAACAATTCACAATTCATATTCAATAATTAATATGGTATGCTGCAGTAAATACCATCTGATTATTTAGAGTTTGAAAAATGGTGTGTTCTTTTATTGACATAAATATTAGCAATGCATATCTTCAAAATGACAAAAACATCAACACCATTAGCAATGGATTGAGCAATTTTTCTGGTTCGTCATTTCTGCTTTTATTTGATCATGTGAATTATCAGAATAACATTCTATAATGATCTATCATAACTGGTGAGAAGTGACAATGAAAACTGACAGGATGAAGCTGCAAATATAATCTCTTTGGACTTTAAGGCAGAGGCATAGAATATGTAAGAATTATTAATGGTGAAATTAAAAGTTGGGTACAAAACTGTGTTGAAACAGCAGGACAAAAAGTTATGATTAAAAATATAGGTTGGATAGCTGGATGTTGAAAAGTGAAGTGCCACTGAAATTATGCTTTGTCTGTTTTGAGTATGCTACACATAAAAGATCTGTGGAAAAGAAAGCAGAAAGGTACACATAATGGAACAAACAGAGTATCTGCACAGTATCAGAGTAGAGGGAAAGGGGTAGTTAAAGACCTTTTACAGCTGAAGTTTTTAGGGAAGGATAGCTGCCTTATTTACCAACATTCTGAAAAAGTGGGAATAGTGTATAGAAAAGGGTCCTGTCCAGAGACAATGTGTTGGATTCATGATGAACTTGAACCTTTTTTCGCTATTTTCACCAGTGAGAAAAGACAGCAAGGTGGGGATAAAATGCACCAAATTAAAATGGTAGCATTTTACTATTTGCTTTATACAACTGCAGGGCAACAATCAGCCCATTTTCCTGAGATAAACAATACCACAGGATGCATGCCAAAGCAGCCTAAGCTATACCATTTGAAAAGGTTTAGCAAGCATTCTCATCTGCAGAGTTCAGTTCCAATGGTTGGTGTGGTGAAGGAAACCAAAGGTAGGTCTACACTAAGAAGACTATAACAGCATAGCTATGTTGCCATAGCTATGCCAGTGTATCCCTGTATTGTACCTATTCCAATGGAAGAAAGGGGGATCCCCATCAGTGTAAGAACACAACCTTCCCAAACAATGGTAGCTATATCTTATTGCCCTTATACAAATCCATGGTGCGCCCACATCTTGAATACTGCGTACAAATGTGGTCTCCTCATCTCAAAAAGGATATACTGGCACTAGAAAAGGTTCAGAGAAGGGCAACTAAAATGATTAGGGGTTTGGAACGGGTCCCATATGAAGAGAGATTAAGGAGGCTAGGACTTTTTAACTTGGAAAAGAGGAGACTACGGGGGGATATGATAGAGGTATATAAAATTATGAGTGGAGTGGAGGAAGTGAATAAGGAAAAGTTATTTACTTGTTCCCAAAATAGAAGAACTAGGGGCCATTCAATGAAATTGGCGTGCAGCAGGTTTAAAACAAATAAAAGGAAGTTCTTCTTCACACAGCGCACAGTCAACCTGTGGAACTCCTTACCTGAGGAGGCTGTGAAGGCTAGGACTATAACAGGGTTTAAAAGAGAGCTGGATAAATTCATGGAGGCTAAGTCCATAAATGGCTATTAGCCGGGATGGGTAATGAATGGTGTCCCTAGCCTCTGTCTGTCAGAGGGGGTGATGGATGGCAGGAGAGAGATCGCTCGATCATACCTGTTAGGTTCACTCACTCCGGGGCACCTGGCATTGGCCACTGTCGGTAGACAGGATGCTGGGCTAGATGGACCTTTGGTCTGACCCAGTATGGCCGTTCTTATGTTCTTATGTTCTTATGATGGAAAGCACTTCTTTTCTTTCAACAAACTGTATCTACGCTGGTAATTAGGTCAATATACATATGCCACCTGTGTTTTATTCACATGCCTGAATGATGTAGGTATGTAAACCTAGCCTTTAAGTATAGACAAAGCCCAAGAACTCACCTGCTCCTCTTCCCTCACCATCAACTTAGAAAGGTTAGAACCATTGTTTTGAAAGCCTTGAATGGTCTTTGGACTCAGGAGACAGAATCTGAAACTTCAGCTAAGCTCTACTTAACACAGTGTGATTTGGGGAGGGTGCACAGGTGGCTTTATGGCACTTAAGCAGTCCCAAGATTCTGGGGCTAATTATGTCACTATGTAATTTGGATCAGCTAAAGGCTGACTGACTTAATTGTCACTTGCCATGCACTGAGGCACCATTCTTGCCATGAAAATAGCCAGAGCACTGGGGTGTCTTGGTCATGAGCCTTTTTTTTCAGACATGCTGCCTATGCCAGAGGCTAGGAATGGGGTGGGGTAGAGCCTAGTGAAGGGGGTTAAGAAGCCACCATTTTCTAGGAGTTTTATATTTCTGGACTGGAGTGTCATAAAACTGCTGAGCAGAGACAGAATCTTGACCTGGGTAAACAAGATCTGATTATGACTACACTGTGCAAAAGTCCTCGGTGGCAAGACTTGTTTAATGCCCCCTCTGTCCTAATACTGATGCTCCGGTCCAATCAGGCAACTTGATGAGGGGTACAGATAAGAATATAAACAGAATAGTCACAAGTTAACAGATAATGAAAGGTGATTATAAGTTATGGTCACAGCAGTAGGATTCTAGATCATCTTCATCTGAAGTAAAATCATAGACTATAAAATTGAACAATTAGTGGAAGTTAGTAAGGGGAAAGAGTTTCAGCTTGGAAAGAAAGTTCATAGAACATCATTCGCAACTTGTGGATAATTTGCTTGCATCAGTGTACTGATTGAAGTAAACATTCGTGTCCATCATAATGATGGAGGGACCAATTAGTACTATGGGTATAAACATAAGCTAAGGCATCAGCAGATACACATCCTTTATGTATTATGAATTTTTATTTCCCAAATGGATTTGTAATCAGCAAATCTAACTAGAACTGGGTAGATACTGCATTTAGATTAAGGGCATATTTACCCAGTAACAGTAATAGAGAATTCCCACATCAGATGTGCTACTGCTATCCCTTGCATTCATAAGTCCTTTCTGCTCAAAGATAGCTGAAAATCACCTTGCTTTGTCTTTTAATGAAATGTAACTTTATTTCAAAATAAAAAGAGGACTAAATTAGAACCAGAACTGTTTTGGGATGAATTTTCTTCTTACATACCACTCTTACAATGGTTTACTGACTTAAATGGAATTATTACTGGTATCTAGTCCCGTTGTTATTAATGGGGCTTAAAGAACATGTTCTTTCCTCAGTTGAAATAGAGTGTTCTGAAATATATCTAAGCATCCTATGATAGGGTCTGTCAGCCCTTCTCTGCACCCGGAAACCCCCTGCTCAAGAGAAATCCAGGTTACCAACAAAACAGTCCTCCGGAGCCCCTGAAGAGCAGGAGCAGATACTTAAGAAATCTTGCCTGCTTCTTAGAGCAGTTCAGGTTGAGACCGGGACAGAAAAAAGTTCCTTAGGGTATATCTTCACTACCCTCCACATCGGTGGGAAGTGATCGATCCCCGAGCACGCTCCCCATTGACTCTGGAACTCCATCACCACAAGAAGCAGAAGTGGAGTTGATGGAGGAACGGCAGTAGTTGACTCACCACCATGTGGATGGCCAGATAGGTTGACAACACCCCCTCCCCCAGTGTAGCCCAGGTCTTAGTGTTTGGCCAATGTCAAACCTTCAGCCTTGGTCTTTGCACTGAAAATAGTCAATAGCATTTTGTAGTCAAGTATTTAGACTGCCACAGTCTGAGTTTGTTATTTAGCTCAGGATGTATTGATGCCTAGTTCATGGCACCACTGGTGGACTGAGGCAGGAAGCACTTATAGTACCATGCTTGGCAATTCAGAAGATGCTTCATAAACAAACTAGGGAAATGCTATGTTACCTCTATGTAACTCTATGGGCTTGTCTTCACTAAATCTGGCAGGGATTGATCTTTTGGCGATTGATTTATCGCGTCTCGTCAAGACACAATAAATTGATTGCCAGTGGCGCCCCCATCAATTCCGGAACTCCAGCTTGCCAAAAGGCGCAAGCTGGAGTTGACGGGGGAGCACGCTGCTGACTGCCGCCGCCGTCAGGACGGCAGGTAAGTCGGCTGTAGATACGTCGAATTCACTACGTTGTTAACGTAGCTTAATTTGAGTGTCTACAGCCGATCTACCCCCCTAGTGGAGACCAGCCCTATGTTAGAGCTGGAGAAACTGATAAGAATAGAACTCAAAAAGCAAAGCTTGGAAACTGTTTTGACAGTTTCATTATTCATGGGTGGACCTCATGTAGATTTTGCAACTTTGTGCTCACGAAGTAAGGAAGCTAACATTAGACAACTCCTCCATTTCCTGGAGTGCCTGACAAAACATATACTAGAAGAACAATGTTATCCACATAGTCAAGGTCTGAGAGTAAGAGATCACCTATCGTAATGTCTATGGATCTGATGGAATGCTGTATTATAAAATCCATTGCCTGACAAAAGAGTGCAAGGGCCAAGACACAGTTCTGCCACACCAGATACTGATTTAAAAAGTGCCAATATCTGATTCCAAATAAATACATGGACAGTGGTTTGGTTATGCAGCTCACCAATCAATGCAAATCTGGCCTGAGATTTTGCATTTTATCAAGGCTCAACAGACAAAGGAGAATGAGTAAACATATACATTTTAATGTATAATTCTTAGTCTTCAGATTGTTTTTGAACCATTCAATTTGTATATTCATATTCACTCTGCTAGTTACACATTGTGTTTCTATTCCCTCAGTAAATGACTTATCCAACAACAGCACAAAAGTGTAAAAATTGCAGTTCAAAATTCTCAAACCTCTTTGTTAGTTATACAACATTTGTTTTTGGTGAATACTTGAGCATTTGAACATAAGATTCACTTTTTGTGCATATTCATTCTAGTGAAGCTTATTCACTTAAAAATTCAGGCAGTGGGGGGGGCAGAAGGAGGGGACTGAGTCATCTAAAAACATTGAAATACAAATTCTTATGAATTAATTTTAACCGCATTTCATAGCACTAGTCATGTCATAGAAGGGCATAGAAGGTCATGTCTTAGATGGTATGGACACGTCGTACGCGGCAATGAAGACTCGGTGGCAAGGACAGCCATGCGCCTGGACCCCGGTGACCAGCGACCCCATGGTAGACCCAAGAAACGCTGGATGGATCGCATTAAGGAGGACATGAAATGCGTGAATGCCACCCCTGAAGATGCCCTGGATCGAGCCAAATGGAGACGGATATGCCGACAAGCGGACCCTGCCATAGCGCGGGAACAACGCTAAGAAGAAGAAGAAGTCATGTTATAGAAGGGTGTATTATGTTATTGTTTTTTTAATGGTGGATTTTTCCCAATGATGTTCTACTGTCATTAATGTAGTAGGTAACCCCATCACAGGCTTTATCAGAAATCATTGGTGATAATGTAGTGCTACCTTCTAGGTCCTCCTCCACAGGCATGATATGGAGCATTTAGTATTCAAATGGGTCATCATCATATACAATGTGATGATTCAGCAGATATGGACTGGGTCAAGCACAGATATTATGGTGATATGCACCAGTATAAGCTCTAATTCAGTAAAGAACACAAGCAAAGCACATAATTAACTTTGAGCACATGCTCCCTGAACTCAATGGGACTCAAGCACATGCTTGAATGATAGAAATTGACTTCAGCATGGGCTTAAATATATTTGCCTGAAATAGGGCCATAATAACCTGCATAGTTTGATGGTTATGTCAAACTATGCTAAATTGTCACAAGCTACTTTTGCTGATAGGTTGCTTAAGCAACTGGTAGAAAGATGCACAGATACTATATTTAGTGTCAGTGTATTCTTAAGAAATTTTCCGGATGGGACCACACAAATTAGATATATGGATGAAATGATTCTGCCATTGACTTGACTACTAATTATTTACCATGTTCTTTCTACTGCAGTTAAATCTGAATGAATTCTGCAGGGTTCAGTTTACAAACTGTATGTCATAAGTATGTCATAATAAGTCATAATTTACCTGTGAAGAGTTAACCTGAAACAGGAGAGGGGATGACATATCGGAGCTGCTAATACCTGGCAGACAAAGGGGTTACTTTCACTTTTGTTCCCGGGGCTTTTTTTGCTCTCTCCGCAGCTGCTGCATTCCCCTGGCTATGGGGAGGAATCACATCTATTTTTCTATTCTACATTTAAATAATCTTCTAAGAAAGCCAAAAGTCCAGCAGTAAATGTATTATTGAATTGTATCACTTGGTAATTGATCCACGGTGTGCTTAGACTGTTAAGTTTAGCAGAGAGAGAAATTAGGGGGCTCAATGAGGGCTGGGTGATGCTAGGAGGCTTAGTATCTAATGATTTCTGTATAAGGAGTTTATGCTTTCCTCTTTTTCTTTTATTAAAATCTTTCTTGTAAGAACTATCTGTTTGTTTCCATTGCAGTGATCCTGGTTTGGATCAGGCACGTCTCACAGCTAATGAGGGTTTGTGGTCTTTGTTCTCGAATATCTCCTAGGTAAAAATGTGTGTGTGTGTGTGTTAAAATAGGGGTTCCAATTTTCCCTAACCCATGGTCTTGGGGGCTCAAATTAGTGGTGGCAGCGTTTTCCAAGCCCCAACTGGGGAAGTTTGGGTTTGGGGGGAAAAGTTTTAACCTAAGCTGGTAAAATAAGTTGGGGGGGGGGGGGTGATTTTTCTTTCATGTGGGGTCCCCACAGCAATCACAGGCTGAGGTTTGCATATAAAACTGATCCTAAATCCTAAATTTTGAATTTAAAATGTAAAGTAGATTTGGTGGAAATGTTCCAGTCAGCTTCATTTTTTCAGTGACAAAGAAGCCAAATTTAAGATGCTTCATTCTAATCATATATCTTAGGATTTCCAATATATGGTTTTCCAATGATCATTTGGGAATGTGTGGTCTTCATTGAGTAGGCCACATCAATGAGATACAGCCAATCATTTACAGCTTTGAAAATAACCATCTGTCTTTTACATAGTTATTTTCCATAAATGTCTCTGTTTTGTTGTGGTATTTATTGCTTAGTGGAAGAACATTATTCAGTTAGAATTTACAATTCCATCAGCATTTAATTACAACAAATTATTGTTACTCATTCTGGAAATTCCCATTTCTATATACTTTAAAATGAAAATAACCAGATGTTTCTTTAAAAATAAATAAGGTTAATTTCCAATGTAATTGCTTATATTTTTTCTATATGACCCTCTAAATAAAGAGCTGAAAAATTACACTTTAGTACCATTCACTATAATAGTTCAAAATTGCTGTAACTTACTATTGGCCCTCAGGTTCATATCACTATATACCGTTTCAGAATCATTTATTTAATTCAATGGAAGATAGCTAGTGGATGTGAAAACTTCCTCCATCCCAATCCTTAGACTAACAAACTGTTTCTATTGTAACATTCATTAGCATGTGCAATGTTCTTCATTAGCATATACAATGTTCTGTGAAATCTGTTTCTGGTCTATACATTCAAAAACGGAAAACAACAAAATCACTGTCATCTTTAAATACCTTTCATCTGACAAAAACTTTGCCAGGTTTGTGGAAGATCTCAGAAGAGCTTTTCTTTCTTAATGCAGTTGTATTATGCATCTGTTTATGCATCTTATGAGAATAAGAACATTAGTTTTAGAAACAGAATACGAACAAGGCAACAGTCTAGCATCTGCATGCAATGTCCACCCCAGAAAAGTTGGTTCATGAGGATCATTGCTTCAATTATAGTGATATTGGTTTCAGCAAGGATGCGGGCATTAGTACAGTGATCTTGCCACTTGTTGCGAAGGATATTCTGGAGGCATCATTGGTGGTACCGCTCCAAACTCTTGATGTGCTGTCGATAGGTCACCCAAGTTTTGTAACCATAGAGGAAGGTAGGAAAAACAATTATTAAGCATATGACTATCTGTTTGGAACAAGAGCCATTTCTTCATATATTTTCCTTGTACAATGGGACCCTGAATCTGACAGGTTTGTTATTTTTTAAGTGCAGTAGCACCTCTGTAAAGACCCTCTGGCCTGTCTGTAAAGATAACCAAGTAGATTTCAGCATTAAAGTTAAAAGATTTGTTAAGTGCTAGTCATATATTCAGATGGTACAGTCCATGTTATTGGTTTGCATACTAGGAGATCACAGAAATGAGCTAAGAATTTGATGTACCCTGATGTAAAAGCATTTGTGACTTAGCTCAATAGGAAAGGCAGCTGGACTTTAGAGTCCCGCTGCACCCAATGATGAACCAGTTGTCCTCCTCGCCAAGTTCCATATCCTCCTCTCCCAGGCATCCTAGAATGTGGGCATTATTATGCTGACAGATGAAGAAAAGGGAATTACCTCACAAGTAGAGAGCCAGTGTTCACAGGGCCAATTCAATCAGGGCGGATGTGGTCCACTCCCAAGAATTGTTGAGTAGATGTCAATACCAAGAAAGGTAAAGTTGCTTTTGTAGTGAGCCAGTCATTCTGAAGGGCCAAAATCCATTTGCTGTGGATGTAAAATATTAATTACAGTTTCTGTTAAAACTTTTAATATAGCCCTGGGGTCCACAGCTTGGCCTGGGCATAAGAGCTAGCTAACAGAGAACAATACAGAATAAGAGAAAGTTGGGGTAAACAGATAACCTTGTGTGTGTTTCAAGTCAGTGAGTGGAGTCAGCATAACTCTGAATGTAATAGGGTGTTCTTATTGTGAGTTATAGACATATGAGAAGCACTGAGAAAGGCCTCAAAGTTAACTCCCTTATGCAGGAAGAAGATAGTGGTACAATACCCCTCAGATCGCAGACAGAGTTGGGAGAGGCCTAATGTGATTGACATGCCCTCCCCTAAAGAATGAATGCTAATTCTTACCCAATACCCATAGAAATGCAAGGCTAAATGTATAAACAATTGTTATTGTTAAGTACTAATTACTGCTTTCCTTGCTTTAAATCTCCAGTAATGCACCTATGGGTCAACCGGGAGAGCTGCTACCTCATTGCCCTGGATACCAAAATTGAGATTTAACCTTTACACTTTAACAGACATAGTTTGGGAGTAATTACCTGTGTCAGCAATATGTTAATTTGGGCCATGGGTGGAGCCTTTATGTAATTTTTTAGACCATTGGTTTATTCTGCTCATCTTGTTTTGCAGCTAGAACCTATCCCGAGGCATGGGAAAAACCATCCCCATTTTTTCCTTTCCACCCAACGAGCGCCATATATAACCTATTGTAATTGTTCTGCAGTGTCTCTGAGCCTAATAAATAAAGTGACACTCCACCAGCTGACCACTATTCACCATTTGGAGCAGTTTCTGACCTCATTTTAACCTTTCCCCCACCACAAAGCACCAGGGCCGGCGACAGGAATTTTGGGGCCCCGTACGGCAGACCGTACGGGCCCCCCGCCCGGTCTCCCGCCGCCCGCGGGGGCCCCCCCGCCAGTCTCCCACCGCCCACGGGGCCCCCCCCTGCCAGTCTCCCGCCGCCCGAGGGCCCTCCTCCGCCGGTCTCCTACCTCCCGCGCCCCCCCCGGCCGATCTCCCGCCCCCCCCCCGGCCGGTCTCCTGCCTCCTGCGGGCCCCCCCCGGCCGATCTCCTGCCACCCGAGGTCCCCCGCCCACCGGTCTCCTACTTCCCATGCCCCCCCCCCGGCTGGTCTCCCGTGGGCCCCCCCACCAGTCTCCTGCCTCCCACCCACCCCCCGCCGATCTCCTGCCTCCCGCGGGCCCACCCCTGGCCGATCTCCAGCGCCCCCCCCCCCGTCTCCTACCTCCCGCGGCCCCCCCCGGCCGGTCTCCTGCCTCCCGCCCCCCCCCCCCACCGCCGGTCTCCTGCCTCCCGCGGCCCCCCCCGGCCGATCTCCAGCGCCCCTCCCCATCTCCTACCTCCCGCGCCCCCCCCCGGTCGATCTCCAGCGCCCCCCCGGCCGGTCACCTGCCTCCCGCGCCCCCCCCGCCGATCTCCCGCGGCTCCCCCCGCTGATCTACTGCCTCCCGCAGCCCCCCCCGGCCAATCTCCCGCGGCCCCCCCGGCCGGTCTCCTGCCTCCCGAGCCCCCCCCTCGCCGATCTCCTGCCTCTCGCGGCCCCCCCCGGCCAGTCTCCTGCCTCCCGCGCCCCCCCCATCTCCTGCCTCCCGCCCCCCCGCCGATCTCCTGCCTCCCGCGCCCCCCCCCCACCGATCTCCCGCGGGCCCCCCCCGGACAGTCTCCTGCCTCCCGCGCCCCCCCATCTCCTGCCTCCCCCCCGCTCCGCCGATCTCCCCCCCCCCCCCGGCCGGTCTCCTACCTCCAGCCGGCCCCAACCCCGGCATGTGCTGCGGCCGCGTGGCCGGCTGGGAGAAGCAAAGGGGGGCGGGGCTGGCTGCTGGGTGCCGGGGGAGGGGGCTGGTGAGCGCGCCTCACTCACAGCCCCGGACAACGGTTACAGCTGTACCGGCCCCAGACTTCAGGGCCCCCCCCTGAAGTCCGGGGCCCGGTACAGCTGTAACCGTTGTACCACCCTGTAGCCGGCCCTGCAAAGCACTGCTGCCTTCCCCCAGGAAGCCCAGATAACATTTCCCCCTGCTTTAGGTGTGGCGTTGTCAGTGACACAAACTGCTTTTTCACTCTTGTTTACTGTGCAGAGACAACACAGCTGTGGAAGAAAGAGTTGAATTGCATTCCTTCTTGTGCATGAAATTGCTTACAAATGTCATTCAATTTTATTTATGCAAATGCATAATGGAACCACACAAGAGTTGGGGAGGACATAATGTAAATGAGTACATAATTGTCTCAAAGGACCTTTATTAAAGATGACAATGTATGAGAGAGAGAGAACCTAATTTAACTCTTGGATCCCAGATTTATTTTCAGTTCTGGCAGTTAAAGATTTTTTATTTGTAAATGATGTAGATCTGAATAGAGTATTATTGTGAGCCAATAATCATGCAGCCCCATATTGCCATCTTTACAGTCACTTTTCAAAATAGAACTTTGCTTTACTGTTAGGCCAAAGTGCATGTTTTACTTTATGTGGGAATGCCCCTGCATGAAAGCATTTAAGACTGAAATTGATATTTTGCTTTCTACACTGCAAATATTACTGTTAAGTATGCACTTAAACTTGATGTAAAACATTTAATATGTTTTAAAGCCCCTTTGGGCATAGTATTTATGCACATTGGACAAAATATCAACCCTAAATTGTAAGAAACATTATTTGTTATTCAGCTGAAACTCAAAAACAATCTTGCAAGGCTATTTATCTGTTGATATGTCTTTGTTTTTTAAAATAAATTATTATAATCACTTAATGAATGATTCTCCAGTCTATTAATGTACAGAAAAGCCCAATGATTAGATCAGTGCAATACACCAGCTAAAACATAGCAACCTCCTTTTTTTTAAAAAAAAAGATTGCATTGTTCATCCAATACGTTAGCAAAGATGACAAATGTGCTCATAAAGTACTTATGTCTTACATGTTAACATCTGGGTTAGGTCAAACACTGCAGCAAGCAGCAAATCCTCCTCAATGGTGCCACATAAAAAATTATAAAAGGAAAATGTGACAGAAGTCATTCAGCACTAGCTTCATTTTGTCGGTCTTTTTAAAATGTCAAAAGCAGGACCAATGAATCACAAATGCCTTTCTTTTTTCAAATTTGGGAGTTGAAACTTAAATATATGCCTTTTTCTAGCCTCTTATGATAATTTAAATTGTAAAATGAGTAAATCCAGTGTGAAGAGAGGAAAAAAATCAGAATCCTTCTCGTGTCCTAAAGCTCTGACATACTTACTGCTTATGCTGAGGAAGAAAGATAATTGGGGATCTACTTTCATTTTCAGGCCAAAAGGTTTAGAGAAAGGGTCACCACTACCTGCTTCTTTATACTGGGCAACAGCCATTCATTCTGCAAAACACTGCTGTTCTTTTATCAATTTTAGGAATTAACCCATTTGGCATCACTTTTAAGACAGGCCATTTTAGCATTATTAATTCTTTTGAAAACATCTTCTTCAGCTGAATAATTAGGCTAAGACTTGAAACAATCTTAAAAAAATCACAGGAGTTTCAAATTGAGACTCCTCTATGTTCTGCATGAGGTTAATCGTCAGCCTGATTTCAAGTAAGATTAAGTTGCCAAGACAGAAAGCAGATTCTGCTTTGCAAAATCTAGACTTGAAATTATTAAATCAGAATCCTTTAGTGAGGAGTTCCAAGCCATTTAAGGCAGGCCAGCTGCCTCACGAGGATATCTCACCCAAGGATAGGGCAGGGATTGTAATTCTCTTAATTTGCCTACTGCTTGAAGATTAATGTCCCTGTGATGTTCAGCACCCTCACTTTGACTGACGACATCAGACAAAGGCACAAAGCACCTCTCAGAAAGTGCTCAGCATCTTTCATAATCACTCCTTACTATTCCACACTATTCATTCAAACTGTCCTCCTTCGGTGGACATCCTTTTCATCCTCATTACCCCTTTATTCCTTTCTGGTATGGCCACCAGCACTTTCAGTTTGTCACCAAAAGGAAGATGACGGACACAGTGGGACATCGTCTCCCCTGCAACAGAGCTGCACAGCACTGCTCTGTCTCTGAAAAGATGGCACAAGCAGACCTAACTGTCCCCAAGAGGATCATCCCAGTATAGGGTTATTCTGAAAGAGAGTGGAGTTTTGATAAGATACTCGGCCTTGGAGACACCATCAAGGGTAGAAGAACAGATCGTAATGAGAACTGTGAAAAGGTCAGAAGTGACCCATCTGTTTTATCAGAGACAAAACTGTTTTTTGTTTGGATACGTTCTCCCCCCCCCCCTCCCCCCCATGCAAGCTGTCAAGGGCTACAGATCGGCAGCTGATATACACCAAGCAGTGAGTTTCTTACATATTTCATATATTGAAAGAACACATAAAATTACATGAAAATTGGTTTCAAGGGAGTCATGGGGAACAAAACAAATATACACTGTCCTACTTTTTAAAACTATTTGTGTTCTCAGAAAAGACAATAGTTGTCATTGTATCCTAACCTAAATTGAAGATCTTACCTATTTCTGTAGATGAACTGAACCCAGGAACTGGAGAGTTCATACAGAGATATGCTAATTATCAGAAACATTTATAACAAGTTTAAAGTATTTTTCAGTCTTTTTCATTTTGTGACATTTAACTGAAGAAAAAATATTAAAATATAACTTAAAATGTGAATAGAATATTGCAAATGCTTTTGAATTCAGAATTCAAAACATTATCAGCTTCTATCTACGTATTCCGATTTATCTACTATAGCACTTTAGCAATTTGTGGTAGCACTGCAACTGTAAGGAAAAAAATTACTGTTCTGTGTAGTACCTTTTAAAAAATTAGTTGTGAATTAATATTGATTACTATCTTTAATTTAACACAATTTGGGTTTTTTTCAGGTAACTGTTTAAATTAAAAAAGAAAACAGTATGATTGTTGCTTTTTAGACTTCGGGCTACTAAATCAGTACAGGTAACAAAGAGTCCTGTGGATAACCTTACGAGGATATCAACTTGAAATCTTATAGACTTCAAAAATATGTTAAAAGTTAAGAATCAGAGAGGTAGCCGTGTTAGTCTGGAATAGCAGAGTTAACAAAGAGTCCTGTGGCACCTTAAAGACTAACTAAAGTATTGAAGCATAAGCTTTCGTGGGCTAATACCCACTTCGTCGGATGCAAGCAGTGGACACAAAGTGGGTATTAGCCCATGAAAGCTTATGCTTCAATACTTTAGTTAGTCTTTAATGTGCCACAGGACTCTTTGTTACCTCTGCTATTCCAGACTAACACGGCTACCTCTCTGATTCTTAAATCAGTACAGTGTGATATAGTACAACCTTTGTGGTGTGAGAAGAAGGCAGGAAAAGCATCTTGCCCTTGTAGGCAGCATGGTTTGAATTTACTAGGTTTTCCAGGTTCCAAGTACTATGATCCTATTATCCTATTTAATTATAATTTTAATAATTATGTAAATATGTAAATACTTTCTTGACAGTTACAGTGCTCAAATTTTAGTAATTAGGGCTAATTAATGTATTAAATGCCTTTTGGAGCAATCTTGCAAATGCTTTCACACATTTATAGTTCTTAGTTATGCAAATCATTCTATTGAAGCCATGAGTTAACATATACAAAAGCTCTGCAAAATTTAACAGAAAATAGTAATCTTTCTACAGAATTTTGGAACCATTTCATATAGAATTCTACAGAGAATTATATTCCTATTCTAAAACTCTACAATACCAGCCATGAACATCTGTATGGAGAGTTGCTTCTAGAGTAAAGATTTTTAGAGTAAATTGTAGATTAGGATAGGAAATGTGTGAAAAAGGTATCATGTGCAGTCCCCAGTACTTGGTTAGCTCACCAGCACTCTGATCTCTTAACACAGATAAGGATTGCTGATATGAATGGATGGCCTGGCTAGACGCCCTTTCTTTCAACCACTCTGCCTCCATCAGGCACATTACATCATCCAAAGATTTCCCTTTTAGTACAACCAAAGCGGCAACAGAACAACTGAGGTTCTGGCTCAGTCTAATTTTTTAAAGGCAAAAATTAAATAGGTTCTCTACCATATGACCTTCTGGTTTGGAATAATTTTCCTACCACTTGTGCAGAGTGCCTTGGGCACTCTCACTGTTTTTGTTTACGGACATCATCTTCCAAGATATCCTCAACTCTGCAGTACTTAATCCACATTCAAAGTGCACCACAAAGCTTAGATGCATTAGATCATTGTCCAAGAGCTGAGGAGGCTTGAATACATGGTAAAGACCAGAGGGCAGACAGGAGCCACAATTGCTAGAAACAGTTAAGAACAAAGGCCCTATCTTATTGCGAGACATGCCATGACACTGACAGAAGAAAGCAGTTTGAATAGATTTGAAATTATCTAAACCTTTAGGGAATTAGTTTAACCTTTTAGAACAAACAATAATGGTCAAAAATACCGTTAGTAGAACAAAGGGTCTTGGGATCCTAAAAGACTGAAGGAAATAGGGGGAACAAATAGAAAAAAAATGAGAACATATAAATAAGGATGCTTATGTTCAATCTGACATTAAGAAAAGATGGAAGTTTTATACAGAGAGTGGACATGCTAGGCAAGATTTTGTACAGCATGTTCCACTGGTGATTGAAAATGTTGCTGCATGAAATGATAAGGAAAAACAAGTAAAGAACAAAATACTCTTCACAGTTTATAAAGAAAGTCACAGTTTCTCATTGTGTTTTTCAGTAAACCCATGTTCATAAAATTAATGTGTGCCTCTGCTTCCTGTTACCATATATATATAATCTCATATTTTCTTTAAAATAATATTATATTCAGTATGAAGCTGTATACATCAAAATGAGGTTTGATCTGAAGATCTGGGAAGGATATTTTGTTTACATTCATTAGAACAATGTTCAAATCATGAAACAGAGGACTCATACAACATCGCATAAAGTTTCCCAGTCCTGCCCTGTTTAGTGTCTATAAACAAAGAACACTAAAACATTCAACCACGTGAAGTAATTAACTGGACAAAGGTGCCTTGCATTTAACCTGATGAATGACTTATAGTAACATGAAATGTTACCTATACCCAAAGCTTCTCAACAATGGATTAATTGTATTAGAGAATAGTCCCAACAAATTCCATTCCTGAGTTTTGTATGTTTCAGTCTGGTTAGTTTAACTCTAACATCCCATAAAGGCAATATGCACTCTAACCACAGCACATGCCTTTAACCCCAATGAAGTACTTTTGGGGTATAAATAGTCTATGTTTTGTTGTTCAAAACTGCTTAAATCCAGCCATCCTAAACAAATAGGAACCGTGATACTAGAAAATCTGTGGGCACTTTTCTACTTTCATCAATGTCCAAAATACACAGACCCAAGTTGAGAGTTGGGCAAAAACCCTACTCAAACAATAATTAAACCAATATGCTGCAATAAAGAATATTGTCCTATGAATAATAAATTTGACAATAAAAACTTAAATGCTATGAAAGAAAAAAAATAGAATTTTTCCTAAGTTAGAAAATGGCAAATGTTGCACTATCCCAGGCCAAGCTGTACAACAGTAGAGGGATATTTATCTTTGTAAGCAGCAGCAGCAAACAGAAGTATGAACTTGCAGTTATTCCCAATAATGTGTTCACTGCTACACTTAAGCAATCATAAATTTAGAGAAGCAGATGTTATTTTCACCTCTGTCACCAAGAATCTAATTGCAAGTTTAGTTACTCTCCTATATTTATTTCAAATGGTCTCTTGAAAAGTCAGTTGTGTTAATGAGGATGAACCCAACACTGCCAATTATCTGGCATTTTCACCTTTTGCTGAGGACGATGTGAAGTGAATTTGAAAACTGAAAGAAATATTGCTGCACCCACATCGGGAGAAAACCTAGCTAAACTGTCCTTATGTTACAGAATCAAGAGGGATATTTTAATGTGTATAGTATGTGTTGGCAATCTTTGATTCATGTCCTTAGGGTAAACTTGACATCTATTTCACCCCGGTAGTCATATATCACTAGAAGGATAGTCTCACATACAGAATGCTGGAAGCCATGTTGTCATCCTCCTCTTCTTCAGATGTTATTTGCAGGCTGGGTACATCTCATGAAACAGAATGTCTTCCAGTAAATCAATCAGTAAAAAGAGATGGTTGAAACTGTACCCATCACCCTGGCACCAGAAAAATCATAAGGGTGAATGCACTTGAGAAATTGGGCCTACTTTCATAATGAACACCAATTTTTTTTAATTAAATCCAGTCTCCATGTATGTCACCCAAAATACCGAATTTGCTTCCTGTGACCTCGGCCACCCTTTTTTAAAACTCTCTAGTAAGGTGTTTTGTTTTCACTCACAAAATTTTCCATCAGATAATTCCCTCTCCCTCAAAAAATAAACTTAGTTTTGAATCAACTGACCCAGATAACAGAGGTAACAAAGTCCTGTGGCACCTTAAAGACTAACTATAAAGTTTTGAAGCATAAGCTTTCGTGGGCTAATACCCACTTCGTCGGATGCAAGCAGTGGAAGGCATCCGACGAAGTGGGTATTAGCCCACGAAAGCTTATGCTTCAAAACTTTATAGTTAGTCTTTAAGGTGCCACAGGACTTTGTTACCTCTGCTACTCCAGACTAACACGGCTACCTCTCTGATTCTTGACCCAGATAAATGAGCCTGGGGATAGGAGCCATGAATTCCCCCACTTTCAATTGTGGCTCTGTCACTGACTCTCTTTGTGGATTTAGGCAAGTCACTTATTTCTCTGCCTCCGTTCTCTCATCTGTGAAATGGATATATTAATAATTACCTAGTTCAGAATCCATTACAAATTGCACAATGCTTTGAAATTGTAAAGTGTTACATAATTGCTACATGTTCTTTTAGTAAGTTATCAATGACCTTCATTTGAGTGATTCCTTTCATCTCACAAGACCCACAATTTTTTCAGATTAATTCCACCAAAAAATAGCTGGTTTACTAAATTTCTTAAATGGGATTAAAAAGCTTTTGTTACAATAAATAACCACTCTTCCTTGTCACCCACTGTAATGACTGCACCACAACTCAAAGGGAGTGTTGTCTGGACTGCCATGGAAGGAGGTATAGTGCTTTATGAGTGGGGTGTGAGAGAGAGTCACAGAAGCTGCTGCAAACAGATCAGCATGGTGATGCTGACTTATCCCCTAGGGACTGGAAAAGCTGGAGAGTTGATAAGTGGCAAGCCTGATGGGAGAAGCCCTTTTTTACTTGGGATAGGCAGAGTAGGACCCATTTGGTGGTTTGGTCAGCACTTGCAACGGGCACTGAATCAGCTGCACCTTTCTTAGAGAGCTTGGAAGGAATTTCTCCCTCACCACCCGACTGGCCTAGGTGGAGGGAGGGGCTTTTGTCTTTCCTACAGTGGGTTCAGGGGGGATCTTTTATGGAGAGTAAGGAAGGGAATTAGACTATGATGCCACAATTTATTACATAAGTACGGGCAGATGTCCAGGGAAGATACTCCATAGATATTGCATATTCACACTTTCAGGATGAACGTGCTTGTGCCATGAGCTTCCAAGTAGTGTCCATTGGGGCCCCTCCCTCCCTTAGGGTACAAAACAGAGACACTTTTCAAAGCTGACATCTTAGTCCATTGGGCCCGAAGAACCTCTCCCCATATGTGAGGTGGTACAATCACCTCCTGGAGGTTCAGACAAAGCTAATACTAGACAGGCATCTCCTCCCACACTTGAAAAGAAAAAAAAAACTAACTTGCAAACCATGAAGAAAATTTGCCTCTAAAGGGCAGAGAGAGGGAAAGGGAAAAAAATGGTTGAAGAAAGCCTTAAGGACAGTGTGTGCGACCCAGTTATTTAAGAAACTGAGAAGTATTTGGGAACACTTCCTCTTTCACATCCTCAAAACCCTCCATGATGGGAGGGGCAGAGAAGGGAGAGTGGCACTAATGGCACCAATGCTGTACAGAAGGTTCTGGCACCTTCATCACCTTAGGTGTGACTATGCAAAGGCCCCTGTAAAAAAGAAACATGACTTTTCTTGCTTAGTCCTAGAGTGGCTGTATGTATCTGGGTGAGACAGCTATATGGAAGGTGTGTTGTAGAGGTAGGAGAAAGCATAGCATTATGACTCTTATGAGCCAAGAGTGCCTTGTTTGAATCATTGCCTTTTTAGAGTCCCTATTGCATACACCCTTCCTGCTGCTTATGGTATGAAAAAAAATCCTATATTTGGATTTCAGGGCTCTTTCCAGTGGGAAATATGCTACTTATGAAGAAGAGCTAATCAATTAAGAATAAACACAGGATAAAATATTTCTAGAGGCAAGCAATCCACAGCAAATAAAACCTGCCCTTTCCCCATGCAATTTGATTTGCTAAACATCTGAAAACATTTCAGCTCACAAGTCTGCTACAGCAATTTTAATTCTTTTTATCTTCCAAAGAGCAGCTGTGCAAGTTTTTGTTTTCTGTAAAATCAGCATAAAAACAAAAAATGAGTTATGAAACTATAAATAACATTTGTGTGTTTGATGAACAGTAGATAGTTTCCCTGGTTGTCATAAAGTAGGTAGGACTATAACAACAGCAAGAAATGATGCATATTTTTAAACAGTTTGGCTTTGGAATGCAATCATACAGAAACAAGAAGTTACATTTTTACTAACTGTGTGGAAACTAAGAAAAATATTATCCTTTGCCAGTTTAATTTTGTCATTTTTTGCCAGAAATTACAATCACTAAATTTTAGCCCAGCTGATGAAAAAAAAAATTGTAGCACTGATACCATATGTGATACTTAATACTAAATATGTTATTGTCCATTAAGAAAGTAAGAGAAAGATGTATACTTGCTGCCCAAGAAATAAACCTGTGGGACAGAAACACTTCACATGTTGAGGAACTGCTCTAGTAAGGATTGACCCACTAATATTTTCCTTAAAGATTTCCCTCTGTGAAAAGGCTTCCACAGGGACGATAATAGGCCTTTCCCCAGTAACACCTGTGGGAGAAGGTACATTTTGTTCATGTGTGTGGCTAAGATTGAGACTATCCAGAGAAGGACTACAAAAGTGATTTAGAGGTGATTGTACAGTCACTCTCCTGTAATATGTAAATAAAACAACTACAGTATGATTATGAAAGCAAGTTAGAGGTGACCTGAGTGAGATATTTAGGATTATGATGAGCATAGTAAAAACTGGATTTTTCCAGCCTTTTATGTTGTCCCCTATTCTCAACAAAAAATAATGCATCAGATCATGTCTCCAAGACATGAGCCCCCTGTGCTTGGAACTCTCACCTTCCTTTTCTCTCTTCTGAAGAAGCTGGGGGACTCTCCCTGGAGGACTTGCTAAGGGTTTGAAATCTGAATAGAGGGAAAGTACATAGACTAGGAGGAGTAGCAGAGAAATTGATTCATCAACTCTATAGGCTCCCAAAGCTAGGCCAAACATATTGTTCACACTACTGTTACAGGTGACATTTGGGAAAGGCAAGGTAAAATTTGGAAGTCTCATGTCTTTTAGGGACTTTTTGAAAAACATATATTTTATCTTTGCTGTGGAATCCTTTTCACAGTGAAAACCATTAAGGAAGATTTTGGGGGCTATATAAAGATTCATATAATATAAGGGAAGCTATGCTTTTTAAAATACAGTCAAGCATACTCTGTACATTTTTTGTTTACTATTTCTGTACGAAGGAGTTCAGTGAACTCCTTACAGTGACACCAAACATTTCCCCCCTGTAAATACTACAAGCTTAGAGCCTATCACCAGGAAGTTTAGACTATTTCTACCAATGTGCATTCCCTGACACTTATCCAAATTGAATTTCATCTGACATTGTGCTACCCAAATCCCCAATGTGTTTTTGTCTATCTGGAGTTTCTTACAACCCTTTGTAGTGTTTACTAACTGGAACATCTACTGTCAGTATTGTCAGCCAATTTCAACAACAGCCTGTCCACTTATTCCTTCATATCATATATTGAATAATAGTACTCATATGAATACTGATCTGCTATAAATATCTCTTCAGTATCCAGTCACTGTTGCTCTGTTTTCTGTTGCCCAATAAATTTTTAATCCCATCTATCCCTCAGTCTAGATTTTTACCCTCTTATCACATCATTTCCCACAGTACAGGTTTATGTGAGACCTGGTTAAACTTTTTGGAAATTTCCCTAAATGTTGTCCACTAGATCATCGTTTAGTATCTAATTAACTTTAACAAACAAAGCTTCTAGTCCCTGATTGATGACTGGGACTATCATTTCATTTCTTTATAGACATTGGGACAGGGATTTATCATAGCCCTTAAAAGAATCCTCATGGCTGAGCATATTGTTTAATGTTAAACATGCTTCTGGAGATCTCAGACTATGCTTGATATAATCCAAAAAATGTATATTCAAAATGTATTAGACACTGCAGTGGTTTCATGTTTGTTGACTGTAACAATGAAATAGGAACGTGGATGTATATACTATTAGACTGTCCTACCATCAGGATGCTGAGGGAAGCAGTAGATACAAGAGTTACAATAGTGTTCAGCTTCAGCAGCCAAACCACAGCCAAAAATGTATACATTAGGTTCTTTATGTGATAATCCATGTTTAACTCAACCAAAAAGATCTTCATTTTTGAGAGGTTTAATGATCACCAAGCCCACGATTTTATAAAAATGAAAGGCTTATGCCCAGTAGTAACCTGTTCGAGTTAGCAGCAAATAGCAGCTCATCACTGTAGAGAGCAATTATATTAATCTGAAGAAATTGGGACCCTACTTTTAGATACATTTGGATAAAAATGTTAAGATGGATCAAAGAAGCCAGACCCCCATTCTGTATAAACTCTCCATTCTTTCTTCACCCCGCACTGGCCCCTCCTTTCTTCCTCTCTCAATCCATGAATGTGTTCTCCTAGCTTATTATAGTTACTCCCACCCTAATGTTAAGTCTATGTAGTATTGACTAATTTTATGTTGTCTAGTCTTGCAGCTTTGACAAGTTGTAAATCAAAATATTTTCCATAGTTCTGTTCAAGGTCCTGTGAAACTGGAAATCACATGAAGTATGTGGTATTTAGAAACATGCAAGTTGTAAGTCATTTTCTTTTTTGTACATTTCATTGACTATTTAAAAACATAAAACACAGAAGTTGGTTATTGATTTCCTTTTTAACATGTTAAATAAACAAAATGTTAGGTTTTAGAAGTGAATGTTGGTTTGAAAGAATTTTTCTGTCCCACAGAAACATTTTTCTTGGGATTTTTTGTAATATATTTTT
This sequence comes from Sternotherus odoratus, assembly GCA_032164245.1. Taxonomy (NCBI): domain Eukaryota; kingdom Metazoa; phylum Chordata; order Testudines; family Kinosternidae; genus Sternotherus; species Sternotherus odoratus. The sequence goes on from JAVMKO010000004.1 coordinate 40,766,747, forward strand.
AAAATCTTCTAGGTATAAGAGAAAGTGGGAAACGATTTTTTCAGAGTATATCCTGAAGATGAGGCTAACTGAGCTAATGGTAACTTTTATTTTTAAATACTTGTACCTCTATGAACAGCATTTCTCCCTCTAAACCAGGGGTCGCAAACATGCGACCTGCAGGGTTATTTCCTGCAGCCGGTCAGCACCCCCTGCATTTACCTAGAGTGGCTCCAGGCCAGTGCACACCGGGGCCAGAGCAGGCTTCCTATCTGCCTGCCTGCCCTGCTCCCACAATGCTCCGGGAAGCAGTTGGAATCTAGGGGAGGGGCGGCACAGGGGTCTGTGTGTTGCCCTTGCTTCCAGGCACTGCCCTACGCAGCTCCCATTGGCCGGGAATGGGGAACTGGTGATCTAGATTAGTTGAACTGCTATTTTAACAATGATGCCTTTTGGGAAACAATGGGTAATCCATCCAAATAGTGGATAATGTACACACTTCCTAAAAACACACACAATTTTCATATTACTGAACAACATCCAGTAAGTATAAACAATAGAATTATAAACAAAAATTGCAAAGAACAAGTGTTTTTCTTGTCTGAGGGGTCCTGTGGACCACAGAGCAGTCTGGAGCTCAGAAATAGGTGTCCAGCTCCAGAGTATGGTTTGTATCTGCCTCATGCTGAAGTAGCAAGCTTAGATATAAGCCTTTCACTTTTTTTCCTGGATGAAATAACTTTCAAGAATGAGGCTGTAGGTGATGGCACCTGAGTTAACCAACTGAACTGTCTGTCGGGCAGCGACTCCCTTCATAATGATGTGTTGGGACCTGTGGGAAACTAATTTGATGAAGTTTCCCCAACTGAGGATTGGGAAGATTGAGAAAACAGCCAATCTGTGAAGGGATCTGGGTTTTCCCTTCCTCACTAGCTATTTCTTCTGTGCCTCTTTCTCAAATATCACCCTAGAGACTCAAGGACTGTGTTAAGATCATGTATGGTAAACAAGACAAATGTGAGATCAGAAATCAGTGAACCAAAACTGTTATGTTGGAATTGAGGTCCAATAGGTGGACAATACACTATTCCATCCATTACTCCTTTTTGTGGTATTTAAGATATAGACTTTGGGAAGAGAAATTGGCTACTGAAGTGAATTTTGTCTTCACATCTGCCACCCTCAGACTCTGGGCCTTCATCATCTTGATCCTAAAAGATGGCTTGACCAGCCCAGCCCAGAGAGAGGGAACTGGATGACTTTACCACCTCTAGCTGACTTCTGAACACCATCTGTAATGTCTGAGTTTGTAACTCACGTCCTTTTTCTTTCTGACCTTATTTCTTCTTTTCCCTTTTATATGGCTTAGCTAGCAAAGATTGGACATCTTGAAACATTGCTGTAAGCCTGTGACCAGAGAGAGGCAAATAAAAACAATTTCTCAAACAATCTGGTGCTGGTATGAGTTTGCGAGGTCATGGGATGGCTGATAAGACCATGCGTTGACAACTGTATTTTTCCACCAGTTAGATTGAAAGTGAAAGTTAACATCAGAGACAGAAGATGCATTTTATGTCTTTTCTGTTCTTTTCTTTCTCCTGGGGTATGTGTGTGTCTTGTTTTGCCTCGTAGGAAATAGGATCAGACGTTAACAGCAGCAGCAAGAGCAGCAGCTCTGGCCCATCTCAACTAACTCCTCTTTTCCCCAAAAGGACAGTACTTACTATCTAAGAAATTGCTCAACAAGAGGCTTTTTCCTTCTACAAACTCTCTCCGGCTAAAGGAAAGGGAAACAAGGGATATTGTTATGTTGAAAGCCTTGTTTAATACTTTACATTAGAAATGCTTTAACTGTTTTCCCTTCTTTTCTGTATCTTCTATAAAAGGTTAAAAAGGATTTTTTAATGGTTTATTTGCCAACGTACTAAGCAGGATGAGTTCTATCTATACCAACCCCCCCAAACTTTGTTTAAAACTGTTTAATGTTGGATCGAGACGGGATCCTGCTAACAATTATTTGGGCCCACATATGCCAGATAAATTAAAAACAACACAGTGGTGTAGGAAGAATACTTTCTTGAGTGAGGCTTTAGAAACTAAATTTTTAAGAGAGCAGCCTTTGTGGAATTATTCAAGGGATGTACCAATATGTAAAACAACAGTTTTATTACTTTGGAGGGAATATTGAAAGATTTTATTGGGGGGTGGGAGGAAGAAGTCCTTATTGCTACACTCAAAGAATCAATAAGTAATCATTCTACAATCTGTGTGAATTTACAACAAGCTTATCTTTAGTTGTGGCACTGCTGATCATGGCTAATAGGTTGATGTGTACAGTCTTTGCTCATTGGCACTAATACAGCTTATTCATTTGAAAATTGAAATGTATTCACCGAAGTAGCCATAAAACAAATTATGCCCCAAAGAACAGTGAGATTATCTAAATACTTGGAAACCCTTCAGGCGGTCAGAGGATAGACCTTACTGCAGGTAGCATAGTAATTTCACTTGCTCTGAAATTAGGCTTCTAAACTATTTTAGTAAAACTCTATTGTATTTTGTAGTTTGTAATCACATTATACTATCTCTGCCTTACTGAAAAATAGAAAGTAAACAACACTGCACATGGTTGTCAGGAACTCTTCTGCTATATGTTTACCACAAGTCTACTCAGTCTGCCTAAAAGCCAGGTATCCTTTGACTATATGCTGACTTTATCAGAAATGTATCCTGCTTTCGATTATATTTGTAGACCTGGCTTGACCCAAGTAATTGGACTTGGTTGATGCCTCATTTCTTGGGAGACAGGATCAGAGTGGTCAGTGGATCACTACAATGGAAACAAAATTTCTGTACTAGCTAAGATAAGGGGCAACACCTAGGGAACCATTTACAACAGACAACATAAAAGTCAAGTCTCAAACAAAGATGAGGTAAAGAGTAAATCGTACATGGACAGTGCTTGAACAGATCATGCTGTACAGGAACTGCTTCCTAAAGTGACCAAGCCAATCCCAAGATGTGTGATGCAACATAATATGTAAATGTTTATAAAGGAAGAGGTGTGCTGTGTAACTTCAAATGTGTTTATGCCATATGCCTTTCCCGTCCCCCCCCCCCCACACACACACACATACACACACCAGATCAGTTCAGCATAGCTTTGATGTATTCCATATAAAAGAGCCTGAGTGATGAGACTAGAGTTGGGCTGATTTTTTGAGGACCAAGTAGAAGAGATCTTGTGGGGGGACCTCAACAATATTCTGTCTCAGTGGTAGAATGAAAAACACCACCTTATTCTTTTTAAAATTTAGACAATGGATTTATACAAGTGGTCCAAAACATATGTTATTGCAATACATTTTAGGTCCATTACTTTAAGAGAGGTAATGGACCTGTATGGTTGTATCTTTATTTTCTGTAGCTTTATGAAAAAGCGAAAAGGAAATCTGAGGCACTAAATTACCCCTTCAATAATGGATGTCTTGCAATTTGTCCTGCGGGCCAACTGAACAGGTCTATTTCAGACTAGTTTGGTGGAGGTTGATAGAGAACATTTGACTGCTATCCCCACCACCTCTCCTTCTCCATGTATCTATATGTCTGCATTGTTTCAGATTCTCTCATCTTTAAAAAGAAAGAAATAAACTATGTTTTATAAAAGTCTGTTTCAAGGTTAAACAGAGCAGAATAGAGGAACTCGTCTGGGAGTTTCTAGAATGCTAGATTTGCAGAGTGGATGGGACTCAGAGGATGGAGCTCAGGAAGTGATTACAGATAGTAATAATACATGTTGATCCAAAAAAGAAATGGAAAAAGCATACACTTTGCATACTTATGTCCCTACAATAAAACAGCTAAACAATATAAAAACAGTGTGTAAGCCAAACTAGTAGCCATGTGCTTTATGGAAATAAGCATATATCAAACAAACTAAAATAATCCTCTGTATAACCGTGAAGGCATCATCAGAATAACACCTGTATTCCGTGCACACATACAGACAAACAACAATACCGACAACTCTGGTTTAAATTGTAATTCATCTAATTTATTCTTGGAAAGCTTAAAGAAAGAACAAGCCTTAACATTTTGGCTGCAAAGCCATTGCTAGGATAATACCTACCACATCATAATGGATTCCCAACAGAAAGGGCTTTCCAACTGACAGAAATCTTTTGTTCTATTTTATCCTAGGATACATACAATTAATTATAGTTTTTTAAAAGATGAGGTTATTTTTAATAAAAACATATAGTTTAAGGGTTGCTTGAGAACTCATTTATGTTATGACATTCTGGGGTGCAATCCAGACTCCTGTGTCACTTCTGCCCTGCAACCTTGGGTGCCTCACAATGCTTTGCTGCTATAGCTCCCACCTGAATTGTTTACAAACAACCTTCCAATATGAAGATAATGCCCTGGGTGTCTCTGTATAGCTGAAGCCTACCAGCCACACATCAGTCACCCTAGTCTATCCACTTCCCCAGACTTGTCTGGTAAACACCTTTCAGTCATGATTTCAGCTTATGTTCATAACTTTAAATATAATTATGCTACACAGGTTTCATCATGATATTATTGACCAATGAAGTTATTAGTTTTCAAATGATAGCTCACCAGGAATATTTTGTACAAAGACCATTACAAGAGTGTGTAGGGTATGGGAAAAGGGTGCATCTGATCACAATTGTTTACAAATAGTATAAAATATCTTTTCTGAAAAAAGAAGCTGGCCAATAAATGGAATGTCCAGAGACTCCAGACAAAGAAAGATTTAGAAATTTGGGGGAAATAAAACGTCCTGTAGAAGCAAATATAGGATGGTTTTGCTTCAGGCCTAAAATATAGTCAGGTTAGCATAAGGCCTGCTATAAAACAAAAAAAATCAAAAGATTATGATCTGAGCCATCAGCAGTTACTGCACACAATACAGATCAGAGATATCTGGATATGTAAACCCTGCCCCTGCTAACCGCAAAAATATCTCCTTTTAGCTTTGTAGGATGTTAGGCTGACCGCAACTACCCGATGCATACGGAAAAACATGTTTTTATTCTAACTAATGTTAAGAATACGATGATTTGATTGGTACTTAATTGTATTTATTCCTTATATGGCACAAGTAAGTAAAGTCTGGGACTTTTCCAGATCGGAAAGTACCATGTGGATGTGTGACGCTTGCATGATCAATATGTATGACGCTTGCATAATTAATAAGAATCTATAAGAATGAGAATGTTGTAAAGGTGGGGGAGATAGCCAGTCTGCACTTGTAAGTGTCAGACTGCTGTTCCTTCCCTAGCATCGATGCTTGGTCGCAATAAAGACCTCAGGCTAATTTCTGAATCCAAAATATAACAGTGGACGTTATTCCACAACAGTCCCAAAGTAGAATGAAAAATCAAAAAGTCTAAATTCACTCCTGGTGCATTTCCTTTGATTTCTCTGGACTTCTACCAGGCTTGATTCTACCAGCTGCTTTTAGATTGTTGAGACTAATGATTTAAAATAGATCATGACATTGTAAATGTTCACAGATAAGGGAAGAGAAAAAGAAAGTACTGATTTCATAATGAATGATAGGAAAGAAAATTAAAAAAAATTATACTGGGATGTTAAGTGGGTTAAGGAAATTTCTCATTCAGTCATAAACCTAGGAGGGCTGGCTCTAGGTAGCTCAATGATCTTCCCAGTGTTGCAAGCATGCTGCGGAAAGCTGCTCTTGCCTCTTGGGCAGCATGCCTGCAACAGCTCAAAAGTCTTCCCTCTTGAGCTGCTTGGAGCGGCAGGGAAGATAGAGCAGGCCCTGAACCTAGGTGGTGCACAGGTGGCTCATGAGAGCCATTTCCATCATTCTTAGCCTAATTAACAAATTCAGGGTTGGAGTGGAGATGTGTTACAGCAGACATGACAACATCAAAATACAATTATTTATGTGTTTTCCTTTTCACTTTGCCAAGCATTCAAAGACAGGGTTCTCTCAAAGATAAAATGGTAAGAAGCCAATATTTGACAAAAACCATCTCAAGCAAGCTGTATTGGCATTTGTTGTGAGAACACAGCTTAATATCTGCAAAAGATTAAATTGAAGCCTGTGCGGGTAACTGAAAGCAGCAGGAATCCCAGATGAGCTCATTTCCAACTAAGATGATGTTTACACAGTCTTTCTACAGAGCAGGGACAGGCAGCTCACATACCACAAAACACACTTAAGTCTTATGATCTGACAGTATCACTAGGTGATACTGTCAGATCATAAAAGGCAAAGTTCAGAGATCACGGCAAACTAGAACAGAGTATGCAACTAAGCCAACTCAATCCACATTCTAGAAATTACTTCTCCATAATATAATATAATATATATTATAATATAATATAATATACTTCTCCAGTTATAATTTTCATATTGAAACAAAACTGTGAATCTGCCATGATTATACTGCACATGAACTACAGCAGAGTTACAAACAGCTCAGGAATGGAGGTTGTAACTTTGAAATGTTTGCAACTCTGAACAAAACATTGTGGTTGCTCTGTCAAAAGTTTGCAATGCAACATTGATTCAATACAACTTTGAAACTTTATTATGCAGAAGAAAAATGCTGCTTTTTACCAGCTTAATTTAAATGAAAAAAGCACAGAAATAATGTCCTTATCTTGTCAAATCTTTTATAAAGCTTTCCCTTTCTGCTTTGAGTAGGTTATGTTTAAACACAGTACTGTACTGTATTTGTTTTATTTTATTTTTTCTCATCTCTGCTGCCACTTCATTGTATGCTTCAAGCTCGAAATGAGCTGTGTGGTTCACCGCTCAGTTGTAACTCTGCTGCTTGTAAATGTGTGGTTCTACTGTATGGCAGTCTATTTAGAAGCAAGTCTTCTTTTGATATCTGACACCTTGTAGAAAGCTCTGACATTAAAACTGATTTTACAACAAACTAGAAAAAAATAAACATAATACTTTTGTGGCTTCACTCATATCAGCTGCTAGATTTTGCTGGTAGTTTTAGGTATTAGTCTCCAAAAGAGACAGTAACAGGAAGCTGAACTTTAGGTTACAAGCACTAATTCCAAGGATGTTCATCTCTGAATATGAACTTTGTTGTTCAAAACTGAACCTTAATCAACAAGCGGATACACATAAAATTACAAGCAGAGTAGCAGGAGTGTTACTGGACATAAGAAAGAAAGAACTTCTAAGGATGTTATGCAAAAACGTGACATTTCCATTTTGAGCACATCCTGTATCTATGGTACAATTAATGCAACATGTTCTCTTACACATTCAAACAACAATCATGACATAATGGAATTGTTTTCTGCAGATTTATCAAGGCTTATGTAGATCCCATCATGCTGCCCCCCACACCCACCCACACATACCATTTTAGGCAAATAGCACTTCCAGTGCTGAAACACTTACCCGAGGTTTTGAGTGCTGAACTGGAAGTATATCTGTTCATGTAAATCACAGGACTATTAGAGATGCACTAGATAATGAAAAATGGATTAGATGATGCAACAAGCTTTTTGGATTTCTAACTTCTATAACTAAAATTTAGCCAACATGGGAGTGAAGGAAAATATTGCTAATTGCATTGCCGGGCAACTGCTGTTGAGCTACACAGCTTGAAATCGAGCAGTAATAGATTCAGTTGAGAAAAAAATCTTCTAAAAATAATAATAATAAAAAAAGAACCAAAGGTTATTCCTTACTGGGAGATGGAGGAGAAGAAAAAGAAATCAGAGTAGAAAAAAGACACTGGCTCTTCAAATACTAGGGCTTATGAAGTTGTTGAAACTGAAGAATTTCTGGAGTAAGAGAGAAAGGATGGTCCAGTAGTCAGGGTACTAGTCTGAGACTCAGGAAATGCAGGCGTAATATTCTGCTGTGCCACTGATTCACTATGTGACCTTGGGCAAGTCACTTAGTCTTTCTGGTCCAAAGCCACGAAACAATTTAGGGTGCTGAAATGATCAGATGCTAATTTTAGGCCCCTACCCACCCGAGCAGTGGCATCCATAAATCCTGAGTTAGCCAAACAGACTCCCTGTATAATGTCTTGGGAGAGATAAGAGTTTAAGACTGTGATTTAAAAAAAGACAGTACAGTTATAAGAAGCCCTTGAAGCTGGCCAATACCACACGCTAAGAAGAAAGGCATGTCCTAAGCACTCCCACCTCTCCAGGAGTCAGGTCTGTGACCCTAAACACCCCTGTATTCACATGCTACACAGTATTGTGGTAGTCTTTGTATGAAGTATGCCTTGTGGGGTGTTGTGGTGTATGTGAAGAAAGTTATATATGTTGAGAATTGTGGATAAGTGCTTGAATTGTGATTTAGACTGTTTGGAATAGGCATGCCAGCGGAAAGTACATTAGCACAATTAGTACAGAAAAATGAAAAGTTAGAAAATGTTTGGTTTTGAGTTTCTGAGGCAACACCTTTGAACATTCTTTTAGAAGAAACAAAATAAAACTGTTTGTAGTCTAACTGGTTTAGAAATAATTATTTGCAAACATTTGTCCAGACTTAAAACCAAACATTTTTTTTGAATTTTCAGAAACAGTTTGAGACCTCCCTTTCATAGTTTAATTAATTAATTTGTTTCCATGTGCCTCTACAACTGAGCATTTTAAGTGGAATAAGTATAGATGTGTGGCAAAAAAAAACCAGACTGTTTTTGAGGTATTTCTGACTTAGCAAGAATCAGGAAGTTCTTCTCATCAGAAGTCTGTTCCTGATATTTCTAGTGACAATTTACAGATATGTTACTTAACCTTTGGATGAAGTACTAAAAGTTTCTTAAGAGAATGGAACCCAAACTTTTAAGTGTCTGAGTTTTGACAATCTCAATAAAATAGTGGTACAAATGAAGCTCCTGGTCTGTCAATGTGATCCAGATAGACAGACCCTTATGCTCACTCTAATTCCCAGTAGAGTTAACAGGACTTCACACATCACTAGAGGGATCTGTCCCACTGGGTCAGATTGCAGGAAGAGGATTTAAAATGTTATGGACAAATTCTACTTTAAGTTATACTTTTGTTAACACAGAGTAATTCCACCTTGATCTTAATTTATACTAGTATTAGAGGAGATAATTTGACTCTTGAGAAAATTATATTGTTTTCTTTTAATGTCATTGTCCCAGTCAGAGGATATATTAAGTTGCTGATAGAAAAAATATTGCATTTAATAAATAAATCCCAGTGCAACCACATTTGCTAATGTATATAAGATGCAGAAAGTTATTCTCCTGGCATTAATATTTTTGTAAGATCATTAAAGTTTTCTTAGTAGTCTGGTATCTGATGGTAATTGGCAACTTATAAATACTTAAGTAGAAATAAACTTTATCTTTTATTTGCTAAGACATTTCACAAGCAATGATTTTAGTGATCTTTGTGAGCTCCTTAATCCTTAAGCTGGAATTGTTATTTGTTAATAATTTACTTTTCCATCATTAGGCTTTTAAAAAATATATATCTGCCTTTAATTACGCTATTAAATAATGCAAAGTTATTCCACCACCCATATAAGATCACAGTATATTTCACATTTGATACAATTTCCAGTGCCAGGAAAATCATTTTTCCAACAACCAGGGTCATTGGGTAATAATAATTTCTCTGATATTTTCAAGCATGCAGTGTTGATGTGTGAGGCAATGTACATTTTCTTACATAAAACTACAGAAACACAAAAGAAAGGTAGAGATTAAAATATTACTCCAGCAATTCATGTCTGGATTAGTACAAATGTAATGTTGAAGTAGAGAGACAAAAAGAGCTGTGTTTGGCCGGAAAGCTTGGCCAATAAAAGATATTTACTCTCTCTTCTAGTGGACGAGGTATTATAATTATGCTCTAATATCATTAAAACTATTATGCTGAAATAGAAGCATTTGGAAAGATATGGGCTCCAATTGCAGATTTACAGGTCCGCATTTCTCTGTTTCAAACAGCAGAATACAAATAAAAGGAGAACAAACCAGTATTTTACAGATATCCATTAACAAGTTCTAGTGTCTTCAGAATTAAAATTTTCATCATGTGCAAATGTAGGTATTTAAGATCGCTGGATCATCTTATCTGTATAGTCCTCATATTTGTATAGCAAAGTGGTACTTAAACTGTTACCCAAATAAATGAGCAAATGTGGGTTGCTTGCATTTGACAGATGCACATAAAGTTTTGTTCATAATATATTTTGTGCTTTTGGCACTACTAAATAAGTAATTCATTCTTTCTCTCTGTAAATAAAGTTGGATAATATGCATCAGTAACCAAGTTCAACACATTATGGAGATGTTGTAACTATCTCAACTAGCCAAGCATCACAAATTCAGGAAGCTCATAGTTAAGGTTACACTTTAATTGTCACAAATTATGGAAACAGACATAGTTAAAACACCCAAACCACCTTAAATTCGCATTCTGGTTAAACCATGGAATAGCCATACAATTCTGATTTTAATTTTTGTGGTCCCAGAGTAGATTAAAATGATTTTGAGATTTTTTTTCCATATTTTCCCCTCTCTTTGTGTCACTAGTTAGCCTTGTCTACCTGTCTGTAACTACGGCTCTAAGCGCTGGATCACTCAACTCCCCGAACCAGGAAAAAAAAACAACAACCCTCAGGTTCTTGACCTCCACCATTGCACTGATATCTAGTAAACAGCTCTGCTGCATACTTTTGCCAGTAAAGTTTACCTGTTTGTGGATGCTCTGCACTGAAGAGGACAGTTGCTCCTTTTGCTCATTTATGCCATGATAATTTAAACACTTATGCACATGCTTAAGCATTAGAAGTAGTCCCACTGAAGACAAGCATATGTATAAGTATTTTCAGGATCACAACCTTTAATAAATTTGTTTTGAAATATTCTGCTGATTTACGAAATATCCCCTATGTTTAAAATAGGAAATACCACTACAATTCTCTTTCAAAATGGAAAAAATTAAGTATAACAATTGTACATCATATTTTGCATGATGCCTCTTGTGAGCGAAATAAAGTAAAACAAAAAAAAGGAATAAACTCAATAACTTGATCAGATTGCATTCATCAGAAAAAAGCATGCAAATTATGAAAGTGAATTAAAGGATATTGAACCAAATTCACACTCAGTAGAAATTCATTAACTTCACTAGATTTACTTCAGTGATGGATATGGCCTGTAGTGAGCGGAAGATTATTGTGACGGCAATCGGTAGGGGGCGTAGTTACTCTTCTGAGTCGTCTCCAGGGGAAGGCATAATAAGGTTATCATCTTGGGAATGGCCTTGTGTTTCTGTTATCTCATGTGTGTCTGAGAGCAGCTTCTCAGCTATGTGAGTTGTTTACCCCATCTGTGTGAGAACGAGTGAGTGTGAAACTAAATAGGTAAACTGAGGCAGGACAGCATATAATCAACAAGTGCTGAGCAGCATGTAATCAACCAATCTTGCTTGCTGCTTGCTATTTATGATATATGTTTATGTTTGAGATGTAAATGAGTATGAGTATTTCTGTGCTGACACACCCTTGTGTGTTGGGCTTCTTTCCTGGGCATCGCTTGGGTGTGCCAGGCCCCTCATCAGTGACAGCCTGCAGCCAGGGGCCCCAGGCGTTGTGATGTCACTACCTTCAATAAACTCACCACTTTTCATCTAGCCACTGTGTGTGAGCCTCATCTCTATGGGATTCGAGAGGGTACCCTGCAACATGGCCCTTCATGTTCATACATAGGTCATTTTATTTGATCTTTTTGTTATGTCTCAGGGAAATTATTCAATGAACAATTATTCAATGAATTCTCTTCTGAGAATTTTGATTGCATTTAAATATCAGGTAAAATAAACTGATTTACTTCATTTGTGCTCATTGAGGAAATTTGAACTGTATATTGATGCATTAGACAGCAGTTTAATGCTACTGATAATGAACAGCCAAATTAAAGGAGCAGACAGAAAATTAAAGGTATGGGATGTTAAATTTTCAAATGTAACCTAAATGAAGGAAAGTTAGCACATCATTAGAGTTTCCAATTTCTCTTTAAATGACGCCCAGGTTCAGAACCAGACTACTAGATTTCACTGGGCTTCAATTTAATGTTGAGATCATTTGAAAGGAGACAGATTTTGTTGAGGGGGAAGGGAATTAAGCATTTTTAATGAACATGTTGAAAATATATTGCCTTGTGAAAATGGGTCTCAAATTCCATAAAACTAAAAATAACTTGACCTGATCTTTCTCCAAAGCAGTGATTGTTCACAGCTCAATTTTTGTTGCTTTGCAGGTGCAAATTAAAATTGTAACCCTGTAAAATAATTTGATAAATTAAAATGCTGAGGAGAAACTACTTTACCCTGTCTCTCAGGGTAGTAACATTGGAAGTACCAAAAGATTTATCAGTTTTTGTTTTTACAATCAGCTCATAGGATTCCTCAAATGACATGGTTAGAAGAATTGATTAGGTGATTAAAATCTAATCAGTGTTGTTAAATGAGTTTTTAACACTAAATTTCATGTTGCATTTTTACTGGCCTCATCACAGACCCAAACGAAGCTCTCTCTCTGTTTCATTGGTTCTTAGATATAATTATACACCTAATTAAAGTTTAAGGTTAGCAGCCGTGTTAGTCTGTATCTGTAAATAAAACGAGGAAGACTTTGTAGCACCTTAGAAACTAACCAGTTTATTTCAGCATAAGCTTCCGTGAGCTGTGAGCTATAGCCCACAAAAGCTTATGCTGAAATAAACTGGTTGGTCTCTAAGATGCTACAAAGTCTTCCTCATTTTAATTAAAGTTTAGCATTCCCCCCAAAAAAAACACAATATCAAAAATAAGTACTTTTCCCAGCATTCACTGATTTTATAATATTTGATTTTAAAGAATTCTGGTTTCATTAGTAAATGCTTCTTTTGGTTTTAAAATGTGGAACATTATTGTATATTGATTACCTACGACTAAATCCACAAAAGGAGTGAAACACATCAACACGTCACTTTTAGGCACCTTGCCTTCCTTTGGAATCCTCAGCACTGAATTAGTTACCCAATTTCCCAGTAAATGCATGGGGAGAATTAGTTGCTTAAAAATGGAATTAACAGAAGCCAACACGCTGAATAGGTAATGCCAAGGAAACTGAGTTTACTACAGTTTGTACTGTACAAGTTTGTACTTTTCACTAGCTCCTCAGGACTATAAACAGAGAATTTTAAATAAAGATGTGACGTTACTGATGCCATTGCTTAGAACAGGGTTAGGCAGCCTATGGCATGCGTGCCAAAGGCAGCATGCAAGCTGATTTTCAATGGCACTTACACTGCCCGTGTCCTGGCCACTGATCTGGAGGGCTCTGCATTTTAATTTACTTTAAATTAAGCTTCTTAAACATTTAAGAAACCTTTTTTACTTTACATACAATAGTTTAGTTATATATTATAGACTTGTAGAAAGAGACTCTTCTAAAAATATTAAATGTATTACTGGCACGCGAAACCTTAAATTAGAGTGAATAAATGAAGACTCGGCACACCGCTACTTAAAGGTTGCCAACCCTGGTTTAGAACTAACTTTTTTTGACTTAGAATGTTTTCCTATTCTTAAAGCAAGGTCCTCTTTCTCCCTCACTGAAATAATATTTTTTAAACAAATGCATATTTATTTACCTTCCATTCCATTGGGGGAAATGCACATACAGTTTTAATCTCAGACATCTCACTCTTTTTATATATGAGGATCTCAATCAACAGAGGATACACTGGATTTAGAGACCTAGCTGTATTTCTGACTTTTCTATTGATTTGCTATGTTACTTTGAGCAAGTCACTTCACCTCTTTGTGTTTCAGCTTTCCTATGTGTGAAAAAGGGATTGTTACTTCACCATTACACTGATTTAGATATGAAAGAGATTATATAAGTGCTAAGTAGTGTATTAAAAGGGATGTTTAGCAATTAAAATGAAAATAATTGCCTGATAAAGATGCATACAAGGATAGAATAATAAATAGGTTCCGATTTTCAGATTTCACCATGCAGGTTTGAGAGCAGAGATTTGCCTCACCTCGTCCTTCCCTTCCCCAGAGACATTTCTCATGTAGGAAAGTAGAAGGCTCATATAGCTTTCTTCAAGTATTCCTGCAGAAAAATACCTGACACTGACTTTTCTTTGGCTACAGTCACTGAAGTTTGACTTCTTTTTAGAGAGAGATGAAACTTGGAGGTTTTTCTATTCAGGATTTCATTTGAATATGATATTTTTGATGTTTTAATTTATGTTTTATTTCACACACAGTTTTGGTTTGAGCTTCAGATACATAAGGAATCCAAAATCTAAAAGACAGCCTTATATTGCAACAGGTTAATTCAGAGGATTCATAAATCCTAGCAAATATTTTTTATGCTTCTATAACATCTTCTATCCAAGGACCTCAAAGTGCTTTGAAAATATAATGAATTAAGCCTCTATTGAACTTAAGAGTTAGTGTTTGCTACCACAAATCAACAGTATTACCATTATTTTCATTGAACAAACAAACTGTAGGCCCCATGCAACCTTTTGTTTTTTTAAAAAAGTGCATCTGTACCCTCCAGATTTTCTAGCATAAGGGCCTAATCTGCAAGGATATATGTATGTAAGTAGGTCCATATAAATCAATGAGATTATGAAATGAGAAAAGGAGAAACAAAACAGTGGTAGTTGACAAGGGGAATGAAAAACAAAGGTTACAAACACAGAGCCATAGCTTAGCTTAATGGTACTACATACCTCATTTATGTTGCATACTCATTTGGATATCAAATCATACTACAGTATTTCCTTTTGGCTCCTGTGACAGAATATATAGACAGATTCGACATATTACAAACTGGAGAGAAAAAGTACATCTCCTTAGCTACCAAATATCTAAGGAGCAAGTTTCTAACCTCAAATGTTACATGAGTAATTAGTTGGGAAATAATTATCTACTTTTATCAAGCAATATAGATTTGTTATTGCTGTCTACATTTTTACTGAAGTGCTAAGCAGATATCTAATTTTTAATAACTTTATTTACACAACTTCTCTTAATTAATTATCATTTTTGTCTATCTAATGAGTTTTTGAAAAAGCAGATAAAAGGTTTGACAAGTATTAGAACATGGGCTGCATAACTCATTTTTCTCTAATTTAATCTTGGCAGGAAGAAAAGGGGAGATAGGAAAAGAAAGGGAAGAGTTGTTTAATTATTTGGTCTTTTACAGACTCCATTTTATCTTATAGCCTGATGCTGCAAAAATGCTCACTCTCTCTCTCGATCCCTCTTCCCCTCTGCTCACCCCCGATCTCCGCCACTAAGAATTCTCCTCAGGATTTCATATGAAAATGATATTTTTGATGTTTTAAGTCTAAAGTGAGTACTTTACAAAATCTAGCCAGTTTATTTTGAAATAATGTTCAGTACCTGCTAGATCCTCTTTGGGAATTTAAATAATTATACACAAAATTACCCATCACTGCTTCTGTTCCATTGATTCTTTGATTAATGGAGCATATCAATTGATCAATGAATTTCTGATATGGCAAAATACATTATTCTCTTCCTACCAGACTACTCTGTTGTGTATTGCTGCTGCTTTGTTGCTGATGTTGCCCTTTTTGTGCTTTTGTTTCAATCCATTTAGATTACTGAAATGCCCCCTTTTCTTTGTCTTCATGTAAGACTGACAGAGTTCAGTTACTTATAGAATTCAATATGTGGGCTTTTTGTTTTGCTTTAACTTTGGACAGGCTGTATATATACCACTATATATTAACTGAATATTCATGACAGCATTTTGCACTCAATTACAGAAGCTACATATATTCCCACTATAAACATATACATAATGCAAAAGAAGATGGAATTCTCACCCAGCCCCAAAGAGAGTATACAAATATTGCAGAAGATCCAAACTTAAACTCTAAATATATCTGTTCCTCTAAATATATCTTGTCAATTACAAATGATACATTTTATGGGTCATACTTCATAATAAGATTCCACTTTGAATTGTTTCTAAAAGATTAACAAATAATAAATAGATGTTTAAATAAATGAAATCCATATAAATGTGTTAACCAATGGGTCAATAGAATATATTCCACAGTTATAAATAACCATCTGTAACACATGCTACTTATGTATGCAACTGCTTATAACAGCTATTAATAATTTATTAATCCCTTATAAGCAACGTATGGATAAAAACAATATAAATCATGACCGAAGTAATAATCGAACTACATGAATTTTATTTGTAATCAGACAGTAGATGTCAAAACTGTATTGTTTATGGCTCCTATCATCCTGTAGCCAGATATAGCTGCAAATTTACCATTTTGTATTTGCATTGTTCATCACATCAGTTATTTTCCAGTGGGTTTTATTAGAGAGAGCAGAAATTAGTATCCATTACACTAGGCATACATCTATCATAGCAGCATGAGAAATTCTAATGCTGGTGCAATGCCAAATAAATTTAAAAACAGTCTACAATTTCATTCAAATTAACAAAACAGATCTTGAGCTGATATTTTTGTTTAAAGTATTTTCATCATATTTTACACTCTAGTGAAATGTGACAAGATACTCTAACACAGTTCAGCAAACTTTATATGCCTTAAAGTAGGCATGTGCAACATACCAACAAACAGGTCAAGATATTTCCTATAATATTTGAATGATAAACAAACATTTCAAATTACATTTTTCAGATTTTCAACCATGGGTTTCTCCTTTGTTCAAGTGATGTCAATGACATATGGTTTAGAAGGACTGCTTCTCCTAGGAATACAATTGCTTTCATTAAGAATTAGTGTTCTATTTCTTCTCCATACTTATTTCAAGGCTTTGATGTTTTAGCTGAGACATAGCACTCTTTCATCTCGACATTCAAAAAAGAAAAACATGTTTTTATTTATTTATAGATACCCAATACAGTTTAAGTTAATTGAATTAATTTTAATACAGTCTTGACATCCTGAAAAGTACATTAAAGGGACAAATGTATATTGGTCAACATTTTTTAAAAAGTTTCTTCAGTTGTAAGACACATAAGCAGTTCCAGAGATCTCTCCCATTTTATATATTTATGGATGATGCAAAGAAAACATTTTGGTCTGATTATCCAGTTCATCTGGTTTTAATAGAGAGTGGTGGATACAGGAAGCTGGTTCTCTGATTCAAGGCTGCTCAGTCCTGGTGTAGTTAGTAACTGGAAAGGTCTTTCTCCAACTTATGCTTCTGGTATAAAGTCACTTTCACCTACAGTTTAGCTCCACCCTATCCCATCTCACTACCACCCAGCTGGTATGCACCCTCCTCTCCTATATGGTAGAAGAATTGCATAGAAGATGGTTGTGCCACTTCCTGCAGTTCTACACACTAGCAGAGGTTCCATTTATGAAGGAGGAATTCTCTGCTGGGAATCTCAACAGCTGTAAGGCCACTTTGAACAATGCAAAATGGCCTCAGTGAACTGAAGAATCTGTCCCTGATTGTATGGTTTTAAATCCCACTGAATTGGTGGGAGAATGGAGACCATATTATTGTGTACATAGGTGTAGAATGTCTATGACTTTTGTGTACATCTTTAACCAGATCAATCAATGCCATATCAATCATAACTTGCTGCAATAATAAACCATGACACTTCCCTAAATTGGTATCTCCAGGGCCAAGTTTGGTACATGTTGTGATGTTTTGAACATTCAATAAAATGTATACCAAGATAAATAAACTCATTTAAAATTTGTCACAAAACCTGCTTGTAATTGCATGCTTCTGAAGGCAAAAATCTACTATGCTGCACCATTGTACCTCATTGACCTCCATTCCTTAGCAACTCCATTAATGATTACTGGCCAAGATTTTCAAGAGCAGGTACCTACATTCGTATTTAAGCTCCTAAATAAGTGGCCTGATTTTGAAAAGACAAATGCTGGCCATAAAGCATTTTGAAAGTCAGGTCACTTATATGGGTAGCAAATATGGCACTTTAGTCATTCACTTTTAAAACAACTTGATCATCATGTATTACTTATTTGGTATTGACAATGTGCTCATCACTGTTCAGTACACAGAGAAAGAGAAATTCCCTGTCCCAAAGTGCTTATAATTTAAAGATCTGAGATTGTAAACACTTTTATACATGTGAACATTCCACTGGATTAATTGTAAGGTGTGTAACTAAAATCCTGCATACCAAATTGAAAAATAATTTAGAAAACTCATTTGGAGTCTCATCTTCTAAACTGTTCTAATTTTATCCTAAACTAGATTCAACTTTTTAACATAAATTTAATAGTATTATGAGCAGAGAGCCCTATTTAAAAGACCTTATACTGTAGTTTGATTCAGAATAATCTAAGAAATATTCACCAGTATTATCATTACAAACCACCAAATCCAGCTGCAAAGGAATAAATCAATACTGCTCAGTAAGGAGAACCTCAATGTTCTACCTTAAATAGAGTTTTATCAATTTATATAGTATTTGATAATTTCCAGTATTCTATCCATCTATCTTTAATCAGAAAATTAAATTACTATTTTAATACTGAATTATATTTGCTGTTATGTAATGATATAAGCAATGAATAGTTCTTTTAGATCCATATTAGATCTATGCAAATCACTTTTGATACTTGAAAAAGTGAAAGAATCAATTACCACCCACAGTTCATATTTTATGATAGTATAATGAAAAGCCTGAGGTAGGTGGAAAGCTGAGCCAGCCAACTGCAGTATAAAGTAACTCTGTTGTGAGGCCTTGTGTATCTAATTATGTTTCTTTTCTTTTTTTCATAGAGCTTCTAGAATACTTTGCAAAAAATTAAAATGGGTTTTCAGATGATAAACGAACTGTAATGAAAATGAGTTTCTTCACAATTTATTTTTCTAATAAATCACAGCTGTGAATAAGAAAGTCATATAATATATGTAACATGGAGTACTCTTTGAACTAACATGGGTTCACACACACACACCACATTTTTATGTCGTTGGCAATTTTATGAGAGCCACCCAAATGCTCGAACACTTTCACGTAAAACATTCCAGAGCAACTTTTAATAGAAGGTAATAAACCACAAATATTTATTCTGCCAATATGACAGTGGGAGCACCATTAATATCCCATTAAATTATTCACTCTTCCAGTTGTAAATCAATCTTGTTCAAATGTTAATTAATCAAGGCACAAAATCTGTGAACAAACATACACACACTTGTATGCATAATCAGCATGATAGGACACCTAAATTGGGTAACTGTTCATACAAAAAGGACTAGTTAGGCACCCAATTAGCCTTTTTCAAATACAACTACCCAAAACAATGATACCCGTCACAGATTTTTAGTGCTTGAATGTCCAGTGACTGTTTTTGAAAATGTGTCCTTCAAGGTTAGGAATTGAACAATGGAGAGCACTGATGTGTGAATGGTAGTGCATTTCTAAGAGCTTAGTGATCTGACAGGAAGATATGATTCAGGGACTCACTTTGGTAGTGCAAAGCAGTTATCAAGCCAGAGAATCTGTTCCTATGGATGTAAGGATTCACCTGGTGCGGGGGGCATACC
Organism: Sternotherus odoratus; assembly: GCA_032164245.1. Lineage (NCBI taxonomy): Eukaryota > Metazoa > Chordata > Testudines > Kinosternidae > Sternotherus > Sternotherus odoratus. The sequence goes on from JAVMKO010000004.1 coordinate 40,786,328, forward strand.
TAAGGTACAAGAGCTATGGCCATACCATCCCTGTGCTCTGAAGATCCCCAGCTGCCAGAATAGCCCCCTAGGTGCTGTGGGTGGAGGTTAAAGAAACTCTAATCTTACTTTAGTCACAGACCTAGATCAGAGCTGGCCACATCATTGGGGAAGTATAAAGGTTGCTAGAAGCTGTTCCCCATCTCTCCTAATATTGTCTTGCTCTGAGACCATCCTGGATCTTGGCCAGCATATTTAAACATGTGCACGGAACAAGAACTGTAAATGCAATATTTTCAAGATTTAAACAACTGTCAGTTTAAGATGTGAAACTAGAAAGATGCTTAACTAGACTGGCAGCCAAGCCTCAGTTCAATCACAACATTAATACATCATAGTCAGTGGCAGCGCAGGATTTTCCACATTGCCCTGAAAAGGTGCCTCAAATCTCATATGGAGCGAATGGTCCAAATTCAGGAGAACGCAATTTGACAGTCCACCTTGCAGGGGGAGAGAGAGTTCCTAAAGACATTTCAACTCTCAAACTCTCTGCTTACTTATGAAACAAGACTACTGACTACACGTATACATTTTTTAGTGTGATACCTGGACTAAGAACAGGAGCAAAACTAAGAACATATTTAACCAGAACAACATTCCCAATGTATCAAATGTAAACAACTTCATTCATTGCAAACTTAAGAAGGATTCATACTGATGACCTTAGCGAGCAGATCTTGCAAGCCATCTAAACTATCTCCATCAGAATCAGAATTACAAACAAGCTGTATGGTATAACCAGAGGATTGCTTGCTGTGTAAGGAATTACAAACGAGAGTAAGTTGGGGGGATAAAGTAATAATCAGTCAAATCAAAATTTAATACATTGATGTACTTGTTTTTGTCAACCACTTAGCATCTTGTGTTTTTATTGTGATTTTTTTCTCTTGTCTGCTAAAGTTTGAAGTATTTTTTTATACAGCTCAACTTTTTTTTTCCATGCAGAAAATGATAAATTTGTATTAAATGGTGAAATTCTTCCACAGAATAAACCAAGATACAGCCAATGGAACATAGAACAGTTTTACTGAGATCATAGTGGAAAACTGCATTCACTGATGACAGTAAAATGTTACCCAGGATTAATTCTTTAAATTCTTACAACTGCGTCAGTTGATTATTATGAGAGAGCGCTCTCAGGAAATAGAACCCTGTATCACCAAAACAGAGTATAAACCATGCCCCTTCCCCTTTTCTGTTGCAAAGACAGTGATGCCATGCCTGCATGGGAGCTGGGAACACTCTGGCAACAATTCTCTGTCTGTATGGACACTCATTTCTTGAAACACTTTTTAAATATTTTTGTATCAACAACTGTTGAGCTTGCCTCTGTGAACGAGTGTGATGGGGCGAATAGAGTGCACACTGGAAAATTAAGAATAACCGTAGGCTCGGAAACCCTACCCTGACAGTCCTGCTGGGAATACTCCAGTTAGAGAAGGGGCTTAAAGGGGAATCTCTTTAGCACAGCAGGATGGTGGGCACAGAGAGAGACTGTGACCAAGCAACCTGCATTTGCTGCTGCAGAGGGATTGTGCCTGGGGAGATCTGCTGCTTAGAGCCAGGACTCTTAATCCTGCAGAGACCCATGGACCAGGTCTTTGGGGACAACAGCCAGCTAAGAAAAGCCCCAAGAAAATGTAGGAAGAGGGCCAAGGCAGAGCATTAACTGAGCCACATTTTTTAAAGATGTTCAAGAGAACCCCTGGGCCAGAACCCAGTAGAGTGGGAGGACCTGGGCTCTCCTACCCCATAACCATTAGGCGGGGCTGCTGCCACAGACTGCAACCACTATATGGGGAGTCTCATTTCCCCCCACAATGAGTTAATTTTCAATATTTGCAAAGAGCCAAGGCTTCCTCATCTTGCATTCTCCCAATCTGGTCTGTATTATATAAAGAATGGGCTCATGCAGGCAATGATGATACCCACTGGCATCTTTCCATTGAATTTTTGGTTCTTAACTGTTATCATACTGACTGTTTTACAGACATTCAACTCTTGCATGAACAGCTCTTTTCAGTATCCCATTAAGAAGAGTGACATCCTTACTGACTGCCGCAGAATACAGTATCTGGCTGCATCTTGATAAGGTGACCTAAGGCTTCCCAGTTTCAGTAGGTTAGTGTCTAGCTTTGTTTGTTTTTCAAGATTGTCCTACTATTATGAACACATGATACAGTTTAATGGGACACAGAAATGTCCTTGGGTTTTTTACACCCTGAGCTACTATATCTCATATTCTTAAAATGACAGACTTCAAGCATGCCCCACATCCCCCATTCATCTGAAATGCAATCAGTAAAACTCCAATTCTGGTCTCAATTACACAAAATTTCATTCAATATAACCATAATTACTTCACATAATCACTTCTGATTGACACTAGCATAAGTGAGCTCAGAATCAGACCATATGGTCACTTTAAACAGCATCATTTTAAAATGCTGCAGAATAAAACAGAATGGGAGATGGCAAACAAAGAAGAAAATAATCAAAACAGGACTATTGTATACACATCTTCAAAGATCAGTTCTCAAGCTGAATATATTTGTGGAAAGAAGATGAAAGTGCCATTGTACATTTGGTGCCAGTTTCTGAGGTTTCAAATCTAGTCATCAAAGATGTCTGATAGGACAGTAGGGTGCTCTTTTAATCTGATAGTCAAGTAGAAAACAGAACAAATGAAAATGATCATAATTTAGCTATTTACACTGGAATATATAGACAAATAAGTATGTTCAGTTTTATTTTTCACATGAAAAAATAAAACGACCATATTATGACCTCTCCTGGCCACTCATACCAGGGAAAAAGCAGAAGGCAAGTTATTCCTTTTACCTGGTATCACTTAAACAAATGTATTAACAATAAGGACATAGGATTGTTATTATTTTTTACTATAAACCAATTCAGTGCAATGTTAAAATGAAACAGTGTATTAACCCCCCACTTAATTGAATAAGATGATGTCATTGGAGGAACAAACAGACCTTATAATTTTTCTGAACTGTACAAAAAGGGTTGGTCATTATAGAACACTTTGGGGAAATTCAGGACTGGGAATGTGTTGAGGTCACCTTGTTGGTTTCAACCAAGGCTGGTAGAAGCAGACTGGAACTTTGGACTGACTACTGGGGTCAGAACCACTGAACCAGGACTGTCTGGCACAAAGACACTCCGGGTGTGACCTGAATGCTTGTAGGATGGTTGTGAGCATCACAGGCTAGGGAGCTATACCCACAAAGTTTTATGAGACAGCCAGGGTTGCCAGGGACATGGTGACAATCCCTCACCATAGACTGCAGCCAGAATGAGACAAGCTGCTGATAGTTGGGTGAAGGGAAAGGAAGAATACATCACTATAATTACTATTAATGTTTCTTGCTCATTTTGTTTTAGACATGCAATTTTGGAATTGCTTTTTACTTTGTGTTTTCTCTCTATTTCATCATCTATTTTATATCTTCCAAAATTATAGGATTTTGACTGCAATTGCTGAAATTGGGCTGTTCAGCAAACCAGCACATTTAACTTTTTTCCTAAGTATTCAAGTAATTCAATCCAATCTTTCATGCAGCTCTTTCAGTGGTCAATAATGAGACATGACAGTTAGGGTACATTCACATGGGAGCTGGAAGGGTAATTTCAAGCTTGAGGAGACTTACCCATGCTAACTCCAATCAAGCTAGCGTCATAAAAATAGCTGTGTAGCTGCAGCTCGTCAACCCAAGTACAATCCCATCTGAGAACTGTGGTACATAATTGCAGAGCTAATGCATCCCACAGCTTGTGCCACCTCAGCTACACTTATTTTTAGTGTGCTAGCTAGATCAGAAGTAGAATGACTATGTCTCCTTGAGCTGGAAATTATATCTTCCAGCTGCAATGCATACATATGTCTGGCATCTCTGGGACACAACCCATGAGTCCAGATTCTTAGGTTCAACTAAAATATCCAGTATGCTATTCAGGTACAAAGGACGGTTAAAGCTCTCCCTTGCTGTGTCCTGATCCTGGTGCTGTTCTACGTGAAACTAGATTGAGGGCTGTTTGTGAGGCTGGGAGAGCTCTGCCAGCTTTTGCCAAGTCTATAGCTGAGCACTGACAAATTCAGAGCCAGAAGCCAGACCAGCTCACCTGTATGTCAGTATTGTTCAAGACAGATGTTAGGTTTCTAAGGATGCATCTAGTGTTTTAGAAATGCTTGCAAATTGCTGCATGCATTAATCTTACTTGTCTACATTCCATACTATGGAAGTAATATCAAAGGTCTGCTTTATAATTGTAATAATGCCTGCTCTGAACTTGTGACCTCGGGCAGGAGAAATGGTTCCCTCTGCCCACCAAGGAAGAGTATCAAAACTAAATAGGTTTTTTTTTGTCCTACAATGTCCCAGAAACCTTGTGTGAGTTGCCCTTTGCACCCATGAGGAAGTTATATGCAGGAGCACTTGTAATTCTGTGGGAAGGATATATAAAGATACTCACAAGAAGAAATAGCTATTTGCTCTTAGGATTCTCAAAAGGGCTGAAGCCAAGGAACAAAACCAGAGATCCCCAGGGTCACCCTGACTTAGCCCTAAAAGAAATTCACTGGACATATTACTGCATGTCTGTCATGTTAGAACCACAAACTAACTCAATTGTACTAATGTGTTGTCTGTTTTAACCTGTAAATAACTAATTTCCTAGTTAATAAATCCTTAGTTACTTTACTATAGGAGTGGCTACCAGCATTATCTTTGGTGTAAAGCAGTGGTTCTCAACTCTGGTCCACCACTTGTTCAGGGAAAGCCCCTGGGGTGCCGGGCCTGTTTGTGTACCTGCCGCCTCCGCAGGTTCGGCCAATCACAGCTCCCACTAACTGTGGTTCGCCGCTCCAGGCCAATGGGGTCTGTGGGAAGTGGTGCAGGCCAAGAGATGTTCTGTCCCCTGCTTCCTGCATCTCCCATTGGCCTGGAGTTGTGAACCATAGCCAGTGGGAGCCGTGATCGGTCGAACCTACGGAGGCAGCAAGTAAACAAGCCGGCCCGGCGCACCAGGGACTTTCCCTGAACAAGCGGTGGACCAGAGATGAGAACCACTGATCTAAAGTCTGGGTAAGTGCCTGCTCTTTGGGGACTGGGAGCAACCTGAGTTTGTGATCTTTGATGCAAGTGACCATTTATCACCAAATCCAGCTTGCCTGGGTGGCAAGATAGTGCCCTTGGGCAGTCCAGTCTGTCTGTGACTCCACATTAAGACAGGTACAACGATCCAGGAGTTACATTTGTTACCGATCTCGTGAAGTCTAATTATAGAACAGACCACCTGTTTGGGGTCTCTGCCCTGCTTTTGAGAGTCTGTCCTGAAGCAGGCAGTCTCATGTGTGAACCACTAGAGACAGCATGACATACTTCTAACTTACATTATAACATAAGGGAAAGTAATCAAAAATATAGTGCAGGATCAGCACAGCATAACGTACGTGTATCTTGGCCATGTCCCTTTTCTCTCTGCTATGCTGGGAACAAGAACAGTATGTGGTAATATAAGATCCTATATTGTTTCTATGTCAGTGTAGGGCAGCACTTGCACTGGGATAGTCTTTGCGCTTTTTACACAAGCTTTATGGCTGAAGTGCATTGGCAGTGATGCAAAGCAATTGTACCACTACCCTATACTCAATCGCCATATCTGTTCAAAACTTTAACCAAAAATGTGAGATTTGTAAGGTCAACTTGTCTCCTACAGGCTGTTAAAACCAGAACAGGAGTCCAAAAACCAAAGCACATCAACTTTTTTCAATTATCTGCCCCAGTATAAACTATTTGTATAAAATTAGTCCCCTGACAGACAAATCTGACACAGCTGGCTGCTGGCCTAGCAAATTGGAATGGCTGCTGTGAACGGGCTGCCAGTTGGCTTTTCCTATTGCTTTAAAATGCAACTCTCCATAAAGACAAGCTTCCTTCAGCTTTCTTACAAAAGAAGTGAATTAGAATATATATTAACTGTAAAAGCATATTCCTGAAGCATACAGGAAAAAAATACTATGTAACTTTGAAATTACTGACCTCAGACTGTCAGCTTTAGAATGCAGCAGGCTAACTATTGATTCATGCTAAAATCAAAAACAAACTTTCTCGTAGAAATGTAAGAACTCCATTCCTGGGCTGCATTGAGCTTGATGCAGCTGAGCAGGTTGCAAAAGAGCAGGAAGTCAATTAGTCACCTTTAATTAACCTCCTCCCCAGTCCTGGAGCAAGAATGTCCCTAATGCAGTCCCTAGCCTAAGCAGAGCAGTCTCAGAGTAATTCTGCTTTGAACTACTGCAAAGGTCTGTTCGGGTAGCTAGGAATTGCTAGGATGTACGGACATCCTTCCTATGTCCCACACAACCAGTACAAAAGAGGAATTCCTTTTTTCTCTCCCTCATACACACATCTGCCCAGAACCCATATCATGAGAAAGTGGTATGTGAGCTGGATTTGGTCTTTGGCTTCAGTTATATTTTTTGCAGTCAAAATTCTTCTTCATTGAGAATATATATGTACTGCATAGTTCAGAAGTCCATAGTGGAAAAATGTATACTTCTACTATAGAGGAGCGAAGAAGAAGAAAAGATGGTTAGTTAGGGAGCTGTGGAACTGCAGAAACCGTCACTTAAACTACATATTTCAGTGAGAGAATGGAGATTAGGCAGAACCTTCATAATCCTATTTTTTGTGCATTTTTGTAGAGCTGGAGACAAAGAATCATAGTGAGAGGAAGCTATGGGTATAATTATTTGGTTTCTAACAGGCAACATAAATCTAAAAACGTTTAACATTTCCAATGAAGCTATTCCTTTTAACAGCTGTTAATCACAGAGCTTGTAATAATTCTCAAGTAATAAATGAGCAAAATAGCAAATGTTATTCAAATAATTAGCATTCATCAAGAATAGTAAAGGAACACTTTTTATTCATATGCCTTTAGTATGATATACTAACACAATATACATGGTTTGCCAGGGTCTTGTTTTCTGATAAAATCTGACTCGTCAGAAACTCTCATTCCTTGTGTGTATTTAGCCACATCCACACCTCTAAACTGATTTTCAAGATTCTATCAGATAATGAATTTTCCCACTTTAGAGATGGAATTTCTCTGAAACTTATGGAAACTCAAAAAACATGAAACAAATTAAGTGGGCACATTGTGCCAGGAAGAACACGTAAATTATAGGGTATAAAAGCTTTATGCAAACTTGTTCCCGCATTACATTCATACAAGCCAGCCATGATGACAGTTTGTATAACTTTTGTACCATATCATGTGTTCTATATAGGCCACATATGGAACAGAAAAAAAGTTAGAAATGTTTTATTGAGGTTTTTAAATATTGGGTTCTTTTTGTATTCTTTCTCTTGTAAAGCCATGTAGATTAGTTACTGTGAGTGTAGTTGTACACACCTCAAATGGAAAGAAAATTATAGAGTTTGAAAAAAGCGCACACTTTTTTTTTTTACCAAAAGTTAATTTTTTTTAAAGAAATGATTTAAAAAAAATCAAGTCCCAATTTTCAAATAGTTCTACTTATTCATTTTAGAAACTTGTAATACCTAAAATACGTTTTCTGTGCATCTTTTTGTGCCCCAATAGGTTCTAGTCATATCACCATTGGTAGGTGTTACATACTACAGTGATAGGCGTGATGTCAACACCTGAATGGAACAGAAAAATTCTCAGAACTTGTCAGTCTGAGAAGCAAGTGAGGCCCATTCTATTCTTAGATTGGGTCTCTTTTTTCCCATTCCAGTGATATAAAGTTCCTATTTCTAGGAACCAGAGGGTGACAGGCTATCTGACTTTAAACCTGTCACTGGTGAAGGACTTAATTGTTACCCATCCTCTACCTCAAATCGTTTTGAGTAATTTTGGGGTGTAGGAAAATTCTACAGTTGGGTGAGGGGAGCATTTATCTGCTCCATATTTTTCTCCCCTCTCTTTTTTTTTTTTAAAAAAAACGACAGATGCATAAAAAGATTTGGAATGTCAGAAGTCATCACCATGAAGATGAATAACTGGGATTAGCGCAACTGAAACATTAAAATATGCAAAATAAACATTTTATCACATTATATTAAAATATACATGTGCTGTGCAACATATATATGAAGAAAGAGATAAACAGACTCTCTCTAGATATGTATTGCATTATTAATCTCTCTCACATTAAAAACCCATTGAGGCAGAGGCCATACCTTGATTTATTGTACATTTTTGGTGCTCAATAAATATTGTAGAAAACATTTTTATTCCCAGAACTTTGTAAAGAGCTGCATTTATTCTGCACCAATGACCTGCTTCTGCACTCTGCCGACTAATCTCTGCCAGGACTACTTTCAATATTTTCAACCTCTGAGCAATTTCAAACAGCCACCATTGAAATTACATGAAAAATTATGACAACAACAAAATTGGATAGAAAATAGGAAGTAGATGAAACAATATGATCATGTGGTTGTTTTGGTTAGTTATGATCTTTTTAAAATATTGTATCTATTGCTTATCAACTATTTTAATTATAATGCTTAAAGGGGTCAGTTTGAAACATAAATTGAGGAGGCATGTGGGTGAATATGTGAGAAAAAGGAAGTTGGGTGGAGAGAGAGAGGAGAGCGAGCGAGAGAGAGAAAATGAGATAGAATGTCACCAGTGTCACATTAGTGATGGTAAGATCTGCTAGTAGGCTACTGGTTGAAGGCAACACAGATCCATTCAGTTTACTGATGTGATCCAGGGCATGGTGAGTCATCTCTCTCTAGATTGGAACATTGTTCTTGTGTGTGCACATCTCATTTGCAGAGTTGCTAATTGCAGAGCATTTTTTAACTGTAACTTCTCCTCCTTTAGTGAGTTCCTGTGATTAAACATGACTCAAAAGCCCATGGATTCAGTACATCTTCTTCCAAAATCAGTGTAAATCTCTAAGATTTCTAGAAAAGGTTACCAAAATTGCAACTAATGGAAATTTTAATGACTGGCTATCTATTCGGGAGCAGTTTTCCACTCTATTTAGTTTCTTAGATGAAACACATACCATTCCGTTTTAAAGTTTTGTTGGCATTTAAACCTCTGAGCATTGTTATTAAACTCTTATACCGGGTTCATGTGAAACTCTCACCGGGTTCATGTGAAAAGCATGAATTTATCAGCACTGTAAATTACACTTCTCACAAGCGATAAAATATCTGATTATTTCCTTGCCAAACTCTTCTACAGCATTTGTCCCAGAATACTGAAACTATGATCTAAATTGTTTCTCTTTTTCATTAAGCAAGTAGTACTCCATTTTACCATAAACAGCCATTTTATTTTTTTCCCTATTGGTTTCCTTCTTTTTAAAGAAACAAAACTCTTTGAGCTCTTTACTGTTTTAAAACCTAGTTTCATCACCACAATTCTCATTATAGTTTTTTTTCCCCCATATATAAAGAACACCCATACATATTCAGGCAAATGACCTTTCTTATATTGAAGTGAAGCTCTGCTGTGAAACATAACTGTGTGCAAATGGCTCATTCTTATTAATCAAATCTTCTCCCTGTGTTTTCAGATACACTGACCACTCCACTGACAGTGAAATGTTGCTTACTATTTTGCTGTGTTGGTCTGCAGAGCTAAGGAGGAGTCATTTTAACTCTATTCCTTCTTGTGTATTAACAAAAGTGTTTTCCAAGTTCTATTTCAAGGATCAGTCACATCAGTACAACTATACTAAGAGAGTGAGATTTCACACAGAATTATTTGAAGATAATGCACAGTATAACTAAGGACATAATTTGGCCTACAGATTCTGTATTATTGATGATGTGCAAAAATGAAAGGATTCAGCTTGACTTTCAGATTTCAGGCTGAGTTTGGCCAACAGACAATACATCTTATCATGGATGTATTTCATATGGAGTCACTGACACACATACCCCAATTTATTTTTGACAGAATCACTTTATTAGGTAGAAATATTTTATGAGAAAAAACAAAAGATAAGAAAGAACAAAAGTAATATCTCTGTGAAAGAGGACATAGCATACATTTCCTCTCCTTAGCAGGATGTATCTGTACACAAAATTGCATCTCTTTGCAGCTAGGGCGTGTGTGGGAAGTTGCTCTCCAGTTATAGATGAAGTACACAGAAATCAAGTTATCCTATAACTGTCAACAGTTGCATACACTACAGCTTTAGCCTCTTGCCTCTTCTCTCTGATTAATCCTTCCATCCCACTCTATATTTAGCAGATGCTATGTGAAACGTGCTAGAAGTGGATGTGTTATTGATCAAATTAGCTTTGAACATGCTGAGACAACAGGCTGGTTGGTTCTGACTCACATGAAACTTGCCAGCATGTGACCAACTACATACAAATGTCTCACAGAGATAAAGCTGATTGCCATAAAGTAATCATTTAGTAAACATTACCAACAGAGGTATCTGAGATATATTGATTTTGTATTTTAAAGGTAATATAATATTACAAGATCTTAGATGCCATAGTACCACAGTTACCCGATAAAAATTCAGTATTTCTGAAAAAATAACTAGAGTATATATGAACCACCCTAAAATACTTTTACAACCTGATTCTCCTCTCATTTACAATGGTGATTTGCCTCCAAGTGACTGAATACACTGGAGTGGCACTCAAATAACATTATTGTAAGAGAAAAAAAAAAGAATCAGACCTTCCATTTTCACTTCGGAATTTGTTTTGACTGAACATTCTGGGTTTGAGCCTCATTGCAGTTACATCACTTTTACAGTAGTACCAATTACTCCTGATTTATACCATGGTAAGAAGAGACTCAGCCCACAGTGCTCAGCCAAACAACTCAACACTTGCACTGTACAACATTTACAGAAATAGGTTGGTTATTTCAATACCTGCCGATCTCTACTTTTAATCAGATCTCATTTCTGTAGAATTATCATTTCAGGCTTCTGTTGATTGCTTTTGCTAAGCATAATGAGTAGAAAGAAACACTATCTCATTGTGCAGAATATTGGATTGATTGGTGTAATAGACTCAGTAGCTATTTTTGCCTTGCTCTTTGAAAAGTTAATTTTCTCTTTCATCAAATAACTCACAGACAACTAATAGCATCTAAGGTTTTAGAGGGATTTGCATTAAAGAATGCAGCTGAGTGCCTTATCTGCTTTGGAACCAAAATGACATATGGATGTTCTTTTACTATTAAAACCTTAAGTAAAGTCTAACACACTTGCTGAAAACCCCTTTAGGCTAGTTTTAAGTGGAATAGGAATGGGACTTATGCATCAAAAAACATCTACAGGTCTGTATTTATTCAGTTATTTCAGCTATAAGAGGCTTGAGGACAGATACTATAAAGAAATAAATTGTTTTGATGATGCCAGCAAGTGCTCACATGTTCTAGAAGAACAGTGCAAAATGAGGGACACAGCTGGAGTCTTCTACTATACCAGATCTTGAAAATGCAGTATACTAGCTTTGGAAACAAAACGACACAAATTCAAATTTCCATTAGTCTCTTATTTTCCTTTCTTCCATAAGCACTTAAATTAATGGGAAGAACATGAGTATGGCATCAATTTGATTCAAAGATCTTTGAACTGCTACAATGCAAAGATGTACTTTTTAAAAAAATATATAAGTAGTTCACTTTCATGATTGTGATTTTATTTTTAGTTATTTTGCATTAACATGTTCAGATACAAGTCATTTACACTTTTACAAATAAATCCTCACATGATAAATACTTCTAACATTGCTGTTCTCCTACTTATGAGCTTCCACATGACTTTAGAATGCAAAGAAGTAATGTTAGACTAAATACACATGAATTTAATTTAAATAATTAAAGTAGGAATGTAAACATTCTGAAAAGTTATCCATTTGTAATACTGGAGTTGCACGTAAAACATTAATGAGTTGATGTATTAAACAAAAACAGAGTTTTTAATTAAAGGAGGAATCATAATGTGTATATAATGTCCTGCATTATTTGAACAGAAAGTACTTGCTAATATATTACACTTTAACAGCAGAAACATTGTGGGAGTTTTTAATGAAAGTAAGAATTTCATAGCAGGGAAAATATTTTTTAAAAATTCTTAGCAAACTTAGAACATTTAAGCTTTATGTTTCTATGACAGTCTAATGCAAAATGGTAGATTCAGTGTGTAATACATTACTAGAAGGAATTGTCTAATGTGTGAGAATAAACCCATGAAGTCATAAATGTATGGTGAATGTTAAATAATTAAAAATAATGTTTAATAGCCAACTAAGCACATGACTGGTTCCTCTGTGAAAAACAGCCAGTAATGTCATTCATTCGGTTGTGAAGTGACCTAATTAAATGCGTCAAATCACACTAAATAAGTATTAGAAGAGCTGTTAGTTTAATGTAGCTGGCCGCATTATTTATTTTATCTTTGGTCTGTATAAAGAGATTGATGGATAATTCCGTTGAATGGGACATGATATTTCCTAGGTAGGTTTTTTTTTTTACTGCTATTTGCAAACAGAAAATTGCAATTTCCAGACTTTCTACAGTTAAACGGACACTCATTATTTTCCCCATGACAGGGAAAGTACAAAATATTGCACAAATTACTAGGCAACAGTAAGGTAAAAGTGAATTACAGTTAGCATGTCTAGTTGTAGGATATGACATCTGTGAAGGGGAATACAGGACAATCAATAAAGCATTGTTTTTACGGAGCTCAACGGTAAAAAAATACCACAAAGATTATAACCCACTTATCTACTTTCTACAGATGAAGTGGTACTTTTCAGCTACTCATTCTCATTACTGCATTACCAATAGTTGTACATAGCAAATTCAAAGCAATGTTCAGAGTCTTTTTGTAGCTACCATGTTATGAACAATGAGCCTAATCCAGCAAGGAGTTTAGTCCCAAAGGAAATTGAGGGTTCTCAGAACCTTATAAGCTCAATGTCATTTCTACTCATCTTTTAGATATGAAATATTGAGAGAATTATTTATTACATCACACTCCTAAAGCAGTTAGAATATATATATATATATATATATATATATATATATATATATATATATACACACACACACACACACACACATTTAGAAGAAATCTGTTGTCATCAGAGAGTAAAGGACAACCATATGGCTTAGGTACTGCAGGAGGAGACCAATGAAAACTTTAGAAACAATTTTTAAACACTTGCTTAGATGGAGTCCTTCACCATTTTTTACTCGAGAAAATAGAATGTTGAAACAAAAAGGAAATTCCTCACCTGTAAAACTACCTAACCTCCATAACAAAAATATCGGAAGGAAAATACCAAAATCAGGGGAAGAGATTGTGAGGAAAGGAATACATATGTCCCTGGATATCCTGGGCCTCAAAAATTGTCCTTGAAAATCAGAAGTTATTTCAGCATTTATTCTTATTCAGTTCTTGCCCATTTTTATCAAGAATAAGGTTGCTAACTGTTATGAGTGCGTAATCTGCCTCTTAGGAAGGATACTGAACACAACTTGTTGGTTACTATTGGCCTGAGCTACCTTTTAACTTGTGTTCATTGATGACATGCCCCATACTTCTGTTCTAGTTTCTCTCTCTTTTTCAGTTGTGAGGACTAAATAATGTTTTCAGCACTGAAAAGTTTGTCTTATTTATGCTAATGTATTAGTCTCAGTGTGTATATCAAAGTTTACATGTCATTTTGCCTTGTTAATCTGTTTTACTATTGTATAATGCTCTTGTTTTAAAAGGGTAAATTGCAGAATCTATACAAATTACTAGCATGTATGTGGAATATTATGCATTGTTCTTTACTATTTTTTTAACTTGGAATGACTTGTTATATTTACCAGCTTATTGAGGGTAAATGTTCCTGGTATGATTGAACACCTCTAGGATATAAATTTTCTGTAAACAAACACTCAGTATTTTTAACTGATGCTGATAGAAGCTGAAATGCTAGTTTTCAGAAATCACATGAGTAGCATAGTCTATATACGTATTCAATTTCATTGAACTGACGTTACATGATGACAAATCTGTCACAACAAAATCTTTCCATTATCACACTTTGCGTATCTGAAAAAAGAAACGGTCTCCCAATCACACATCCCAATAAAATGGATGAATTAAGAGCATGAATTACAATTTTCATACTTTATATATCTGTGTCCAGGTGCAAAACATAGATCCGTGCACCAAAGAAATCTTCCACAAGAAATTAGCTGAGAATGAGGAGGAAGGCATGATGTCCCTATCATGACAATCATTCAAGCTGGCCATTCAATTCTGTCAGGATAGAATGGAGCCCTGGACAAGGTGGAAAAGGTCAGACTCATCATAATACATTGAGACATAAAACCTTCACATTATGCTGTTATTAATGTCACATACGTATATAAGTACATGATTCATCTAGCAGACAGATGTGCCAATGTATTTCAGCTGTGGTTTTTTTTGAATCAACCAAACAAATATTCAGATAAATTCTACAGACCTTACTTTTTAGAGGCTTGCCTGAAGTCTCTGAACATTCTACCTGCACCATAAATTCTACCCTAAGCTCTTCCATTAACAGGTATTAGGAGTCAGACTGCATTATCATGAGTTACACAAGTATCATTACTCTGAATTTAAAGAAATGGATCACTGAGATTATTCAAGGTCATTTCAACCAGAGCTATAAAAACAGCCAGGTCTCAAACATGACACATCCAAGGAATTTCATCTACTCTTCACACTGCTCTTCAGAATCCATGCACCAAATCTGTGTTTTAATTTACAAATGCACATACATAGTGTAGTGGCATATTTAATCTACTTGAGGTTTAATGCTGATTCAAAGGATGAAGTAGCTTTTGAATCACTTCCATGGGCATGGAACATCTTTGAACAGCCAAAAAGACAAAAATGTTGACTTCATGAAAACTATAATATTTCATTCATATAAAGCCTAATTCATCATTAGTGTAAGTCCATTAAAAAGTATGAACTGGTCATATCTATTTCAGCAGTATGTAATATGGTCTCTATCTATCTTAAAGTTGCTTCCTTCTCTATTAGCTTAAATTACTCAATGAATGACTGTGGCCCTGAAGAGATTTCTAATTAACTTGCTCCACTAGACTGATCAAACAATAGATTTTAAATATTTAAATA
Source organism: Sternotherus odoratus (assembly GCA_032164245.1). NCBI lineage: Eukaryota > Metazoa > Chordata > Testudines > Kinosternidae > Sternotherus > Sternotherus odoratus. Next base: position 40,801,545 of record JAVMKO010000004.1, read on the forward strand.
CATTTTTCATCAAATGGTTAGTGAAGAAAATCTCAGACTTTCAAATGGCACAAAATGAGGGCATCTTGTACAATATTTCTAACTGTAGCAATTCAAAATATTATAGTACTATAGCTTCATTAGTGTTTTTAAAAAGTAAGTTGCTCTGAGTATCAATTCAGGAACATAATGCATATTTTTTCTAGCTTAGGGATATGGTATTTGTGTGTGCTTCATGGATCTTAAGGAGGAAATGGCACTTTTGCAAGTAGAGTCCAACATTCCACATACCAACTAATTATGTCTAACATCACTAAAGAGGCTAATGTAATGTTTGCTGTAACATTGTTAATATTTGCAATATAAATATTTATGCTATTTACTGAAATCAAAATAATTTCTATAGTATCATAAAGAACCCCTAGAAATGTCAAGAATATTACTAATAATAAATAAATCGTGATGTTTTTAGAATCACACCCTCAAATGCTTTTGAGCATAAAGTGCTATAGGTGGAAACAGTAGTACCCCCTATCATTAGGATTCCCCAAAACTTCCCATTTATAAGACCCTATGGCCAAGTTGTGCATAACTTTTGTCAAATTTTAACCATTCAGGGTGGTTGTTTTTTTTTCCTATTGGGTGTCTGTCTCATGCAGATTTTTTTTTTTGGGGGGGGGGGGGAAGTTTCAGCAGAAATGATTCTTCTTTTTCAGAGAATAAATTTAGGGAAAAATACATAGTTTGTATACTATGGGGTGGGGAGCTTGGTAAGCAGCAAAGGGGAGAGGACTGGGATGGGGTGGCAAGTTGAAAAGGAGCAGGGGAGGGGAACAGGACCGTGGCAGAAACAAGCTACGTTCAAGAGTTTACAACAACTAGAGAACACTGACCTACTGAAATTGAAGAATTCTCCATCTCAACAGTCAGAAGTAGCTGTGAAGCCCACTATTAAAGTGTGTATGTCATCCCTCACTAGTGACTTGTCCACATATAGGATCACCCCAAACTACTGCTACTAACTACTTCCTTTAGCTCATGTTTTAGAGATCAATGCTGTTGAACTAAAAGGTCTGAACTCTGCTCAGGACCCAAATCAGGGGTCAATATGGATCCATACAATGGAATTTCTGTGTTTTTTTGTTTGTTTGTTTTTTTGTTTTTTAAACAACCTCCCCCAATAACCTAGGAAATCACATCAGAAAAACAAAAACGTTAACTTTGAAAATTCCAACTTTCAGAAATGCCAGAATGAACATTACCCATACAACCTTAATTTGGCCCATTTGTGAATATGTATTATCATACAATCAGTAATTCCATGATCACATCCTATTTTTTCCACAGGAGCTTGCACCATTCTGTACACAGGATGTATGCTGCTCAGGGATTTATCAGGGTTGTATAGCAAAGGAAGCTGTTGTATATAGGACCTCTCTTCCTTGCTTGTTCGAAGTTGGAGGGTGTGTAGTAAATCAGGAGATAGCAGGAATTGAAAGGACGGTTAAGAAAGTTTAATGTCATTCTGGAAAATATCTCAGATTCTCTCATTGCCCATGCCAAGGAGTTCTTTTGTAATGTTGGACAACTTAAGACAGGTTTTTCCACAGGTGGCCACTGACTGTGTATTCCTAATTTTCTGGGTGTCCAGCATGGGACACTTAAGGTAAAAAAATCTGCAGAAATGCTGGGCAATCATAACAGCAAGTTCACAGAATCTGGGATTTGAACCTAAGAAGCTGCTATAAACAATTCTAAATATTCCGAAAAAAATCAGGCCCTAAACGTCTCAGGTTGGTCACCCAAAATTCATTCTTACTTTTGACGATGTATGTCTGTTCCTCAGTTCCCTGTCTGAAAAATATGTATAGCAATTGTAGTGACCGGAAGAAATTGTGACGGGCAACCACTAGGGGGCGTAGTTATGCTTCTGAGTCAACTCCAGGAGAGGGCGTAATAGTATCATCAGATGTGAGAATAGCCTTGAGGTTCTGCTATCTGTGTGTTTGGGAACGGAACCGTTCCCAGCTGTGTGAGTGTTTACCCCGTCTGTGTGAGAACAAATGCGTGGGAAACTAAATGGAGAAACTGAGGCAGGACAGCGTGTAACCAATCAGCTTGTTGCTTGCAAATGAGACATGGGTATGTATGAGATGCAAATGTGTGAGTGTATTTAAGCCCACTCCTGTAATTTGCTCGTGGGCTCTTCCTTCCTAGCAATGGCTCCGGTGTGCTAGGCACCCCTCCTGCAGTCGCGTTGATAGACCCGAGCCCCTCAACGCCTATTCGAGGGACCGAGGCCTTCCAATAAACTCATCTACTTTATACAACCACATGTGTGTGCCTTGTCTCGCAAAATCCAAAGTACCTCACAACAGCAATACTATCTCAACTTACAGTAGTATTGTGAAGATAGATTACTAAATTATTATGAAAAACTCAAACTTTTGAGGAGATCACAGAAACACCCTGGAGAAAAATCAATACTTTTGTATTCAGTGCTGAGTTTAGACAGTGTGCAATAAATAAGGCCTGGGGCCAGATCTTGAGTCTGGTATTTGCTAAACACTAAATTTTTTTAAGTGCTTTGCAACAATAGTGTGCTTTTAATTTAATATATTGATATAATAATATATTCATATTACATTACATTCATATTGCTAAGGGGCATGACAACATGTAGTACTTTTGTCTCTAGGTCACCAGTTCAAATCCAGCCCATTATAGTTACTGAAAATTAACATCTGATAGCTGTTTGGTGGCCTAAGTGAAGTAAGTTGGTCTCCTAGCCGTCTGGATTTCAGATCACACACTCTTCTTGCAATTATCACCAATAAGAAAACTCAAAGGCAAAAAGAGTCTGAATGAGCATACAAACTCAATTTACCACCTACCACTAGAGAGGGTCAGGGTTAAAACATTGATATGGCTTGAGGAATATTGTGCTGTTGTGGAATGTGTTGTGCTTGCTCTGTCAATACCGGAAGACCTTCAATGTCCAGGATAGTCAATCTGGCATCTTTCTTAAACCTAAATTCCTATTTTTTAAAAAATCTACTAAAGCCATTAATCCCTACCAACATTCCTTTTATGCATGCACAGGTTTAAATATGTAAATTCTCTAGCGTATCTAACTATTGTCTATGACTTAAAAAAATCAAAGCATAAAACTATTTGTAACAGATAACCATGTTGAACTGAATATTTAAGTGTTTTTAATTTACTGTCATATAGACAGAGTTAAGTCCTGAGACAGGAAAATTTGCTAATAATGGAGCCAATTAAAATAAAGCCCATTGCCAGTAATCTTTTGGTATTACAGTATACTGAGTTCCTAGCCATCCATTGCTGAATGTCATTTCCCAGTAAAAGCTGCACTGAGTGAGATTTGTGCAGACTGCAGGAGACCATGAAATCAAAGCCTAGAGTGTGATGTTGGGTGTGATGTTTTAGCATAAATGTATGCCTTCTACTGAAGCACATATGCATAGATCCTTCAACTAGAAGGTTGTTTCCAGATGGAGAGGATGTTTCCAAGTTAAGGCAATAATGTTTACCTAAACATCACTTTATTATTAACCAGAAGAGCTCATTTTTCCAGACATGATGAATTATTCTGCTGCAAGTGAAATGACCATTCCCATTGACCTGAGAAGAACAGCAATATTTTCTGAAGAGAGTGAAGCTCGTATTATTGGTTGCTTTTGTTGTCTTTGACTCCTACTCTTTTTCCCAGTTGTGTTGAAATTAATTTTAGGTTTTTCAACTGAATTTTTTTTGCTCCTAATGGAAATATTTTATCTACTTTATTATGCGGCTCTCGGCTTTCTGTTAATTCTTGTTACTATAGTCACCATCTTGTTTCCAATTTCCTTAAATTGTATTTTAAAGTTTTTTGTTGAAAGGTCAACTTTAACATTGACAGCATGATCCACAGAAACAGCCTAACGTACAGTTTTTTGTTAACACCGTTGTTATGCGACAGGCAAATTAGACTCTTTCCAATAATATTTTCTGCTCTTGCTAAAGGAACACAATCAATTAAAAGAAATAGTGCTAAGTAGTCTAATAGATCCTCAGTCCTTCTGCCAATTTTTATGATTTTACATTCATTTTTTCAAAATGTTTTTTTCTCCCCTGTTGCTATGTGAAAGACTCACACAAACAAAGGTAATGTAACACACCTAAACTGAAAATTGGGGCCTTTTGCCTAGACTAGTGAGGAAAATAAAAGACTAGTGTCTCCTTTAAGAGATCCCCATCCCTCAGAGATTCGAAGGGGGTGGCCAATATGGAATTAAGGCATTACATGAGCAAGTGGGTATGCTGGTGAGGCTCAGATAAATCATTGCCCCACACACACTGATGGAGGATATATGTAAACCCTGTTTCTCTAGCCTGAGCTCCCTCTAATGCTCGAACTGCTGCTTCCATTCTCAGGATTAGTATAGGACTGGACTTTTCGGTCTGTTATGGGTCTTGCTTGAGTTGCCTTTTTACTCATTTCAGAAGAGGTTCAGTTCCTGATGACCTGGAATTGAAGTAGATTTAGTGGAAGGCATCCCCTAAGGTGGGAAATGATTTGAGGCTTCTATTGACTAATACAGTGAAAAGACAACCCCCTTTTCAGAGCTCCTTAATCCTCATATGAGGGAATGTAATGGGGACTAGTTCTAGTGGTGTAGGCTGACGGAAGTCCTTCAGCATGTAGAAATGATTAAAAAAAGGAATTATGGATGGCACTATACAAGTTATTGCCAGATAATTGCTCAGATGAGTTAAATTAATAATGTTGCAGCCTAACTTAACCATATACCTTATGTCTTGTATTCCCCCCCCCACACACACACACCTCCATGTCTTGGGCAACTCACTAAGGCCCCAGTCCCACCAACAGATACAAGTTTATTGTTCTTAGGCATGTGCCAAGTCTCATTAACGTCAATGAGACTACTCGTGCTTAACGATAAGTAGGATTCCGGGACATTTTTAATTGCTTTATATCAGCCATCCTAAATGTTTCTTTTAACACTAGCAGGCACAATATTTTTACATGGATCCAATGTTTAACTTAATGGAGTCTTTTAAAAAATAATATATATATATATATATATATATATATATACCGTATTTTTCGCCCTATAGGACGCTCCAGCCTATAAGACGCCCCCCGAGTTTTTAAAATAAAAAAGCCGGACACAAAAAAAAAAAAAAAAAAACCCACCACCACACACAAAAAGCGCCTCGCTCTCCCGTCAGCCCGCCGCGCGGGCGGGCTGCTGGGAGCGCGCCGCTCTCCCGTCCCCACCGCGCGGGCGGGCTGCTGGGAGCGCGCCGCTCTCCCGTCCCCGCCGCGCGGGCGGGCTGCTGGGAGCGCGCCGCTCTACCGTCCCCGCCGCGCGGGCGGGCTGCTGGGAGCGCGCCGCTCTCCCGTCCCCGCCGCGCGGGCGGGCACTCCCCGGGGCCCGAGCTGCTCCCGTTCCCCGCCGGCCCCGAATACATGCGGGTGGGCTCGGGGGGGAAGCGCCGCCCCGCCCCGCCCGCCGGGCCACCTGCAGCCGCCCCAGCTCCCCAGTGAGGTAATATATTCGGCATATAAGACGCCCTCCCTAATTTTGCGAATATTTTTGGGGGGTTAAAAAGGCGTCTTATATGCCGAAAAATACGGTAACTATAAATATATCACTTATTTTAAACAAAGTGCTAAGTTATGGTCTGACATTACTGAAAGCAAGGAAAGATTCAGCACATGGCCGATCCTCATTCTTATATTGTTCTCTATAGATTTTCACAGAACTCCCATTAAACATGAAAGGGGAGAATGTTTCACGTTGTGTCTATAAAGATATAAGACTTCCAGAAATATCTAGTATGTGCTATGCCAGAACAGTATAAAGACTTCTTTATAAAGCTCTAGTGAATGGTTGAATTATATTAACATTGCCCTGGAAATGCTTGATAAACTAATTATAAGCCCTTTCTTGATGCAGGGAGGAATTTGGGCCTAATTATTATTTCGTGGTGGTTTGTTAATAGTTCATATCAGCGCCACGTAATTTATCTATAAGCAAGCCAAATCATCTCACCTGTGGCCTGAACCAGTGACTTCAGAGAGGAATCGCTGATCCAATATTTCAATTAGTTCTCCTTTGTGCAGTTCTTTATAATCCTTTCATTCCAGGTAAAGCTTAATTTTCTCAGTGTGATGCCCATTTACACTGCTGCCAATGGTTGCAATCAACCCACCATACCTGCAGCAAACTGTTCATGTAGCCATTAATGGCTTTGCAGAATTTAATAACTGGTGTTGTTGCACATTTCTCGACAACCATTCTGTGTAATTAGTGTCCAACCAATTTACTAAAATTAAATATTCTGAACAGGAAGATGTGATGCATGCAAATTAAAGTGTTATTGAAATGACTCACGAAAAGGCATCTGGTACCATACTGTAAAAGGGAACGGTTACTTTTCAAACATTTTAATATTTGTTTTTTTTTACTATTGACAGCAAATGGATTTGGAAGGACAGCAACAACTGTCATCTAGGGATTCAAAAACCCTAAATGCTGAGGTGGAGGAATCAGAACTACAAAATACAACTAATGCTAAGATACTAGATGCTGCTAAGCTCATTTCTACATGGACAGGCTATTTAATCATAATTGCCTTATGCAAAGGAAAATAAACTCCCAATATGTGTAGTTTAAGAAGATTATGCTTTAATCTTGATGTGTTGTCATTAATATAAGCCTGCTCAAGAACGTTGCAGAGCTTGGAGATCTGGCTTTCAAGAATTCTGTTTACATGCAGTAGAGGAAAGGACTTTTGCATACATCAAACACGGGTATAGTTACTTGTACCAGTAAATCCATTAGATTGAAATTATAATATAGCATTACAAATGAAAAAGGAGACAACTTGGGGATTTTATATTTTATTTTAACCTAATCAAATTTAGAAGGACGTCCTTCAAATAGTTTCGGGAAGCAACAAATGCTGCCAATGTTCCAGTTTTTTAAAGCAAGACATTGTCCCTCTTGGATGATGATAAAAAAATCTGATCTGAAATCGGGGCCAGGAGGATTGGGTACAGTTTCAATTGTGGAGAAAAAACTCAGAGGTCGATCATTAAATTACTAGGGGAGCAGGCAGGATTGGATTCTTAGTGCTCATGGCTAGAGTGTAATTTTACAATCTAGCGGAAGTAAAGGCCAACTCATAGCTGCACTACTTCAAGAGCAAATGACAATTGTGAATCACAATTCCTCCTCGGCTTCTCCTTGCTCTGGGGGAGGGGAGTCGGAGATGGGGATTAAGTTATTTCACACATTTTCCAAGCACCTTGTCTCCTCATGCATTCAGCCAGCTGCTCTGCCCAACAAGTAAATTCCACAGTTTCTCCCATTACCAGCCCCTCTGTTCGCTCTCTCCCACTTCACTACATACCATGTAGTGGTACTCTACTCGTCTTTTCCTCTCTCCTTCCTGAAATCTGAGCAGGAGTGACCAAGGGAGTAAGGAGGCCTTTGATGGTTTGAGTTTTATCATTGACTTCAAAAGAGAAGAGAGTTGTGCTAACGCAGAGTACGTCTGAAAAAATCCCACCCTAAGTGTATTTCAAAGAAAACTATTATACACTTGGAACAAACTATTGACTCTTGAGAAGCTCATCAAGGTGCGAGCATTTGCAAGATGATTGGTTAACACCGTAACAGACTTCAGTATATTGGCCTCTGAGGTAAAGCAACAAAGACTCTTCATATGAATATTGTTAGCCTATCATCAGCCAGGATTTGTCTTGCACATTATATATTTGTTACTGGAGTAATAATTACTCTATAAGAATGGTATTAGAATTTATTGTTATAGTAAAATTTATTTTCCTTCTACTGAATCTTATATTTACAAAATTCACTTAAGGAATTAAAATGTATAGTTTATATCATAATACCTACAGTAAAGAAAAAAAAACTGGCTTGAACTAAGAGTTTGGTTGAGCTGCAAGGGAAAAATAATCTGTAACAAGACATCAAATTGGTTTCAGCAAAATAGCTGAGGAGCCCATGCCAAGGAATGCTGCTGCTGCTGCATTGTGTTTTCATTTCTATGATGAGATTTACATAACTCAACATGACATTATATTGGCTAAAACACAAATCTAGTCCTTAATACAACAAGATGCAAAGTGCTCACTGTGCTGTGTCACCAAGATCTCCTCTGCCAGCCTTCTGTATCTTGCCTAGCCAAATACAGTCTCTATGCATATTTATTAATTTAATGCTTGCTGCATGTTTCCTAGTGGCTGTATACCCACAAAGATAAAATATACAGATATAAAATGTTTTCCTAGTAGACAAGCTATTTGCCATTGATACACATGTTGAATAGGCAACTGGATTTTTTTTTTTACAGCTTGAATAAAAATGTCTTTCCCCAATTCCTCTTCTTTGCAATATTTTTTGTCTATTTCTCTGTTACCACTTTCATCCTTCACAAGTTTAGTAGTATTTAAAGAGTTTTTAGTGAAAGCGGTATTAGAATCACAATCTGTCCATTAACAGTACCACCAAAGATGTGAATTGCCAATGAAGAATACAATTCTAAATCTAGGCTGAACACAGTGCAGGTGCTGTTGCCTGGACATCAATTTTGAAAGGAATTGTGGTAATTATTAGAGTGTTAAGGTTTTCACCTAGGCATTGCTTCAGAATTATCATTGCAGTCCTCAACTGATGCTTTGCCAGAAAGTATATTGCATTCTTTTTTTAGAATAAAATGGAATTACAAGCCCATTTCCAACCTTACATGTGTTGTGGCGTGTGGTGCTGGTACTGTTGGATGAATTACTTTGTAGTACATCACAAAAGAACAAAGTTTTATTACAAACTTTAATTCTAAAACTATGTTTATATTAAAATTAGTCTTTTTACATTCCTGTGTAAAACTATAGCATTATATAAATATTGTGTACTTCTTCAGAATGCAATATTCACAAACTGTCCAGGCAGTGGATAAAATTTTCAATGACTCCCAAACTTACCTGAAAATTAGCAAACACTATTAATTCCCAGATTTCCTCTAAATTCTCTCTAAAATTCACCTCATCCTGTCCATCCCTAGTGCTAAAACCTTGGTCCATACACTGGTTCTCTCTCATCTCATCTGATGCAACTTCCTTCTACTATCTGATTTCATTGATTATTACACTGCAGTCTTCAAGTCTATTCAACATGCTGCCATCAAAATTTACCTTGCTTCATACTCCATCCTGATCACTGCTTTTCCGACCACCTTTAGTTTCCCAACCTCTCCACTGTCATATTCAAATTTCTAATTCTCACCTTCAAGCACCACTCTGCCCCATTATTATCTATTTCTAATTTCCCACTACTTCCATTCCCTAAACTCTGCCAATATTGCACCTTGATTAACCCTTTTTTCTCCCTTCTCCTAGAAACCAGACACTTTTTCCTCATGCCATCTCCAACAACTGGAAAAACCTCCCTGGTCTTATCCAGCTGCCACACACTCCCTCTCTAAAATCTCTCCCAACATACACCACCCAGATGGTGTGGTATCTGTAAACTGCAATGATCAACTGAACTTGGAGATGAGTGAAAAGGCCAGTGCACAAGCCAGAAAAGAAGTCTGATGCTACTGGGTTGTGAGAATGATCTTTAGGATAAGGCAAGGTTCCCCTCTTCCCATCATTGGGGTGTTTGTCCACCCTTTCTCCAAAAGACTCTCAATTGACAATGCTTTCTAGCACATGAGTGAGCTGGGATCTCAGGTGGAATAAGTGGCCAAAATATGTTGTTTTTTAAATATATCTGGTTATGATTTATTTTGGGAGAATCAGAAGAAAATCCAGAACTCTTACATGTCATCCATTCTTTTGTGACTTCCAGGGTCAATTGCTGCAATGTGCTCTAAATAGGATTCCCCATCTAGGCCATTTAGAAGCTACAGCTGGCGCAAAAAAAAATAAATCACCAGATCACCCACTAGGTATAATCTTGCAGTATGTTTTCACCAGCAGTTGAAGTAAACTGCCTTTCAGTTCACTTGTGGATTCAGGCCAAATGCTAACTTAAACCATAAATAGCATATTGGAATCATGTACTGGCTTTCTAAGAAACCATTTTCAATTCCATTTGTTGCTGTAGCTGAGGGCATCTGGAGCACGTGAAGTAACAATTGCTACATTTAAATTATCTGTATCTGGTAGCAGGTCATTCTCAGTGAATATTTGTTAACTCAAGGATTCACTTGGCCATATGGTCTAACGGCGCTCAAGTTTGTAGAGCATGGTACAAAGGATGATCTTCTCTCAGAACTCTTGCCTTAAAGAACAAAAAGATGTTGCCCAACTTTTAAGAGTAAAAGAAAAGTGTATTTTGTTTTATATTGGATGCCTATTAGGTGTTTAAAAAGGTATGTTTATATAGGTAAATTAAAAGTGTTTTTTATCATTATGATGCAGATTATAATATACATATCATATTTATGGGTAGAAAACTGAGAAGCATCCAAAATCTGTGTAGAGAAAAATAAATAAACTGGAACTTTTTCAATAGTATTATATTGCTTCAAACCATATGAAAAGCACTACAAAGGTACAAAAGAGTAAATTAAGAAAAAACTCATAACTGCCACAAACATCTGTCACTACACAATATCCCAGTAATGATATCTTCATAGTACTTTAGTACATCTTCATTCTAACACACCATCTGTTATAATCTCTAAAACTGAATTTGTAGTATTTGGGCTTTCAGAAAAATCAGCAAATTCGGTTTGGGTAGAATAGTACTGATAAGAAGAAATGCATGGGTATAGTATTTCATATGTTGTAATCCTTTGATGGCCAAACAGAGCACAACTGGCTTTTATAGAAAAAGTTTTTTTAAAAAAAGATCTTCAAGTACACTTATACCATTGTCTTGTTAGCTGGTCAATAGTTTCTCAGCAATTTGCTGAAATGTGACTATCCCAAAAGTGCGAACTACCCACAAATATTCTCTCAAACAAAATTTCTACATTTCAGGAAACAAAGCATGTCCCCCCCAAACATGCAAATAAAGCACTCAAAACAATATTTACTTTCAAATTCATCTTTAAGATCTGTATTTATCAGTAATTTTCTAATTTGCTACTGAGAGCAAAATCTGAAAATAGAAAATTGATCTATCAGCAATACATTTCTGGTTCGTTGATGCCTGCTTTTATGTCCTCAGCCACATCCCACCTAAAAGGGAAAGGATAACATCCACTTCTTTAAAGTGTTTGAAAACAGATAGGTGACGTGTTCTAGTGGGCAACTGCACCTATATTTTCTTTTAGTGATCCAACAAGGGCATCCCTTGTCAGACTTCCAGCTCCCTGGCCATTGTCTTTCTGGGTGGAGACCAGCATCAGTCTCCCTTCTGACCTGGATATTTTCAGGCTACAGAGTTTCATGCCTTCACTATATCTTTTCTAGTACAGACAGGTTGTCCAAGGACACCTGCTTGCTTTCTCTTCAGAGAGGCTTAGCAGGTGAAATTGCTGCAATAATGTTCCCACACAGCACTGCCTATTTTATTAATAAGGTAAAAATTCCAGAAAACAAAAACATGCACACATGCTAGTACATTTTCAAGAGTTTACCCTCATATGGATTCTGGAGTCCTCCTAAACCTGCCCTAAGAATTGGGACCCTCCATGGCCCAAGGATCCTGTTATCAGGATGCTGAATCAGGAAGAAAGCAACAAGCTAGTTTAAAACCAGGGTATTTATCCAAAAAAACCCCACACCCTTTCTTTATCTGTGTCCCTGAAGAACTCAGTTTGAAGTAGTATATGTGGACCGTACTGAGCAGGAGCTTCAAAAGGCTGATAATGGAGGAAGTGTGTTGCCATTTCTTCCAACTAGAGAAGATGCATACAGTGCCACAGTAACACATACCCACTTGCATTTTTAATACAATGTACCCTGCTGTGTTCTTTAGGGATCTGATGAAGGCATCAGAAGCCAATGTATGAGGAAAATTTCTTTTTTTTATTGATACTAACACCCAACCTGCAACTGTATGTCTGACTTGGAGGTAGAGCTACTCCATCTTAACTGAATATCCAGGTAAATGTATCTACATTTTAGGGGTGCTATGGATGGAGAAGGAGAGAGATGAGTCACTGACTAGATCTTCAAGAGGCATGATCCTCATATACCCTAAAGAAGTTAAATCTTTTTAATATAATTCAGTAAAGTTTATTTTAATTCCATAAGGTTTATTCAAAAGATTAAAGAACAGGGTCAGTCTGCCACACCAAACTGCAGCCAGTAACGGTTGTTTTAAGGATGGTTTCTTATGAAGTGAAAGAGCTTCTTGCAGAAAGATATTCTCTCTTGGAGAAGCACCTCTGATCTGGGCAGATATATGAGCTTTTGGGCTGCTCAGAACTCTTTCTGAGGGAAGAGCTCCAAGAAAGCAATGAGAGTGAGTAAGGACATGGTTAAAGCCAACCAGCCCTGTGATTTTTAATGGGCCAATTTCTGCCACCATTCCTCACACCAAGTAGAAGTACATTGGTTGCACTTGAAATCCACCCATACATACAGTGTTACCGATTTTGGCATTATTCTGTATTTAAAGTATAGGAAATATCTTTCATACTAATAGAGTCTTTCAGACTGGAAAAATAAATTAAAGTGCTCTTTAAAATAAAAACTTTAAAACATTGTACCTTGCTCCATCAGAGGTCCCAATTACATCCTACTCAAAATGAGAAAGGGTGACAATCTGATCCTAAAGAAGAGCTGCACTATGACAGTGGTTCTCCATGCGGGATCCAGGGACCCCAGGGGACTTTGAGCAGATTTCTAGGAGGCCTCCAATCAGGGCTAGCATTGGACTCACTGGGGCCCAAGGAAGAAAGCCAAATCCTCACTGCATGGGGCTGAAGCCCAGGGTCATGAGCTTTGCTACCTAGGGCTAAAGCCTGAGCAATGTAGTTTTGTGGGGACCCTAGCGACATGGGGGCTCAGGCAATCATCCTGCTTGCTACCTCCTAATGCTGGACCTGGATTTTAGATGCAAAAAACAGTTATTGTGACACAGGTGGGCTGTGGAGTTTTTAAAGCATGTTGGGGGATAGGAGTGAGACTCAGAAAGAGAAAGGCTGAGAACCTCTGCACTATATTATTTATTACAAGTTTAGTAAATATTTGTTTGCAAGTGCCAGTCAGAGAGCCAATGGTGAAAATATTCAAGTTTCACCATACAATTGGTGAGAGCAAGAATTTGTCCACCAAAATGGAGAATGAACCTTAGTTTGCCTGAGAATGTACTCAGTTATTTGCTAATTATGCCCAGCCGCAGCAACATAGTTCTTTTGTTAACATATGTAGACATAGATATAGTAAAAGTTGCCAATGTCTTCATCCCAATGAATCCCAAAACACAATCATTATTATTATAAAATATGTCAGATTCATAATTACAGCTGACAACATCCTGTATAATTTATTATTATTTCATTCCTTTATTTACATCTGCAGTGGCGGAGGGCCAGAACCTTTAATTAGCTTGCTAACTAGAGAGAAAGATCCTCTTACTAATGAAACATCAGCACATTCTAAAATGTGATTTACTGTTACTAAGCAGCAATAACTCAGCCAAATTTTAAATTCAAATAAAACAAGTAAGATGATGTTATAGCCAGCTGCTGTGATGGATATGTAGGTGGGAACAAGGTTATAAGTCAAAATAACACACAAAGTAGAGAAATATGAAAAATTAGAGTGCACAGTAATGAAATGAATAGAAAATGTTTTAATGTTAGTTTAGATTACACTTATTAGAAGTTAGAAAACCATTTGGTAGTCATCTAATTTTCCTTAACTAGTGAAAGCCAAACAGTAACTGGATGAAATCAAGGTTCCTAAGCTCTTCAGTAGCGTGATCCAATACTGAAGTAGCTTTCCTTGGTCCTAATAGTCACAACAAACCAAACCTGTGAGCAGCTGCTACAGAAAATAGTTTATTGATGTTATATTGGAAGAGAACACAAGTCTTGCAATCTGTGCAGCAACAAAATGCAATAAGCACAGTACATTTGATTTTTAGATGAAATATTAATTTTAAAAAGCTTACAATTGTAGTACAGTGTTTATTTGGTATTTCTTTCATTGTTATAACTTTGTAGCAGCAACTTTTGAACAGTGGGTAAGCTTCCAAATTGGAATTAATGAGAGTCAGAGAGACATTTCATAATGCATAATAGATAGAGGAACAGGTGCATCAGAAAGTTTTATATTTGGGACAGATTGTAAAACAGATATTTGGATGTGACTAGATTACAAAGTCTAGCAGCAAATGTAATTTGGCTAAAAAAGAAATAAAGTAAACTACAATAGATTTAATAACTATTAATGTGATGCTTTAAACCTTAGGTTAAATCAGATTAGATCATCTTTTTTGGGGAAAACAAACAAACAAAAAAAAACAGCGTACTATTCTACTGCGTACTATTTTTGCCATATGTCTCAGTGGGGTTATAAAAGAACTAGTTAGATAACTTCATAAGTGAGCAACGTAAGTGGTCTCATTCTGCTCCAAATTACACAAGGTGAATAGTGTTACTGTAGATTTGTGCTAGCACTACTGGGGGGAAGGGGGGGAGGGAATTGGCACATTTATCCTGGCTAAAGCTTAGACCCCAGAAACCAACCTACAACGGATAGATATTTCTAGCAACCAAGTAGTGGAGACAACACCCTCTTCCTAGATCCATTTCTCCCTTTCCTTTATCACTGCTCTTTCGCCTCCTCTTGCCACATTAGGATGTCTTACTCACACAGATCCAATTTAAGGCCCAGTGTTCTAAGCCCCTGGATGACCTCAATTCCCTGTGGTTTCCCCTGGACAATTCACAACATTTCAGGAGCTGCATACTGTGACAAGGTGGCTCCCCTGGCTCAAGTCCTTTGGGTCGCTGTCACAGTGCTGGCGCCCTGGCCAGACTGTACCAGACTCAGGTTTTTCTGCTTTCCCTCTCAGGGACAGGCTCCTGCAAGCTAGGAAAGCTGGGTCCCCCTCTGGTAGGGATCCTTAGTCCTCTTCTCCTGCTTGCCAGCAGCCTCTCCGTCCCTGCCTCCTCCAACTTGCTCCTCACACTCTCTGCTTTCACCACTCGCTCCTCTAACTCTCACTGCCACCCAAAACTTCCTCCTCAAACTCCCACACTCCTCCCTGGGGAGGAGTCTCTTTAAAGGGCTCTGGCAGCCTCCTCAACTGGCCTCAGCTGGCCCTGCTCCTGGCTGTGGCAGCCTTGCTCAGCTGGACCCAATTCCCCTGTAGAAACCCTTCTAATTACAGGTCCTTCTGGCAGCTGCCTGCACTGGGTCTACCACAATACTTGTAAACTCAATGGAGCAAGAACCTTGGGGACACATTCGATTTTGGCAGTGGATCTCTGTCAAGGGGAGGTAGGGGTGTGAAGTCAGCTTTAAGCTAATAATCATTGTCATGATCCTGTTACAGGGGCAGCCAGAGGGCTCTGCATGCTGCCCCTGCTTCAAGTGCCAGCTCTACAGCTCCCACTGACCGTGAAACTCAGGCCAGTACCAGGCCAATTCTCATTGCAAATTAGAGTGACTCAAAGGCTTTTTTAATGCATCACCATAGTTGATGTTACAGCAGCTGGAAATTGCCAGATTACACCCAGAACCCTTCTTTCTGGCCATATCCCTGCTCAGGCTGAAGGCTAACATAAGTGTCTTGGGCCCATTGTAAGGGTCTGTGCAAGGGGCTCCATTATGCTGGAGCAACACTCATTGCCTAGGTGAACTTCAAGGTAGTTTTGTGCTTGTTAAAAGGTATAAAGTGGCCATAAAACAAGGAAAAGGATGTCTTATGAGGTGATGGAAGCCTAAGCATTCTAAAAATCTCATCGACCTAAAGCAGAAGGCACTGCGCACCTCAGAGGAGATGTCCATGACCTGGCCATATTAGGCCCTATGCCTACAAAAATCTGGTGCGAAATAAATAAATTGATGGATATGGATATTCAAGGAACACAGGGATGCTAAATAAAGGAAAATTTTACTCCTTTGCAGTTATTCTGAAGAATATTTGAAAAATGTTGCTATTAGTATCTCTTTAAATAGATTATTTTCTCCAAATATTGCCAATTCTAATTATAAATCTAATTATTCCAACACTCTGCTTTTTCTTTCCTTGCTCACCTACTCCCAGTAGTAGGTGATATTTTTCATCTCACTACCAAAGAGATCCTTCATTACCTGACAGTGATCTCCCTAGTTTCTGCCTTTCCTGCTTCAGTTCAGTGATTATTCAGGGTAAAGAACTGTCTAGTTAATGCCAAAAACCTGTTTTGTTTTATTTTCTTTTCCAAAATGGGGTAGGGGATCACTGTGGGGAGACTGCACACATTGTAGCTTCAGTAGGCCAAGCTGATCACACCCATTAGGGGCTCCTTGCAGTCCTCCATTCATCCCCTCCTCCATTTTTTTGTTGCAATAAAGTTGACAGCATTTCACAAAGGTTTAGATGTTTCACGCACTTTAAAGACAACCAACGCCATATTCCCTAAACCCACACTTTTACCCACTCAGTGAGTGGCTCCCCCACTGTCAGGGAGAGTATACTCAGAGAATATTACGTACAATTTTGGGCACTCATTGCATCATATGGTTTGTGTGTTGTCAAACACTGATACCCTTATTCAATCTCTATTGAGAACAAATTCCCTAGGATTCCAAAGAAAGTTTTGCCTGAATAAGAGATGACTATGGACTTCATGAACCAGTTCAATAGTAGAGGCAAACCTTTAGAAGGGGAGTGCTTGTTCATTGAGAACAAAGTGCAAATTGCTACTTGGACTGGAGTCCTAACATTCCAGGAACCATAATAGTGTTGATTTTTTTTGTAATAGCACCTACCAGCTGTTATACCAATTAGATTTACTTAACCCTCCATTATTCCATTTTTCAGTTCTGCAGCCACCTAATTTTTTGATTAGTGGGTCTCTGAGGGCCCAGAGATTTAGTCCTTTTTCTAAGCTCTCCTTTTCTGTCACACGGACTTAGTTTATTATAGGAGATTGAAGATTTTTGACATTTTAAATACATAACACTTTTCATTCCTTAAAGAGTCTGTGTAGCTAACACAGTAGCATAATTCAAAACATTTCTCAGCTCCTTTAGATACAAGTAATGTCTGAAAGAAAAATTATTTGAATTGAAGAAAGGCCTGAACCCATTTTCTAGGTTACACATATTGCTGCCTAGAGCCTCTTTACATGGCTGAAGTGTTAGATTAGAAGAAATTGCTTGTATATCCACTTCTAACAGACTATAAAATGAGGTTGCCATTTAATAGTTTTGGTGTCTGGTTTACAAAAGTCACTCATTTCATATATTTCACTGTGTGAGGACATAAAACCTAATTACCAAAATTATTTGTTATAAGTCAATGGAGATAATGGGTCAAAGAGAGGAAACTTTATAAGGCACACACACATTTATATACATGTAAGCTTTAGATTTGAAAATTCTGGCCAAAGTTTTCAAAAGCGAGTCGTGATTTGGATGGTTAGAAATTTTAAAGGGGCAAAGTTTTAAGAGGGAAGAAATCTGGTTCTGTTAAGGTGTTTCAATTGGATTGCTGAGAATGAGCAAGGAAAACTGATTTTGCCCTGACGGGATCACTGCAAAATCATTAGTTATTTTTGATTATATTGGTCTTATTGCACACATGCAATGATGAAGTATTGTGCTTGCTATTTATTATTTCATCTAGAGATGGGCCTGAGCTGGAGCACTGGATGTGAAGCCCCACAAACAGTAGGATCTAGATCCTAACTTCATGACTTGTGCCTCTCTGTGCCATTGACTGTAATGAGCAGCAAGATTTGATCTCAACATCTGGTAAAAAAAATAAAATAAATCAACCATTCAATTTCAAATTATAACCGATCTCATCAGTGGCATATTAAAGTGAAAAAAAAATATGAAAATGAGTACTTAACTCAAGTCCTTACTTACTAGTTTGAATTTAATGCCAATTCAGTGTTTGTTCTGTGGTATCCTACAGAGCACCACATTCCTTGGTTTTGATTGGAGTTAGTCAAATCAATACCTGCAAATAAATCTGATGGATTTAGTACCTTCTCTGGAAAAAACAAAAGCAAAAAAAAACTGTAAACAGACTTTAGATTTTATGGATTTAGACTTATTTGTTCAAACTATTTATGGAAACAAATTTCAGACTTTGGGTTCTTGATGAACTGCTCACTTTGAACATTACTGTTAGATACTAATATTTATAGTGTGGGAATAGACATCTGAACTATATTATTTCTGCTTCCTGATTGTTTGAAACTTCAACTAGAGAAAAAAACAAACAAATAAACAAACAATAAATGCCAAATAGTGCACAATAATGAATAGGAAGCATTTTCAAATTAATGCTTTTTTTGTGTGCTAAGACGGATAGCTGCATGCTAAAGCCATTCCACTGACATCCATACAAATATGTCTGTATTATGAACAAGCTTGAACTCAGCAGCTATGGTACTTAAATACTTGATAGTACTTTCTGCTGGATTTGGCCAACTTCAGTTTTGAGCCATTAGGACTGGTTGACTTCAAACACATTTTAAATTCTGAAGCATATTGAAAACGTAATCCTTACTTTCAGAAATGCACAGTTCTCTCACTCATTATATAAATAACACATGAAAAAATGGAATATCCCTACCAGGTTGGGGGTCAGTGCTAACGAGACCAATTCAATCAAGGTGAAAGTGGCCTATTCCCAACAGTGGACAAGAAGGGGTAAATATCAAGAGAGGGTTATATCTATTCAAGGGATGCCATCATAGGAACTGACCACATCAGCCACACCATCAGAGGCTTGTTCACCTGCTCAACTACCAATGTAATATATGCCATAATGTGCCAACAATGCCCCTCTGCTATATATATTGGCCAAACTAGAAAGTCTCTACACAAAAATAAATAAATAAAAGGACAGTGTAACAGGGCGGTGACTCACCCCTGCAGCGCCTCCTGCTGGTTCATCCAGGAATTAGCTCTCCAGTCTCCGGAGCACCCTCTGCAGGCCGATGTACCATTTGCTGCTCTTGCCCCGTGTCCCTCCCGACCCCGGTGCCCTCTTACTGAGGGTGCTGCACCCCTGCAGTACCCCCGCTGGTCTTAGGGTCTCCCCTCCCTGGGGGAACCCTCCACCCCCTATCCCCACCTTACCTCAGAATGGGCAACTGCCAGTCACTATTTGCCCCTGTTCCCTAAGGCAGACTGCAGTATCATTGCCACTCATCACAGGCAAGGGGGGTTGGCCTGCTGCTTCTGCCTCTAGCCATGGGCTGTCCCCTGCAACTCCATGGGCTGTCCCCTGCAACCCCTTTGTTGGGCCTTCCTCTAAGCCCAGCAGCCTGGGGCTCCCAGGCTAGAGCCTCCCCAGCTCCTCATGCCTAGCCATAGCCCTGCGCCATGCTAGGTACAGCTCAAGCTCCCCACAGCCAGGCCTGCCTGTCTACCTCCTCTGCTCAAAGAGGAGACTCTTTCTATCTCCTAGGCCCCTGCCTCACAACCTTTATACAGGCCTGCGAGTGTTTGGGGCGTGGCCACCCAGCTAAGCCTATTTCCCAGTGAGGCTGGGAGTTTTGCTGGCTCCGGGCCACAAACCCTTCCTGGGCTGTTTCAAGCCCTTCAGGCTGGGAGCAGGTGGTCACCCCGCTACAGACGGAAGTTCGACATCAAGAATTATAACATTCAAAAAACAGTAGGAGAGCACTTCAATCTCCCTGGAAACTATAACTTAAGTATGGCAATTCCTCAACCAAAAATTTCAAAAAACAGACTTCAATGAAAAACTGCACAACTGGAATTAATTTGCAAACTGGACACCATCAAATTAGGCCTGAATAAAGAGTGGATCAGTCACTACAAAACAAAATTTTCTCTCTGCAGATACTCATGCCTTCTTGTGAACTGTTGAAAATAGGTGACATCCACCTTGATTGAATTGGCCTCGTTAGCACTGCTCCCCACTGGTAAGGCAACTACCATCTTTTTATATGCTACTAGCATAAGTGCCCGGCGCTGCTCGGGTCAGTCGGAGGTGGGGAGGTGGCAGACAGCTGACACCCCCTGACCAACCCCAACACCCACCCCTCACCCCTCACCCACCCCAACACCTTCCCACCCCCCCAAGCAAACCGGACACCCCCACCTCACCCCCCGACCGAATCCGACACCCCCACCTCACTTACCGTCCCACCAAACCCAACTCAGATCCGTCGCAGGGGGGGAGGGGGCCCAGAGCCGAGGGATTCCGGGGACCTTCGCAGGTGGGGGGGGGCAGTGAGCTGATGTAGTCCGGGGTTCCGTTGGGAGGGGGGAGGGGCAGAGAACTGAGGGATCTCTGGGGTTCCGTTGGGAGGGGGGAGGGGCAGTGAGCTGAGTGATCTCCGGGGTTCCGTTGGAGGAGGGAGGGGCATTGAGCTGAGTGATCTCCGGGGTTCCGTTGGGAGGGGGGAGGGGCAGTGAGCTGAGTGATCTCCGGGGTTCCGTTTGGAGGGGGGAGGGGCAGTGAGCTGAGTGATCTCCAGGGTTCCGTTGGAGGAGGGAGGGGCAGTGAGCTGAGTGATCTCCGGGGTTCCGTTGGGAGGGGGGAGGGGCAGTGAGCTGAGTGATCTCCGGGGTTCCGTTGGGAGGGGGGAGGGGCAGTGAGCTGAGTGATCTCCGGGGTTCCGTTGGGAGGGGGGAGGGGCAGTGAGCTGAGTGATCTCCGGGGTTCCGTTGGAGGAGGGAGGGGCAGTGAGCTGAGTGATCTCCGGGGTTCCGTTGGGAGGGGGGAGGGGCTGTGAGCTGAGTGATCTCCGGGGTTCCATTGGGAGGGGGGAGGGGCAGAGAACTGAGGGATCTCCGGGGTTCCGTTGGAGGAGGGAGGGGCAGTGAGCTGAGTGATCTCCGGGGTTCTGTTGGAGGGGGGAGGGGCAGTGAGCTGAGTGATCTCTGGGGTTCCGTTGGAGGAGGGAGGGGCAGTGAGCTGAGGGATCTCCGGGGTTCCGTTGGGAGGAGGGAGGGGCAGTGAGCTGAGTGATCTCCGGGGTTCCGTTGGGAGGGGGGAGGGGCAGTGAGCTGAGTGATCTCCGGGGTTCCATTGGGAGGGGGGAGGGGCAGAGAACTGAGGGATCTCCGGGGTTCCGTTGGAGGAGGGAGGGGCAGTGAGCTGAGTGATCTCCGGGGTTCCGTTGGAGGGGGGAGGGGCAGTGAGCTGAGTGATCTCCGGGGTTCCGTTGGAGGAGGGAGGGGCAGTGAGCTGAGGGATCTCCGGGGTTCCGTTGGGAGGGGGGAGGGGCAGTGAGCTGAGTGATCTCCGGGGTTCCATTGGGAGGGGGGAGGAGCAGTGAGCTGAGTGATCTCCGGCGTTCCGTTGGAGGAGGGAGGGGCAGTGAGCTGAGGGATCTCCGTGGTTCCGTTGGGAGGGGGGAGGGGCAGTGAGCTGAGGGATCTCCGGGGTTCCGTTGGAGGAGGGAGGGGCGAGCTGAGCGAGTGCGGTGTCTGTTGGAGGGGGTATTATGACATCATCAGCACCTAACTGCCCAGCTGATGTGATTGGCCCTGAAAGACTTTCACCCCTGGGGGGCGTCAGAGGTGAGATCCGAAAATTTTTCGACCCTTACCAAGATCTAGACCCCAAGACTCCTCACTGTACCAAATTTCAAGTCTCTGGCTCAAACGGTGCGGGAGGAGTTCGCTGTCAAAAGTACATACATACATACATACACTCATACATACACCACTTGACTTTTATATATATAGATGATAGATGATATATTTATACATGCACCTAATGAAGTGGGTTTTAGCCCACAAAAGCTTATACCCAAATGAATTTGTTACTCTAAGGTGTCACAAGAACTCCGTGTTATCTATACAAAAGTAATCACATTCATGTCATCCATTCACTGGTCTTCTGGGCATGTTCTGGTAGGTGGTGACTCCTGTTTTCTAGGCCTGACTCTCCCCCCCCCCCAAAAAAAAATAAGTACAGTGTTTTTCTTGGCTCATTAATTTCTTACTCCATCATACATCCTCTTATTTACATGTTATTTATGCTTAGCTGAACTGTATCCAATCACTTTTGTTATTTTAAACATTGTGGTATTGTAAATGGGCCAGACAAGTCCCAAGCACCCACCTCGAAGCCTCAGGTCATGACACAGAAGCTCTACCACAGTATCCCAAGACTATAAAATCAAACTCTTCTCTAGTTCAGCAGCAGTCTTATTTGGGGCTGGATTTATTAAAACAAGAAGTTAGTCCCAAAATAATGTTTTCAGATACTCACTAAGTCTGTATTGCCCATCTTTCCTGCTGTGGATCTTCCAAGTTATCCCTGCCTGGAATCTTTTCCTTGAGGACTCAGCATTCCGTGCTGGAGCCTACCACGCCTAGTAGTCTCTTTTGTCTCTCTATTCCTACCTGATACCTCAGGAATTCCTTTGGGCATCCACTCACTCTTAGCAGCCGTTCTTTGTCTAGGCATGTCTCAGCTAAAGGCTTTTACTCCAGCTTCACACTCGGTGTCTCTCTCTTTCTGCAGTTTCCTGCTGCTCTTTACAGGAAAATCAGGACCTCCTTACCCAGCTGATTCTAATAATTAAACCTTATCCCAGGTCTGGCCATCAGGGCTAATTGAACAGGGCAGTCCATCCCATTACAAGTACACATGTTATCAGTTATGCCTTTTTAGCTCCCCTCTATTGAACTAAACTGTCCATCTCAGGAGCTCTGGAATGCTGCAGAAGGTAAGCTTTATCACATTTCACAATGTGCACACAAAGTACAGTTAGATGAAAAGCATGAAATGCTCTTGCTGAAAGGTTGTAACATAGCACTAATTTATTTCTTAGAATTCCAGAACAAAAACAAAGACACACAAAGCAGGTTGCTCCATAAAACAGAGGTATAGTTCACTCCACCTCCACAAGAACCGCTAACTGGACAAGACTATCCCTTGAGGTGGAATAGAGAAATCACTCATCCTTACAAAGGATGCCAACCATGTGGAGAAAGATGCGGGAGTAGGGTAATGGGGGACAGAGGAGTCTCTCTGACATCAACAAGATACTTGAATCTGTATCTTGCTCCATTCCCTGGACTAGCCGCCCAAAGAAGAAGTAAAGACCACTGGCACCAACTACACCAAGACTGAGGTGTAACCAAAAGAGGTAAAGATCAATTTCTCACACCATGTAAAAGTGCAGATCACATCCTAAAACTGCTAACGTTACTAGTAAAATATCATCTTTAAGTCCGAGCTAGGACCAATCACATGAGTTAGAGACTTTAAGGTGAAGAAGGTGTGGGAATCCTTTTGCAAGGCAATTTGAAAATACTGAACAATGTCCATTAGAGCATGTGTACATATGTGTCTGCACATAATTAATTGTTCTCCAAAGCAGACACTAAGCCCTTAATTCTGCTATTGAAACAGTGAGGGATCCCTGGGTGAAACCGATTTCATTCTAAAGCTGCTATATGTATGAAGTTTGTGCCAGACTGTCATAGAACACATTGTGTAAGGGGGGAAGGAAATATATTAAGATGGGTTTGTCTAATCTCTTCCACTAAATGTTGCTCTTCACAAAAAGGTAGCTAAAGGAAGCTACCAAGAAATCATTTTGACAGCTGTACTTACTTAAAATGAAGATGAAGTAAGGGCTGCTGCTTTCAGCAGACTGAATTAAATTAATCCACTTAAATGAAAGGTTGATGGGAGAATCCTTTCCTGCAAAACCTTAAGATTGTTTTCTCCTTAACTTACTCAGTATGATTTAATTACTAATTGTAGTAATAGGTGAGACAGATAAATTGAACCATTGACTTATTGACTGCATTCAGACTGTGATATCAATTTGACCATTGTAATGTATTTCTTGTAAATTAAGTCAGGAGAATTAAATTAATTTAGCTAGCAGCATTTTTTCACTTAATCTGATATTTGTTTTATAACTCCCTGCTTAATCTTTTAATACATTTACAAAAGACACTGAACTACTTTATTTCCCAAATCTTAAACACTGACAAAGTAAATGATGCAGGAGAAAAGGGTAAAATGCTTAAATAATTTCTCAGTCCATATTTCAATAACTTGAAACATAGCCCTATTACTCCTACATGCTGAAGTAGCTGATCCATTATTCTTTGAAAGACAAGTGCACTGGCTACTCCAAAGGGTAATCCTTCATACCTAAATAGCCTCTTATAAATATTCACTGTCAGATTTTTATTTTTATTTTTTAATTCTGGCTCCAACGTCACTTACTGATAGGCTTGGGATAAATCTAGTTTGGTTACCTTCATTATTCCCTATCAGTTTTTCAACTAAATCTTGTTGCTTAGGTTAGGAACTGTATAGAGGACTACTTCCAGTCAGAGATTTATGGTAACTTTATAATGCCCACTAATACTTATTCTGCCTTCACCATTTGGGATACACACAGTTAGTGCAGCTTATTTACTGAAATGCACAGATGAAATCATGCCCTACTTTTGCGATTCGTTCAAATGCTTTTCTACA
This sequence comes from Sternotherus odoratus, assembly GCA_032164245.1. Lineage (NCBI taxonomy): Eukaryota > Metazoa > Chordata > Testudines > Kinosternidae > Sternotherus > Sternotherus odoratus. The sequence continues at coordinate 40,826,147 of JAVMKO010000004.1, forward strand.
GGCTCTGTCATACCTTATGGCCCTGGTTTAGCATTCAGGAATGTCCTTGTTAGACACAATTGGACTCCCTGTTTTGACCAAATCTGTACATGTACTAAATACACTTTTGAATTTTCCTTTCAATTCCACCAATCTGTCTGGCATGTGTGCACTGCATTATAATCCAATTTAAGCTCGCATAATTGGTTTTTGCCCATTGATGGAGGGGCAGAGGGGGCAAATTCCTTCAGTTACAATTAAATGTAATGTGCACAGTGTGATACAACATGGCCAGAGGGCAGCAGGAGATTGTTAGAGGGGAGCCTTATTCACTATAGAGTGTTTGGTGTGGGAGCAAAGAGCAGTTTGGAGGAAAGCAGAGGAGAGTTTGGAGAACAAGAGATGGTGCCACAAGAAGAGAAAGCACGGGACCCATCATAATAGTACCGGCAATTTGCCACAACAGATACCTTTATAAATTACAACAACAGGGAGACCAGCTAATATTCCTATCTGTCTTATTATAGTGCTGTAAAAGCACATTTCTTTCTCTTAATATTATCCGAAGGACAAAAAAAAAATCTCTCTTCAGAAATCAGTCACTGCTGCTCCTGTATGCTACTGTGAAATGATACATCTCCCCTACATTTTATAACCTGCTTCTAAGCCTGACCGCTGCACTGTCACATAACTTGTTGGGTAGTTCCTATTTGTGGACACTGATACTAAACCAAAAGAAAGCTGTTCCAGTAGAAGAGACCCACTTTATTCCTGTGTGCTGTATTTGAAAGTACATTAAATTCTAAAGAGAGAAATAGATCATTAGACAGAATTTATAGCATTTTCTTTTTTGGATCCTGATCCTGTCACACACCAAAAAACAACAACAACAACAAAAACCTTCCCAAGTATGGGTTTGTGACTGGCTTTATTTCTGAACTTTTATTCAAGAAAATTCACAGAAATATGTTTGCATTTTATTTTAAAGTGAAAGGGTTTTTTTAAGGGTGGATTTTATAAACTGCAAATGCTAGGATACATATCTGGGTTCAGAGACTAAAGGGTTCCCTCCCTCACATGAGTTTGAAATTAGAGATTAAGTTTCACTGAGAGATGGAATAGCTACTAAATCTACATAGCATGCAATATTCCCGATTTTGATTGTAATACAAACTTAACAGGAGAAAAAAACAGTAGTAATAAAGGAGGTAAATAAAGTACATTAGAAAAGGGGTAATTATATGGGGACTATAATTATATAATGTGGACTTTTTCAATATTCCTAGAAAGTATTCTAACTACTGATTGTATATAAGTATTTTAGACTGAGATGCATAATTACCTTTGTGGTATAATTAAAATAAGGGTAGTCTATCACAAAGAAACATTTAAATATGTATATATAATCTAATAATAAAGCTAACCTACTATCCAGCACCACAGCAGTTTACATTGACAAAAAATAACCAGCTAATGGGGACTCATGATCACATTTTGTATTGTTCAGCAATTTCTTAAAGCAGTTTTATTCAACCATATGAGGTATTTCCACTATAATACCTTAAAATAAATACTGTATTTGTCATGTCTTCAGAATAAATCATCTTTATCATGAAGGAATTCAGTTTCTTTAAAAAATATGTAATCTGCAAATGGAATGCAAACAAAAATATGGAATAGGAATAATATATGTCAGGAATGTAAAGTGGGCTATCAAACCTGTAATATTGGGTAAGTGGGCAAAGTTTGCAGCAAGAACATTTTACTTTTCTCAAATAGAATATGCAATGCAAGACTTATCATTGCTTAAGAAGTAGGATCCGATTGCACTCTTGCTGTTTCTTCTTTGAAACCATAAAATAAAACAGTTACACTCCAGGCATTCTACCATGTTATTATTCTTGATGAATTTCTGTTACCTTGGAGATACTCTGAAGATGTAAAATGGTCTGAGCATTGATTTATATCTGACATGAAGCTAAGGTCTAGTACACTTCTCTAGTGGCTAAGGCTAGTGGATAGATGTCTTCCTTAATCTGGGCATGCATCAACCACAGTTGAAAGGAACAGAGCCCACTCATTGGAGCTTGAAGATTCTTATATTACACTTAATATAAATACTGCAGCAACTCATTTATACCCATTTATCAGCCACACTTTACCAACAGTTATCATGTCTTCATTTTTTGCAAATATTGCAATTGTTCTACACTTGAATCAGGAGATAACTGGTGAATCACAGAAACTAAAGTTTTTTGAGTTGCTAATAAATAATGGCCACTGTACTTAGGTCTAACTATGGTGAATATATTCTTGTGTAGCAATTTTTTTCATAACATTTTTATTATATACAAATACAAGAGCTATCACAACCAAAATGCCAAGAAAATTATAAGCACTTTATTCTTGTGATATATTTAATTCTTCATAGTTAAAACCAGGAACTACTAGGAATTTCATAAGAGGCCCTGTGCTTGTAAGAGTTTCAGTCCAATTGCTAGGCCATGGAACATGGTTTCAGTGTTCTATCATGTTCCTCAGACATTTTCAAGGAGTCTCTAAGATCAGTCGCTTAAAGTAATTGTTATGATACAGGGGGAAAGCTATACCTTTGACCTCTCTCTCAGTCTCTCTGGGCATCTTTTACAAATCATAATCTACCCACCTGTGCTTCTCTCAGATGAAACCTGCAATTCACCCCACTTTTAGACTGGATCAGCAACCTGCAGCACCCCTTGTTTACCAGTCATATTACCTTAGCCAATTCAATTGGCTTTGGCCCTGCTATAAACTTGATGCTGCCACATTGGTGAAATGAAGACAGATATATGGATGAATTTTAAATAGCAGACTGCAACATTTATTAAATGTAAGCACAGAGGAAGAGAATTCCTGCCCATCACTCAAAGGCTTCTATACAAAGCTTTTCATTGGTTCAAGTCTGAGGGTTACAGAGCAGTCAGGCATATAACCAATAACACAGGAAGATTTCACCCCATCCTATAGGTTGAAGGCCTATCACCAACATCTCAGGTTTCTGCCTCTGGGAACAGGTCATCTTATCCTTAAAACCAAGTGGAAACAGACCATAACTTCCAATGAATTAACAGCTCAGCCAAGTATCTCAGTAAGATCCTAAACACACTCCTACTTAATCCACTGTGGTTTAAAGGTCCTTCGCCCAATTGTCTTTGAGAGAAAAAATTCTTTATGATCCCCAAATAGCTTATGGGGTGAGCCCTCAGTATTTGGTTGCCAAAGTTCCACAGGGTGAAATTAATGGAACAGAGCCAAAAGAGGCTGTATGTGATTACCACCCCAGTTTAAATCCTGGGAACTGGGCTCAATCAGCAACCCTCCCCCTCCACTGGGCAAGAGGTACAAAAGATTCCAGGGACAGGGAGGAGGTATCTGGTGTCCCTCAGCAAGTGCCTCTCTCCCTTATTTCTGAGACTGACCTCTTTCACCACTGGCCTCAAATTCCTCCATCTGGTGAAGTGGTAGGTGGCATTTTTTTCTGAAAGCTCTGCCCAGTGATACAGAAAAGCTTGTTTCAGACAAAGTATTTATTGGTCCATGGAACATAAAAGAAAGGAAAGTGTCAAAACCACTCAGTTTATTTATCTTTTGCCTCATTCAAGTAAGCTAGCCACCTGACTTCACCTTGGAAACCCCTTCCCGCCAATCTTCCTGGGGACCAAGTTTCTGCCTGGTTTTCTGCAGACCTCTCTTCCTATCTCCTCAGAGGCTTAGCTTTTGAGTCACTTTCAAGCTCTTGTTTGAGAATTTCTGCCTAACAGCCCTTGGTATTTCAATCTAGAATATAACTCTGCCCCCCACCCCCAAGCCTCCTGTGGGACCAGCCAGATACTGATCCCATGTCAGTGGAGGTAAACCTCAAAGGAATGTTCACTTCCTTGTCTGAGCACTGACCCTTGGAGTGCTCTACAGTCATTGATTTTTGGTTCCTGTAAACTGACCACTACCACATGCTTATATTGTGTATTTCATCAAAGCACTTTTTGGACAAGGGCAGTATTACCCCCAATTTACAAATGGAAAAACTGAGGCACAGGTTGGTAAGGTGGCTTGCCCAGAGTCATGTTATGTTTGAATCATAAAGATTGTCTACGTTTCTATGATCTTTTACACAGAAGAAATCACAAGTTATGTGGAAACTAATTTTATATTATATATAATTATATATATTTGTAAGATTGAAAATATTGTCACTTTTGAGTAACAATTTACTATTTACATATTCAAGGGATTGTCACTCAAGCATATAATTAAGCAATTAAAAGAGTTTGTATTAGATGTCTCATAGCTTATTTCAAACATCTAAAATATCTGGTTAACAGTGTAGATTATAAGGTTGATTGTTCAAACATATATCATAGTGGCCGAAACAGGCTGCAACCTGGCCCCGGATGTAAGGGGCTAGACTTAGGGGTTATGGCAGGCCACTGAGTCCAGTGCAAGGACTGCTGATACTTTCCCCCAGAAGGGGGTGAGGATGGACTTGGGGGCACTGCCGGAGGGCGGAGTCCTGAAGAGGACACCGTGAGCGGTAACAACATGGGTCCAGATGCCAAAGAGAGGGCAGATGATGGACAGGACCCACCAAAGGAGGGTGCCCTGCACTGGACTGAACTAATTCCTGGACTTGCCTGCAGGAGGGATCATAGTGGTGAATCCCAAACCCTATCCCAGTTACCTTCAACTTTCTGAAGATTTCATTAGGTCCTGTTCAATAGATCAGTTACATTGCCCCGCTCCTCAACTATTACACAAGATTCCATAGTCAAATCATGATTCTCAGAGCAGAGACCTATGTGAGATAGCAAAAGAGCACTTCAGAAACCTTCCTCTACTTCTTTAATAATCTCATGTAATTTCACTGTTAGTTCTCTGAAATGACCTCCATGCAGTAGTATATATTACTTTAAAAGGCCCATAATAGTCTTATAATTAGCCATTTGGTCCAGTTTCAAATCTTCTTTGATGATGGAAAAGAAAATGCTTTTAAAGAACTAGACCCCTCAGAAGTTGACGACAAGCAATCTAGGACTGGGATGCTCACAATAATAGCTAAAATTCTTCTCCAGAGCTTTGGTAAAGAGAATACAGATTCTGAACAGAGTAGAAACAAAGGGTTACATGGTCCCACAGCTTCTGAGCTATTCCTCATTCACCAATAGGACCATCTTTTTCCTTATCTCCAAAATTATATAATAATTTGTGAAACATTGTCTGTGCCAATGCTAAAGAGAGATCCATAGAAGCTGTTCACCAAATAACTCCCGGTGTCATGCACAGATAAAGATGAAGAATTCACAACAGAGATATCTGAGTAACGAAGAAACTGAGTTGAATACCTGACATTTGCCCTCCTTGTTCAACATGATTCTCCAAGTCACTCTCCAGATCCTGAGTCCATGCAATGTAAAATGACAAAAAGAATATTGGCTTTGAGGAATGGACTTCCCTCACAAAATTAGCACTGTGGGATGGAAGAAAGTATAGACCAAAAGCCCCTTTGAACAGAATATGGATAGGAAGGAAATTGCTCCTGAAATGAAGATACCTAGTGGATCAAAGTGAAAGCATCTCCAGAAGATATAAAGCTGAAGGCTGACCTACACGTGTACCATCTTATGTTTCCTGATTTCTTCTTATACTATGACATGAAGAGATCTGAAGTCTACACTTGGATTGTAAGCGATGATAACTCTGGAAAGAAGTAAACCATTATGTAGACTGAACTCAATGGGACAATAATGTGGTCTCACAAAAAAAAGCCCAAGCTTCTACTGTGGGGAATGGGAAAGGCAAAGCCATGGAGGAATGGGAAGGGGGGGAGGGGGGAAGGATTTTATAGGAAGCATTAATACAGCCTTAAAAAGTGTAGTATAAAGTAAAAATGTAAGATATCTGCACAGTGAATGACTCATTCATGTATGATAAAGAAACAATAGAAAGTCCACACACAGTATGCACATTAAATCAGTTATCCAATAAGAATAAAGCATAATTTTTGTGACATAACTCATTTTCTAACACTTAAAATAATAAAGCTGGAGTGACTTAAATGAGCACTCTTAAAGGTTAAATAAATTGTACTGCCATAAAACCAAAGCTATTTGGAACATTTAAAGGTCAGTTCCTTTATTTTTTTCATAGGTTTGAACTTATTTTTTATTATTTACAAAGGTGACATTTCCCTCTGCAAAGAGCTCTGGAAGGTCCATCCTAACATGGTAATGCAACTGGAGTCTAATTCTCCGGGAACTTTATAAATCAAAAGCCTTTCTCTGAGTATAAGATAGAAAAAGAAAAATGCCTTTACTTATGTAGTTTACTTGCTAGCAAGTTGAAGTACATTCAAACAACTCAAAAACCTCAGTTTGTTTTACCGAAAAGCCTCAGAAACTAATACTTCACACTGCTTTTTGGTAACATGAGATGAATCCTCCTACCCCCCATCTACAAGATTCAAATTTAAATCACTCATTCTTTACTGTGTCTCCATTTAAGATGTTAAATCTTAAATAACTTATCTAAAGCTTTTAAGAAAAATCCTAATTACAGAGAAACATAAGCTTTGGAAATCCACAGTTCCAAGCATTCTGCCTGGGATTTTCAGCACTCCACTGATGCTAAAACAGTATGGTGTGTGCCAAATCTGACACAGTCACTATAAGATCCAACTGTGAGATGCCTGTGCATTTTGAAGAAAAACATATGTTGGGCATTGTGGGCCCATTGCAGTGCGGGTCAGGTATGCTACAGGGATATTCATGGATTCACCAAGGGCAAGTCATACCTGGCTAACCTAATTGACTTCTTTGATGAGATAACTGGCTCTGTGGATGAGGGGAAAGAAGAGGAGGTGTTATTCCTTGACTTTAGCAAAGCTTTGATTCGGTCTCCCACGGTATTCTTGTCAGCAAATTAAAGTAGTATGGGCTGGATGAATGGATTATAAATTGGATAGAAAGCTGACTAGGTCATCGGTCTCAATGGCTCAATCAATGGCTTCATGTCTAGTTGGCAGCTGGTATCAAGCTGAGTGCCCCAACGGTTGTTCCTGGGACTGGTTTTGTTAAAAATCTTCATTCGTGATCTGGAAGATGGTGAGGATTGCACCCGCAGCAAGTTTGCAGATGACACTAAACTGGGAGGAGAAGTGGATACACTGGAGAATAGGGATAGGATACAGAGGGACTTAGACAAATTAGAGGATTGGACCAAAAAAAATCTGATGAGGTTCAACAAGTTCCAAGTCCTGCATTTAGGATAGAAGAATCCCATGCACTGCTACAGACTAGTGACCAAATGGCTAGGCAACAGTTCTGCATAAAAGGACTTAGAAGCTGGATATTAGTCAACTCCCCCAAAAGTGACTAAGATACCCAAGTCCCATATTCAAAAGTGACAAGCACTTAGGAGCAACCATCACATTGATTTTCTGTGCCTTAGTCACTCTTGAAAATGGGACTTAAGTGCTTTTGAAGTTTTACCTATAGTCAAAAATCTTATTCATTCTCCAGATTTCATCACATTGTATGCTTTCGTGTTCTAATTTAGGGCTTGTCCTCACGGGGGGGGGGGGGGATCGACGGCAGATACGCAACTTCAGCTACGTGAATCACGTAGTTGAACTTTGCATATCTGCCGCCGACTTACCTCTCATCCCCACGGCGGCAGCAGTCGGTGGCGCGCTCCCCCGTCGACTCCGGAACTCCAGTTCGCTGGGAGGCGCAAGCTGGAGTCGACGGGGGAGCGCGCCACCGACTGCTGCCGCCGTGGGGATGAGAGGTAAGTCGGCGGCAGATACGCAAAGTTCAACTACGTGATTCACGTAGCTGAAGTTGCGTATCTGCCGTCGATCCTCCCCCCCCCCCCGTGAGGACAAGCCCTAAATTAGAACACGGGCGATCGATCCCGCGCCGCGCGAGTGAAGACCAGCCCTTAGAGACATATCCCAAACTCCTCTGCTAGGCCTACTTCTCCTTTAGCCTTAGGAGTTCTCCACAAGTGTACCAGAAAGTACACCGAGGGGAATGTAACACCCTACAATACATGACATTTTGGTTCTTGAAATCCATTCCTACATGTTGGTCTTGGTGGTTGGTTTCTTCCTAAACAAAGTCATGCAGGCTTTAAATTTCACCTGTCATGTAGGGGATAGCTTAATCTATATATTATGTAATAATTGCATTGATTACTTAAGAATTACAAGTTATTGTTTTTAGGATAGACGGGTTCTTGTACCAAGATCAGGCCCAGTATTATTAAAATTATCATAGAGTTTATAAACCCCAATGTGCCTGGTTGCAACTCGTGTATTATAGGAACTTCTATATTTACAGTAATTTGTTTATATACAGTAGACTCTTGATTATCCAGGATGATAGGGAAAAAATAATCCTAGTTAATAAAATCCTGGATAATCACCATCCATAGGAAATATGGGGTAGGGGATTTGGTTCACCAGCAACCTTGCACTGGGAGGGAGGGGGTGTTGGTTCACTGGCTGCTCTGCGCCTTGGTGGGGGTTTTGTGTGTGTGTGCTTGGGGCAGCAACAAAGCCAGAGCCGGCCCTGTGAGTTGCACATATTTTTTTTGACATCCTGGTTAATCCACATCGTGGTTAACCCAATCCTGGATAATCGAGAGTCCACTGTATTTAGCAAAAATCACACACTAACTCAGTAAGGTAAATAGAGACATACAGAAATCCCTTGAATCACATCATCCCTTGCAGAACAATCTAAAATGTTATCCATTATCTTCCTCATCACCAGTGGCCATCAGTCTGGTACCTCTCAAGGACTACATCTTTCTCTCCTATTTGTATAATGTTATGCTGATGTCTGTATGTCTAATGCATATCATTAGAGGTTTTCCCTTTCTTATTTGTATTTTATCATCCTACTAATGAAGTGTCCTTCTATTGGTTAGTAGATTAATATGTGTAGTTATCATTGCAGCTCATGATCATACCATCACTTTTTGCTTAAACAAATTTGCAGTTATTGCTTTTCATGTTCCTTGAGGTACCAATTACTAGAACATTATCACTCCTACCATTGAGCAAGTTTCTTCTGTGCTCCCAAAATCTAAAGGTAACCGTTGACATGTTCCAAGGGTTACAGAGTACTTACTCACACTTATGCTTTAGTTAATATCTTAAAAGGATACCGGCCTTTTTTGCCTTACAGCTGAATAAAATGAATATAGGTTTCTTGCCTTACAGCTCAATATAATGAAAGCAGTTAAATAGAATGAAGGCAAGATAGTGAATAAAATAGAATTTGTATTTGAATTTTTGTAGAAGAAAATGAACACTTCCCATTGGGCTAGTGAATTAAGCCTTCAAGATGCATCTTTGGCACCAGCAGAAACTGATGGTACCCACAATTTCTTGTGAATCTTGTTTTAGAGCTATAGCAACACTCCCTACTAGCACATGAAATGAATAAAAATATTTTGTTTTCTATATAGCATATTTTCTGGTGGTGATACATTTCCTAGATTTTGGGTTCTTCAGTACTTTTCCTATATGTCTGTACAGCACGGGTGGGCAAACTGTGGCCCACAGGCCATTTTTATGTGCCCCACCAGCTCAGGCCAGGCCAAGCGTGGCAAGCCACAGGGCCCCACGCCTGGCTGAGCAGGTAAGCAGGTTGGCGGGGGGGGGAACTTAGGTGGTGGGGTTCTGGGGTGGTTGTGATTAGGGTGGGGGGGCTTCAGGAGGGACAACCAGGGGACAAGAAAGCAGGGGGGTTGGATGGGTCAGGGATTCTTAAGGGGGAAGTCAGTGGGTGGGAAGTGGGTGGAGGTCAGATAAGGGCATGGCCTTCCCTACCCGGTCCTCTGCACAATTTTGAACCCCAGTGTGGCCCTTGGGCCAAAAAGTTTGCCCACCCCCTACAGCATCCAGAATATTTTGTGAACTAACAAACAATAGCTCCTCATTAATAAAGAAAGTGAGGAATACTTGTAGCACCTTAGAGACTACTTCTACTGATAATGACCCATCTACATTTAACAGCCCTCTTAGAATTGGTATGCTAATGTACATTTTTTTTTCTTTCTTTCTGTGTGTATAAATTCATCTTACTTCTGTTCCATTCTATGCATCCGATGAAGTGAGCTATAGCCCACGAAAGCTTATGCTGAAATAAAGCAGTTAGTCTCTAAGGGCTGGTTTTCACTACCTGTGGGTAGCAATTGATCTTTTGGCGATTGATTTCTCACCTCTTGTGAAGAGGTGAGAAATCGATCACCTGCGGCTCCCCCGTCGACTCCGGAACTCCAGCTTGCCGGGAGGCGCAAGCTGGAGTCGACGGAGGAGCGCACTGCCGACTGCCGCGAAGACGGCAGGTAAGTTGGCAGCAGATACGCAAACTTCAGCTATGTGATTCACGTAGCTGAAGTTGCGTATCTGCCGTCGATCCCCCCTGGTAGTGAGGACCAGCTCTAAGGTGCTACAAGTATTCCTCACTTTCTTTACGGATACAGACTAACACGGCTGCTATTCTTGAACCTGTCCTCATTAATAGTTTACTGAAGAAAAGCCAGGAATATCATCAATTTTATCCATAGCTTCCTCTCAATTCTGTGGCACCCTGTCACGAGGTGCACCCCGCACCGCTAAACTGGTACCTCCTCCCAGTCACTCTGGGGATTAGGTTTTGAGGGAAATGCTTCCTTATATGGTTTGCACACCATCACTCTCGTAGGTCTGCAGCAACTCTAATCCCAGGAATCATAATGTCCTCTTCATGACTCTCAGTCTTCTTGCTGGGTCACTCAGTATTCCTCCCTCCCCAACTTCTTACCACACCAGGCTCCCCTTCTCACTCTGGCTGTACAAGTTCCAAAACAATCCTCCCTCTTCCCAGGGAGTAACTGCTGCCTGCGTTCTTTCAGCCTCCCCCAGCACCTCTTCTTTTGTCATCTGACTTTATACAGACTCTGTCTGTTCCTAAATTAGTTCCCTGCTCCTTGGCTCCTCCTCCAGGTGCAGCCTGTGGAGTTAATCAGCCTTCCTGGCCATCTTAATCCCTTCCAATCCTTGGTGGGGTGTGTGATGGAATGTTCACCTCAAGAAAATTTTATCATGAAGACCATGAGAAAACCAGCATCAGATGGATGTATATATTGAGATGTGGCATATTGTTTGGCATATTGGTTAATTCAAATAGCTACCTCTATTGTGGTGTGAAATGAATATATAGCTAAAATCCTGTAACAGCTGCTATTTTCATTATCATTATTAAAGCATGACATGTAACAGTTTGAGTCTCTAAATTGCCTTTCAGATCATGACAAGCAAAAAAAAAATAGTCTCAGCATATATTTTCAGGTGCCATGTTCTTTCGTTAGTACATTTTGAAAGCTCTTGCTTTTACTTTTATAGTGGTGTGATGTCAATGTGGTTTAGTCTTTATAGTTATATAAATCAAACCTAGCCATTAAACCATTTTGGTTAAATCAATAATTTCTGTGTGGAAAAAAATATTCTCTAATAAAAATGTCCTCAGTTTGTAATGAACAAACAGGAAAAATAAGCCTTACTAGCAGTGATTGATGAGAGCGATGGTAGGGGTAAATAGGTAAAAAGGATACAAGGAGGAAAAGATGTATCAATGAAAAAATGAAAATATATTGCATACTGAATAAACTGTACATTTTTAAAAAAATCAAATTGCAGGTGGTGTGGTTTGGTATGCAGGTGGCCTGGGTTAATGGCAACATGGTATGTTTCCTCCTGGCTAGTAGGTGTCAGGCAAATTTATCAAGCCCGGACTTCAATAGAATGAACTAGGAAGATTCTTTTGTTCTGGGATTTGCATAATATTTTAAACATTGTTGTATTAGATGCCCTATCAAATCTTTTAAGCTATTGTATTTTGAAATTTTTTCTCAGCAAATGAGTGCAATCTAATATGTCTGTACTGCTATTTTATGAGCCAGAGTACAATATACACTGTATCTATATTTTATAGCCTTAAAATATACATTTCTTTATAATGGCAATCTATTGCCCGTGGAAATCATTTTTTTTCCTTCTAAAATGCTATACAAATAATAAAACTACATTACAGATTGAGAACACTGTTTTGTAAAAATTGACTTGGGGTACTAAGTGCAAGCATAAACATGCTGAAATGAGGCTTTCACAGAGAAAGAGTTATCAGATGGAGATCACAGGTGCATCAAGTTACTAAATTGTGTCACAGCAACAGGTGAAGCCCTTGTACGTCCTCCCTTTCCTTTAACAGTCAAGATTGACAAGAAAAACCATATCTAAAATAAGCAGAAGTCTGCTAGGAACAGTGGTAGATTAGCAGATGAGAGAACCTAGATAGGCTATTTGAGAGTATACAAAAGAAGTTGTAGGAATAAGTCTTATGCGAATAAATTTTGAAAAAGACGACAAAGGAGTTCATGTGGAATGTTTATATTCATGCTGTTCTCCTTGTTTGTCAACTAACAAGAGCAATCATTTTGTTATTTCTCTCAGTACCTTTTGAGAGTGCAGGGTAAAACAATACAAACTTTAGGCAATGCATGAATAAATCTAGGAGCTCTAGACAGAACAAAGAATATCCATAATCAATGTCATAAAAATCACCAATTCTCCACTAGTGGCTAATACACATACGGGTGTACCTGTAACAAATGGGCAACCCTATTAGAGACAGAACATCTAATTATTACTGTAACAAATGGGCAACCCTATTAGAGACAGAACATCTAATTATTACTGGATTTTTAAGAGCCCAGGACTATACCCTTTCATCCTAGCCATATTCCCAATGCAGAAAGTGGGAGCTTAGTTTGTGCAAAAATTATGGGATAAGATCCTAAGTAGTTAAAAAAAAAAAAGTCCTACATAAAAAAAAAAAAAGTTAGCCCTTAATCTTAAAGTGGGAGAGGGAGAGAGAAACCTGGAAGATTATTTATGTCTGACCAAGATGAAACAATTAATATTTCAGCTTTTACTTGAAATTACAGAAAATGTTATTCTGCCATCTAGGCCTGAAATGAAATGAAAACCGTTAGTTCTAATGAAAATGCTACAAACTGAATGCCAAACATATCTTCACAATTAATATTAGCAGCAGAGTAGTGATACTGAACCCAAAGCTGTTCATTAATTGCAGAAAGCCACAGCACCAAAGAGAACTTCTTCTGCTACTAGTACTGAATAGAACATGGTATCGGCACACAGAGCAGCTTGCAATTGTTTGGTTAAAGAAAATGTTATACTCATGGCAACTTAACTGCACAAGTAAGAGAAACAGCAGCCATCACTTATTACCATTATCACTATGAACTTAATTCTTCAACTCATAATATTTGGCATGACAAAATATTAATATTGTGTCTTCCTAATCCGGGTATTTTATTTGTTCATTTGAGGTATTTGCCAAAAAAAATAATCATTACAATCAAACTCATTAAGCTAATGACAGCTATATTTTGGCTTATAAGTGAGTAATACTAACTAGTAAATGGGCAACTTAATTTTGTGCCATTCATATATGCACCTAGCAAATAGTTTATAAATTAAAATATATTTTGACTCAGTTCACAATTAGTCATTACTGCACTGTGCATCATCACCAAAATAAATGTTGACAACTGAAATGTAAACAATTCTATTGAAGAAATATGTTTGAGACGAGGATGTCTCTTACTCTACCATACCTAAATGGTCAGAAAACAATATAAGTATAAAGTTAATGGTCAGACAAGTGTTAATATTTCTGTTTATAGGGGATAAGTATTCTGGGTACCAATTTTACATGTATATTATACACACATACATACCTTAATATATAGGTCATTCTTCACCCTAATGTATAAAATATACTTAGTGTACTTTCACAATCGAATGGAGGTATATTTTCAAGATTTTCAAGATAGACATAGCTAATGTGCTAAAAAGAGAAGTGTAACTGTGAGAACACGACCAGCAGGATGGGTTAGCTGCTTGATACAATCTCATCTAGGACCCTGGGTTTGTATTCAGGAAGCTAGCCCATGCCACCAAAAGGTACACTTCTATTCAATCTGGCCCAAAATTCCTTATAGCAACTGAAAGGGTGCTGAGGATTGCAAAGTTATAATTTACACATTTCAACGTGTATTTTTGTGATTATAAATTTGCAGAGTTCTTCTATTGCACTTTGTTTTTCAGGTAATACCAAGTGCACTTGGTTAGTAGAACTTTCTCTCGGCTTATTTATTAAATTGCTTTGAGATGTCCTGCAAAGGGACATAAGCTCCTAACTTCAAATTGGTGGGGAGCACCTATCTGCACTTGGGTAGCACCTATCTGCACAGATGTTTTACTCTACAGAGGTTGGGCATGTAAGCTATGTTGATGGTGCCCCCTATATTCTTTATCCAAGTGGCTAGAGCAGTTTTCCAAAATGTGACAGAACCAGGTTCCATCCCCTCTTGGCCTGACTTTACTATTGGTTATTCTGGAACATGTTTCTCTCATTTTCTGCTGTTAAAGTGGTTCCATGTTGTATAAATATTGAAATATGCATTGAGCCAACAAACAATAGTAGGAATAACTTTATAACCCAGTGCTCAGGGCATCCACCAGAGCTGCAGAAGATTCAAGTTCTCTTGCTCCAAAGAATATTTAAATTACTTATTCACAGTGGAACAGTGGAGTTAAGTATTGCTGAAGACGCATTCGCTTTTTCTGAACTTCCTAAATGAATGTCCCTGGCTTGCTGATGTGCTCTTTCCATACTATGCCCTTTCCCATTCTTTCATGCTGAGAGACAGAATGAAATAAGTGACAAGAAATTCAGCAACATCATCTAGTGAATTTTTCCAAATGTTCCCGTCAGCTCCCTCCCATTCTCTGCCATCAAAATGACCTGCTTTGTCCTCTAGCCTCCTACCTTATGAAATTAAGGTTGTAATAATCATTCTATAACAAACAATTTACTTTGAGCCATTCTCCTTTATCCCCCTTCCCTCTTTTCCGACAAATCTATTACAGAGATGGGGATCCCCGCACAAACCAGTGAAGAGAATGTTTTTGCTTTGACTTAACCTTGCATAACGGCTAGATCCTACAAAAACACATCAGTATCTTCAATCCCATGAGTAACTCCTTGAATTTAAGCATGTGCTAGATCGGGCACCCCATGAATCAGTCTAATCTACTGCATAAATCCGATGCATTGAGATGAGAGTATACCCCTTGGCTTCTTTGCATGTTAATCATCATCTTTGAGCTGAATGGAAATGTACTCTTCCCAGCGCTGTCACAGTAGCACATCTTTGATTTAATTTTAAGCAGGTAGATTCTTTCTTCTAAACTGTTCAATTGGCTAATGGCTGCTGGGCTTTTTCTGCCTGTTTTGCATTTATTGCTTTTCTTTTACCATTGCTCCTCCCAAGCCTCCATTGCCAATTACAGTATGAAAATATCTTGGAAAATGAGCTCACAGACTGAGCCAAATTCAAGGAGACATTCAGTAATATATTCAGTTTTGTTTAATACCTTCAGTCCCATTTCTAATCCTTAAATTTAATTAATCTCAGTGTTTTCCACTTACAACCCTATACTTAGAATTTTATTCTTCTGAAACCGGACTGTGATTCTGTGTCCTAGTCAATTGGTTTTTAGATGAATTGTGGGCATATGAAATTATTAGGTTTGATAAATATTCTGCTTTCATGCTATATACAGGTACCAGGTTTGTGGTAAAGTGGTCAACATATGACAACAGGAAAACTCAGGTAGCATTAAGAAAACATAATTGGATTAATGAACCCACTCAGAAACATACACCGATGAAAATTTCTGCATTAGGACAAGCATGACCAGAATGTTGTAAACCTGTAGTTGTTATTCCCTTAAATTGACCGAGTCTTGGGGGAGATAAGAGAAGTGAAGGGGGTGTAGAATCCAACTCAAAGCTTTTTATGTCATTAAATTTCTCACTTGACCCCTTTCTCCTTCACCATCCATTAAGACAATTATCTGTGATCAATTTGCAAGCTTTTTGCTTTACACTTCAAACTAGTTCATTTTCATGGACATTTTACCACATTTTTGAAGAGTCTATTATGGTTCCAATTGATTCTTTGAGCATGTTCAGACTCAGGATGGTTGACAAAACAGATCTTTATATTGTATTTCTAAAATCTAAGATGTTAATGGCAAAAGTGAAAGCAGCACAAAATTTGGTTCACATGGGTTACATGAACCAGGGGTGGCAAGGTCTGTTACTTTTGCTATTCCCCGACCAAAACCTATTATTGAATTTTGATTTTATAGAATCCCCAGATCTCTTGGGTCTGCTATCATAACTAGCTCAGGAGAATGCCGCATACCAGCAAGTCAGTTTTTCCTAGGATGGTCCCTAGCAATCAAGCAAATATGTATGGTTCCTCTATGATCCTAACAGAAATTTCCCATTTTCTCAATCAATAATGCAGGCCAGTCTAGTTTGCTGGGTCCTTGTGAGCATAAATTAATGTCTGCACATTGATTTGAATATTCTGTACAGCACTATATAAATGGTAATTATTGTAGCGCAATAATACTAACAGGCAGTGGAGTGCTTCCTGCATCTCCCCTTAAGTGTTATATACATTTTGGGGGCAGGAGTTGACTTTACCCAGTAACTGCTCCCTTTTTCTTCTACTGTCAAATGGGAGCCTGGTCTCTCCTCTGAGTTTTCAGGAGGTAACACCGGACAGCGTGCAGAGGAAGGGATAGGACCAGGAACAAGTCCTCCCACAAGGCAACAAAAGTGGAGACTCCTCTTGGCCAGGAAACAAATGCCAGAAGAAGGAATTGGGGAGCCCTGTGAATAGCACTAACTTGTGTGCAGGAACTTATGAACTTGGCTTCTGTTTGTTGGTACTGTAGGTCTAGCAGCAATCTCATCCTGATGAAGGATGGGTTGTAGCTAATTATTCCCCATAGCCTTAGTTAACGCTACTAGCCATTCTGATGAAGCCAAATCCAACTCCCATTGAACATAGTGGGAAGCTTTCCATTGACTTCAGGAGGAATTTGATTTGGCACAGGATTTTTATGTTCGTACATGTATTTCATTTGCAGGAGATTCTAGGGTTTTTTGTTTGTTTGTTTAGACTTTTGATACTAAGACTACCAACAAGAATGTCACTTATAATGCTTGTTCCCATGATGTGGATTCTTGTTTGTGCTGAACTGAATTGACACAAAACTCATTCACATAGGTCATTACCAGTGAAACACCTTAACTTTAGTACTGTAACTTCCATAAATCACTTATTTTCTGGCACACTTCTCCAAGGGTTTTCTAGTTATTTTATCCGATTAGATTAAAGGTATTTCTTACTGCATATTACAGACTAAAAATTAGTCTGTTTTTTGGTCTGCAACATAGGACTTTTCTTGTAGAGGTCATGAATGATGTGAATTTATGCTTATTCAATGAAGGTTATTTTCTCACTGCTTCTTTAGATCACTAAAAAGCACCTTTGATCATAAAATTCTCTTTGATCAACTCAAGTAAGGTCTTCAGAGGTGTGTTAAATTGTTCAGATTGAATAAAATCATTATTTTACTGAGAGATTTTTTTTTCCTTTCTGCTCTTAACTTTAGCAGTGTTATTACCAACGAGCTTTCTTGGTGTTTCATTATTTATTAGCTCAATATCCCAAGATTTAAATTATTATTTCTTTTATTATACAATGCCATTCTCTACTATTCTAAATGGTTACTGAGGATTTTGTACTACATTTGCACTGAAACTCCAGGGAAACATCTTTAAATTCCCATCACTGGTTTTATTCTCTTTGCAGTATCAAGTCTTAGAAATTGTTAACAGTTACTTGTTTACACTTATTTTATGTTCTCCATACACAAAGAGTAAATGGATGCTTTGTGGTGATCTGAATGTAAATAAACCAGATTGACCAAAAGAAAATTAATAAAAGAGCACTGTGTTTGTGCACGCACTCTTTCAATAGCAATCTGTACTGATGAAAGCCAGCATCTTGGCTGATCTGAACCACAGGCCTCTGCACTGACAGCATAAGACTCTAGAGCTAACGTTAAAGTGCCAGCCTCAAGAGGCAATCTGTGGTAGTCTTACATCCTCTCTGGATTGAGCATAAAAGGTGATCCATAACACATACACTGATCACTGGATTACATGGGACTTCAGTAGTTCAAATACTAGATAAATCCCCAATTATGTGATGACCAATATCTTGACCAACAACAAAAGGATTGAACTAGGGAACACTAAAGCTAAATACCTGTCTCTACAGCTTTCACAAAACAGCCAGGCTCTTTGGGGCTGAAATATGTTCATATCCTTTGTAGATCATGTGCAGAGCAGAATGCATACACACCCTGATGTGTTCCAGTTGCCAGTCTTAGAAAGATGTAATGGTGCAGTACACAGAGACAGATATATAGCTACATCTATACATCACACTTCATCCATATAAAAAAGTTTCCTTCTTGTGGATGTGCCTGCACAAATTCTAAGCCCAATGCAATATTAGCAGATAACAGCTACAACATAGCCATGGGAGTGGCAAGTTGAAGAATTCCATCTTGAATGATACTTTAAGCTCCCAGCCTGGCACCCCAGGAATGTGCTGTCTTACCTGGTCAGAAGTCTAAGCAGTGTTAGTTTATTACCCACTCTGCCCCCTCCCTCAATGGGGCGAGGACATACACAAGCCTTTGTAAACTGAGTTGAGATTTCCTAAGCAATTTACCTAAAACACTATGTTTTGGTTGAAGTATAAAAGATTTATTAACTACAGATAGGTTTTAAGTGATTATAAGTGGTAGGGAGAAAAGGTCAGAGATAGATACCAAGGAGGAAAAACGGGGGCAAGCACGCAGGCTAACACGTAAACCTATTACACTAGGCAGTTCTTAATACAGAATTCACCAAAACTCAATAGCTGCTAAACCAGACATTATAAAGACAGATAGACTTTCATCTTAATTGTTTCTGGAAAATGAGTAAAAGTTCACAATTTCACAAACATGGTTAGGACAGGTAGGTTGGCTTGCATCTGTGCTGCTTTCAGGGCAGTTTCTGCAGCATTCTAACGACTGCCTTAAATGACAGGCTTAGTAAAGTAAGAATGCTCAATAATGCCTTGAAATCCAAGGCATTGACTGCTTGATGAGAAAGTTAATGATTTTTAATCTAGCTTTAAACTCCCTGCAATGGAAGAGTTCAAAGAAACGAACACAGTAGGTGGGTAACTAATTCAAAAATATTCCAGAGAAAAATGTATTTGCAGGAAACTTTTAAAGCAAGCTTTCTTTCTAGTGATACAAGTTTATAAATTCCTTTTTAAAAATTGGTTAATATTAAACAATCTGAAATCTCTCTCTGGTGTAATGATAAAATGGTCTATTAATATAGAAGTTCTACTGCATTTGAATCAGAACCATCTCTTTTCAATAAAAGTTATAGGATTCTTTACCCTGCCACAATCAGGTTTTCTGGACCTTACAGGTTCTCAAATCTTTTGCACCTTAATGATTACATTTGTATGTTTTGTAAGTAACTCTAGCAGGCAGAGAACTGTTACAACTAAAGGTTACCCAAGGATTTAAAGGGAAAAAAAGTGTTTTAAACTAGAAGGAATCACTATCCTTCTGTGACTGACAATATCCTGAACAAACCTTATGGAATGGAGTTAAACCCATACTAAATTGAGTTTACTATCTTTAGATTTCATTAAATTAAAAACACATTTATGTATCATTGAGGAATTATATGCATTGCCATAGGAATGGTAAATAGGAGAACAGCAAGGGGCAATTGGGCAAATTTACTGAGATTGACACATCTCCAGAGAAAACACATCCCCTAAGAGAGGTTCCCATATAATAGTCCAAACTGGATTCTCCAGGGATCAACAGATAAAGGTAGGATCTTTGGATAAGCAGCTTAGTTTTAAACTGGCTCATGGCCTCCTTTATGATCCAGCAAAGGGACAGGATTTCTGGTCCAATATGGCCCCAATCCTTAGGGAAATGGCTAGACGGACTAAACACCATCCATAATCCTAATCAGAGTGAGGAGGTTCTCTCTGGTAAGATTATTAGCATGTGCAGGTTTTAATGTTTTAAGCATTGGCATCCACTTCTCACGAGTGACACCTCTCTGGCTTGTACATGCCTGCAATTGTTCAGTTCTGAATGGGGTCACACCCACATACCACAGCCAACCTCACCTTCCACCCCCGAGCGGATAGCTGGATGTATTCACTGAAGACCAGCCAAACAGCTGAGTCACTCACATGCTGTCTCCGTTTCTGGGGTATACAGTCTTTAGCTCTTTCTAACCTCCTTGCCCTGGGACTGTAGCACCAATGCTACCTCCATGGAGGCACTGCCTTCTTTAACAGCACAACAATGGCCCATCTCCGTACCCTCGGTTGGTGTCCTTTCAGCAGCCCTCTCTAGGATCAGTCTCCAACAAGGCCAACAGAGCCCATCTCAGAAATCTCACCTTGTCTTGCTTAGTTATGGGCTCAGTCATCTCAATTTTGAAATATTTAATTTTTCTTTCACACGTTTTTCTTTTTGTCTGATTTACTAATATTTTGAAATGAAAAGTCATCTACATTCAAGAAAAACTATACTGTTTGAAAATATCGAAGCAAAGTAGACCTTTCTGAAATATTTTTCTCCAAACATTTTTTTGAGTTGGGTGAATCATTGAAGCTGACCTTGTTTCCAAACACAGTTTTGACTAATCTATACTTTTCAGAAAAAAAAATATCAACAAACCAGCTCTACTATAAACCCTATTATGAGAGTATATATATACACATACATATACATATACATACATATTATATATGAGAGTTATTAGATATATATATATAAAACTGCTGACTGTTGGACTTGTCCTTCAGCTCCATCACCACCATCAGATTCTGACACTCCTACACTCCTATGCTCATTCATCGTCTTCCTTCTCATCCATTCACAGGGTTCATGAAATCATTTCTCTGCCCCCCTCATGAAAGAGTATTCCATGTCTCATAGCAAGTGTGCAACATACATCATAGCATGAATATTGTAATCTTATTTATCTTCTCTCCCCCAGACCAACCCACAATTACAGTTCTGATCATATTTAATCTATACATATTATTTGCACTAGAGAAGCACACAGAAGCTAGGTCTACACTATCCGCAAGATTGGCAGGTAGAGATCAATCTTTTGGGGATCGATTTATCGCATCTCATCTAGAGCACTTTCTAGTTGACTATGGAACTCCACTGCTGTGAGAGTTGATGGGGGAGCAGCAGCAGATGACTCAGTGCTGTTAAGAAGTCGAGGTAAATTGACCTGAATAAGTCAACTATTTGTGTAGATGAAGTTGCATGTGTTAGGTCAACCTCCCCCCCCCCCCTTCTTCTCTCCCCAGTGTAGACCAGAGCAGAGATTCTAGTCAGGATTGGAATACCACTGAGGAAGGTATTGACATCATCAGGGCTCTATGCAGGCACAGGGATCAGCACAAAAATGAAATTTCAGGACTGTTGATCTAAAGTGTAAGTTTGAGGGGATAAATACTGTCTTCACATGGATAGAGTGTCTACACATGGATAAAGACAATACCTACCTACCTCTCACAAAAATATAAAATCTAGGGCTTCAATAATGCAATTGCCGCCGTATAGACAAGACAACATTTCCGTGCATGGACACAAGAGTAATGTATAAAAATGTTGAGGTCTGTGGGTGGAACTGCTTCCCTCGGGCGTCACGGCTCCCCTCAAGCAAGTCCCCGTCCATGGTGTTTCAGGCGGAGGGGAGGTACAGTCAAGTGGCTCTACAGACATGCTCCCTCTGTATGCAGGCACTGCCCTCCTCCACAGCTCCCATTGGCTGTGGTTCCTGTCCAATCAGCTGGGAACTGTGGAGACAGTGCTTGGGCGATGGGGGCCAGGCAGCATGCAGCTATGATGATTTAGTCATCCAGCACTCTATGACTCCTTGACAAGTCTCAATGGCTAGAAATGCTGAGTCATATCTGATTTTTTGGAAGATAGGATCAAAGCAACAGACCTTTCAGTGGGGCTGCTGAGAGAAAAGGAGTTTAGACAAATCTGAGCTGAAAAGGAATATTAAAATCTGGTTAGCTACAAAACAATTAACTGGTTAAGTTTGGCTGCCTGCATTGAGAAGTTTGAACTACTGTGGGATTCTGTAGTGCAAATACTCAGACTGTCATTTGGGTCCCCAAATTATAGAACAAATTGTCAGAATATCTACAGTCTCCTACATTCATTCTGTATCTCAGTTTCCTGAATTGGGTTCTGCCACTCGTCTCAAATTGAATTTGGCACTGCAGAAAGAGAACTCTGATCTGTACCATACATACTGCTCTCTGGAGAAGTACTGCAAGGCCCTGTTGAAGCCATTTAAACAGCCTTTAAATTAGGACTCTATGCTAGAATCTTTTGTGCCTCCAAGCAACCTGTCTATCCCTAGGACCAAAGTCAGAGATGCTCAGGGAGTGTGAGGAGCACCACCACCTTCCAGAAATTGAGATTGCTCAGGTAAAAGCAACACTCAAATATGCAAAGAAACAAGGCCAGGTTTCCTGAAAAAGACTGTGAAATGTATGCCTTACTTGGACTCCTGCAACCAAAAGCCACCACCCAAATTCAAAAACATTCAGCAAAATTTACAAAGTACATGGACTCCAGCAAGGTTGAAATCCAGTGTACGTTGTACTGTGAGGATGATGTAACAAAGTCCTGTGGCACCTTAAAGACTAACTATAAAGTTTTGAAGCATAAGCTTTCATGGGCTAATACCCACTTCGTCGGATCCAAGCAGTGGAAGTGTCCAGAGGCAGGTATAGAAAAGTAGGCAAGAACCAGGTAGGAGGTAACAAGGTTATTCCAATTAGGCTGAACCAGCTTGTTATCTCCAATCAGGGAGGGTGGGTTATTCTTCTAGCAGTTGAATAGGGGGTGTGAACTTGGAGAGAGGAGAAGCTATTTTTGTAATTAGCAAGCCATTGAAGGTCTTTGTTCAGTCCCAGATTGATAGTGTTAAATTTGCAAATGAATTGCAGTTCTGCAGTTTCCCTTTGCAGTCTGGACTTGAAGTTTTTTTTCTGCAGTCTGGTGACTTTTAAATCTGTAATAGTGTGTCCAGGCAGGTTGAAGTGTTCTCCTACAGGTTTTTGTATATTGCCATTCCTGATATCTGATTTGTGTCCATTTATCCTTTTTCGTAGGGGCTGTCCAGTTTGGCCGATGTACATAGCAGAGGGACACTGGTGGCATATAATGGCATATATGACATTGGTTGATGTGCAGGTGAATGAACCAGTGATGGTATGGTTGATCTGGTTAGATCCTGTGATGGTGTTGCTGGTGTAGATATGTGGGCAGAGTTGGCATCGAGGTTTGTTGCATGGATTGGTTCCTGAGTTGGAGTTATTGTGGTGCAGTGTGCTGTTGCTGGTGAGAATCTGTTTAAGGTTTGCAGGTTGTCTGTGTGCCAGGACTGGCCTTCCTCCCAAGGCCTGTGAAAGTGAGGGATTATTGTCCAGGATGGGTTGTAGGTCACTGATGATGCATTGCAGAGGTTTTAACTGAGGACTGTAGGTGATGGCCAGTGGTGTTCTGTTGTTTTCTTTCTTGGGCTTGTCTTGCAGAAGCAGGCGTCTGGGTACATGTCTGGCTCTGTTGATCTGTGTCCTTAAATCAGATATTAGGAATGGCAATATACAAAAACCTGTAGAAGAACACTTCAACCTGCCTGGACACACTATTACTGATTTAAAAGTCACCATACTGCAGCAAAAAAACTTCAAGTCCAGACTGCAAAGGGAAACTGCAGAACTGCAATTCATTTGCAAATTTAACACTATCTATCTGGGACTGAACAAAGACCTTCAATGGGTTGCTAATTACAAAAATAGCTTCTCTTCTCTCCAAGTTCACACCCCCTATTCAACTGCTAGAAGAATAACCCACTCTCCCTGATTGGAGATAACAAGCTGGTTCAGCCTAATTGGACTAACCTTGTTACCTCCTACCTGGTTCTTGCCTACTTTTCTATTCCTGCCCCTGGACACTTCCACTGGTTGCATCCAACGAAGTGGGTATTAGCCCATGAAAGCTTATGCTTCAAAACTTTATAGTTAGTTTTTAAGGTGCCACAGGACTTTGTTACCTCTGCTATTCCAGACTAACACGGCTACCTCTCTGATTCTGTGAGGATGATGTGGTCAAGACACTTTTCAATTCAAACCACTGTGACAGTAACATTATCACGTGAAAGTGCCTACAGTGACCTGGCAAGGCTTTCACATCTTTCACTGACACTGAGCTCTGACACATGTTTCTGTGAACAAGGCTTCAATCACAAACTCAAAACATCCAGAAGGAATCGTCTTGAAAACTGTCGGGTTGATGCCTGTCTACATATTGCAACTTCAACAACAAGCACAAAGGACTTTGATGTAGCTTAGGTGGCAAGGTACATTAAAAACACTAAAGTTAGTTGAAATTAGCAGCTAGCTAGGTTACTGATTTTTTTCAGTGTGGAAAATTATATGCGTTATTTTATGACAATAGCCTACCCCGCTCCCAATGTCCATCACTAAGTCCGGTAATTTTGTCAAGTGTCCATCACACAACATGGTGGTGCTGATCCCCTGATACAGACAGGGTGGCCTATGCACAGGCAGTTGCATAATCAGGATCTTTAAAAAGTTATTTTCTTATCTATTTTTCCTAAACACCCTGGAGGATGGAATGAAACACTGTAAATTATCTAATATTTATGATCCTTCACCTCTACTGAAACTATCTGATATGACTCAGTTAAATATAATTTCTATCTTTGGTTTTAATTTTGCCCCTTTCTTTTAACGTCCTTCTTCCTGATAAATTTTGACTTTTTTTCAAAATTTGTGGCATAAGATTTTAAATTCCCCTATCATTTTCTTGGTTCAAATGCCCATCATTTCAAAAACACTGTATTTACACCTAAAAAAGTTTAGTTTAATTTAGAACATGTATTGTGTATTTCACCTTTATCATTCCTTTGCTTTTCTTTATAGCTATTACTGACCAAATTGAACAAAAGCAGCATTGTGTTGGATCAAAAGGGTCTCTGCATTGAAAATGCTTTTCTTCTTGCATTTGACTATTAAAAATTGTCAGGAGAATTTTATTTCCTTATTAGCATTGAATCTACCTGCACCTTTAAAGGGTGAGCTGTAGTCCATTCTCTCAAAACACTTTTGTTCCCCCAAATGCAGGTGGGTTTTTTTTCAGTAGTTCTTTAAAAGCCAGATAATGGCAGACCCTGTGTGGTCCATTAGAGGCAAAAAGCCTGCTTCAGGTGTGCTGTTAAACTGGGTGAACCAATGATCCAGGCCTACATGCTCCCTGGGTACAAGGACAAAAGGAACATTAGCATCACCAGCAGTGCAGTGTAAAAAGCTCCAAGGAGAGAGATGTCAAGCCTGGGGTCCACCTCAATGAAACTGGAGCTGGGGGAGTGCATGGTGTGCCTCTAAATGACCTGCCTCCAGGTCAGGAAGTCTTCTTATACGCTTCCTCCCTCAAAAGCAACTGTGTCACCTTGAAGACATGCTGCACTTGACTCGCAGACAACATCTGTTCTCCCGACCTCTCTCAAAGATTATAGAATGAGTTAACTAATCCAGGGGAATTTAGAGTGGTTGTGTTCGTCCTCCGCTGATCACACACCTCAGACTTAATAGCCTGACTTTGCACAGAGGTTTTGCAGGGGCACAATAATGCTAATACTCCCTGTCCTTACACTTACATTTCACATCTATCCACATATCCTCTGTACACGTGTCCCTCCAGCTTCTTCAATTTTCAAAAGGTGATGTTGGGTAAAATTTTCAAAAATGCTCAACTTACTTAAGAATCAAAGTCTTATTTTCAAAAGTCATGTAGGAATTGAGGAGCCTAACTCATTGAAAGTAGTTATTAAAAATGGCCAAAGTTAGGCCCTTTAATTTCGGCACTTAACTGTTACCAGTGGTCTCTACAACAATTATTACCTGCATTATTTTTTTTAATTCAATAATCTGTAGCTATGGTGCCATTTTTCTCTATCATTTGTAAAGAGAAGTACCAAGAAAGACCATGCAATGCTTTCAATGCTACCCTTTCTTTCTCAGGGGTTCCACTCTGAAGATCAGTATTAATTTCTACCAGAGGCTCCAAAGGCTGTCAAAGATGTTCACTTAACCAACACAACCTTGAACCACTCCTTCGATAGCTATGTCTCTTATGATCATCCCCAAAATAAGGAAAAGCGCTTTCTCCCATTACAATCTTTCTCCAGAGGACTTCCCTGCACTCAGCTTTATGCTTCTGGAGGTTGGAGCATTGCAGACAGAATGTGAATATAGATGTAGAAACATCTACTTTTGATTTAGAGCATGAAGCACCCAAAATCAAAATACCCTTTTATTATTAATTTGGGAGTAATTTGGGAGTAATCTGATTAAATATGAGACATGCTATGAAGCCATCAAACCAGCATCTTAATAGGACATTACATGGCCTGAGTGGAAACAATTGGTACTTAGTTGTCACAATAAGTCTGTTACATGTCTATGTACAATTTCAGCAATCAAATACATGATGTGGATGACCCTTTAAAGGTGTCCTTGATTGAAAATTGTACCTATGTGTTATTTTATAGGACAGCATGGAAAAAAAACCAAACACCATAATACTCTGGGCATTTTAATACTACATTAACTCAGAAGACTTTGCATATTTTCCCCAAAATCACATAGCAGCACTGATGAGCTCCCACAACATGAACAGTTCTTTCAGATCCCCTCTTGCTGACACTGATTACACCACAAAGATGTTGAAAGTCTTCTGACTTTATAATTGCCACTTCTGAAAAAAAGTCTTTAAAAAAATTTCCTCATCCTTTCCTTGTTACTTTGTTTAGCTATATAAAATACATTTGTTTGACTAAAACATTGATCAGGACTTTGACTTAATGTACAAAGGAATTGTGGAATGAGGGAAGCAGATGTGCATATAGCTGCTTAGTGTACTTCAAGAGTTATTCATTAAAATGTATTATTTTGTTATCTGTAAGAGGAAACACAAATGCAGTTATGTAGGAGAAGCTGCATATAATAAAAAGCTAACCACCTTCAGGGTGTCCATTCACCATAAAACTAATTTCACACCTAGTCTATTATGTAATGTGCTATGAAAATAGTTCTTTGCTTCCAGATATCATTCTACCGGTTTGGACCATGCAAACTCAGTTCTATTCAATGTAATGCTGATTGCCCACACAGTAATTTCCAGACTAGTGTGGTAATGATGTATTTCTTTTTTTCACAATGTGGAACCTGAAGAGTTTGGTGTAGTAAGACAGAGTGATGAAATCTCTAGTCAACTCTTTTCTCTTATCCATGTATTTAATAATTTACCAATATACCTAATAGGCAGATATTGAGTTTCATATCAAAATTTTGTGAACTGAATGTTTATGGTTTGCATGACTTGTTAATACGATATTTTGGAGATCAACAACAGCTTTATGAATGAATTGTTTCACTGTGGAGGACATAACTACTCCAGATGGGAAAAAAATCACTTCAACACTTTTTTATAGAACTCGTTGAAATGAACATAACTTACTGTTTCAAGTTAATGATATTAAAATGAAGCTCTTGGGTCCAGCTCCTGCAATCAGAACTATCAATTAGTTCAAAGAGATCTTAGAGTGCAATGCATACACAGAATGAAATTTTGAGACATTGATCTAAAAAAATTCAGTAAAGTTTTCATCCACACTATAGAATGATGTCAAAGGATGTGTAACAACATAATATAAAGTCAGCTCATAACAGTTTAGTAATGTTGTTTGATTTTCCATCAGGGGCACCATATATAGATGATACCCTCTTAAGGCAGTTTAACTATTATTAGTTACTTTAGGTACCTAGAATCAGAGAGGTAGCCGTGTTAGTATGGAATAGCAGAGGTAACAAAGAGTCCTGTGGCACCTTAAAGACTAACTATAAAGTATAGAAGCATAAGCTTTCATGGGCTAACACCCACTTTGTCGGATGCAAGCAGTGGCACCTAGTTACTACAGTCATGCCTCTAAAGAGAAATTAGAAGTTTATGTGTCTGTGTAAAAGGGCAGAAATTGGCTCTGGAGGTTAATGTTTCATGTTGACCTCACAATGACATGAAAAGCACAAAAAAAGCCATTCATCTTTGGGAACCAAATACAACCACCACCCAAGTAAATTGAAAGACTTCTACTGAGTCCACTGGAAACTGGATTCATCTTTTAATGTTCCAGCTCTGGAAATCAGATCTCCTTAGCTTTAGCCTCCATGTTGAGTGAACATTATTTTATTAGTCATTGTATTAGTTATTTTTTTATACTGTAGAAAATTAGTAGTAAGTGGGTTATTTCAATGTAATGTAGGCTTTTTGAGACTTGCAGGCTCAGTCAGTAAGTCATTTTTAAACAAATTTAATATTTAACTAATTGATTCATTTCAAATTAAAATATTTTTCAAGCCACTGTTCCTCTCTTTAGAAAGGACACACACAAAAAGTCATGATTCCATCAAAGCATTCTGGTATTATGGCACTGGTATGTGATAATAAAGAGTGAATAGTTAAGGTCAGATTCGGATACCCTCATCTATTAAGGCTATAATTATTTTAGGGGAAGCTTCATTCATTTTATAAGGGTCATTTTGGAGTAAAATACTATTCAGCATGAGTAAGGTTACCAGAATGTAGCCCTCAATGAATAAACTGAAAAGTGTTCATCCAACCAATCTGAGAATACGTATAAACACTTTCAAATACTTACAAATAAGAACAGGTGGATGAGATCTCTTGTATTGGAACAACTTCTGTCAGTGACAGACAAAAGCTTTGAAGCTTACCCAGAAGAGTTCTGTGTAAGCTCAAAGCTTGTCTCTCTCACCAACAGAAATTGATCCAATAACAGATTTTACCTCACCCACTTGTTCAATAAATCAAAAAAGGATTTACAATTGTAATACATATGATATATTATGAACAGTTCAGCCAGCTTTTCTATTTCTACTATTTGTCTAAAATCTTGAGATTCTCTAGTCACTAGACTACTCTACCTGAGCACACTATTTACCTCCTCCCTGCTAATTCACTTGCCCACTAAACTATTCAGAAATGAAAAACATTGTTTAAATTGTACAAGCAGCAGCTAGTGGACATTCAAATATAATAAAATAAGTTTGAAAATAATTATAACAAGTGATTTTATTTCACTCGTTCCTACAAAGCACATCTTTTACAATTTCCTAGCTGTGCTTTACAAATGATTTGCCAACTGCTCCTCATGTTTACAATCCCAGATATGCTGCATCAAAAGCGTAGAAAAATGTGTAATGGACCAATAACTCCCTTGATGTTTCTTCTTTAATTAAAGAAATTTTAGGTACATAAGTTTTGAAGGTGAAACATTTTTTATCACTTCTCACAGTCTTGCCAAAATAAAACCCAAATGCCTTTTTGGGATTAGGAATCAGATACTTTATCATAAATTATTTTTTCCAAAAATCCTAACAACAGGTAAAGTTATCCTGAATTGGAGAAATGAGGGTGCCTTTTCAGATCTGTGATAAGATTAAGTATACAGTACAAGAGAAATGTATCATTTTCAAAAACCTATTTTTCATAGGAAGGGATTTAAACTATAAGCAGCAGTGTTACTTTATTTTGAAAAAAATGCTCGACTTTCAGCATACATAATAAATGCAGTTATAAAGGAAATAAAATAGTCTAAGAAAGCCTTTATATTGTTTTGTGGCACTTGGATCTTAGCAAATTAATGACAGCATAATTATAAGCTTTTATTTATATTTGTCACATATATTTGTCATACTGTTTGTTCATTATGCATCTCGCATTAATACTCAGAAGGCCCATTGAGTAGCCCTGTTGGAGATGTACAATAAATGTTCCTGGTCATTAGCACTCCACATTTCAGAAATTATTTTATCTGTAGGTTTTTAGGGGTTTTTTAAACTGAAGGAAATTGCCTGACAACAATCTCTATTTATCAAGCTCTAAATAAAAGCCATTACTTGAGTCACTTCCGTCTGTATATGTCCTCTTTGAATGTCATAACAGAATTAGAAAGTAAGGAGAACTAAAGGAAATACAATTTCTTAGGTGGGGAAATAAAAATAAATGAATATGTTGTTTTCAGCAACATGTGAACTAACTTTAATAGAAAATTAAACCAATTCTTGATGCAGGGGGGTCAAATTACACAAGGACAAAAACAGAGCTCTCACAGTAAGGCTTATTGGAATTGTGAGATAACCCATAAAATATGTTCCAGATAGATTTTATCACTCTAACTGGTCCCACACTACTATTTAGAAAGGAATAGAAGTGTGAGGGATACATTATAACAGTAGCATTTATCAAAATCAATTCCAAAGTTTTCTGGCAGAGTCTGTTGACCTTCATCATAGCTTTGTACCTATTACTGGAGGAAGAGGACAAGGAATTCACAAGTATATGATAATGACTAGAGAACAAAGCCCCAAAGGATGCCTTGATCTGTGATTTGCCAGTCACACTGGGAACCCTTCTGGCAAACGAAACAGTTTCTGACTACATAAACAGTATCTTTTGCTGTGTCCTCTCAGTGCAGTAGAAGAGCAGCCTCGAGTAGCATTTTCATTATAACCTTCCTACAGTCAAGCCATTTGAATTCAGATTAACCTGAAACTTTAAAAGCTTCCAGATAGTTGGCCTAGATTGGAATTTGCTACTATGCATTTCTAATGTACGGTTAATTGGTTAAGCTGCACTTAACTAATAAAGGAAATGAAAAGGATTCCCCTGCTCCTCCAGGTTTTGGAAACTGTGGCAGAGCTCCAACCTCATCCTTGTGGGTCCCACACTTCCAGGCGGTTTATGTTAGCCTCAGTGGCTCACTGCGACTTTCCATATAGCACGTCTCTCTCTACGGCCAGGATTATAGACTACCAAACCTTATCATAAGCCAGCAAGGAGGTTGATGAGAGAACTTCCAGTCTCGGTTGTCCCTACAGGCTTATTCTGGAACAGTTTAGCCTCCAGGGCCTGTCTTCCTCTCCCAGGAGGTGTTTCTGTAGTGGTGGGTTGAGGGAAGCCCAGGCCCACGCTCTATTCTGGGTTCCAGCCGAGGGACCCTAATGGCAGCAGCTGTTGGCAGCCGACCTGTCACTGCCAGAGTTACTATGTTTCCCTGGTCCACTTCCCAACAGCTCTCCCACTTCTCTCTTCACCCTTACCTTAGGGATCCCTTTCTGGTGTCTTGAGGGAGTCTTCATTGTCCAGCCTTCCTCTCCTCTTTCCCCACCCTTGGTAGTGAGTCCTTTTAGTATCGGAGGGGCCTTAGAGTCAAGTGTTCACATTAGCATAACAGTCTCATCTGACTCTTTGCAAGCTAATTGGAGTCATGTGTCCAACCTAGCCTGGAGCAGCCCCTGCTCTGGTCAGTCAGGGAACAGAAAACTGCTTATCCAGTGGCCAATATATTGGCTTTCAACAACTCTGCTGCTGTCTGGGGTTCCCTGATCAGTGTCTCCTAATGGTTCCTTAGTTTTGGCCCTTTGACCCCCACAGCTGTTCTGTTTTTTCATTTGTTGTCCCCCAAACTCAGCTGGGCCTGGGTTTAATATCCCCACCCTAGATTTTCCCCACCCACTTCCTGGATACCAACTGGACTACTCTGCTGTACCCAACTGGCCTGGGTCTATCACAAAACTTACCATGAAACACTAGCTTAATAAAGTCAATATATCTGAGGTAAAAATTAACTGGAGTGGTCACACTTAATGTTTCAAGAAGTTTGAAATTACTATTGGTTTGGGAAACAGTCCCCATGAATACCCACTCTTATACCACTGAAGTCAGTTGTAAAATTCTCATTGACCAGAATAGGCCACAATAGGTAGACCAAGACACAATGGAAAAAAGAAAAAAAAAAACCTTTCAAACTGGAAAAAAATGTTTGAACATGCATGCTATTCCTGTTTGCAGTTAAAAATCCATGGATTAACTGATTTAGTTAATATTAACTTTAAAAGGGGGGAAATAATTGAAGCTAAGGAGAGGATGTATGTGAGGGTCAGATACAAAGCCATGGAAACCAATAAAAATATTTTCTTTGGCCTCAGTACATTTTAGAATAAGCCTTTAATGAATCCCACACTGCTATTCCCTAAATTCCTGGGGCTAATCAGTCAGGTTTTTCAGGTTCTGGCTAAGGTTGCCATAAGGAACTAATGACTATGGATGCCTCAGTATGTGAGGGCCCAGCTTGAGACAAGTTAGAGGGACCCAATTGCCAATAGTTTCTGCAAAAAATCAAGCCTCTGTAGGGTGACTCGCGTTGGGCATCCAAAATATGAAGATCTCAAAAGCATTAGTCACTTTTGAAAATCGTGGACTAATATGGTGACTAATAATTGACTTTAAATTAGAGCTAGCATTTGTAAATTCTAGTATTGTCTCCCCTTTGTCATGATCTCATATTGGGAAAATGAATGAAGAGGAATCTAAAAAAGCAAGTTACTGTGCTGATGAAGCATGATACATATTTAGAGTGTCTATGGATGTGGAAAATGGAGTTTGTTTTCTGAATGCTTGTGGTTTTCATGCGTCTTTCAGCATTGTTTCTTTTAGCTCCTATGGTTCAGATTCATTCTTCATCTCCTCCACTTTGATACTGAATTTGAATCTTGTTCTTTAAACCCTTTCTACTGATCTTCAGTCCCTAATGGGACAGAAAATGTTGTCAGGTTGTTCTCTCCTTAGGATGTTCATGACTTAAAGGGAAAAAACTTGCCTAGAAAGTGGATGAACAATGTAACAACTACATTTCATCAATGGTTGTGAATGACTCAAAGACCTACATCATTAAGGAATGAAGTGATTCCTCTACAATATGCAGGCATCAATATTTTTTTGATTTACACTATTTACTTTAATGGGGCTGACTGTAGACAGAGCAGAATTTGACCCAGAGTGTATAAATCTTTTGAAATGCTTTTGGATAAAAGCACTAGAAAATATAAGCTAAATTCAGTATTAATACATTCTGACTGCAGGCTGCATTACTTATCAATTTTTATAATTCTTATTTGTGACTTGACTTCTCCTTTTATTTAAGGTTCAGGATTGCTTCCCCCATTCTTTTAAGAAAAGTTACAAGTGCAGTCATACACTTAGGTACTAGAAAGAGTTGATAACCCCTGGCTAATGTCAAATCTCTTTTCAAGATGGAAAATAGAGTACAGCACTGTGCCCCTTTTTATTACATTTTTATGGAACTAAAAGGAATGCTCATAATTCCTATAACTGTCCCTATTTAAATTATATTTGGATCATATAAGCATAACATCTTTTAAACACTGTACAAACATTTATGAGTATCCCAATAAGGTAGGTAAGTATAATTTTCCCCATTTTATAGATGGGGGAACAGAGAGAGAGAGCCCAATCCAACCCCTTTCATGTCAGTGAGAAGATTTCCACTGACTTTGGATATGGCACATTCAGAGGTTTACTGACTTGTCCAAGAATACACATTGAGTTACTGTCAGAAACAAAGATTAACTTTAAATGTTCCTGACTCCCAGTCCTTTATGTAGTCCTGTAGTGTCTGGATTATGCTGCCTTCAGTGTTGCCAATATATTTCTGCATGACAAATTTGCATAAGGAGGGGGGAAAAGACTTGTGGGAATGGTCATCCACCTAAAACTCCAATTCTGCAGCTCACATTATACATTTTTCAAAGTCTCTGACACTATAGGGTTGTATATTCAGACATTTACATTTCAAATAGCTACTGAATGCTGGACAAAATAAAGCAGTGCCTTGGAAATCCAGAATACTGAATTAAACTATGTTATCTGTGTTGAGTAAGTATCATGGTGTGATTCCAGGCATGTGGATAGGTCTGATAAGATATTAATGGCATTGAGCCATGCTGACATACCTCTTAACAACGTACTGTTTGATAGTGCTTCCTGGTTCTGAGGATTTTATTATAATGGCGGTCTGCTGTGGCCAAACATTTGGCAGCCAGGACACAAAGGCCATTAGGAACCTGGTCAAACATAACTTTCTATATTCTGCTGATGTGGGGAAGGCAGGGGACAAAAATTGATTAGGTTGGGTATATGACTGTCAGCAATGAATCTGAAACAAGGAACATATCAGACTGCAAGTAACATTACCTCTAATTAAAGAAAAACATGTTGTAAATTAAGAAATTAACAATGATTTCTCAGTCATCTACATTTTGCACTGTGAACTACTTGTTTCAATTGGAGTGCTAAATAAAATATACTATAGCCTTAGATTGCATCTCCTGCTTAAATAATTTGTAAAAAAACTCTCCATCTTCAAACATTTGGCTAAAATGTGTAAAGGATCACATGCTGCTTTTATTCTGACAGTCCCTAATTGCTCCTGTTCTGTGTTGATGATGTTATAATAGCAGTATAATTTACATTTTTCATCACATCATCTTAGTATCTCTAAGCAGTTAAAATAAATAATCATGTTTCCTCTGAGTTAAACCTTTAGGAGGAAGAGAACTTTTTGATGCAGTTGCTGCTATTCAATAAACATTTCAAAATTTCTTTCTGCTATAACTGTTAGAGGGTTCTTTTATCTTTACCTTTTAGGAAAGACTTTCCAAAATAATCCATAAATTGACTGATTTGATATAATGAAAATATTGGTGAAACCAAGAAAGAATGTCTGAGGGAGGAAATTAACAATATTGACAGAGCTTCAGCCAGCTCCCTTTAGGGCAGCATGCATTAATTCACAGCTATACAGCACATACAGATCTAGGGGAAAATTGTTACAGAGAAAAAACAAATTTGGAAATTCAGGTTCAAGCAGCTTTTCATATGCAGATGACAGAAAATAAAAGGAAAGCCAATTTCTGAATGTCCCACTGCAGCACAATCTATTTTGCAGACAGAGTAGACAATGATGGGAAATAGTCAGAGAAACCACCACATAGTGAAACAAAACAAATCTTTACATGAAGGCAAAATGTCTAGTCTTCAATATTCCAACACCCAGATCAGAGACAAAATCAAACAGCCATCAAATACATTAATGCGGGGTTCAAATAAATAAAAGACTATATGGTTAGGCAAAGTTGAGATTCAAAGCTGAAATTTCACCTTTTCATAAAAAATGGTTATACAGGAGCCCAAGCATTATTATAGTTGATTTATACAAAACAAAGTATCTTCAGTTGTAGAATTAAGTTCCCACTGCAACCATACAAATATGCCATTGCTGTGTTTATTATATGATCAAACAAATTTATAGAAAAAACCCCACAAAATGCTACTTGTGTGGATGTCTACAATCAGTGAAGAAATATGGCTCCTGTATCAGATTACTGCCATGTAGTGTTTCATTTTCCTGTATGAAAGAATTGTTTGAACAGTACAGAAAAAAAGGACAGAATTCAAGTAGCTGTGGGAACCATAACTCAAAGAACCAAATTCTCTTTTGGTGTAAACTGGCATGGCTCCAGCAATTTCAATGAAGGTGCACCAATTTAAATCAGCAAGAAATCTGACACTCATGTCCTGACTTTTATGCAGTTAAAACCACAATATTACTTTAGCTGTCTTTTACATATTTTGAGAGATTCCAGCAAAAAAATGGAAAAAAGGAAAGAACAGAGGTTTGTTGTATTATTGAAACCCCAGTAACAGATTTTGCTATCTGCCTTCTCAGATGTTCCTACCAACAGTTAAGTTGCCTCCAGTAGCAGACTTATCACCATGGCAATGGTTAGGAAGGGCTTACAAATGGCCCTTGACCATTCTGGTCACTTTCATGGGTCAATATTCCATGTCATGATGGATGCAAATTCTAAGTGGACCAAAGTATAGCCACTCCATCTATAAAGGAGGAGCTTCATTTCTTGTTTAGCACACATGGACTGCTGAGACCGTGATCTGCAGCAATTCTATTCCTTTTACCGGTGAGGAATTCCATATCTTATTGAGGGCTAATGGGATCAGACATGTAACATCTGCTCCCTACCACCCTTCCACAAATGGGCTGGTAGGAAGGACTGTTCAGTACTTTAAGAACAGATACTGGAAGATTGAGGAGTCACTAAGGAGCAGGCTGTCTCAGTTCTTGAGCAACTATAGAACCATCCTTCATGACACAATGGAGGTCCACAGATGAGGCAGCCAACACATACCCAACAGAATTTCTTAAAAACTTGCCTAGAGAAACAAGCAAGTCAACATCGAGAAAATATTGACCAAAATCATGATCGTGTACAGGGCACTCACTTTCTATTTCCCAGAGCTCTCAAATGGGCTTGTAATTTTGTGGGAATGCCAAGTCATTGCCTGGCACAATAAGGAAAGTGAGCCTATAGCTTTTACATCAGATTGCTGAAGGAGATTTCCTTGTGAGGTGGCATAAAAGTCTTTGGCTGGCCCAAGCACAAGGCAAGGGATGTGCCTCAAGGGACTCACCATCTCCACTCAATGGTGTGGATCAGTGGACTATACCATTCCTGTGATTCACCCGAGTTCAGAGTCAGGGAAGGTAAAGTCTGCTTTGAGCAAATACTATGAGTGGACCTCTCAAGGGACTCTCTGTACTGGGGCACCTGTGGAATTTCTGACTAATTTGGCTATTCTGGGAACTTGTACTCCAGTCTGAAGCAGTATATATTGTAGAGGGGAAGATTAATCCCCTTTTTCTTTTTCACCATGGAGGTCAGATAATCTATCCTTCACCTCTGGTTAGATTTCCAGTTATTATAATCAGCCATTGACTTTATAGAAGAATTTTTGCTGAACATTGAGAGGGAGAGATGTTGTATCCTGCAAGTTCAGAATAATTATTTTATTATAGCTCCTAAGCATGTAGTCCAGGGTGGGGAGTTTTGCCTTGTCCCTGGGGGTCATTCTGCATGTTAATAAAGAAGCAGTTATTGAGACCAAGACCTGATGTGTTGTGCTCCCTACATACCCTGAACAACTGTAGCACTGTGTAATGTTTTGAACCATTAATGAAGTTTCATTACTTTATACCATCATCATTAAGTCTTAACTGTGGTTTTGGACCATAAGGGAAATATTTTGAAGATTATATACCTTGAGATACCAGCACAAACATGTAACTAGTGCAGAGCTCAGCTATTATCTATTCATAGTAATATTCAGTACAAAATAAAGTTTCTGGACTTTATTCTACAGCAGTCTTTTGTTGAAAACATCATAAAAATAGCCAATGTAGTGCAAGCTAGTGTAATGTCCATAGTAGGGCTCACTGAAGCCTATCAAACTTTGCTAATTTTCATTAGCTGAGGAGCTGGATAGTTAAAAACAATGGCTTTGCCCCTGGATACCTAGAACCTCCCTCTCTTTTTATGTGATCTCTTCACAACTGTTTAGATTAAGAACAAACAAAACAAAAAACCCTCATTAATTTTAACCCAAACATAAAACTGAGCTTTTTGGTCTGCCTTTTGGTCTTTGAATTTCCCCAGCCCACCTCCACTGTGTGGTCAGAATAAAGCACACAA
Source organism: Sternotherus odoratus (assembly GCA_032164245.1). NCBI lineage: Eukaryota > Metazoa > Chordata > Testudines > Kinosternidae > Sternotherus > Sternotherus odoratus. The sequence goes on from JAVMKO010000004.1 coordinate 40,863,824, forward strand.
TTTAACTCACACAAATTTAGAGTATAATGTTTTGGCCACTCCTGAAGGAGTTCTCAGCAGAGAACCAAACTTTAGGTTGGAGCCCCATTGTGTTCGGTATTGTACAAACACATGGCAAGAGAGTCAGTGCCCTGTAGAACTTACAAACTGGTGGAAAGAATGGTGGTTAGTTGTGACATGAGAGCTGAAACTGGGATTAAAACTCATCTCATGTAAGGGCTATCAACATTCATTAGACAGGGACTACTTTTAATCTCTGCTGAGTTTGGCAAGATTCAAGCTAAGTGAACTACAGGCAAAAGGTTCTATAGCATCCAGTCCCAATAAGTGATAATGTTACAACAAAAATCAGCTATATATTGCTCTCCATCTCAAACACACTCTAAATCTGTCACATTCTAGCTTGAGTGGTCAGTAAACACAAAAATAATAAAATGGCAACAGGAACCACCTCCCTTTAACTTCTAAACACATTTTGCAAAATAATTCATTTCAACAAGTACTCCATAGACCTTGCTTTAAATTTTACATTCATAAATTTCCCACCCTAGACCATATCAGTTTTGTGAAGGAAAAAAAAGTTTGAACCCACAACCTTCAAACCTGCAATAGAGACCTCTTCCACTTCAACTCTAGGAGTATCTACTTGGGGACAGAAATCATACCAATATCATTTATCTAGATCATTTGTTACAGTGAGACAACTCACAGTGTGTAAAAATATAAGGATTTCTGATATGGCCATGGGCATCAAAACCCTTTGCTTATTCTCAGTTTTTGAGCTTGCAGTTTAGCTCATCAGTTCACCTTTTAATAGGCTACACTGTGGGAATGTTTTGCTTCCCATACTTGTATTAAGGCTTCAGCTTTTTATATCATCATTACAACCTGCAGCATGGATCAAAATTTGTGAGAGTTGCAACACTGCTGTTGAAAACACCAGCATCAGGAACATTCAAACTGACAGTCCTCTGCTTTAACCATTTCTAAAATCCATTGAAGTTATCATGAGTCTTTTCATTTAACTTCAATGAGTTTTGGCTGAGACACTAACAGGGCCAAGCTAATAACAGAGGATATGATCTTGCCGACTACTTAGGCCTTTACTGTTTATTTTTTTTAATGTATGCAAAATATGAATAAATCAATGTAGGACACAGAGATCGCTTTGACTGTTACCAAATTTTGATCATAGCTGTGCCTGAATATGAACAAAACAGAAGTACGTAGGCATAAAATTAGAAAGACAGAGGAAAAAAACAAGATTAAACTATCCAGGTACAAATGGTAAAAAGAAAACATTCTAAAAGTACATTAGAAGCAAGAAGACCACTAGGGACAGGGTAGGCCCATTGCTCAATGAAGGGGAGGGGGGGCAGAAAATATGGGACTAGCAAAAGTTCTTTCTTCTGTTCTTCCTTCTGTCTTCTTTCTTCTGTTTTCTCTTCTGTATGAATATTCAAAATATATAGGTTATCCAGGGTATAAATTGAGGGACTACTTATGTGAATGAAGTTATAGCATTTCATTAAGTTTTTTCTGGACTGCACTGATAGAAAAGTAGATTTCTCAATACTTTAAAGAGTAACGGTCCTATTTTACAGAAAGCTTTTTGTTTGTTTTCCCTCCAAAAGTAAATGGCTTCCGCCATTGTGAATGAATTGCTTCCACACACACTGAGGCATTCTGAGAAGATTGGAAAATCACAAGCATTTAAAAATATTCAACTAGAAGGTCACCTCCTGAAAGTTCAAACACAACCTAAGTCAGAGGCCAAAAGGAAGGAAGACTTTCCAAATTCACTTGTAAATCAGAGAAAACTATCTTATGAATGTACTCAAAAATGTTAGATGGGCAAGCAAATTTGAACTTGCAGCTATTATTTATCAAAAGATTCATTGTTCTTTTTTCATGCAGGAAGAAATCAGTCAGTTTCAAAAGGATAATCCTGACCGCTTTTAATTGCAAGAACTTGGTTGTGATTTGCATAGCAAGCCACTAGCTTCATTTATTCAAGTCCTTCCACAAAGGAGGACATAAAAATACTTGTAATTTGTTTGTGAGGATTAGTTTATCTTCATTTAGAGAAAGTCATTTTAATCACACACACAAAAATTGCTGACAGTACACCTAGTTTCACAATTGCACAGAAACCATATGTCAGTAGAAAATCAGTTATAACTTAATTAACCTAAGTTTCAGGATCATTCAGCTAGTTTAGTTGAATCAGGTAAAAATACTGCTCATATTCTTCCTAAATGAGGACGATAAATCTCCATAAAATGTAGTGATCATTTTGCCTTACTGTGAAATGTCTTAAGATCATAAAGCATTGAATATTCTATCATAGTAATGATTAATTGCATTTAGATTTTTAAGGAAAGTCTACCTGTTATTAAATTAAGTGCCATGAGGTCTTTATAGAATTAATTTTAAGATATTCATTAATAATTTTAAAATGCAGATGTACAAAAAGCTATAACTGGGGATTAAATACGAGAAAGTGAAAATGGATTAATACTCCTAGAAAACATCTTGAAAGTTTCAAGAAGTTTGTGGCATCATTTTTTAATGACTTTCTATAATATAAAAACAAAATAGTTAAAAATAATGTGTGACATGCTGTCCTGCAGTGGCTCCAGAGTTTGATTACTAATCTCAGTACAGAACACAAAACTGAAATTAGCTCTGAGTACTGTACTTCGACTTCAACCAAGGATATGGTTGAAACGCCTCAGGCACTGTAACAACCTAACATGGCGTCACAGACAGTTCCTTTGGATACTCCAATCTACTGTGTCATCTATGCATTTCTGACAGATGGTCCCTTACACCAAGAATCACAGCAATGTTCAGATTACAGTAGACTCTCGATTATCCAGAATTGGATTAACCAGGATGTGGATTGACCAGGATGACCAAAAAAATATGCGTAACTCGCAGGACCGGCTCTGGCTTTGTTGCCACCCCAAGCACACACACACACAAAAAACATCGGGGGCAGAGCAGCCAGTGAACCAACCCCCTCCCTCCCCCCCCGGCGCAAGGTGGCTGGTGAAGCAACCCTCCCTTCCCATATTTCCTATGGATGGTGATTATCCAGGATTTTATTAACCATGATTATTTTTTCCCCTATCATCCTGGATAATTGAGAGTCTACTGTACTCCCAATCTCAAAGTCAGTTACCACCAAATTGCACCTTAGATCTCCTAAAGACCACTCTTGTACCCAATCCTATGATAAATGATCTAAAGGTTGATTATATAAGAAAAGGAAATAAGTGTGACAGACTGTACCTCAAATTGGCACCCCGTATCCATACATTCATTACAGTTATACGATTTTATGTTTTGTACAAAGTATGGCTTGTGAGCTATGATTTGAAAAAGTCATGATCTGTTGAACATTATTATCCTGTTGAATTGCATGCATTATGATTATATGTGAATGAAATTTGCTATATATATATGTGTTTCTGAAATATGTTGTGATTCTGGAAGATGCTCACATCTAGCCTTTCAGTGGCAACAAAAGAATAAAAATTACCCTGGATACAGATTTACATCAGGACTAGCCAGCCACGTGTTGATGTGTGCCCCTCCTAAGACAGAGAGGGGATGTCTAACCTCTGACATCTTTACAGCACTGGGAAGAGAGTACAAAATGAGGGGCAATATGATATCTTGGCCTGTCTCCTCCCCCAGCTCAACACCTGACAACAAGATTGTTTGGAAAATAAAAGAAGCTGCCTTGATGTGGGGAGAAGGGATGGTCCTTACTAGTTAGTATGAATTCTGAACTGAATTGTGCCTGCTTGATTCAAATCTTGCATAGTCTGATAAAGTCCAGGATTTAGACCATAATTTTACCTTTTATTTCTTATGTAACCAACGCTGACCTGTATGCATAACACTTATATTCACTTAAAGTCTTTGTGTAGTTAAACTAAATTTGATGTTTAGAGAAACTCACTGGTAAAGATAAAAGTGCTTGTGAATCTACTCAAATTACAAAGGTTAGTGCATGTCCACTATCCTTTGACAAAGTGGTGAACTAATTAGTGAGCCTGCACAGTTCAAGAGAAGGTCTTGAGCAGTGTAAAACAGTACATTTATGGGGCGATTTGCTGATGTCTCTATATAGTTCATAAGAGGATGTGGGGGCCTGTATGTAACTTTGGGTATACCTTCACATGCTAATGGTAGATGAGAACGAAGCCTGAAGGGGTTACTTGTCATTAGCAGAACAGTGAGGAAGGTATCCTGATTCAGAGAGAAAAAGGGGATACAGCAATCCCACAATCCCGATTATCATAACAAGGTTAAAGCAGGTAAACATCTATACTGTGGCAAAGCTTTGGCCTTCTCCCTGTGGGTACTGCACTTCCAGGTGGTTTGTACTAGCCTCAGAGGCTCACTGTGATTAGTTAGGGGAGGTAGAAAGCGGAGGAGCCCGGGCCCACCCTCTACTCTGGGCTCCAGCCCAGGGACCTTAATAGTATCAGCTAAGATGGCTGACCTTTTAGGCACCAAACACAATACAATTCCCTGGGCTACTTCCCCACAGCAGTCCCCGCTTCTTCACACTCCGCTTTACCCTTACCGCAGGGCCTCCTTCCAAACTACTCTCTGCTTCAACGCCACCAAACTGCTCTCTGCTCCAACGCCTCCCAAACTCCTGACACCCACCCCCACCTGACTAACGAGGAGGGTTTTTAACTGGTTTCAACCAGTCCCTGATTGGCTTCAGGTGTCCCAATCAGGCTAGCTATTTCCACTACCTTCTAGAACCTTCTTAATTGACCCCAGGTGTCTTGATTGGCCTGGAGTAGCCTTTGTTTGGCTATCCAGGGAACAGAGACCTGCACATCATGAGGCTGATATACCTGCCTTCTAGCACTCTCCTATACCCTTCTGGTCTGACTCCGTCACAATACATACAAATGAGTTCCAATCTTAAGTTTAAAAGATAATAGAAGCTTCCATAATAAGCAAGCACTCTTACGGCTAACTTAAGCAAAAGTCCCACAGTGTTTAGTTTATCATAGATTATCAGGACTGGAAGGGACCTCAGGAGATCATTGAGTCCAACCCCCTTCTCAAAGCAGGACCAAACCCCAATTAAATCATCCAACAGATTTTCACCCCAGATCCCTAAATTGCACCCCCTCAAGGATTGAGCTCACAATTCTGGGTTTAGCAGGCCAGTGCGCAAACCATTGACTTATCCCTCCTTCCCCCTATACTTAGAAGTCCTCACCCCTCAAAATACAAGCAGGATAGAGATACAATTCATTCTTAAAACTTTTTATTCCTTCCTCTCTTTTGCTTTGAGTTGCAAACTTATGTGCTAGGAGGAATTTATGTTTCTAGTCTAGGAGAATTTGAGGAGAGGCCAAAAAAGGTTCTTCTCAGGATCAGCTCTGAATATGCAACCCTCTAATACAAATAAAAGTATGTTTAGAGCAGTAACACCAGCAAGCAAAATCAATAAATAAAATCACTGTCTTAAGTTTATTCTAGTAAATGAAAATTTACTTCCCCAGTTTAACTTGAAAGTACAAATATCTAATAATAAAATGGACAAGTTAATTCCAGAGCATGGGAAATCTACTGTATGCAAAAGTATCTGGCCCCTTGTCTGGCATATTCAACAGTGGTGTGATCCAGTTAATATACATTGGGATGTTCAGCTACCTGAAATAATGAACCACATCATTGTGGCAATTTAATAATGACATACATACATTTTCTGGAAATAAAACTACTGCATTTAAAAGCAGCATGACATAATGAGACACTAAGCTACTGCCATCGATTGACTGGTGTAGCTTTGGATGTGGGTTTCACAGTGTACCATTAGCTTCTTTAATAGTTGTGTGCTAAAGGGAGGTTTAGGTTGAAAATTAGGGAAAAACATTCTGTCAGTGTGGTTAACCGCTGGAATAAATTGCCTAGGCAGGTTGTGGAATCTCCATCATTGCGGATTTTTAAGAGCAGGTTTAAACATACACCTGTCAGGAATAGTCTAGATAGTACTTAGTCCTGCCATGAGTGCAGGGGACTGGACTAGAGGACTTTGAGGTCCCTTTGTGATATCATCAATTTCCTAAGCTATACATGCCACTGAGTGAAGGCTCTGCATGTCATATGGTGTGAACATTGTAGATGGACATTAAGAGTGAAATGGTATCAAAGAAGATACAGCTGGATAAGTCATATCCAGACATGAAGAGCATACTGAAGTATCTCAACACCACCACAGAGTTTTCAGTTTATAAAGTTAGGGAACGTAAACAGGCATTACTATCCCTGGCGCTTATGACAATTTTACTGGAGCAAACCCAATATTACTGACATGAATGGCTGCAGTATGACCTCAATATACCCATGGTGGGGGGGGGGGAGGGGGAACACTTCAACAACTCTGATTATGGCAGTGGTATAACTTCTGTGGCAGAAAAAACTGTTCAGCACAGATAACTTCAGTGTGTTGCTTTGGTAAGTTGACAGTTGGCATGGAGCAATTGATCACAATGGAATTGGCATGATAAACAATCAACTTATCTTCTTTAGTAAGTCTCTGGATCATAAAAAAACCACTCATCAACAACCTCACAAGCATCTTCTTGGAAACATCAATATTTATAAGCATATTCACTCATTGACAGGGATAGTCTGGATCTATATATGTGGAACAACAGAATAAAATTTCTTAGGGTGATTGTCTATGCAGATCATGAAATTGTGATTTTGATGTGGTTATATAACCTGGAGTCACTATGGCAGTCACAAAATGCTTGCCAAGTTTCTCTTGTTCAACTATATGTGGGTCATGTATAACTATGAAAGAAAATTACCAAATGGAAAGACCTAATATGTAGAGAATCCATGTTGATTTTTAATTAAAGTACAGCTCCAGTGAGCAGAACGTGCTGTTTGTAAGGATACATGACAGACATCCCAAGAGAGATCAAGCTGGTCAGAAAAATAAATCCATTGATTTACTGTGGCAAATTCAGAAACTGTATAGTATTGATGAGCAAAAAAGGTATTTATTTTACCAAGATAGTATTAAATGCTAGGGCACAGAAGAGAAAACTTTAGATGCAATACAATAGTCATAAATGAAGCAGATTCAACACTTACAAAACATCACTAATAATTATAGCTTTAAGAAAGTAATAAAACCAAGCGTATGTTATGCTAAAGATCTCTCTAGGGGAGGTGGACATGACCTGCTCAACCCACTGAGCAGGGTTGAGTTTTTAGGATATTCTAAAAACATTTAAGTTACTTGTGGGTATGTTGGCTTCAGATATGAACAACTAATGACAGCCAAAGGTTGGTGGTTAGCTGTGTTCTATGACTGCTGATTTGATTTGCCAGATCTGAAGGGATCTAAAATCTCCTTTGACCTGGTTAGTTCGTCCCTACTCTCAGTAAACACAGTTCAGATTCTTCAGTAAAGGAAGACCGGCAGAGCTGCCGCAGGTGTGCCGCTGAAGACACCTGTGCCAGCTCCACTGGGGAAGAGTGCTGCCCTGACAGCGCTCAGAATGCCGGCCCCTCCCATTTGCTGTCCCAAGCACCAGCTTTCTAGGCTGAGAAAAAAAAATAAGTAATCACTTTCACTCCATTCCCTTCAGTTCTTTCACCGTTTATTACATACCAATGCATCCTATTCCTTCTCCCTTCTGTTTCACTGTTCCCACAGTACCTCCCTTTCTTCTACTTGTTTTTTTTTTTTTTGAAGACACAATCACATTTATCGCTGCACTCAATTGTGTCATGTCCCTTTAACTGGGGCAGAGGTTTAGGTGGTTATTTCCCACCTGTTTTCTACCCCCGCACGGTAAAATGTCAAACTTTCCAAAGCTGCACAAATATCTGAGCACTACAACGCCAATGTCTCATGACTTAAATGTGTCCTGACTATGACAATCTTACGGGCATTTAATCTTGCCCAGTTTGAAAAATCCCAGATGGATGCTTGTAATCTTGGCCATTCTCAAAATGTCCCAAAATTTGGCTCGTTCAGTCACAGTGTCATCAGCGACTACAGTAATAGATATGAGACACAGGAGTGCTGGAAGAAAGGTGCCACTTTTTCTAGCCCCAGCATTATAAAAGCTTGATTTTTTTGTGGCATGACAGGGATCAGTGTCAACTAACTCCAAAGGTCAATGTTACACCCTCCCTTGGGGAAAAAAAAATCACTTAAATGTAGACTCTTGATCAGATGCTCATTTAGACTCTAAAGAACTTTAGAAAATTCTGTCACAACTGAATTTGCCTCATACAAAACAGATCTAATTCTCTTCTAAAAGCACTTGTTCTCTGTTCACACTTTTTCCAAGGTCCAGTTCTCAGTCTTAAGATTCCATAAATTTCTTTAGTTTAGTTATCTAATCAATGAGAAGGGGAAAAATCCAAATACGAATACTGATTTTTATAGGACTTGGCTTTCAAGTGGAACATTATAAAGTCTATTCCTATTGCTTAATAAAAATGGCATCTGATCAAAATAATTAAAGTGATCTCAAAATATAAATTCAAAACATCTTTTCTATTTTTACCTCCAGCAACACTTCCGTATCATGAAAGATAGAATACAGTACGGAAACCTTAAACATAAAAACATTGTAAGAGAAAAACACTAATGAATCACATCAAAACTCAGAAGGGGAGATTAATCAACTACCATTCATTGTAGAACATTATTTTCACTGTCATAATTATGGTGCTGTAGTATTGGGTATAAGGTCATGAATTTAGAGCCTTTTTAACATTTTCAAATGTATTAATTTACTTAGCTCTTTCTCCTTTCTTAATTTATTTAAAACAAAAATAAACCAAAACAAAACTGGCACACTTGGGTGAGAAAGTTGAGATTCAAAATACTGGATATCATTTCTTAGTTTTTAGTTCTAAACTGTTGTTTATATGTTACCAGACACAGTTAATCCTGCAATATTTAAATAGAAACATAAACAAGAGTCAGTCTCATCACTGGTAGGTAAATATGGAATAGATTTATCAAAATCAAGGTCAGAATCAGCTCCATAGACATTTTTCCAATTTAATTAAATTTAGTTTGTTCAAAATTAGTAAATAACTTAAAATATATAGATTAGTCTTAAATTAAATATGGTTTTCAACAGCAGTACACCCAGTTCAGAATGATTCTTTTAATCTGACTGTGGGAGCAAGAATTGGGTTTAAGCACAGAGTGCACATTACAAAAAAGGATGTTTAGTACACCTTGTCATAAGTGTGGAGTGTTGTTTGCCTGTGTAGGGTTAATGTTACCTGAGAGGGGGTGATGTAAGAGCTCCCGGTCCCCGAGAGAGGGGAGAGAAGTTAGTTCAATTTCCTTCAGTCCCAGCTTGGGGCCAGACCTTTTTTTTTATTTTCGCTCTCTGGCTATGAAGAGAAAACGTCTTTTTCCTTCCTATATTCATAAGTAGCTGATTTGTAAGTAACATCTTAATTTTCTTAAGCTTTTGTGCCGGGTCTAAGGTATCATTACCCTCTCAGGGAGAAATCTGGAGGGAGGGGTAGGAAGGCTTATATCTGTAAAGTGTATTAGCTGTAAGTTGTTCTCTTTTCTTTATTAAAACTTTTTAGTTATAAAAAGTGTTTGGTTATTCTCATAAAGGAATCCTAGCTTTGGATGGGGCAGACCATAGTTAGGGAGGGCTATGTCAGAATTTCTCTCTCTGCTTTCAGGTTGGAAGAGGAGGAGGGGAAGAGGATTGTGTCTCTTAGGGGAGGATTGTGTCTCAATCAAGGGGAGACTTGGAGAATTGTTTAATAAAAGACTTGTATAAATCTTCTAGGCTTATCTTCTTAAAACTGTTATTGCTGAACCAAAAAAAACCCCGTATATTAAACGTTGTACAACTCACCAAGACTTACAGTTTGAAAAAGTCACCTGACATTTATTAATTTACAAAATGCACACTGCAAAAACAAATATGAAAGTGTAACATCACTTATAATTATGTCACACTTGTCCTAAGGCTAACATCCTAGTTACCGCTGCAAGGAGGGCAGGGGTTTAATACCATGACATGATTGTGTGTTAATTATTTCCCTCTGGTATTTCCTACTTCAGTATCTTTTACATATGCTAAATTAATTTTAACAGTAATAAAAATCCCACAGATGTCCCTGGAAACTGTGGTCCAGATTATTTGCTCCCTGACACAGTGACCCCAATATACTCCTAGCTTAGAGTCACCTGAGAACTGGTCTTAAACTATGGCAGCTGGCCACTGAAAATACATAAAAAAAATACTTCTGGGGCCATGTTAAAACTGGGCATTGGACCTGAAGGCTACATGACAAGTGTATTCACATATATTTAATATGAATCAGGTCCTCAACTGGTGTAAAACAATATAGCAGGCTTATGGATCTGTTTCGACAGTATATGCAATTCATTTTGTTTGTTTCAGTGAATGTTCATTCTACTGCTTTTAAACAGGAAAAATTGGTCATAAAGCTCAAGCATTTGTGCAAATTTATAAAGTCCCCATGAAATCTCTTGGCTTTTCATTTTTTTGACTACATTTTTGGGATCTACAGAAATATTGCATTGTAACAATAGCAGTGAACCTTTTTGAGGGCCACAAAACACCACACAATATGATTTAAGTAGGGTATTGAATGACACTATTTATAGGATTTCTGTTGCTGATTTTCTCTGTATAGATTTTCAACCTGTGGGCAATATCTAGTCACTTTCAAAGTCACACAAATAGCTCTCAATCACATGACTGAGTGCATCAATGCTAATTGGTACCTGGAGAAACTACAGAACAAGAATATAGATCTAAACCATGTTTAATCTTTCTGGTGTAAAGCAAGACTCTTTAAAAAAGTACCTCCCTTCCTCTCTAACACCCCATGTGGGTCAAAAGCATAAAGAACATATCTCAATACCAGAAATATCAGAACACTGGAAATAACATGATATTAAAGGACAAACATTCTGAGAAGAGAAATAGTATACTCCTTGTTATAAAACTAGTCTGAGAATTTTAATGTCTCATACATAGTTAAATGATCTACAAATCAAAATCCAGCTGAACTGGAAGCAATCACAGAATAAGTGGAGTACGTCCGTAATTCTGAGGATAGGAATGGCTTGAAAATTAGATACAGGATTTCCCCTGCTTGGGAAACATAGAATATGTCTAAACAGAAAAGTTTACCAATTGTAGCATCATCAAGAACAAAACTCAAATGTATTTTAAAAATAGTATTAAAATACTATAGATGTTTTAAAACCTTAGGTTTCCAGTTCAGAACAGGGGGCAGAATCAGTAACACCAGCTGTTCTGGGTATAGTCTTTCTAGAGCTCCAAAGTTTTCTTCTAATTGGTCCTCTTTAATTCACTTGCAAATGGACCAGCCCATATACTCTTAACTTGAATTGAGTCTATTGGCCCCTGAACTCCTATGCCTTTGCTCATTATCAGTTTCATACAGGCAGCCTGACATGAGGCTGTTACTTCTCTTCTACCCCAGGTCTTTCTACCTTCTGTTCCCTCCGTTCTCCTTTATTTAGAGCTGGGATTGTTTTCTTTATTAGTCACAGCTGTGGATGCATGCCTCTGGGATTGGTCATTCCTCCAGTTGTGCAGAGGTGTGATCAGCCTGATTGCCTGTAAGCTCATCTCTCTTCTTCCTGTGCTTAGAATGGAGTTTGTACACAAAACCCATCCCTTTAGTGTTTCATGCTGAACTGGATCAACCTAATGAGTGACAAGAGAACCAAAAATGCATACAGCCTGGCCATTTAAAATCTTTAGAGTCAACAGGGCAGGTCATCAGCTGATGTAAGCTGTCATAACTTCATTGAAGTAAAAAATGTGGCTATGTCATTGAAGGTAATGGAGCTATGGCAATTTACACCAGCTGAGGATCTGCCTCAAAAAACTACTGATTTATCATCAGGGGAACAGATCAAACAGAAAAGAGAAACAGTGCTACCTGCATGCTTCAAACTTCAATTTTCACCAATTCTGCTCTGCTTAAAAATCACACCAGATTTCTGTATTCTACCTTTAGGGATACAGTAGGCTAAGAGCTGATTCAAAATTTCAGTTTAAACCTATTTTAAGAAAAGATTTCTGGTGGAAATGAGTTAGGCAGGGTACTTAGACTGTCTTCCATTTTAAATCTAGGCAGAAATGTATACAAAAAAATCAGGTGTACTTTGTGCCCACTTGAAGAGAAGCCAGAACTCAGATCTTAAGAGCACTACCAGGCACTGGCAGACCTAAGGTAGGGTCTACACTACAGGTAGAAGTGTGCTTCCCCATGAGGATAGCCAAACATGCAGTAGCTCTGATTGAGCTATTACACCAAAAGTAGCAGTGTGGCCAGGAATAGCACAGGTGGTGACTTGGGTTAGTTTCCCAAGTGTATGAAGATGATCTGGCCAGGTTTGTAGTCAGGCAGCTAGACTGAGCTGCAGTATGTACTATTCCCACATACACTACTATTTTTAGCTAGCTGGGAATCACACTTTGAGATGAAATATACACATACCCTTATATATGATAAATCTTTATCAAGGTACCACCCACCCAGATTTTGACTCAAAAGTAATACCTAAAGTATGAAATAAAGTTGGAATCTAATTTTAAATTCAAGAACAAATTTAAATAGCCTACAGGAGGGGGAAACAGGCCTACTGGTGGGGAAACAGGCCTACTGGCAAATTAAAGAGTTTATTCGTGAAATAAACATCAATACTAATTTACTATTTTCTACACAAGATAATGAAGATTTTAGCAGAAAATGTTCTTTCCAGTTCTAATCTCTTTATAGTTTACAATACTCAAGATATCTGCGATCCTAGAAAGGTTGTGACATTTGTTGTAAAACACACAATGACTAAAATTAATGGACTAAGAATATGGTATGGTTCTGTAAGAAAAATATCTGGAAAATGGTGGCACCCACCCTTCCACAAGAATACCTCCCATTCATTTATTAAGTAACAAATCAAATGGTTTTTATGAGGAGTACTGTATCTAATTGGGAAAAGGGTCTGTATTATTTAGGAATATTATGTAGGCTTTGTTTTACTGTTCAATTTTATGATGCTATCTGACTGAATACATATAATCAGATCAGAAGAGACTATAAAGAGGAATTGTTAAGGAACCCAGGAAGGGTAAAAAAATGACACAGATAAGACAGCCTCTCATGAGCAATGGCTAGAACATCAGGTGGAGGAAAAACCCCTCTGGTGGACACAATCCAAATGAGGATGTTTTTCTCTTTCGAAGGCTAGGGCTGGATCAAAAGACCCTGATGGGTTAAAAAGGTGTTCCCAGCAGAAAGGGAAGGGGTTAGCTTAGCTGGAGGCTGACAAAGTGAACACAGGATCAACATGCACCAAAGCTGACACACGGTCAGGCTGACTTGAGAGCCAGAGAGTCTGCAGCCAGCTAGCTGTAAACTTGGTGCCAGAGAGAACAGGGGACACCACAGCTGAGCCAAAGCTACTTTGGGATTACAGGAATGCCAAGTTTAGGTAAGACAGTAGGTGTAAGGGTCTCTTATTTTGAAACCTACTTCTCTCAGCTAGGTGTACCATTTAGGCAAATACATAATTTGTTTTGGAGAAACTGCTTTTGTGTCACTAAACAATTCCTCATCACAGGCTCCAAAAATAACTTTGGTAGAGTGCACTTGGGTCTGCAAAATAACATGGTTGGCTCCCAGGGAGGTGTAACCTGGAGACCAAGTCAAGGAGTGGTTAGATTGCAGGATCCCGCACCAAGAGAGAGCAGGCCTGCTGCTTGAAAGGTTTGCAATGTGGGGGCCAAAAGGGTCTCAAAAGGGGCAGCCTGTCTAAGAATTATGACAAATACAACTATATGGTAGGAGAAATGAGACACACATGCAAAGCATCTCATTAGAAAGAAAAAGATACACTTAGAAAAAAATGAATTTTCATGGGGAAGGCTTAATTAACTCAATATTTTGAGTCTCTAAAATATTGTAGATCTAAATTAATACTGGCTGCTATGTTTTGGTTTGTGTGCACATATGGGCATGCCACAATGCCCTTCCAATACCTGTTTGCTGCATTGTCAAGAACAAGCAACATGTTTAAATACACAAAATCCTACTTTATGAGCTTTTTTATGGAGCAGGGCATTTGTGTATTTTGATACCTTGCTTGCTCAGAACTGCAGAGAATATAGGAAGACTTGAAAGCCAATATAACATGCATATATATGGGGAGAATGCCGACAAACTGCTTTGTTGTTTTGGGGTCACTCAACTGAGAATCTGGGGACTTAGCATGTTGTAGCCCTTGTTGAGAGTAGATGTATCTCATATGAACAAACATGCATGAATCTTAACTTAGGTATGTTTTAAATGAAGTGTGCCACAGCTATAATGCAGCAATCCCCCCCCAAAAAAAAACCAAAACCCAAACCTGTATAAGATACATTGCACAGAGCAAAAATAAATAAATAAATGAATAAAATAAAGAAAGATCTGCGGTAACAATAATATGCTCAGGAGGCTGTTTAGTTGAGTTGTAGATGTTCAGGCAAGGTGTGAGAATCCCAGAGCCCAGACTGCAGCCCAAGCCTGAATGCCTACATTACAATTAAACAGCCCCTTAGCCTAAGTAATCTGGCATGGGCCAGCCATTGGTTTTTTAATTGCTGTGTGAACATATCAGATGCAATCTAAAGAAACACAAGAGGAGGAAAGCACACAAGAGAATCTGTCCCACTATTTCAAATGGACAATGCCAATATTACTAAAAAGAAGGAAAATATCCCACAGAGCTGAGTACTACTTACTGACTCTTGAAAGTCAATCATGAAAAATGAGTTTATGAAACTGTTCTACTAATTTAAATGTAAGACATGATTTTGCCCTCCCCCAGACTTACCCTGTGTTTCCTTAAATTTTATTTCCTAATGCAAAATGTATCTGTTTTGGAATTTTGTTGATCTCTGCAGTATATTATCTATATCATCCTATATATCTCTGGTAAGCTTATTCTGTGTGTTTATTTTTCATATCTACAGCAAATCTTATAGAGCAAATATCTCTTTGTTGTAGTTGCTGATCCCATAGATTCTTTTATTTTCTTGCTACAGTTGTTTTATAAATAACTGATGTGGCATAATACGATCATTTTCCAGAACATTAGAATCTGTGCTAATCTTTTACAACTTTCTTTAAATAACTTTTGAATCTATTAACAGGCTATTATTAAAGGTGGTGAGGGGGAGATTAAACGTAGTAGATAGTCTATGCATTCTACAGCTTTGAAAAGACTGCAGTTTAAATCTTAAAGCTCCATCTTTATTATGAAGGCACATGCAATACATATCCTGTAACTGAGGCACAAAGGTAATAATATTTTTTCAAAAATCAAATGTCAGGGACTCTGTGGTGTCATTTTTAGAATCATGGAATAGTTGAGTGACAAACATACAATTTAAAAAGGTGTTTGGTGGTGTTCATACTGTCAGTTTCCAACAGTGTGCATGTATCTTGCAATTGATGTTTTCTTCCAAGTCACTTAGTCTCTGCCTATACTGGAGAGAGTGGTTACCACTGTATAGCTCTGCTACTACATCTACACCTGTGCAAGTCTCCACTGTAAATCCATAACAGTGGTATTAGGTAGAACTTAAACAGATGCAATGTACCCCTTACTTAGAAAAGGTTATTGTGGTAAGTCACACTGACACAATGTATCTCCATTAGAGATTTATGTCTGTGTCACTATACCAGTGTAATTATACGAGTGCAAGTTTATAGCCAAGCAAAACCTGCATCATTCTGAATGATAATAAAGTACTGAACAGATGCCAATGACATTTACATTAAGCAAAAGAACATCTATTTATAATGTCCACACATTCAAATTTTTCCTTGCTCCAAACACTGGTCAACAGTTGCTCTACTGGTTTATTTGTTCCTGGTAAAGACAGTAAATTCTATTCAATACCTAAATGTTTTGTTTTCTATAATAAAAAACAGGGACATTTTGGGTGTCCCAAAAAAAGTTCCATGGACACCATGTAATCCTATGAAAAAAGAAGAATGGGCCAGTAAAAGCAAACCTATGGGGTAGGATCCATAAATGTACTTAGATAGATAAACCCCAAATTTAGGCATTCAAGTCTGGGGGATTGGTGCCTAAGACCCAGTTTAGAATAAAAGCTCCCTGTACACCCAGAGGTTCTACTTCTGAGCCACTGCATTTGGTCACTTATTTCTAATCCAGTAGGTGGCCTCTGAGCACACATCCAAAATCCATTCAAAATCCTTTGGAGGATGTGGTGCTGGCCCCTGGCCACCTCATAAATTTTAGCATAGTTGTTAGAGTATTCCCCAGAGATGTGGGAGAGTTGGATTTAATTCTATTCTCTCTGACAGAGGATTTGATGAGGGGTCTCCCATCTCTGAGAATAGTGCTCCAGCCACTGAGTTTTGGAATATCCTGAGGTGGAGACTTCCTCAGTCACTCTCATTGGATCTGTTGTACTGTGGATAACAGAGAGTGGTTGAAGCAGTGGGACTGGACCTGGGTTCCTTCCCCCAACTACTGGACTATAGGATCATTCTCAATCCAGTTCACTTTAACCACTGGGCTAAATGTTATAAGATGCTTTGTCCTGCAGCCATTTTGTTCAGGGTAACTAACTCAGTCTGAAAGGAATGACATAGACACTTAAGCCACCTGACTACAGACTGAGGGTCTGTGTGTGTCTCAGTTGTGGATTGCTAAACTAGGTACTTCCCTACATCCGAGTTAGGCACCTATCTCCAAGAGACAAGTATGGCTGAGCATACTCTGGCCATTGACATCTTTCATTGGCTAGCTTAGGCAGTTTCCCACCTGGCGCACTGACTTTTGTGGACTTCATCTCAGGCATCTCTTCCCTCCACCCCCATTCATTGTACAGAACACCTAGGCACCTAACATAGCATTGTGGATGAACACATTGTTCCCGTGATTTTCTAAGCACCTAAATTTTAGATACTGTTATGCTCCTTGTTGTAACACTCAAATCCATCCTTGGACCTTATCCCAGGTTGCGTTACATATAGCTCTCATCTCCATATTGTTCAGATCAGTTTCTGTCTGCATCCTGTAACACTTGCCCATACCGGTATTGCCCTGGCCTCTTCTTTTGTCATTCAGTTTCGCATGCATTCTATAACAATGTGCATTTCCTCACCTTTGGGGGCGAGGCCAGACTTTGAGGCACCTGCTACCCTACTTGGTGTAATCTTTGCTTGTGCCAATCAGAAGCGAACACAAACAGGTTTTGGGCCCCGTCCCCTATGACACTTTTGTGATGTCATAGTTGGTACTTATGTTTCTGCCTGCCATGTGCAGACAGAGAGAGGAAAACGAATCCCGTGTATCCGTGTATCCGGTGTACTCCCCCGTAACCAAGCTTGATCAACTTGAAGCCTCTCTCTCAGCTCACGTGTTTCAAATTGAGCTTCTACGATTACCGGTCGTGTTACGTGTTGGTTTGTATTTGTAAGTATCGAGTATTACTAAATGCTGCATTGTTGTTTGTAAATATTGTTAGTAGATATTTTAGTCATTGCGTGTTTTAAGTTTCATTAAGTCTTAATTAATCAAAAAACTGCTCCCTTACCCCTTGTAATTATCACCAGTAAAACTTTACATTGATTCATTTTAGTTGTGTGTGTGTGTAT
Source organism: Sternotherus odoratus (assembly GCA_032164245.1). NCBI lineage: Eukaryota > Metazoa > Chordata > Testudines > Kinosternidae > Sternotherus > Sternotherus odoratus. The sequence goes on from JAVMKO010000004.1 coordinate 40,881,566, forward strand.
CTGCAGCTCACGTCCTGACCCACACTCCCCTTGCATCTCTTACCTATATAGTCTGTTGCCACGTGCAGCCTGGTAAATAACAGGTCTGCAATTTTTCCTCGCCCCTGCGAGTCCGTGGCAATCCACGGGAGGTGCTCAAATGCTGAGTTTAACCTCCCAACTAGGAAGAATGGGGAACTAGCATTTGCTTCAGTTTCTAGATGAATGATTGAGGCACCAAAAGATCAAAGTCCTGATTCAGGAAAACATCTTTATTTGGGACAACACTTAAGTAAGTGCTTAGCCCCTTCAACTCAGTTACTGTCCAAACCATACTTATTATAGTGGCAATTACTGGACTTATAACTTAGCACATTACATTGCAAAATCACTAATCAGAACTTTGTAATGAATTAGCTAATCACCTCCCATAGTAAGATAGGTAAATATATCAGAGTCCTACTTCCCAGTCTGGCAAAAGTACCCCTCAGTGACATTAAAAAGTTAATTGAAAAGCTATATCTTCAAACAATACAAATGGTCTTGTTCAAATTTTGAGAGGGGGGATTGTTGAGTTAAAAGGAAATGACAGAGAGAGAAGAAAATAAAAGTAATTAGGGTTGGTCAGAAGTTTTCCAGTGGAATATTTTTACAATCAGAAAATACTGATTGGTTGAAAGCAAAATGGTCTGTGAGTATGTGTCACTTTCAATGAATCCTTGAAACGAAACCAGGCAGCACTGATTTCTCATGGAAACCTGTCTAGGTTTTATTATTTATTAATTATTATTATCTTTCCTGCCCACCTACCAGTCCAGCTTCTCAGCAGCTGGCCTTGAATTTTAAGAAATTTTCATGGAATGGAAATACCCAAAAGTGTCACAACCTATTTGGAAATGTCAACAATGAAACTTTTCAACATTTTTAAATTAAGATGTTTTGTTTCAGCTTATTGAACTTGACATGCTTTCTTTAAAGTCTATTCAACATTAAATGTCCTTGCTGCATTGCCTTATGGGAGTTGTAGTTCAGATCCTTATTCTTGCCTATTGTCTGGTCTTCTTGGCAAGTATATGTCACACAGAATGTACCATGTGTCTTGGATCCGTACTACATTATGATATACAGTCTTTCTGGGAACCTATAGGGAATAATGGAGGACACTCTCTCACAAAAAAAGTGAAGTTTGGAGTTTTACTGAGTTGATTAAAAAAACTCAACATTTTGGGGCACTTAAATAAATCTAAAAAACTAAATATTCCACTTCATGTTCAAACTTTTTCTTTTTGCACACACAGAACACTTTTATTTAGAATAAATTGCATTTTCCTTTGGAAAGTCGTTCTGATAGAACATTCTTTACCAGCTCTAATTATTAGTCACATTACACAGTAGGATAATCTGAGTTACCTGACCAGTGGCAGAGCCGATGACATCAGATGAGACATCAGTCTTATCAGTAAATACACTAAAGGGATAAAAGTAATCTTAAATATGTTAGATGATTCCATTTAGATTTTTTTTTTTTTATAATTTCCTAGGTGGAAATCTGGTGGATGTAGCAAACATGAGAAATGTATGTAATACATTTATTTATTTCTGTAGGGTGGTCGAATCACTAATATTCAAGCAAAGCAAACAAAACACTCAGTAAATCTCTTCAGTAACCACTGCCTCAGACACTGAACCCTTTAATTTATTTATGGATTTATCAGCTGAGTTCCCAAATTTGGTGAACATGTCCATAGCATGTACAGCTGATTTAAATTTCACCTGATTTAATCAATCAGTAGGAAGTCACTTTTAATAAAGTATTAGTAAATAAGTGACAATTAAAAAATAAATTATCTCATCTAAACTGAATCCACTATTAGCCTTTTTAAATGTTCCAATACATTTAGTTAATTTCTTCTCATTTTTATTTTGTTCCATTAATGGATGACTTCTATATATTAATTTGGGATTAAATGAAAAGTACTGTCCTTTCTTCTATTCTAGATAAGAGAAGGAAGTAATGGGTTCTCTCCATCTCATGTAGGCTGCCAAGAGTACTAGTACTGAATTCAACAAGCATAAAATACTTTAAATCTAGGCAAGAAAACATTGGTCAGTGATCATGTAAGCAGACACATATCCAGTGGGCCATTGTCAATCAACCAAGCAAAATTGAAATGAAAATAGAAACATTTTATAGAAAGTCATTTGTATACTCTAATCTCTGAATGTTGGATATTGCTCATCACCCCAGGCGTTGGCTCACCATAAGTTTCTCATTACTTTGACCCAACTGTATATATCGATTCTGGCTCAGATTGGAAGTACAAGTGCCAAAGTACTGCCAGTTGAAATGCTCCTAGAATGGCTGAGACCTGTGTGAATAGCAAAAAAGTATCCAATCTCACAAGAAAGCTTGTTCTCATGAGATTCCTAATCCAATTGTGAAAACTGAAAAGTAGACAGATTTTCAGATAAACATTTGAACCAATGTGCCAAATATATTTTGATTTAGCCATAACTCCTTTTTATATCAGATTTGTTGTTGTGGACCTCATTTCAACCTATTATTCATGATATTTTTATTATTATTTTGCTTATGATAGCACTTGTAGATGATGGATCTTCAAATATAGTCTCTAGAGATGTGCACACAAAATGTGTGAGTTTGTTTATTTCAGCAGGATGCAACAACATGCATTTGCATAAAACAATTAAATATTTGCATATGTAGTCAAGTTCTCAAAAGTGCAGTGATTTGCATGTTCAATCACTTTAACAAATGAATGAGCATATATTTTGTATACACTATTTCACAGGCTCTTTTGAACATCTGGCCTTCTTTATGCAGCTACTAAGCCGCTTAAGCTTCTAACTATAGTGTCTGAGCACATAGTACTTAGGGGTGAAAAAAATTAAGGATCCAAAACTTCATAATGATTGATGGCTAGATTGTCTATTTATAACTAGTAATGAGCAGCCCAAGAGATTTACCTTTGTCAGGGACCTTGTGCTCACTCTGTGCCTAACATGACAACTCATTGAGCTGGTAGTTCATACATATCAACAGATCAGTCAACCTTGTGTGCCCGGGATAGGGGCAAATTCCTCTACAACCTGCAAAGCTAAAATGCTAAAGGTCTGATACAAAGCCCACTGAAGTCAAAAGGAGTCCATCCAAAGACTTCAAAGAGCTTTGAATTAGGCCCTAACCCTGTATGTCCAAATTCTTAGGGGGTGTAAATCAATGTAGCTCCATTGAGTTATGCTGATCTGCTCAGGGCCTGCGACAGGAATTTTGGGGCCCCGTATGCAGATCGTGCGGGGCCCCCCCCGGCCGGTCTCCCCCCCCGGCCGGTCTCCCGCCGCCCGTGGGGAGCCCCCCCGGCCGGTCTCCCGCCGCCCGTGGGGCGCCCCCCCGGCCGGTCTCCCGCCGCCCACAGGGCCCAACCCCCACATGAGCTCTGGCCGCGTGGCCCGGCCGGGAGAAGCAAAGGGAGGCGGGGGAAGGCTGCTGGGTGCCGAGGGAGGGGGCTGATGAGCGCGGCAGCGGCTGCTGGCCCGGAGCCGTGCCTTGCTCAAAGGCCCAGCGACAAGCTGCGTACCGGGCCCCGGATTTAAGGGCCCCCCCTTAAGTCCGGGGCCCGGTACAGCTGTACCCGTTGTACCCCCCCTATCGCCAGCCCTGGATCTGCTTGACAGGGAGCTGTTTCTATATTGTAAAAATTCTATCTATTGGCTGGTTTTTATTCTTTTCTACCATTCATCCAAATCTTTATGTAACCAAGTTAAAGCCTTTGAAAACAATTTCTATGTAAAATAAGGAAAACCCTATAAATCTCAACTGTTCTCAAATTATGAATGATACAAGTACCTTTATGGTCAATAATAAAACCAATATAGGACAAACCACCAAGACACTAAAATTTAAAAAGAAATCTTGGGCATTTTCAGCTGCTTCAAATTCAAAAGAACTATCCGATATTGTTATTGTGTAATGATTGTTCAATTAAAGGGGTTATTTTAGTGAGCAGAGGAGTAAATTGGATAGTTGACTTCTGAATATTGGATTTAAATGCTTGATTCATCAGTGGAAATATATTTGATATTATGTTAGTCCTGATTTAAACAAACATGTGATGTTATTACATTAGCCACATTTTTATATTCAGGACATAACAATGGATGTGTTGCAGGTCACTTTTGAAGTTCATATGCAGAGCTATGGGGGAAGCTTATGCAGTCTATATGTGGCTTGAGTCTTGGCTAATTCATAAACCTTTACATTCAAACTTCCTCCACAAAAAAAGTAATTAGTAAACAAATAGGGCAGAGGTGAAATAAATAGGGCAGAGGTGAAATTCTGGACCTAATTAAGTCCTGGAAAAACTCCTATTGATTTCTATAAAGCTAGGATTTCACACCAGGAGAATTTTGATCATAGTTATAAAAAATAGCCTCCATTAATTATGGCGTTCTAATATGTAATTAGCATATGTATAAGTAATTATTCATCCGTAAATAATTATGCTTAAGATTATTCTTCCCATATTTCTGCTCATTATATAAACTAACCATTTTACAGTCATTCAACCAATTCAAATGGAGGATCTATAAATCACCAGACAAGTGGTTAATTACAACTTATAAATAGTAATATTTCTCTACCTATGAAGATAGGAAGAAAAACTGGATAGGTATAGTAAGATGTGTAATTAAGAAACAATAATGAATCTTTGACTGTAACTGTATCATCATTTCCTTTATGCAATTACTTACCTCATATGGTTTTAAAGGTATAAAGTTCTTTCCCAAATAGCAATGAAGTTTTGGGATGCATGGATTGGTGTTCTTGTCACACTCCATCAGTACATGAACTGGGCAAGCTAATGATCCAACCAGCAGACCAAATTTGGTGATGAGTCCTAGTCATGTGCCACCTGAGGCACACTGCACATATGCTAAGAACGAGGTTCTTAATATCAACAAGAACAATTTTAAAATAATGGTGTAAATGTTATAGGAGTAAGAGAAGTCTGAAAGATCCAACAAACCCTTGAGGAGAAGGACATGGAAAGAGCAGAACATGGCTCAGGAGGTAAAGGAGCCAAAGCAAAAACAAATATCAGTTTCATGTGTGTTTAGGATATGTGTACCATGGTTGAATGTAGAAGTCTTCCATTTAGTCAACTCATCTACATATTTGTCCGGTTTTACAACAAGCTACATTTAAAAAGCACTAGTGAAATCAGTACAAACTAAAATTTCATACAGACAATGACTTGTTTCTACTGCTCTATATACTAGACACTGAAATGTAAGTTCAATATTTATATTGCAATCACTTTATTTTATAATTATATGGTATAACAAGACAAAAAATCAGTAATAGTGTAGTGTGACACTGTCTTTTTGTCTGATTTTTGTAAGAAAATAGTTTAAGTGAGGGGAAATATGGGGTATACAAGACAAAACAGCCCTGAAAGGGGCATAGTAGTCTGGAAAGTTTGAGAACCATTGGTTTAGGAGGACTCAGCCATTTGGCTTTTTCCATGTATAAAGTGCTCTGCATGTGAAGTCATTAACTATTATTAGTTGCTGCAAAATCTCCGGAACTCCAGACAATTCCTGAATGAGCTGAGTCTACAGAGTGATAGAAGTCAACCTGCTCTAAGCACAAAGTCCCTGAACACAAACTTCATATCCAACAAGCTCTGAAAAAACAAGCAAACCAGCAATACTGTAGTGCAATATAGCTAACACCTACCACTAACTGATGAGTAAACTTCAGTTTCTGGAACATACTACTGTAACAAAGACATTGTTCAATGGAGAATATAGATCAGAAACAACTCTGCCATCAGTGCACAGGAGGAATAGGAATTAATTGACAAATGAGTGTTCCTTACATTTCTTTTTTATATTGTTGCACAAAATAAGGAACAGTTGACATGACTTTAAGGGACAATATGGGAGGCTGCCCAAAAGCAGGAGGCCCTGGAAGCCCTGGGAACCAGTTCCTTGGCCACCTACCTGGTGGATTATGCTGGAGCCAGAACTACTGGCTGCCAAGAAGCTGGGAGCTTTGGAGAAGGGACTAATAGGACTTCCAGGCTTGTAGTTCCCTGATAGCCAACCTGGTGTACTTCCAAAGAGCTGGGTGGGCAAGCTGGCAAGAAATCTGGTTTCTGGTAGAATTTCATCAAAATTGACCTATTTCCAAAACATATTTTGATTTCAACAAATTCCAGCTAAAAACCATTCCATATCTGCTAATTACTAGATTTTTGTCTGGAGCGTCTGACATTCTGGTCTTTCTTCCAGTTCTCTCTGCTTTTTTATGTGGCTGAAGCACTGGACCTTCTCCCTTTGCAGAATCTCAAAATGTCTATACTGCAATTTTACAGCTCTGCAGCCTGAGTCTAGATCAGCTGACCCAGGCTGTGTAGCCCCAACTTCTGTGTAGACATACCCTTAGATTCTTTCCCCACCAGTCAAATTTTGGACAAAAAAGTAGGTACTGTCCCAAACTGTGCCCACAAATGAAGCTCCACCAACTCACAGTACCAACATGCTCACAAAGTATGATGATGGGTAATGCAGATATAAAAATGGAAGGTGCTTTCTGGAAACTTTTTCTTAAAAATATTTATTTTCTCAAACCTTTAAAAAAAATCAGTTTTCAAAAATGAAACCTTTCTTCAGTTTCTATTTTTTTCTGTTGCTTCTCCCTCCCCTTCGCACTCACTTTCCCCTTTTCTCTTCATTTTGTCCACCAAAAGGAAGAAGAAACAAACCGGGGAGAAGTTGTGTCTGAGGCGTTTCATTTTTGAAAACTTAAACGCTACTTTTCATGAACAAAATATTGTGAATGAAAAATTTCAACCAGTTTTAGTGATGGTCAATTGCCATGACAGGCACAGCCTAAACATCAAGACATCAAAGGAAAGTGACACCTAAATATTCAGGTATTCTGACTGTGCACTGGGTATCCTCGTATAGGTCTGGCTCCTGTAATAGACTTGTGATATTGCGTTCGTCCCTGACTAAGATGCCTTGAGATAATGGGTCCCGCAGAAGATGGTCATTGGTCTGCACTATATTGGATCCTCATTCACCATCAGTAAGTTCTCCATATAGCCCATAATATAAATTACTATTGGGCATTACTCTTCTCTGGCTGCAGACGATGCTGTTGTGCTCTTGTACTCCTACAGACAGGCAGCATGCACTTTTCACTTACTCCATCAGATCCTTGGATATGCTGCTCTCAATCCCTGTCTGGTGGGAACACCCATTGCCTTCCCTACTTCCCCAGTAACTTCTGTTACTCCCTATGGGCACTGAAGTTTGGTGATGCTTCCTAAAATGATAGAAAAGCAGCTGCCTAAGCTGAGGCTTTTATGTCAATCTCTGGTAGCTGCATTTTAATTTTTTCATTTCTGGTTTTGATCAACCAGTGTTGCTGGCCAACCAAAGCCTGTAATGAAAATGGTTGGGGCAAAATGATGGGCTCTGTTCATCTCCTGCTTGGCATCAGAGTGGCAGTATCTTTCCACCCCCACCCTGCGAAGTACCCACCCAAGCCAACCTGGCAGTGACAAATAAAATCCTTCCTGTCCCCAAAAGAGTAACTGCCATAATGCCATAGCAAGGATGCAAAGGTAAGCCTACTCTAATAAAAGAGGTGGAGATACTTTGACTTCTGGGAAGTATCCTCAGCAGTGGGAAGGATTCATAAGGTATCCCATTAGTTGTGCTAAAGTCCTCTTTTGACCTGCAATTTGCCAAGGAGACTCAATAAGTCCATGGAAGGGGAGGGGGGGGGGAAAAGTCGGAAGGGGACATCTAGCAAAGGTGACTTTGCTGGATCAGAAAATTCTCCCTAACTTTGTGCTCTGTCTTTATTTCCTGATCAATGTTTGTGTTATTCTCCTGAACTGAAATTTTATGACTAATTTATGTATATCACAATACTATACTACACACTAAAAGAAATTAGCAATCAAAAAACCCAGTAAGTGATCTCATCTGCGATTGTCAAGGCAAGACTGTTTTCTATAGTAGTTTCCACACCTCTTTGGTATAACAGAGACTAATTCCAGTTTTTAAATTATTTTCTTAGCAATATTAATATATACATCTCAGTACCAAAGGTATGCCTCTTCTACCTTATTTAGGAGTACATTTTTGTCTTCAGTGATCTTTGAGCTGCCATCTAATTAAACATTTTTCTAAAAGGAAAATAACTAATTCAGATCCCACCTTTTCACATTTAAACCTAAGTTTCAACATTATGTTTTCTTTATTTTAAAAGTAATCTAAACACAACTTTCATATTTTCAAATCAAATTAATACTCTTGGGCAGAGATTTTCATTTTTATTGACTATTCTAGGACATATAGCCCATAATATAAGTTACTATTGGGCGTTAATTAACCTAGATTCAAATCAAACCTTACCACAGATTACTAAAGGTCCCCTGGGGTAAGTAAATATCCAAGCCTTAACTTATTTTTTCCACAGGGAAAAGTACAAGCTGCTAAGTTAAGGAAACAGAGAGAGAAAAAGACTAAGTAAAACATTCAATTTTTGTGTTAAGTTAACTTTGTGATTTGATTACAAACTGTGCTCATGCAACGATTTGAACAGTTGTTGGTCTTGAATTGTTTTATTTTTAGTTAACCAGTTCTACTTTATATTAGCAACTCCTTGATTTGACTAATTTGATTAATGTAATTTCAACCTAATTCTCATAATGTTTAGTACTTTAGTGAAGTATAAAATATTAGTCAATCATATAATTGTTTATGCTCTTAAATAAAAGTTACAGAAACACACAAAATGGGTTTTCTTTGATCACATGTCAATGAGGTAAGAACGTTAATTAAAGGGATTTTAATTAAATTAAATTAATTAAATATTAATAGAGTTGAATTAATATTAATTCAAGTCCTGAAAACCCAATTATTATTACTACATTACACATATTTCTGTTTACTAAATTATACTTTCCTTTACTAAGGAAACCTGTAATCAGTTATAGTCATTAGTCACATATCTGGTGAGCCTAGATCTTAAATTTGAATCAGTGAAGGGACTGTAACATGATAGGTTTTTATAACAAGCAGTAATACAGGATGCAAAAATCAGATGCATAAATTACCTACAAATGAATAATTAATGGATTGTACATGAGCTAACAAGTTCATTAGTGACAAAAAATATTGAACATTTATGAACAATTTAAAAATAGAAGGTTATTGCTAAGTGGGACAGGCAATGGACACAGAATCCTTGAACACTGAACTCACTTTTCCCAGGCATGAGAGAGCCAACTGTATGTGTCATACTGGTATGCTACGCCTAGGGATATCCTCCAACCAAGTGTTCCTCTTGTGGGAGAATGGAGGATATTGGTATTTGCACAACAGTGACTGATTTGCAGAGTTCCAGCAGTGACACAAATAATTTAAGAGAAAAATAAAGTCTTATGATTGTCATTTTTTAGAGAATAGGGTAGAAATTGAGGAGAGAAGATGATTAACAAAACTCTGAGCAAAAATTGGCTTTGTTTATAATACATAAATGTTCAAAACAAATCTTTAACCAAAGTAGTACAAATATTCTATGTAATAGGCAGGTATATTCAATAAAAGGATTTCATGGATTTTTCTTTTCTACCTGTAGGTGAACTAATCACAGCAGAACAAAGCAAAACTCCTGCACTGCCATGGATGGTTTGCTGTTAATGTTCTGGTTTCACTAATCTTCCTATGGGACAGAATAAAAACAAGTTGACTTTCAAAAAATGTGTATTATGATTAGATACTTAATGACAATATACACTATAAAAGTATGACCAGAGTAGAGCAGTACTGATAATATAGATCCTATCCACAAGTGTCAGCTATACTATATTGGATTTTAAATAATATTTTATTGAAAATTGCACCTACCATTATTAGGCTTCTTAATGAGATGACCGTTTTATAGGATTTTAAGTGGAAACTTTTAGGGACTCAGGATCCCAATTATTTTTTAATAACAAACCCACCTAACAGCTTCTAAATAGAGAAGTTGTTTTAGTAAAGTTTTAATGACTTGCAGTTCCTAAGGATTGGTAAAGCACAGAACTAAATATCAGCATGTGTGTTTGTGCATGTGGGAACGAGAAACTAATGGAAAGATTACCAATGAGACAGCTACTTATCAAAACAGCAAAAGCAATAGCAAAGGGAACTCATATTTCTTGCTTGATTGTGACAAAACTAACCAGTGTTAGAAATCATTATGAATAATAAAAGGAGATAAAGTGACACAGGCCATGTATGAGGGTCTTCCCTCTCTCTGGACCTGGGGTACAGAGAGGGGTCTCTTCTATGCCAGACCAAATAACTACAAGCTGTTTCCCAGCTTAAGTTAAGTCTTTACACCCACAAACTTTACACTCTACTAGCTGAGAACTTGGGTAATCGCTGCTACTATCCAGGTGTATCTCTAAAACCCTGGAGGGGGGCACCCAGACTCTCAAACTCTGTCTCTCTCTCTTGAGAGCTGGGACACTCAGAGGCTGTTTCCCTTCCCCCTTCCCCTTTTTGTTTGTTACTGAGAGAGATAAGAAACTGCCCTGAGGCTTTCACACTGTGAGCCTTCCTCTTAGACACACAGACTTTCCTGTACCTGTGAACTGGGTTAAATCGAAGCTAGGATTTCTTTATGAGAAGAACCAAACCTTTTTATAACTAAAAAGATTTAATAAAGAAAAGAGAATACAGCATACACTTACAATACAACTTCACAATCTAGAGTTCCCTAACTTCTCCTCTGAAAAGGTGAGCGACACCCTAGATAGGCACAGATAATTATGGAAATCAACATATTACTCACAGCACAGCTAGTTATGAATATAGGCAGAAAAGTAGAAGTTTTCATCCTCCATAGCTACAGGCGAAAACTGGGTCTCTTGCCAACACTGGAACGGCAGGAAACTGAACTCAAAACTCCCTCCCTCCCTCGTGGTACGGAAGCTCTTACGTCACTCCTTCTCAGGTAACATTAACCCCATACAGGCAGAATAACACTCTCCAGCACTTTAGACTTATGACAGGCGAAGATTTTCAAAAAAGTGGGAGCCTGAATTTAGTTTATCAAATCCATAGTCAGGTACGGAAAATAAGTCATCTCATATTTCAAGAATGTTGGGCACCCAAAAGCTCCCATTACTTTAAAACTAGGCTTCAGTTACAGCTGCTAGGAACTCAGCACAATTAAAATCAGGACACTTAGTTACATGCCTACCTATGGACTTGAAAGCCTAAACTCAGACTCCTATTTTTGTAATTCTTGACCACACAGGGTTTAGTAAACATTACAGTCCTCAAGAAAGGCCATTAGTTTTTTATTATATTTTTAATTCTTTAAGTATTTAATATAAATATGGCTAGTCATTATAAATAAAGTAAATCAGTATACTCTCCTTCACAGAAATGCAAATATTGAGATAGCCAAATGATTGGCCAATCAGTGACAGGAAACAAAATTATATGCCGAATTCAGGTTGTTCTAACTGCAGACAAGTTGAGGGAAGGTAAGCTGCATAGGCACATCCAGCAGAGACCTGAGAGATGACTGCAGATAGAAGATGACCAAGGGAGAGACCAAAGATTCAGTACCTGGACTGGATATCTATCTATCTAACTCAGAGAGACCAACCTGCACTACTGCCTGGAGTACGATCTTGAGTTTTGGAAAAAGGCCATAGAAGTCACCAACCCTGAATAGGGAATTGGCAAGAAAAACAATGACTGAATTTCAAATCCCAGAAAATTTGAGCTTTACTTTCATGTTGGATTTTAATCTTTTCTAGAAACAATATTGCAGATACTTTATTTTCTTCTTGGAAAGATATCTTTACCTCCATCAGTTGTTCCTATGTAGGACAGTAAACCCGAGCTTGAAATCTATGAAGATTCATTTTTTACATATATTAAGCCTTTTTTTCTGATAATTGACAAACTTCTCTTTGTTCCCCAGATATTAAACTGCTACAGTGACTTTGCCTCTCGATTTGTTCCTGGTGGCTAACCCTCTACTACAGTGTTTTACTTGCACATCTGACTCCATAATAAATGCCATCAGTTCTAAAAAAACAAAACAAAAAAACCCCCTAAGGAACCAGAATTTTCCCCTCTTACGGCTATTCAAAAGAATCCGTTGTATTTTCCATGGATTTTTGTTTTCTACAATTTCCATCTACCTTTCTGAGCTTGTTATCTATGTTGTAATTGTTGATTTAGTCATCCTTTTGACCAGGATATTCTTATGATTTCTTCCTCTATGCTCTGTTTTTTGAAGGCTCTGATTTGTGCATTACATAATCTCAATTTTGGGCGATTATATTAGTTGTTAAATTCCTCAAATTATTGTTTCAAATACTATATTTTTATAGGAAAGTCCACTGCTTTATTATGAAGTGATTCTGAAAGTTCTTGAATGATGTTTTCCTAAACCAGAAGGAGGAGGAGAAGCTTCAATTGACTTTCAATGATATTTTAGCTCCTCCGTCTATAAATCCCTTTTGAAAATTAGATTTCGCCCTGGTCTACAGTGGGGAGGGGGGGGAGAGGAGAGAATCTATCTAAGATACGCAACTTCAGTTACGAGAATAATGTAGCTGAAGTCGACATACTTCGATACACTTACTGTGGAGTCTTCATGGCGGTGAGTTTTGTGCTGCTGCCCTCCCATTGACTCTGCCTGTGCCTCTCACAGCAGTGGAGTACAGGAGTCAACGGGAGAGTGCTTAGGGAGCAATTTATTGCATCTAGACTAGATAAATCAACCCCCCAATGGATCAATCACTATTAGCTGATCCAGCGGGTAATGTAGACATAACTTTAGATATCTAAATCAGTTAGTCATTGCCACACTTAGTATAGCAATACCTAAATACCTTTAAAAATCTGGGCCTAAATAGAGTCCAAGTTAAAGAACATGAACATTTTTGAATTCCGATGGTTATTTAAATGTAAACACTTTCATAGGAATCTTCTTCTTAAGCTAAATTAAAAGGGGGATACTGCAGGTACTCTCAGTTATATCTTAACATAAATGTTAGAAATATATTATAATGCTATTTTACCATTCAATTCCCAGAACAAGAAGGTCTGAATATTAGAAAAGTCAACTTTTATGTACATATTATTCATAAAAAAATCTTAAATATAATTTGTTCGAGAAAAGAAATTATATTACTAATAACCCTGTTTACTTCAAAAACCTGGCATTAATTTTCAGTAATGATAATTATTTTATTATGGGACAATTATTCAATTTTAATAAATACCATTAAATTCTACTAGAAGTTGAGGGTTTAATATGATTCAAATTCATCCTTGCCAAACTGAACTGAGCCAATAAATCTACATTACTTCAGTATTATCTCATTGTCATGCAAATATTGCCAGTGTGTGACATACAGCGATAATTCTGTCTTTAAATCAGAATTATAAAATCATTAGTTTTGTCCAATGAATGAAAGATCCTACTTCTCCCTTTAGTTGAGCCCATCTAACTTTCATTTCAGTGGTGGTTCCTCCTGCTTTATCCTAATATGAGAAGACAATCTGCTCCATGGACCCAAAATTAAGTGCAAAATCTATTTAAACCACCTTAGCTCTTTCTCTATCATATGTGGTGACTCCATAAAAAAATAACTGGTGTCTGAGAAAAAAGTGTTGTGAAGTAATAACATTTTAGTTATGCTTGTCTTCAAGAATCTTTAAAAGCAAGAATTAATTCAGTCAATAGCTGTCCCCATTTTACAGATGGGGAAAGTAAGGTAGAGAAATTAAGTGATTTCCCAGAGGACAGAGAGGATTAAAAACAAAAGAATGTGTGGTCCCAGCACCAGTGTCCATACTACATCTCTCTCATAGTGCGTCTACAAAAGTACTGATTCATTCCTGCTCCTGCTGGGACCAGAGTGGGCCCCATTTTTTCCATTCTATTTAACACAGTTGCTCAGATGGAGTAGGGTACTTAATCGTTATTTATTTAATAAATGTCCAGAGTGAGCTACATGCTTTAGAAGAAACAGAGAAAGCAAATCACTGACCAAAGCAATTTATAATTTCAGAGTCAGATTTTCTCTGACCCTTATGTGGATGTACAGAAACAAGGTAAGGAAAAGACAGTGCAGTTTTAACAGTATGACTTTGAAGAAGAGCTGTAACATGTATTTTATCATATATTCTTTATCCAATATGACGTATACTGTGTCATATGATTTGTGTAGTCTGCTGGGAAATGAACCACAGACTGAAATGCTCTAGGGACATATTTAGCAGCAGAATCCACATCTAGACTGTCACTCAATACTCTGACTATGATAAATCAGTTATTTTGTTCTCTAGCACCCCCAAAAAAGGAGTTTACCATCCCTACTGAATTTCTACAAATAAAAAAGTACCCTTTATCTACTTTACTGCACTTCATTTCAAAAGATCACAAAGCAATTTACAAATTTACACAAATTCACTCTACTTAGTATTGAAATGTGACTACCTTTGGAGTGAAATGCAATCTGCAAGAAATCACAGGACTGAATATGTATCATTGTTGAGTTAAGATGTTGCCTCTTTCCATCTGGTGAGTACTGTATAAGGGGTCTGGCTAGAATACAACAGTTCAGAGCCTTAGATGAGCATCTGAACTCTAGAAAGAGCATCAGAACCTTATCTTGGAGCCTTTTCATGCTTGCTCATTTAGAAGGCTTTTCCAAAGTAAATCATGTCCTTATGATCAACATTGGTATTCTAACAGAAGGATGACTAGAAAAGGTAGGCTTGTGTGGATCTGGACCTAGAAAAGGAGAATGCTAGTAGGATACTGTTAAATAGAAGGGAAATAATTTCCATCCTACCTTGTTCCAAATTGTAGTTATGAAGGTGCCCATATGGTTTGTGTTTTGAAATTATTGTAAATTAATCAAATAAAGAGTGATAGAATTTAGAGGGACCAATTGCTGATCCACAATACACCTATATCTCCTCCCTATTCCATATCCATATACTGCACGAGGAAGAAAAACAGCAGCCTCTTTAGACAGACTACTGCAGTGGTGTGTGGCCTGAACTCTCACTAGCTGGCACTGCAATATCATCATCATTTAGCTTTAGGAGAAAGGCTAAGACTAAAGTAATTTATAACTGTATATTTTATTAACCATTCATGCCAGGGGATTAAGAGGATTTTCTGAGTCCTGTAAATTCTTACTAGTGAGCAGAAATCCCAAGTGGTGATCTCATTAGATCATAGAACAGTCAGAGACAAAGCATTTATGACCTCTCCCTCACCCTACCACTGATACAAAGTTGATTGTTCTACAGTTACCAGTGAATGCTGTTCTTTCTTTAGACCTTCCAACCTCCATGAAGGATTACACATCAAAGAATAGTCTACTCAATTGTCAGATTAAATGCTTTAAAGAAAATATAGCGAGAGACTATAACGATGCCTGCAAATCTCTACCAAGCATGCAGAAGAGCATATCCCAAGGGATGTTGTATTTCTTTTTCACTAAAAGATACAGGGGTAGCTATATTGCCACAAGCTCTAAGTATGGGACAGTGTATAAACTCACCACTCCAGGAACAGTATGGAGAAGGGACTACACATCGTAAAAGCCTATACCAGCAGCAAATTACGTCAGCTTCCCTAGTGCCAGCTCAGAAGTAATGCCAAGCACATTGAAGGAAGGGGGACTGAGCCAATGCTCCAGCCATTCTCTGTCCTTCTCTGACCATCTGTTGTCACAGGGGAGTAATGAGCATGTGGCACCCGTGCAGCATCCTGCAGCACAGGGACATAAAAGTGTGCAGGTGCACAATCAAAGAACCAGTCAAGCCCATGTAAGCATTAAAATATTGGTGTTACATCAATAGTGGTATTACGGCTATTATCAGTGCTTTAGGAATAAGAAACTTGTAGCAACTTTAGTAACTCTAATTACTTTCAGACAGTTGATATCAAAACTAATGAGAACCACCATATTCATTTTCCTAAGACTATTTCCTGGATTGAAAAGTTTCAGTGACAGGAAATAGAATACCCTTTCATTTATAACATTTTTGTATGGATTGCGTTCTGGACCTAATACACGTGAATATCATCTGAAGTATGTAACATACTGTTGTATTAGAACTTCACAACCATTCACCATCACCTTTCATATCTGACCTTTAAGCGGTTGTTTCTTGTTTTAAATTCTTAACAACCCAGCCAGGAAATTGCCTATTTGTGACTGTGACACAGGAACCTCTTGGTGACAGCTGGCAGAAGACAAATACGGTGTATAAAGTTTTACAGGGATCCGATGTATGCACATTCAGTATACCTTAAGGTAGCATGTGAGATCCTTACCAAGAACTAACAGGCCATTGGCCATCATAATCATTATGAAATATGGATAATGTTTAAGGAATTATGTATCTATGCTGAAAATTATGTTCTTAAGGTATGTGAGTTAAGGGAGGTCACTAAAGGTGATAAACATGCTCCTGTCAGATAGGATGGAAGAGATGCTTATCCCTCTCTGGATAATCATGTCTATACTGTCTGCCTCACAATGTAGAGCTATTTACAGTTTGAACTTAATGTTAATCAAGATATTGTGAAAAATCGACAAGAAAGAGTCTACAGGGGGGGGGGCAGCAAACACAACCAGCAGGGGGGTGCCCCATTTACAAGTAAAGATAATTATTAGCAGGGATAGAACTGTGAGTACATGGAGACACCCTGAATCTGCATTCCGGTAAAACCACCCTTTCACTGCCAAATTGGAGATGTGTAATCTAAGCCTATTTCAGTCCGGTCGATTCTTTTGTTTTCGGTTTTTTACCTGGATTACTACAGAATTTATTAAACTGGAAAATCTGTATCATCCCCATTTTTGCATATTGTAGAATAAAATAAAGGTCACTTTTAATCAGTGGTGAGCAGCTAATTACATTCCCCACATTTTCTATAAATTTTCTCAGGTTGACTATATAATTATGAGTTACTTCTAAATACTGTATATTTCACAGCCACCTGTAACTGTCTTCCTGCTGATGTGATCTATGATGACTGCACTAACTTATGCACCCTAGAGACTGATTATACTGTTCTATAGTTCTCTTTCTGTTCAGTCTCCTTTTCTTCCATTCATGATATATGCTGAGATAAGCAGCCATCAGTTTGCCCTTCTCTTTTTTCCGCATTATATTCCTTGACAAGATGTGAAGGACAGATAAGATCAGTAGAAACACTACCTTCCTCATGACATTAGTTCTGATGTAACTGGACCAAATGCCTTGTGTTTGAGGAGCTTTTGTTTTGAAACTGGGAAGAAAAGCAACCAAATATCTCCAGAGATCTGTGCTGGCTCATTGAATGTATGTCAGATAGAGTATAGAACGTTTAATAATGCATCTAGATTTTGAAAATATTTTCCACTATGCACTGATGTTTTTCTTCTATAATTATTAAGGGGGTAACTGTCAATGCAGATGTTGAAAATGCAACATCCCTGAAACATCAAAGCTGGGAGAGAAGGGTGTGTCTGGTCAAGTGGGGAAGAAAAGGGTCATGGCTCTTTTAAGATTTCCACCCTCCTTTAAGTCGGAGGGCAGTCACCTGAGCAGAGAGGGTTTTGGTCCCATATGAAGTGAGATTAAAGAGGCTAGGATTTTTTTTAACTTGGAAAAGAGGAGACTAAGGGGGGATAGGATAGAGGTATATAAAATTATGAGTGGTGTGGAGAAAGTGAATAAGGAAAAGTTATTTACTTGTTCCCATAATGGAAGAACTAGGGGCCACCCAATGAAATTAGTTGGCAGCAGGTTTAAAACAAATAAAATGAAGTTCTTCTTCACACAGCGTACAGTCAACCTGTGGAACTCCTTGCCTGAGGAGGTTGTGAAGGCTAGGACTAACAGGGTTTAAATGAGAACTGGATAAATTCATGGATGTTAAGTCCATTAATGGCTATTAGCCAGGATGGGTAAGGAACGGTGTCCCTAGCCTCTGTTTGTCAGAGAGGGGTGATGGACGGCAGGAGAGAGATCATTTGATCATTACCTGTTAGGTTCACTCACTCCAGGGCACCTGTCATTGGCCACTGTCAGTAGACAGGATACTGGGCTAGATGGACCTTTGGTCTGATCCAGTACGGTCTTTCTTATGTTCTTATGAGAGCTGGTTACTGGGGCTCAAAGTAAGCCACTGACCCCTTGAATAAAGGGTTGCATATGCCTAGTGCTGCCTAATGGACACTTCTCTCGCTGCTGTATCACCAGTCCCCACCCTACCAGTCCACCCATGGAACCAAGAGAGACCAAGTTTTTTGGACTGCTGTAGGCATGGCAGTTTTCATCTTTTTTTGGAACAAAAATTATTTTTCCTCTCACCACCAGATTGGCCAGGTTTAGTTGGATTTTTTTGCCTTTCCCACAGCAACTCCAAGAGCTGGGGTTGGGCGGAGGGGGCAGTAAGTCAGGAGATAAGATTAAATTTGTTGCAACTTCTCAGCTGTCCATTGTGCAGGTACTTGTTCAATAGGGTAGAACAGGAGATCAAAAGAGTCCCCTGTTCTTTGCAAACAACACACACCTCAGATCTGACAAACTCACTGTACTAAACATGGTTTCAGGGTATTTATCCATGAAGAGTAACGTGTACAGAAAGCTAGTAACTTCATAATCATTGCAAGATGTATGTGCAGGTAATATTTAAGGAATAATGTATTTATATTGAAACTGGACTCTATGGACTTGAAATAGAAATTGTTGTGACCAGGAGTTTATGTGTCTCAGTGAAGCAAGAGTGGCTGGCACCCTTCCTAGTCAGCCAGCAAGGCAATACAAGTTTCTATTCTCTATCCTTGCCAGATCCCAGAAGGGGTATCTATAATGGAAAACCATTATAGATACTGCAAACTGGCAAAATCACTTAGCATGAAGAGGACCATTACAGCAGGCAGGATATCTCCATAGCTATAAATAAAGGGGGGGGGGACTATTTTGGGATAACTGAGTATAGGGAAAAGGATTGTCAGGAGTCAAGGCCTGCAGCTGAGTTAGTCCTCAAGCAGCCACATAGGTCTAGCTGGACTGCAGCAGGGTGCCTGACTGGCCATGCCACCTAACTGTCTGGAGAGGCCAACAGGCCAGCTCTTAAGCCTGCAGCTGTAGCAGCTCTCTGGCTGCTCAATGCTCATGCACACCACTGTGACTGTTCCTCTGTTCGCTTGTTCTTGCTACTCCTGCCTTGCACCAGCCTTGCTTGTGTCCTGCTACTGCCTTGAACCTTTTCTTGCCTGTTACCATACTCACTGCAGTTCCTGACCTCTGGGTTTGATCCTTGGCTCCAGCTTCTGACTACTGATTCCAGTTCTTACCCTAGCTCTTGGTTCCTGTCAGGATTGCCTCCCCACTCTGAATACTAGAGTAAAGATGTGGGGACCCGCATGAAAAAAAAGAAATAACCCCCCAATATTATTTTACAAGCTTAGGTTAAAACTTTTTCCCCAGAACACAAACTTCTCCTGTGTCTGGACTTGGTTCACTGCCGCCACCACCAAACTAAGCCCACAAAACAATGGGTTTGGGTAGTTTGGGACCCTTCCTCAAACCCCCTTCAAATCTATCCCCTTTACCTGGGAGAGGCTTGAGAAAAACAAAAACCCTCACTTTTCCTGTGAGACTTTTTCTTATTCAAAGCCTGAATCTACACAATGGAAAACAAGCAGTCAGATTCTTAAAAGAAAGATTTTAATGAAAGAAAAAGAAAGGAATAAATCCCTTGAACAGAAATCAATAGAAAAACCCACTTGCATCACAACAGCATCACAAAGGACTGACCCCTCCCTAGGGATTCTCCTTCTGCTAAAGCTTAAAAGTATAAAGAAACACAGCTAATTTCCACACTGGATAATTTATCAAGTGATACAATTCAAGCATACAATTCACTTACTGCTGAACGTGACTTGTTAGACTTGTTAGAAGATTATAGATAGGTAGAGTAAAAGACATAGGTGTGGTTCATCCCATAGCCAGAGAAGAACAGAAGGAGAGAGATAAACCAAAACTAAAACTCTCTGTCTTCGAGGTTGATTAGCATCTCCAATTCCTATTGGTCCCTACCCCCCCTCAGGTTACCTTTACGTTAACCCTTTACAGGTAAACAGTAATTCTAGGCTACTTTATACTTATGACAGTTCCTGATGCCTGCTCAGACCTACTTTTAAGTTTCCTTTTAAAGGGAATGTTTTTACTATTTCATCCACATATATTCCTAACCTGGGGGTGCAGGAATTCCATAACTTTAAGAGAAGTTTAGAGAAGGAGTACTTTGTAATGGGTTGTCATCCCAGGAGTGCAGTCTAGGAGCTGTGGGAACTGCGGCATCCATCTAAGACACATCTCTCTGTGCTCTCTAGAGGGATCTGTCCTCTGTCCACTGTGAAGAGCTCAAACCTAACTGCCTGAACAGTTCTTTCACAAGCAGACACTACACCTTCCTCCCACTAGTTGGGTTTGATTCTGCAACCCGTTACATACTGTTTTAGGTGATGACTTTAATTGTACCTTGGAACCAAAATTTAATGGGTCTATTAATAAAATTTCTGTGGACTCATACATAGTTTTAGATTAATACCACATAAACAAAGAGTTTAAGATAAAGACCTGTAAATCAGAATTTCTCCTTTGTAGAAAATAATAGCCTCATTTCACTACACATTCTCTCTTGCAATTAAATGAAACTAGCATCACTGGAAACATCACTCAACTGTTAAACAACCTAGTGTTGCTCTCCAAAAGAAACTCGATGTTGGGCTATTAAGTCATGAAAATTAAAATATATTGCAACTTCTGAAAGAGCCCCAAAGAAAAAAAAAACTATACTAAAGCATATTTTTCCTTAACTTTGGCCTTTATGATAAAGAGGACATTAAAAAGGAGCCTAAGGTGGGATGCAGGGAAGGACTTAGAGAAGAAGTCAGTTATTTAGAACAACCTTCCAACAAATAAATGAAAATGTATGATAGGGAATAGATTAGAAGAGTTACACAAATAAAATTGTTCAAAGAAAATGTTTCAACAATTAAAACGCAAGAGGGAAATCAAATATCAAACTGGAAAATTACTTAATGCTTCTGCTTTAGATATATCTGACAAAGTAAAAAGGGGTGATTTTTGGCCTAGAAGTTCAAAGTCTACAACAAAGCAATATAATGCCTCAAAACTAAGACTACTCTATATGAAAGTATCACTAACCCTGGAAAGATTAAGCACTAGAGCAATTTGTACAAGTCTGACAATCCAGAAATAAGTACAGTCTGTAGTCTAATTTCACTGTAATTAAGGACTTGGCTAGAGCAACCTTATAAGAAGTCTTAACTGATATAACTGCCCATAGTAGTTCTAATTTAAAACATAATAAAGTCCCTAGTTCAAAATATCCATTGAGGAAAGGCTAAAGATATTGTCTTATTATACATGTGTACATGCACACTAGTATAAAAAGTAAATTTTCAGATTTTGTCTCAGTGGCAAATTATACCAACAAAGTTTAAAACATATATTAAATTAAACAGTAATCAATGCTTGAGAAGATTTGGGAATCCAGGAAACTGTATTCAGATTTGATGGGATTTTCCAGGAGCACATGGTTAGTGGGGCAGCACTAAGGAATAAAATGAAGCCAATAATTGGATGGAACCTTTGTAAGGACCACTGTATAGTGTTTTTAAATCTCCCAATGAATGATTTAGTCTCTCCAGAACATATTTATAAGTAGCAGCATGGCTCTTTGGGGCTGGGAATTGGGAAACAATAAATAAACCATGCATTTTTTATTACTAGGTACAACCGAGTTTGGGAAATAGTCTTATTAGAGAAATTAAACATTCTATAAAACTTAAAGATGACATGCAAACAAACAAATATCAACATATCTGGGTTCCTTTCACTGAATTTTCAAATAGTGTACTTTCCTCATTTTAAAAATGAACCATTTAAATATATGTATTTTTAATATTAAATGACATGCTGATTTCAGAAGTCTCCATTGGAAAGGATCACATCCCATAGTATAATGACAATGTACACAACCACTCCATGAAAAATTAAGAAAAGGGATGTAATACTATATCCCAAGGATTATAACCAGTGCAATACTCAAGGAACAGCAAGGCATTATAAAGTTATTCTTAGCTAACTCTTTTCAGTGGAAAATATTCTATTGATTCAGTATTTTGGAAATACCACTTTCCTCTGCTTTATTTATGTAATTCTAAAAAAAAAAGTTATACAAATAACTGAAATACATCTCTCGATGTAAATATACTATTCAGGGATTTCATGTAGTTTGTTTTTCAACTCTCCATTATTTCTTTAGTTTTTTTACACACCACAGGCAACTTAGAAAAGGGAAGGATTCTACACAGCAGAGTGGAGTTTAAACACATTTATTTTGTGTCTTATTGTTAAGCAAAAAGCTAAAGTTAAATAATGTCATCTCCCACTAAGGCACAATGTTATAAATTCTACAGGGCTTCCCTCAAAATACAGATTAGTAGGGTGGGTTTGCTTTAGCCAAGTCCAAAAACAAAGGTCTGAAACTGTTCCTGCAACTCAGTCCACACAGAAAAATGTAAAATCCACATAGTGCCCTACTGTCCAGGGTTCATGTGCAGTGATTCACATATACGAACCCAACTTCAGGGGTAGCTCATTTAAACTAAATTACAAAGGGAATCTGAACTCAGGGTTATTTTCTCAGCTCCAGAACCCTTTCTTATCTCACCTCACTACTGTTGCTAGAGTCAGTCACTCATTTCCCATAACGCATCCATCTTACTGGGCCAGGGATCGAAAAAGAAATAATTCATTCCCCAGTTGTTCCAGCTCTACTACCTTCAGATCCATTCACTCAGTTCAGGAGAGTGGAGTTCTCACCCTCCAGTGAAAATGAGAAGGGTAATCTCATCCCTAACAAATGTACTATACCCTGTTACACAACATCAAATACATATAATAGTGCATTAAGAATCCTGCAATCATGAAACAGTAATAGAGCACTGTAAAAAATAAGATGACAATGTTCTTACCTTTCTCCCCCTCTTCCTTACACAGATCCAATCTGTTTTCAGACAGCAATAGTTCAAAGCAAGCTACAGTGTATGGGGAATATCAGTGAGAGGTAAAAATTTTAAAAACATGAGAACAAAAACTAATCTGCTGCTTAAAAGATAACTGAACATACTTATGCACATAAGCCACTGAATAAAGAGAATTGGAGAGCTTGGTCCATAACACAGGAAGATACCATATTTGGTATTAATTTGCAGCTTAGTTGGCATTCTCAGTAGTCAAGCTGTGCACTGGAAATGGTGGTTAAGCTACTCTGACTCTCTATGCATGGGTTGAGGCACATGAATAGTGCAGTATGTGAAAGTTTACACTACTCTCCCCTGCACAGTACTTGTGTCGATAACAAGGACTCCCTCCTTCAGAGCTGTTACTCAGTGAAAAGTGTAGCTATGAAAAGTTTTTGTTGCTATTTGTTTTTAAATCTTCATCTTTTCAGTTTCTGTACAAAAACACATTTTCTGTGTTTTTATTGGAATTTTCATGCATCCGTGCCAATATTAAACAGAGTTATTGATATTGTCCATGCAATTGGGAGAATACTAGATAGTATTAATAAGACTGATTTATTAGTGGAATCTTCCTTGCTGTTTCTTCCTTGGAAGATTAGAGGTTAGGTCAAAAGAATGAAAAAGCAGGGAAAAGCAAAAAAACCACAAAAAAAACACAAAAACAAAAAAAAACCAACCTGTCAGTTAAAAGAGCTTGATGTTAACAGCTAGTGTGTCTGCCTAATTAGACATAGCAGCTGGTAAATCTTTGTTTTCACAGTGCTCTACAGTGTATAGTGTTAAGATGACAGAGATAATATTGACATTGTTTAAATTACATATTATCAAAACACATAGAACCTGTTATTTTAATACTTAATGTCTCATAATAAAAACTAGACCACTTGCCATCTCTATTGTCTGTTGCTTCATATATTCCTCACCTGTCAAAGAATGAACAGCATTACAAAGTATGAGACACAAAATGTAAAGTACTTCTGACCTAACAAGCTAAGCTCCTCTTGTATGCAATCACAAAAGATAGCCCATGTACTTCTGAAAGTAAATTACACAGAGGAAAGCTGTGCAGACACTGCAACTTGGTTTCAAAATAAAAACAGAAATATTTTTAAAAGAACAAACATCTTTCTCTAGAAGCACAACCCAGATATCAGCAATCTTACTTGCTACAAAGAACACTACAGAAGATGTACACACGTGCACACACGCACACACACAGTGTGCACAATCTAGGTACTTCATATATACTGTGGCCACTCTTGGAACATCATGGTAATAGTGGTAGGCCTGTGGCAATTCTCCAAAAAGGGCTGTATTTTGAAAGTTGGAGGTACCCCTTGCAGACACACCCTTGAAAAGATTGTAGGTACATTTAGATGAGATATGATGTGGATTGGTCAAGTGGTGCCATAAACCTGTAGTGAAGTGAAACCATGGTACCCAAAATGAGAAAGTATCTTTAAAAAAGGAAGCAAACAAACAAAGAAACAGTTCCAGAAATAGTACATGACTATGACTACAATTTTACTATTAAAGAAAATTTCAACACCTGGCATTTTATTGGTCAAAGCTACCAAATGAAAATGTACTAAAAGATTTTTTTATTAGTGTAGCATTGTCAAGTAATTTTTTCCAGAAATGATTATGTTGTTTAGTATATGGCAAAAATGGTGAACATTAACATTTTGGAACATACTAACATTAAATGTTTTCACATCACATTTTCAAAATCACAAATGATTACAATACTTTTCTCAATTTCAGATTGAACGTTGCAGGCCAGATCAGTCACACAATAAATGCTGTGCAGCAGTAGTAGATCATGTACTCATAGTTTGTACTGCATAGTAGGTGGGTATGAAGGTACACAAAATCCTCATGTAATGTTTCTCCAATTGTAAGCTTTGTGCTTACAGTGTAGCATCTGGTCTGCATGGCAGAAGGTTTTAATTTGTAATTACTTATGTGGTAATATCCTTTGAAATAGTCTAGAAACTAGTTGGTAATTCAGTCAAAGGAACCATAGTAACTGGATACAGATGTTTTGGTCCTTGCTGTTCACTACTTTCCAAAAATGTGTCCCATTGTGGAGTGGATGTGCCATCACAATGGCATTCAAGGACTTAATAAGGCCCTAGGGAGGTTGCACAGGAAACAGCCAATAGGAGAGGGACTGCATGAAACAGAGATCAGCAGACCCATATAAGAAGAGCCACAGGGCAGAGCACAGTCAGTTACACCCTGGAAATCCAGGAGGGAGGACCATGTGCCCAGTAGGCATATACTAAACAGCATACAGTGCTGCTATCAGGGACCAGGGAAACTAGAGAAGAGCTCCTGGCTCTGGGAGCTGCTGGGATTCAAAGGCTGAGTTCCTGAAATAAGGGCAAAGAGAGTGCTGGGGCCACAGAAAGTGGCAAAATAATTGGATTGCCACACTTGGGGGAGCAAAGATTGTAATACAGCCAGAGGGCTGTTTCAAGAAGAGAACACAGAAGTCCTTGGGGTAATGTGGATACAGGAACAGAAGCAAAAGTGGATGAGGCTGTTATAAGTGTGAAGGGTGCCTTGCCTGGGTGGGACTATGTTATCTAACACAGTGTGCCTTGCCTGGGTGGGGCTTGTTATCTGAGACAGGTAACGTAGGAGTTTCCCTGCCAAGGGGGAGGGAGGAGCCTTGAGCCCATGAAGAAGGGAGGAGCAAAACAGTCAGTTCCATCTTGGCTGATCTCCAGGGAGGAGGCAAAAGCCAGGGAGTTCCATCTTGGCTGGTCTCCAGGGAGGAGGCCAGGGCCAAGAGAGTTCCATCTTGGCTGCACATGAGGCAGGAAGCTTGCCAAGGTAGCTGGCAAGGGTTCTAGACCATCTTTGGCTATAAAGATGGCTCTACCTTTTTCTGATACTTCTACTTAGCTAATGTGAGTATAACCATTTGATTCTTCTAATAAGCCGTGCCTTTGGGGTGTTCTTTCCTTTTCCGAACAAAGTGAGGAACCCCAAATGTAAAGTCTGTATCTCTGCTTTAACCTTTTTCTTTATTAAATTTTCTAGTTATAAAACCATCTGGTTTATTTCCCTTAGGGTTTTTCTCTGCTTCCAGTTGGGAAGGGGGAAGGGAAGGGAATAAGAACCAGGACAGCTAGGGGTCTAGCTGGAGTGTGAAGACTGTCTCTCCTTACCGTCAGGTTAGACGGGGGAGGAAGGAAGCAGTCTCCAGGTGTCTGCCTCTCAGGTACAGAGAGACAGGGGTGGGGGAAGTCTGCCTTCAGCTGGGGAGGGTGAAGGACAGAAAGCAGCCTCCAGGTATCTGACTTTGATTCCCAGGAAGGGGTACAAAGTTAGGGTCTGGCTCTCAGGTTGAGAGAGACAGGGTTAAGGGAAGTCTGCCTTCAGCTGGTCAGGGTGAAGGTAAGCAGTCTTCAGGTGTCTGACTTTAAAACCCAGGGAGGGGGTACAAAGTCAGGGTTAGGGGAAGATTGGGGGCCCCTCCAAGGTTTTGGAAGTATACCCGATTTGTGGCAGCGATTGGTGACCCCAAGAACCCCAACTGGCAAGGTGGGAGTGTGGGGGGAAAAGGACTTGTTGGTCTGGCATAGAAGAGGCATAGAAGAGGCCCATCCTTTGTACTCAAGAGCATAGAGGCTGGGGGTACCCCCTTTTACAGAGGCACCACAGGGAGTAGGCATACTGACCCGTGGAACTAATCCCAAAAATGACCGGCAGAACACACCAGCATGGTGACTGTAGCCACATCACACCCATACGTAACATGTGGATTGAAATACACACCGTTGCTGGTGCTACTGACAAGTGTAGCGTCATAGCTGTGCATGTCATTTGTGATGCATTCACTCCTGACTTCTGCAACTTACTCCCTGCTGTACACACATTAAAAGGATGTGACTGTGGCATCCCTATCTGATATTAGATGGGGAAAAAATCTAATGTTGTCAAGTGAAGGAAGTTTATCACTTCCGAGATGTGGCAAAGAAAGTGTGTGTTGGACAAGGCACAATTTCTGCAGCAAGGAAGTTGGCAGCAGTGCTGAATGACCAGAGCAAGAATGAAAACGAAACCCACAAAGACCTCAATTCCTTGAAACACAATCTAGTCAAAGACAAGTCTCTGGCCAAACTCCTATCAAGTGGAGACAGTTTTGAAGACTATGTTAAAAGAGCATCTTGTCAAACAAAGATTTGGATGTACTTGCACATAAGTAAACCAGATATTGGATCACCATTGAAACATGGATGGAAAATTGTGGATGATGAACTACTTTCTGAATTCATCAAGGGCATAATGGTAGAGGCAAACAATAACAGGATTTATAGAAGCTGATGCCATTATGCCCTTGACGAATTCAGGAAGTAGTTTATCATCCACATTTTTCCATCCATGCTTCAGTGATGTGGGTGTGTGTAGGGTGGATACACTAAACTCCAAAAATACAGGGTTTGAGTAGCCACAGTATACATGAAGTACTAAGATTGCCATGTACCTGTCTATCAACTCTCAGTTATTTTTGTAGCAAGTAAGATTGTTGATGTCTGGGCTGTGTTTTTAGAGGAAATAAGATGCTTGTCCTTTTAGAATATTTATTTTTATTTTGAAATGAATTGTCTGTACATCTTCCCTTTCAAAAGTATATGGGAAATTTAATTAGTTTAGGTGATAGATTTGAACAGCTTGGATATACTACCTGACCAGGATGGCAACAGTGATTGTGAAATGCACAGGAAGATTAGAAACTACAAAAACAATAACATTAAGAATGCGGGACTTCAACTGTCTCCACATTGACCGGGTACATGTCAGGTCAGGATAGGATACAGAGATAACATTTCTAGACACCATTAATGAATGGTTCTTGAAGCAGCTAGTTCTAGAACCCAGAGCAGGACAGGCTTGATCTAGTACTCTTGATCTAGTCCTCAGCGGAACACAGGATCTGGTCCTAGATAGCAGAACTGCTTGATAATAGAGACCATAAAGCAATTAAATTTAGCATACAAAATACTAAAGAAACCTTAGCATTTAACTTCAAAAATAAAGGAAACTACATAAATGTGAGGAAGCTAGTTAAAGTAAATTAGAGGAACTGTCACAAGAGTGAAATACCTACAAGATGCATGAAAATTATTTAAAAACAATAATAGAGGATCCAAATAGATGTATAGCCCAAATTTTTAAAAAAGGGGGACAGTAAAATGACCAAAAAAAGGTTCCATGGCTAAATGGAGTAAGAGCTGTAGTTAGAGGCAAAAAATCATCCTTTAAAAATTGAAAGTCAAATCCTAGTGAGGAAAACCAAAAGGAACATCAAGTCTGTAACATCAAATATAATTAGGCAAGCCAAAAAAAGAATGTAAAAGCAACTAAGAAAATACAAAAACTAACAGAATTTTTTTAAGTACATCAGAAGCAACATGCCTGCCAAAAAATAAGCAATGGGATCACTGGAGGATTGAGATGCTAAACAAGCACTCAAGGAAGACAAGCCAACTGAAGACAAGTTACATGAATTCTTTGCATCAGGCTTCACTGCAGAGGATGCAAGGGAGATTCCCACACCGGAACCACTTTTTTAGGTGACAAATATCAGGAGCTGTTCTAGAATTAGGAGTCAATAGAGGTGTTTTTTGGAATAAATAGATAAATAAAACTAGTAAGTCATCATTATCAATCAAAAGTTCTGAAGGAACTCAAATATGAAATCAGAGAACTACTAACTGAGGTATATAAAGTATCACTTAAATCAGCTTTTCTACCAGATGATTGGAGGATAACTAATTTAACTCATTTTTTAAAAAAGGCTCCAGAGACAATCCTGGCAATTACAGGCCAGTAAGCCTAACTTCTGTACTAGGTAAATTGTTTGAAACTGTAGTAAAAAATAGAGTTAGACACATAGATGAATGTGATATGTTGGAGAATAATCCATGCTGCTTTTGTCAAGGAAAATCATACCTCACCAATCCATCAATTTTTGAGGGGGTCAAAAAGCATGTGGACAAGGATGAGCCAATGGATATAGTGAACTTGGAATGTCAGAAAGCTTGTGACAAGGTCCCACACCAAAGGATCCTAAGTAAGCAGCCATGGGATAAAGCAAAGATAACTAGTTAAAAGATAGGAAACAAAAGGTAAGAGTAAATGGTCAGTTTTCACAATAGAAAATGTAAAAAGCAGGGATCACCAAAGATCTGTACTGGGGGACATGTGCTGTTCAAGATATTCATAACTGATTTGGCAAAAGGGGCAAACAGCAGGAGAGAACACTTGGTAGATGATTCTAAATTAGGCAAGATTGAAACCTTTGCAGTTAAACTAAAACACCTCACTAAACTGGGTGAATAGGCAACAAATGGCAGATGAAATTCAATGCTGATAATGCAAAGTGGGTGCATATTGGAACACAATTCCAACTATACATAGAAAAATCATGAGGTCTAAATTAGTGTTATCACTCCAGAAAGGGATCTTGGAGTCATCAGGATAGTTCTCTGAAATTATCTGATCAGTGTTCAGCAGCAGTCAAAAAAGATAACAGAATTGAAAAGGGTAGCTAGTAAGACAGAAAATATAATAATGCCACTATATCCATGGTATATTCGCACCATGAATATTACATAGAGTCCTGGTCACTCCATCACCAAAGCAAACAAACAAAAAAAACCAACAATGACATATTAGAATGAGAAAGGGTACAGTAAAAGGCAACACAAACTAAAGGTATGGAATAGCTTTCATATAGGAGAAATTCAAAATACTGGGACTGTTCAGCTTACAAAAAAGAGATGACTAAGGATAGGTCATCGACAACATAACTAATGATATGGAGAAAGTGAACAGAGAAGTGTTGGTTACCCCTTCACATAATTTAACAACCCGGGGGTCACCCAATGGAATTAATAGGCAACAGGTTTAACACACACACAAGGAACTATTTCTTCACACAATCCACAGTCAACCGATGGAACCCATTGCCAAGGGAGGCTGTGAAGGCCAAAAGTATAACTAAATTCAACAAATAATTTGCTAAGTTCATGGAGGATAGGTCCATCAATGGTTTTTAGCCAAGGTGGTTTTTAGCCAAGATGATCTGGGTGACCCTAAATCTTTGACTGCCAGAAGCTGTGACTGGATTGATCACTCGATTATTTCCCTGTTCTGATAATTTCCTTAAAGCAGCTTTCATTGGCCACTGTTGGCCAGAAGGGGCTTTGTTCTGATCCAGTATAGGCATGGTTATGTTATCTTCTTATGGAATATGAGCATTTCATATTATTCCAGTGGGAAAATGTAGTCTTGTATATCTATTTTACAAATGCTCAAAAGTCAGGCATACCAATGAAATTATTTTGTATAGAGTACCCTTATTAGATTTTTTTCCAAATATTGTTACTGTGTTTAGAACACAAGAAGAGTGCTCAAGTGCAAACAATGATTATACATAATAATTGTAATACCATCTAAAGGGAAATGTCTGAGAGAACATGCAGCCAGTGCTGTTACACTGATTAAATTGTAATCAATAACCGGTTTTAAAAAAAAACCACAAAACTTTCCAGCCAACATTCTGTCCCTGCTAAACATAATTTTGTTAAGTAATTTGAGTTTTCTTTGTTGTCCCAGAAAACTATGAGATGTTGAATATAAAGTTGAGAGCCATTCAAATGCAATCTGATGAAAATGGATACAAGCAATTTGAAAATGAGAGGTAAGGAAACAAAAACCAAAGGAAATGAGAAAGTGGAAAAAAAATCAGCACATGAAAATTAAATCTATGATACTATTCTCTCCTAGATAACTCATACAGCTATCCAGTCAGCGACTGAAATAAATGCACGGGTTTAAAAAAAAAGTAGCTGAGGACATTTTGAGTCTTCAACATACCTAGATATTAAACATCTTGCATTAAGACTAATAATTTTACAAACTCATGGTAATGCATCTTTACAGGTAAAACATATTAGCAAACCATTTTAAATCAAATGAATTAAAACTAACATTTGATTCAGCTATTAAACCATTTAGGAATAATGATATGTGGGGGGAGAATGGCGACATGACACTATAGTATCACATTATCTAAGAAAACATGACTGGAGAATAAATATGTTTACAAATAATATTTACAGTTAACACTTATGTACTGCCTTACCAGAAATGATAGTTAATTAAAATTCAACCCACCCATGTACTAGGTAGGCATTATCTCCACAATGCTGGTAAGCAAATTAACAGAAAAAGATTAACCACATGAATTGGCAAAGGGTCAAATGGAAAATTTAAATCAGAAGTAAAATCCAGGTCTCCTGACTCCCAATAGTATGCTCTAGCTCCCTGACATTAGTGTCCCCATTTCTGTGGTGGGAGGAAATGAACAGGAAACCTTTTTTTCCCCCCATGCTCCCTCTAACAATTTGCTTCTTTCATTCCTTGGACTCCATATCGAGGCAGCCCCTTCTCCAAACAAGCAATTCTAGTCAGCACCACTTTTTAAGCTAGTTAGAAAATCTTTGAGCCCCAAACACCCTTGACTCAAGATTACTTTACCATTGCACTAAAATAAAATTTGGCTGATACTGGTCACTATCAGGGTTCACTAAACCAACATGCATGCTGATGAAGTATTGTATCTTTACAGCATGCTCTCTTTCAGGTGAGTATTTTGGATAGTGAAATGAATGGGTAAAATTTCTCTTTATTTATTCTTTTACAAACCCAGATAAGGCATTGTCCCCTCTCTTCAATCAATTCACATAGCTCTCATTGCTTGTAAATGAAGGCCATGATCAGTATAAATACACAGTCCACACTACTCTTGCCAGATCAGTGATAAAGGTTTCATGAGCAGAAATATATGTATTTTCCTTTTTTAAGAAAAGCCTACATGCCATTTTTGTCCATGGTAACATGCAGAAGACAAATAATATTCTGAGAAAGGAGACAAATGCCACACAATTTTTAGAGCTGGATTCAATGTTCCATCCATTCTCATTTCAAACCCCAACTTCAACATCCTGCCATTACAGTGATTAGAACCAATCCTTAGTAAAAACTGCCCTCGTAACAAAAGAAATTAATCTTATTAACACTGATTGCAAATAGGTGTAATGGGCTATTTGAAATAAGTATATGTAAAAGATTGTATGTATTATCCATCTTCATTGGATTTTAACTGTTCATTTCCATACTTTTAAATGCTTAGGGCTGGGTTTGTTTTGTTTTGTTTGAATTTAAACTATTATTCCTTGATACACATTGGAATATAATGTTAACTAGCAAAATAATTTTAAAAGGTAACAAAGATTTGTGTCAGAACTTTGAATCTGATACTTCTCCCATCTAAGTAAGCGATACAATTCACACTGATATTAATGGGAACATGATCAAGACCTTAGCTTTGAGAGTTCTGATTATGAAAAAAACTCATTGCTCAAAGCTTGCTCAAAGCTTGCTATTAAGTTAACATTTTAAAAAAAGGAAAAGTCATGTTTATATATCAGAGGTTCCAATCAAGAGGCCCCATTATACTGTGTATACACATAGTAGGAAAAAAGGTCCCTGAAGACCTCACAATCTTGTGTCCAATCCTGTATTGTCGTCTACTGAAGTCAATGCTCTGCCCAGGTGCAGAGAACTGTTTATGTGGTTTTTAATGTAGACTCTTAATAGACAAAAAAATTATGGACTTCTCCTCCCAGGTAGAGAATTGAGGAACAAAGAGATCACGTGCTCTGTCCAAGGGTATGCAGGAAACCACAAATTTGGGGATGTAACCCATTTTTCTTGATTCCCAGTCCAATTCTTTAATCTCGAGACTATTTTGTGGGCTGATTTTAACACCTTTTCTGCCAGTGAGGGGAAGCTGCTCCATCAGAAGGATACTTACCAATATTGCTACTAGTAATGTGGGGATTCCTGAAGTTTCAATTCCCACTTGATACCTGACCAGGATAATTACCAACATGCCCCCTCCCCCGACACCAACACCCCACACCCCCCACCATTTTATTTTGAACTGCAGTGCATACCCTTGCTAGTTCTTTTGCTGTTTAAAGAAAATATTAAGGACCAAATCAGCTACAATTTTACCAGTTATAAGTGATTGTATTAGGAACCAAAACTTGTTTTTTTTTAAAAAATAACAGTTTACAATGTTACCATAAACAATTACAACTGAATATTAAAACTATTATTACCTGAAAAAGATATGAATAGTTCTATAAATGATTAGACTAAATATCATATCTAATCACTTCACTTTAGAAGAGTTAATATTAGAAATTCTGAAACCCTCACATGAAAATGCAGCAAGAAGCTATATTTCAGAATTCCTGTGTTCTCACAGGAGTATTTTTCCTGTCTGAATGGAAAATGTGAATGCCACTAAACATATTGCTATAGCTACAAAATAGTTAATTAAAGTCAACATGGTATTTAAATGTGCATAATAAGCAGCATTTCAAATATAAACATATTTTCTCTAGAAATATAAACAATTGATGGTATAAAGATGGACAATAGGGCCAACTAGGGGGAATAATATCAGTGAAGCTAATAACAAAAGATGTATTAGCACTCACTTTTCAATAAGGTAACAAATAATGGGGAGAAACATGAAAATAATGGAATATATAGAGGAGCAGGTGGTGCATGAGATAATTGAGATGCAGGGTTAAGAGTGTCAAACTGGGTAAATCAGACACAGAAAAGAGTAAATTAGTATTTCATAATTAAGTCCTATATATTTGAAAATATTTGAAGTACCAATTGAAAACATTCTACACCTTCACATAATACTGCAGCATATGGTAATAGTGCTTGCCTCACAATATGAATCCCCCCAAAAGAATAGAAGCTGAATTAATTACGTCTTCAGTACTATGCTGTATGATAGTATTTCAACTAGTGGTGTTTTTTCTTAGAATACCGAAAGGCAGAAGGAAGGAAATAGAGTATTTGAAGCCTATTTAAAAAAAAAAAAAAAAAATTGAGCAGTGTTCATACAGCATCTTCTGCAAATATCACTGGTAGAACCCATCAATGTCTCCCCCCCCCCCCCCCTTCTTCTGGCTACTGCACATTAACGCTCAGGAAAGTCACTGAAAACCTCTTAGAAAAATTCATATATTCTCTGAACTACCTATATCTGACCACAGTTCTTCAGTGAACAATGGTGCCCTTTTAATATAAATAAATTGCAGGATCAAGGCCACACAGTCCTTGGGGAAACTCCTATGTAATCAATTGAAATTTTGAAGACTGAAATGTGAGGCTCTATTGGTTCATGATCTAGACCAGCGGTTCTCAACCTGAGCGCTTCCCGAGGGGACACGAGGGGTTTCCGAATTCGGCGGCTTTTTGGCGGACATACCCACTCTCACGATTCTCCGCCGAAGCGCTTGCGAAAGCGGAAGCAATCACTTCGGCAGAGAGTCGGCAGGGTTTGAAAAGGAGGCTTCCCAACACCCACCGTGTAATAACCTCTCGACCCCGAGGGGTCACAACCCCCAGTTTGAGAACCCCTGATAGACAGAGGCTGAAAAGGCAGTACATTGACCTGATTTGCCTGGAGTTTAGGTTTTTTAAGATAAATTGGTTAGAGTTTGTGTACAAATCAGTGGTATCAAAATATTGTTGTTGAACTTTGTGACCAAAAATTGTAAATGATCTCACAAGATCAGTTGTTCTGATGATATTTCAACCATTTTAAAGCACATTTTTACATGTATGTCACTGTATCTAAAAAAAAAATTGGGAAACAGACCAACTTTGGATATGACCAAGTCAAATAGGGTAAGTAGGTGCCTAAGTCTACTTCCCAAGATTTGAAATCCAGAAGGATTCTGATTTATGCATCTGATTCTGACCTTACTCTTTAACAAATGAGGGTTGGATGAACTAGTTTGAGTAGAGAAAGAAAATTTGACATGTTAACAAAACATCAAAACCAGATTTGAGCTGATTTATTAGAGGTTCAAAAATTTCCCAGTTTACCCACTCTTCAATATAATTTAAACAGATGGATATGGATAATAATCATCCACTATAAGATAAAAAGACTGAAGAATTCTATCAACCATGAGAGAGATTTTGAAATACAAAGAATTAAACGTGTCTCTCGTTAGTCTATTTTATTTTTGGCATGTAACACACATCAGCTTGCCCGCTGCCCAAGTATTAATTTTCTTTTCTCTGAGTTCTCCTTTACACACAGCAAAAATTTATGCAACAGAACATTTTGGAAAGGTGTCCAGACTTCTACCCATTTTTACATATTTCCATTACTAGCCTCAGTTTCGCATTATATGATTGGACCAAATTCCTCTCGATACTTCAGTGCTTCATCAATATTTAAAAAGTGCTTACATTTCTAGGTGTATAGTATAACCTAAAAATTAGTGCTTGCCATTGTATACTATTACAGTCCTTAAATGTTATGCTGATTTGTGTTGCGAACAAACTGTCGAACTCTGAAGATGTCTTTTCTGCACACTATAATAGAAATCTGTTTGTCTGATGTGGGGGAAATGCTGATTACATTTGCTGAATAATTATTTAAAGAAATGGGAGCCTTTAGTAATAATTGCATTTATATAATTTTATCCATGAAGACACATCCCAGAGCATTTTAAAGATAATGGCTTGGTCACCTGCTTACATTTGGTTCAATGTGAAACAGTGAGCTTTCCATGGGAAAATGTGTGGTATTGTCAAGCTCATTCTGAAATCTATTATTTTGCAATGTATGTCAGGATGCAGAAGCTCCTTCTCCCATCTCTTTGTGCAGAGCAGTTGATTGTTGGTGACAAGTGACATTTTTATCATATGTTCAGCAGTTAATCTAAAGGCATTCACTATGACTTAGAAAATCTATTTTGATAAGAGTACACTGGTTGGCTGAGACCAGATTTGACCTTTAAAATCGAATGTATTAAAAAACAGAAAAAGAAAGGAGCTCTGTTTGCTTTGTGAACAACTATTTTGTTCTCTTGCTGAACAGACTGCTATTTCCAACTAAGCATCAAAGTAAGCTTCCTTTGGAGCCAGAAGCTGCTGCTTGCAAAATCTTTGTAATGTGTTTCTCAAACTCTTTATTTATGAGGGCAATGAAAACCCGACATTATGTAACCTCAGAGTTATTTTTCATGCCCTAGGACCTCTAGTATTGAGGATTGCTGTGTTACCAACCAGGGAAGCAGTATGTACTATAAAGGTCTTGCTTTACAAATATTTTCATGAAGATCAGTGCCACTCTGGTTTCACAGTGATTCATGTGGCCATTGTTTAATGGGAAGTTTGCACTTGCTCAAGTGCTCTCCTAAATCTATATATATATAAGTCAAATGGTGTATGCGTGTGTGTATGTGTGTATGTATTCCCTTACTACTTCCACATCGTTTCAGCTAGATACTTGAAATTTGGTACAGTTATAGGCTTTAGGGTCCTAATCAGGGTAAGAATAGAAAAATTTTAAAATCTCACCTCTTACACCCTCGGGGTAAAATTATTTAAAGCTCATTAACATCAACTACACAGCTCGCATAACATCATCTGGGCAGCAGGTTAACACATGCTGTTGTCTGTGACATAGTTATGATGTAATAATACAGATAACCAGAGAGCTTAGTGTTGTGTAGCGCTAACATAATTAAATACACTGTTTTTTTCTTAAAAAGAACCCTATTCGTTATGCCGCGTAAAAAGCGAAAATGCTTTTAGCAGGTGTACTTCCAGACAAATATAAGAGCAGAGGATCTGGAGGCTGAATTAAAGGTGGTAATTTAATTTGATAGTAATTTATGGAATGTACTGATATACAATAAAAACAAAATTTGTATTAATAAAAAACATTGTAGTCTTTTTACATCCCAGTTTCCAATTACAAATAGTCCGAGCAATGCCGGGTATTACTGCTAGTAGGACATATTTCTTTAATCAGGCTCTAAACAAGACACGGATACAAGTAAATTATTGACTCTCCTTGCCTCTGGACGTCTTCTCTCATTTAGAAAGCATAAGAGATGCCCAATTAGCCATTTTTAATTTTAAAAGCATCAAAAATTACAAAGTTCAATTCAACAGCGGACATAATTAGTAATAGTGGATGATTAGTTCATTGCTCGTATGATTTTCGCAGAGTGTACCTCCAAATCTAATAATCCAAAAAGTGTTTTGTCCCTTACCATTCCTGATAGGACTTTTCTCCAAAATATATTTTACACTACAGTCCTGGACATAAATTATTTCCCATGCAACAGGTAGACTTCTAGCATTACTGCAGCATTCCATAGTTATCCTTTACATTAGAGTGACTTGGTAGCCTATTGTAAAGTACCAGGGAATATTTTCCAGTATCCCAGGTTCAAATAGTTCCCAAAAGGCATTGGCTTGCACACAGTTATGTGGAGCTGAACCATCCCAGAGAAGTACTAGGTGGGATTGTGCTCCTGGCAGACATGGCTAGCTCTCTCTTTCTCCATCTCTCTCTCACACACATATCTTCCTACTCTAACTTTTGGGATGTCTTAGGGTGACCAGACAGCAAATGGGAAAAATAGGGACGGGGTGAGGGGTAATAGGAGCCTATATAAGAAAAAGACCCCAAAATCAGGACTGTCCCTATAAAATCAGGACATCTGTTCAGCCGTGTCAGCATCTTTGCCCCACAAAAGGTACAAACAGAGAAACCTCCCATCAATACAGAGACTATTGTGGCCGCCCCTTAAATGGAACATGGAATGAAGCAATGAAGGCTCCAGTGATCACTCAATACTTGCAAGACATCTTAGGTGAGCAGCAGACATAGTTGGTAAAATCTCTTCATCTTTCTTCACTGCAGTGGCAAGTTGCTGTTTGTGAACTTTACCTTCACTACCTTTCTTAGGCCACTTCTTTCCCTCATAGTTTCTGCATATTCATACTAGGAATAACAGTATTAAAGATGACAATATGCAAATACTGACCTGTGAATAAGTGTCATTGAATTACAAGCGAGTTTCTAAAATATTTCGAAGGTTAGTACTGCATAGGGAATCATAAATTAAAATCTTCTACCAGG
Organism: Sternotherus odoratus; assembly: GCA_032164245.1. Lineage (NCBI taxonomy): Eukaryota > Metazoa > Chordata > Testudines > Kinosternidae > Sternotherus > Sternotherus odoratus. Next base: position 40,919,816 of record JAVMKO010000004.1, read on the forward strand.
CAGAATATGTAGAAAAAAATACCAATGGAGAAGCTTTACATTAGGATTTATACCCACCCATTATGGGAATGGAATCTACTGTTACTGTGAAACTGACCTAGTTAACACATTTTAATAAGAAAATTATTATCACTCATGAGATACTTTGACAATTAAGAATATGAAAACATTTCATGTTAGTATGTTCCAAATGTTGATATTCACCATTTTTGCCACATGCTAAACAGCTTATTCATTTATGAAAAAAAAAAACTTGCCTTGCAGAACCAGAATGTATCTATTAATATTGTTGTTTGGTAGCTTTGACCAATAAATACCACATTCCAGTTTTTACTGCTTAAGTTAATTTTAATAGCTTCATCATAGCCATTGTGTAGTATAGTGAAACCTCGATATAACGGACTAATTCGGGCGAGGGGGTGTCCGTTAAAGCCGAAAGTCCGTTATTTAATAATTTTTTTTAATTATTAAATAACGGACTTTTGGCTGACAATGGACACCCCCCTCGCCCGAATTAGTCCGTTATATAGAGAGGTTTTACTTTTATCACGGCCGGGAGCCGTGAGCAGCCCGCCCGGCGCCAGCAGCCCGCCCGCCCGGGACCCCGGCTGCTGGGACTCGGGCGAGAGCCGTCAACCCGCCCACCCGGGTCCCCCCCGCTGTGGGGAGCCGGGCGGGAGCTGTCAACCCGCCCGCCCAGGACCCCGGCTGCTGGGACCCGGGCGGGAGCTGTCAACTCGCCCGCCCGGCTCCCTGCAGCGGAGAGCCGGGCGGGAACTGTCAGCCCGCCCGCAACTGTCAAACCCCCCCCCCCCCGCCCGGCTCCCCGCTGCGGGGAGCCAGGTGGGGGGAGGGGGTTGACAGCTCCCGCCGGGCTCCCCGCTGCAGAAATGTCAACACCCCCCCCGGCTCCCTGCTCCAAATGCCGGGGGGGGGGGGGGGGGGGCGTTTGACAACGGGGAGCCGGGTGGGGGGGAGGGGGTTGACAGCTCCCGCTGGGCTCCCCGCTGCGGGGAGCCGTGCGGGAGCTGTCAACCTCTGCGGGGAGTGACAGCTCCTGCCCGGCTCCCGGGGCCGGGAGCCGGCAGCCCCCAATAACGGATTTCAGATGCATCGGAAATTTTGTCCGTTGCATCCGAAGTCCGTTAAATCGGGGTCCATTAAATCGAGGGTTTACTGTATTTCTGGAACTGTGCCAAAAAAAAAAGACACTTTCTAATTTTGGGAACCATTGTTTAACCTTCCTTACAGGCTTACAGCACCATTAGACAGCTATATATACGGTAATACCTCATCTAAATGTGCATAAAATAAGCTTTCCGGTTATATATAGGATATGGGTGTATACAGGGTGGGTACATTAAACTCCAAAAATATAGCACTTTTTGGAGAATTGAGTCACATCTATCTTCCATATTCTGTGTGCAAGTCCAAATGACTTTGCATAACAAGAGCTTCAAAGTGCCCTACCCAGTTTCCACCTGGAAAGTTCAGCACTTAAAGACACAGTCCCCAATACCATACCTTGCACCATCTATTTCTGGACACCCTCTTAAAATGCTAACCATGATATGGCTCTCAGTATTTATTCCATAGCAGATGATCTAGCTACTCACTACCAATCATTCACTTCCCCATACTACAGTATAAAACAATCTCTTCATTGTTTTCAAAGGGTATTAATACTAGAGTTAGGAATTTTTTGACAAAACTTTTCTCCCCTCTTGTTGGAAAATGCTGATTCATTGAAACAGCTGTTTTCAGGAAAAGGTGGATTTGAGAATTTCTAGTTCAATTTTTTTTCCTGAAAAGTTGCCAGACTGTCTCATTTCAACATTTTTAAACAGAGTTTTGTTTTGAGTTCATTTTGAATTTTAAGTTAATTTCCATTAAAAAGGTAAAATAATACAGACCAAAATCAAAATGAAACGTTGAATTGACTCAACCAGAATATTTCAACTAACAATCCACATTTCTTTTTAGTTTTCAATTTGTGAAAAATTAAGATTTATACTTTTCGTTTAATTATCTCCCCTGAAATAACAGTTTACTTTTTTTTATTTTTGACTTTCCTTTCCGTATAAAGGGTTTTGGGGAAGAGAACAAACATTGACAAGTACACCCTTTTATATGTACATTCATTGTATGTATTTGAAAAGGAAGATACAGATCCAGCTCCTTAATACACAGTTTAAGCGAGAGTGTTACTTTCCCATTATTTCCCACTTGAAAAGAAAGGACCATGTCATTATTTAATGTGCTCTTTTCTCTGGACAAATTCCAGTTCAAGTGAACTTCCAGCTGCTAGTACAATAATTTTCTGACAGTTTACTCACTAGGACCTGGACTCCTACCAGCTAGCAAAATACCACCTTACATGCAATAAAAAATGATGCTAAAATGCAACTTAAATAAACATCTGATTAGTTCCTTTCCTTTTAATATACTATTTCAGTGCTTACTTACAAATGTAAATAATTTTACTGACCTCAGCTCTTCTACTAAAAATTTTAATACCTGGTAAATCTTGGTCCCATTTAGCTGTGAATTTATTAACATACTGGATTCCTAAGCACAAGTCCTAATTTCTGTGATATTTATAGTGAAATATTAAGCTTATATTAATATTTCCACAATATTTCTTGGGAAATCAAATACAATAGCTATTTATCTTATCTTTTTCTAGTTCTCTCTTTACTTGTTTTATAATTAATGCAAATATATGCAAGTCATTCATATGTAATCACATAGTGCTCTGTGCAGGCAAAGCCTGTTTACTTCCTTTCTTTTACTGGCCGTAATTATCACACAGAGCAGAAAGTTACTCAGTACTGATTCTACAAAATTTTGACTTATGGCTTTTGAAAGAACCTTTCTCAGCACCAAGTCAAATATCTATTTCATGCATTATGGATATAGAGCATAACCTACATTTATGGCAAAACTGAGCATGCTCAGGAAAAATAATGATGTCCAGAAACAGGGAAAGTACAGAGTGACACATTCAAAATTAATCACCTTCATAAGGGAGCTCATGCATACTTTTATGCATATCTGTGCTCTCTGTGAAGAAACCTCTTTTCCTTGGGAAGCAGCATGTTCTAATGGGCAGCTGGGTTCTATTCTCAGCTCTGCCCCATATCTTCTGTGTGACCTAGGACACTTCACCTTTACCCCTTGTCTGTTTTATACCTTTAGATTGCAAGCTCTTTAGGGCAGGGACATCATGATCAAATGACTTCTTGATGCTAACTGGCCACATGCACGGGAGTACATAAGGGTTACAGAGATTCCCCTGGGCCTCGCATTTAGATACTAGTCTGCCAAAGAGTGTCATGTAATGTCTCTAATGAAAGCCTATGTTGCACTTGCCATCATAATAAGTGTGAGAGGTATTTACAGAAAACAATATGTTGAATTATGTATATATACTGAAAAATATTGTTTATAAGTCTGTGAGTTAAGGAAATCCCTATCAGGCAGGGGAGAAGAAAGACATCTCACACTGTTTGGTCATGTACAAATTAAATATTGTATGATTTCACAATGGAAACCCATATACAGTGTGAGCAAAATACTAAATCAATACATTGCACAGGCTACAGGAAAAAAACCAACCAACCAACACCCTCCCTCCCCCCCCAAAAAAGACCAGCAGAGATTGTCAAGACTTCAAATGAACTTTTTGAAACTATATCTGGGGTTCAGATAAATTCCCAGTTATTCTTTCAGTCCATGAGGATAAGCTACTAGTGGACTTGATCTTATGAGAAGGGACTTAAGCAAACCAGCTTGAAAAGGGTGAGGAAAGGATTTGGGGAAGCGATCCTGCAGGAGATGGGGAAATGCTTTGATAGTGAAGCTTAGTTCTAGAAAGTGTGTCATGATGTTTATTTGGAACTTATTTGTTTCTAATATACTTATTTATCATATGATTCTCTGTTCTACATGATGGCTTTACCAAATCCTTTTCCCACCGTTTTCAGAGATACTCTGTGAGAAGTTTGGTTGTTTTTTTTATTGTAATTTAGACCAACATTGTTGATACAATATTCTGACTAAGAGAAGGGGATTGTGTGAGGCATTGGGAAAAGTGAGAAAAATACAGTCTCTCTTCCAGGCAAAGTGAGTACATTATATATATGTATAATATATAATCCCCTTCTCCTAGTCAGAATATTGTATCATCAATTTTGGTCTAAATTACAACACAAAAACCCAACCAAACTTTTCAAAGAGTATCTTTGAAAATTAGCCATAGTCCTGTAAAGATAGTCCCATATAATGTGGTAAATTTTCAATAAAATTGGTATGTTTTCAGGGGAAACAAGGTTCATTTTCCAAGCAAATATGGTTTTCACTTATAAATGAGCAAATACAGCTAAATTTCAGTAGGTGCAAAACAGGACGAAGTAAAAATATTTGTAGGAAATTCAAGAAAAAGTTCTACGTAGTGCTAATTAAAGCTCTTACACAGAATCATTTAGATATGATTGTCACTGTGGTACATGGAAAACATTTTTCTAACAGCAAAACTAAACAAACCATACACAGAATATCTTGCAGCATTACCAGCAGATCAGGTGTGCAATGTTGTTTATCTGATGAATACTTCCTTTATTTCGAATTTAAGTTTATCTTACTACTGATGATGTGCCAAACGACCTGAATGTAATGTGGATAGTCAACTATTTCTTCTGCTTTTATCTGCCACTTTGTCTAGTAATCCTTAGAAGTGGCGGAGTATCCATTAATACCAAAAAAAAAAAAAAAAAAAAAAGTTTGGCTATTTGCTTGTCAAGTGCAACCTCACATCATAACACCTTATAAGTCAAATGTGATGCAAGTTAATAGGAAGAATTTAAAGCAAAAGAAGTAGACAATCAGAATCTCAAAGTCTGAAACTCTTTTTTTAAAATAAAGATTTCCTTATAACCATGGTAATCAATTTATTTCTAGATTTTAACCTATTGACAGATACACCTTTCTACTTAAATTATTCAGTTGATTTGAGTTACTTTTGGTGACCTCCATTAGTTTGGTGAGTTTTACGTCCATTGTTCCACAGAAATAGCTGAGAAGAGATGATCTTTTCTAGGTTTTTTCATTACAATAACAGGAGCTCCTTTATATAAGCGCTATGAGTCACTGATTTTTGGTGAAGTATGTTCAAAGCTAAAGGGGGCAGCATAGAATGTTGTTCATACCTCACCTTACTTTGCTTCATGCAGAAGGAAGGAGATCAGATGTAAAGAAATACGAAGGGGCCCAAACAAAACAACAAATGAGATTCCAATCTTCATATTTTTATACCGAGAAGTAACAAAAACCCTGGATCTGAACTTGTGGCTTTAAAATCAAACTCTTTGAACCAAAAACAGATGTGGAGGTTTGATTTGCACCCATCTCTATTAAGAATTGACTCTAGTCTGCTATGTTTTCAGTTGGGATGTTATCAGTTCCACTGTTTATGTTGTAGCTGATATCTCCTCCTCCACAGCAGATCAGTTTTCAATAGAATTTAGTGTTGTGTAGCATGACCTTATCATGCTCTTCAGACACAGTGAGCATTTGAAGAGGGAATTCTGACAAGTACACAAACAGAAAGAATAGCGTAGCATCTGCAGACAATTCCTTAGCTTCCTTTCATTTAAGGGCTGTTAGATTTGGGGGCTATGTAAAGACACTTCTTAAATACATTTTACTTCCATGGTCTATTATTTTTGTCTGGGCACTGTTTTGTTTTTTATTACATCCACTTAATTTCTAAAAGTCAAAGAACTGCTAATTGTGCTACATTACTGCTGTTCCAGACATTAATTGAGCTGACAATTACTTGGCTCTACAGCATCCTATGCTGATATTCTTTGGCTCTTGGCTCAGCTGCCATGCCAAGAACCCTTTCTTTGAATGTTATCTATGCCAATTAATGGCCTCGTATTCTAGCTTTCATTATGCACTGTGCTGTTATCCTGCTATGTTATTTAAGACATTGGGACAAAAAAAAATTCTGGTAGAATTCTACTGCGGCCAAATAGAATCACTCAAGCAATTAATTTGGCCCATTATTTCTTATGTTTACATTGCTTAATAGTAAGAGAGCATAACGTGCAAACATTTGAGACTTGGTAGCAAGTCAACACCTGCATTCAAACATCTATATCTGTTATTTCCTTATCTACAATTACTATATTAACTGTACTGGTGAACCAAAAGCTATATCAATTTCATGTGTTCGCAGAGAAGTTACAATATCTCACCTTCTAGTACTTTCTACTGAGTATCCTTTGAAAATTTTGCCCAATTGATAGTCTTCCATTATGCCTTCAATTGGAATCAGCAAAATTAATATTCTGGTTTTAATTCTGTCACTGGGTACCACTCAGGTAAGCAAACCTGATGCCTTCAGTGGAAATGTTACAGTAAAACTGCCAAGAGCTGTCACTCATGGGAATCAGCAAAAGTGGTTTCCTGTAAGAGGTGGCCTTTCTTCAAAAGTTGGCTGTAAAATGGGCACTTTGAGGATATACAGAAAGGCTACTATTGTTACCAATGTTTCATGTTTAATTTTAATTGCCTTTTAAACGAGCATTGCATACAGTGTACAATACAGTATTCTTGGTGGCTTTATTAATGCAGTAGTACAATACCGTACACAAAAGTACACAATATTTCTATAATGGGGTCCAAAAGGAAGTAGCACATAAGGGTAGCAGTATTGCCTTCCTTACTTGCCTTCAGAGCTGGTCACCTGGAGAGCGGTGGCTGCTGGTCGGTGACCCAGGTCTGATGGTAGCACTACTCCCAGAAGCAGCGCAGAAGATGGATCAATTTCTCATACCGGGGGAGGGGGAGTATTTTTATGGATGAGAGTAAGAAAAGGTGGTCACTGAGTGAAGATGATAGGATATAGCTCTTCAGTTAAGTTACCTAGGAAAGATATTTGATGGCCTCTGAAAGTAGTTGCTTGTGACAAGTGAACTCTCTTTAGAGGTGGTCACTAAGGCAGATTTGACTGTATATGCACAGATGTACATATTGCATAATCAATAATTCTATAATAGAAACCTGAAATACAATTTCAGTTCCTTCAAAATAAACTTGATCCACTGGCAATAGAATACTAACTTGCTCCAGTAGGTTTTGATCCAGCACCCATTGACTTCACTGGGAAACTTTCCATTGACTTCAATGGAACTTGAGTCAGGCCTATACCCCACAGAGGGGGGAACAAAGATTTTTATTCTTAGAATTCACTTCTTGATTTGAACTTGGTTTTACTAGTTGATATCCCTTTCTCTGTGGAACTTATTGGACATTCAAACAGTGCAAAATTTTTCAAATCAGCTGTTTCACAGTAAAGGAGGCTTGAAAAGAATCTTAAAGTAAAGTATATTATGTATAAAGAAAGACAAAAATATTTCTCTCTTTTAAAAAGTGAGTATGAAATTGTTCTTTACAGTCCTGATCTTTCTAAGATAAGTCTGGCCTTCCATTACTTTGCTGGATGGCTATTAGAAGTTGAAAGGGTGTGTATTAAGAGTTCCTAGCACCTTAATTGAATAGATCACTTTTTTAGTACTTTGTACGTTCAAAGTACTGTACTGCCATTAACTAATGTAGGTCAGTATTATCTCTCTAGACTCCCAATACTGAAATATTAACTAAAGCAAGCATATTGGCCACTGTTTCATTAGGATCACTTATGTTATAAGCACTTTATTTATTAATAAGCTTTTGTAGGATTGTGCTCTCTATCACAACCTTTATGTAGATATTTAAAATCTGTTTCTTCCATATGCTTGTTAATAAACGCAGGACCTTTTTTTGTTAAAAAGGCATTCTATCAAATCATGAAGAAATTAGCCAAGGGGAGTCAAAAACGTAGTTAAAAGGCAATCACTACATTTATTAGACTGAGGAGCAACAGAAATTCATCAAAAACACACATTTTTTAAAATCTCACCAATAAACAAAACCATAAAAAAATAGAAAATGAATTAAGAGTTTAAAGACTGCTAAATCAAGAACCCAAATTAAGATACACCATAATGAACATTAACCATGCAACCTTAATTGCCCCCTTCTAAAGCCCCAGAAACAAACTTGAACTGCACTAAATCAGGAGAATAATCCACAGTGAATTGTTGGTAGGAAAAAGGGTTTGAGTAGTGAGATACAAGAGGGAAGGAAAAAGCCATAAAGAGGTGAAGGACCAAATGATAATTAATCCAAGAGTACTTGGAGAGGGTAAGTAGTCATGGAATAATGGATTTACAAGAACTGCATTTTTTTATATTAAATAAATACACACAGAGAGAAAGAAAGTTAGGTTAGAGTTTATATTAAAAACACAATAAAGAGAGGCCTCAGGACCAGAAACATACACAAGGTTGAATAAAATTAAAAATAAGAAAAAAATTCAAATGTGCTTGTATGCGACAAAGCATAAGCCCACGAAAGCTTATGCTTCAATACTTCAGTTAGTCTTTAAGGTGCCACAGGACTCTTTTTTGTTTGTTTGTTTTCAGTGTAAGCTTTCAGGCTTCAACTTGTCTTACTGCCTTTATGTCTTTAAATACCTAACACGTTTTGAGTCCTATATGAATTATAAAGTGCTGTAGAACTTTAACAAAGAAGAAAAACATTTTATGTCACTGTTTGCTCCAAACATCAAAAATAATTTGGCACCTGAATTTAAGAGCTCTTGTTTAGGGATGTTATCTGTGCAGATATTTGCCAGCATTGCTGTGAAAGTGTTTGCACAATTTCTTGTTTAATAAGTCTTGTAATAATACTCTGCTCTAGGAAAAGGTGAGGTGCAGAAATATATATACACTTGTAATAAATTCTAAGTTGTTTTATGATATTATTGTTTTAACTGTTTGGTGTTTTGACCATATGTTACTAAGTGATCAGAATGAGTATTAAATTTTATTTATATGTACCTGGGGTGAGTAACTGCAGTCTGTTTCTCTACTTCCGTGAAATGCTAACTACATAAACTATGTCAAAAGGTAAGAGGTGGAGTTGAGAAGGGGATAGAAACTGCATTTCATGAAAGATTTTGAAATCTTGCTTTGTTATGAATTTGTTAAGAAACCTGAACATTTTGAAATATTTCACATACAGACATCTCAAAATATTTTGGGATTAGTCAGAACACTTTAAATGTTATGTTCAATTACAAAACTAAGAAATAAAGTCATTTCAAAACAAAAATAAATATAAATTATTAATTCTGAAAATGTCAATGTCAGATATTTGAACATTGACAGATTTCATATCCTCCCCCAGTTTTTCTTAATCAAAATTTTGGTATATTGACATGATTTCGCAAAGCATTATGATGGAATTGCACAAGTGTAATGTGAGAATTCATCAATCCCCTGCTAGGGTGAGCAGGTGGTTTTATTTGAGTTAAATTTCACAGCAGCCTCAGAAGTGTGCTTATTCCATTTCCACAGTCACTTCTTTGTATGAACAAAAATTTGCATTTATGCAGACAAAGAAGAAGAGTTTCTTGTTAATAATCGTATTAGCAATACATGTCTGAGGAAGGGTAGCAGGCACTTTATTTTGGGGGATTATATTCTTAAAACTAACTTCATTGTTCTAAGTAAATTACAGAAGCAAAAGGGTGATACAACGCAAAGGACTGTTTCTGGCAAAAAGTAACTGTCGCAGGAAGAACTGAATAAGCTCAATGCCAGCTATATTGGATAAATATGTTGTTCAAGCATGTGGTTTGAAGCAGGTGCCCACAAAGAAACATATACTAATAATTAATCTGTGGGACAAGTAGGAAGAGTAGAGCAGTTTAGTAAATCAAATTTAAAAAGAATGATTAGTAAATAGATTTTGCTTTACCACATTAATTGTTGTCTTTTTATATTAAAATAATGCTGATGAGAGGTGCCAAGTTTAGTCCTAGAAACTGAAATCATCTCTTTAGGCTCAGAAAATATCTAGGCTAGGCAACAGCAACACAAAGTTCCCTGTACCCCACACTATGCCTCTACTATTTCCTGTGACTATGCATGATCAAGATGTACTAGAGAGAGTTGTAGTTGGCTACAAACGGTGTCAAGCAATCAGGAAAATGAAACATTCCTGTCTAGCACAAAGTCATCCACCCACAGGACTTAGTAGCCAAAGATTTCATCAAGGACCAGTCAAAAAAAGGCCCTCAGAAGAAACTTTCACTTACCCCTAATAGTTTATTTCAAATTAGTCACAGTTGAAGGAAACTTCTCTTCACAATTGGCAATCTGACTATTTGTAGGGAGATCAACCTCACTCACACTCCTCTTTCTTGTCTGGGTCAGATGTAGCCACACAACCTCAAGAGATAGTTGAGTCTCTCTTGCAACCTAGGCCCTAGACCTTGCATTGCCTGCTCAGACTGCCAATAAGGGTGCCAATTAGTGCCAGGAATGAAGGAAAAAATTTAATGTGCACATTTTTGAATTATTAAAGACAAATGAATCCTCAGCCCTTCATCCTTCTACTCCTCTTTGATCTATTAGTGAAGTCACACTAATGCATTTGTGACAATGTTTGTTTCCATAGAAATGCCTCATGATGTCACAGAGCACTGGAGAATTACTTCACTTTAAGGTACTACAGAAGAGATTGATTCCTTAGAGAGAAGAGTTTTTTGTCAAAGCACACATACTAGAAATAGAAAACTGAATTCAGAAAAATGACTGGCAATCAAATACATAGTATATAAATATTATGTGTCAAATTTTGCTCCATTATAAAAGTCCCCAGTTAAAAATAAATGTTTACCTAGATTAAACTATATTCTGTCATTTTACATAGCAGAACCTCAGCAGTATAATAATTATTTTGCTATTGTAATTGTTTTACATAATTGTACAGAAACCAGCATTAATAAAATGATAAATTGAAATATCAGATCTTTTTATGTTTATTTGGTAGCCAAAAGAAGTCAAGACTAACTCAATTTCCTGTGGGACATTGGGCAAGTTATTTAGCATCTCTATGCCTCTGTTCCACATCTATTAAAATGGGGATAATAGAATTTCCCTATGTCATGGGACTGATGTGGGGATATATTAATGAAACACTGCATGAAGTGCTCAGATATGACAGTGATGGGGACATTTATAAGTAGGATCTTTATTCGGGGTCACACTCAGGCAATATCAAAGCCCCTTTCCCCTTTCAGAAGTTTTAGTTTCGGTAAGTCTTTGTGGCCACGGAGGCTTGTCAGCTGTCTCCCTTTCAACTATCCTGTAACAAGAGTCAGGTCCTGCTGTTACCCGGAGTTTTCAGAACCCCCAACAAGAGCAACTTAACTATTTCACTCTAGGTAGTGTCAAGAATAAATCAATAGGAACACTTTGATGAGATTTATGCAAGTAAATGTGCTCTAAAATTTAAAAAGAGTTTTAAGCGCAAACATAAGCAATAGATCTAGAACATGCCATCTAGCAATAGATCTAGAACATGCCATTTACCTAACATCTGGACAACATTGAGTAATTAATAATAGGTTTGCAGTGCGTAGTTCCTCACCCACTGGGGAGAAAGTGTGTCTGGAAAAACATCTTTCAAGATGGCTTCAGAGGACTGCTCCAAAGTACACTCAATTAGCTAGTCTTTTATAACTAACTTCTGCAATACATATAGGTTGTAATGACCCCTACTGCATCATCACTTTTTCTAACTTTCAATAAAAACTTTTAATATCAGAGGCATTTATACTCAAGGTTTTCCAGTCACCAAGGTTTTCAGTCGAAGCTATTTGTTCCCTCCTCCCATTCTGATTAGCAGAAACTTCCAGCTAGATATGACCTTGCTTCTGAAAGACTATTACATGGTGTTCATGGTGTTGTGGTGTATGGGGTGGCCAGGGAGGGGTAGTACCTCTGGTGGGGGGCAGTCGTACTCCCTTTGGGGTAGCTCGTCCATCTTTGGTCCCCACCTGACACCCAACTCTCACCTGTGGCTCCTCGTAGCTGTAGCATGCGCAGCGGCCACACCACGGACAACGGCTTCGACTGGCCGGCAAAACCAGTTTGAGGGTAGCTGATGGGCCTTAAACCCTCGGTGAGATAGGCGTGTCTACCTATAGCATGTGAAGACTGGACTCGGCGGACTGCACAGAAGAGGCCACAAGTTTGGCTCAACGGGCAGGAAGGCGATTCTCAGCATAGCTTTGTGGAATGCTCAGGGCATGACCAGACACTCTGTACGTCATGGTCATCCACTGCACTCGTATCCGTCTCCAGCCGTCTCGACTTTGTCCTGCTGCTGGATCCAGATGGTTGCGAGCGAGAGAGTGAGGTCGACGATCTGTGCAATTCTTCCTCACTTTAAACCAAGTCAATGCGCAAGTCACTCTTGTCATCCATTTACCCCACTCCATTCATCCTTCAAATCCTTCAAGTCCTGTGGCGATGGGCAAGTGACGTAGCGGCAGGTGAGGGTACACTGGCAGCCATAGCCGTAAACCTGCACACAGGCGGCTCAGGCCAAAGGGTCGCTCTTCACTGACACAGAGCAGCAGTGGAGTTCGGCAGCCCCCTGAGTGACTGAGCAGCCCTCTTTAGGAATGCACTGCTCACCTCCATTGAATGAGGAAGAAAAGGTGCCCTAAACATTGCCTGCTCTATCTCTCTCTAGCCAGCTTACCGCGGCTGTAGGGGACCCTACATTAGCGGTCGAAAAGCAAACTCAAATAAAAAATTGAGGATTGTTCCTCTCATATTGGGCGCATGGAACGTGCGCACATTACTGGACAGAGATGGTGCGGATAGACCTCAGAGGAGAACAGCCCTCATTGGAAAGGAACTTGCCAGATACAACATTGACATTGCAGCCCTGAGTGAAACTCGGCTAGCAGGGGAAGGTGAACTGTGTGAAAGGGGCTCTGGTTATACCTTCTTTTGGAGTGGCAGAGAAAGCAATGAGCGTCGATAGGCAGGTGTTGGCTTTGCAGTGAAGACAGCTCTTATTAGCAAGTTGGCAGGACTTCCAAAGGGGGTAAATGACAGGCTCATGATCATGAAACTCCCTCTTCTGTCTGGTAAGAAGCACCTTACCATCGTCAGTGTCTATGCTCCAACCATGACCAACCCAGATGAAGTAAAGGTCAAGTTCTATGAGGAACTCCATTCAGTCATCGCCAATGCTCTAAAGGTGAACAAGCTCATCATTCTTGGTGACTTTAATGCAAGAGTTGGCTCTGACCACACTGCCTGGGATGGAGTCCTTGGAAAACATGGAGTGGGTAACTGTAACAGCAATGGTCTTCTCTTGCTCCAGACCTGTGCAGAGCACGAGCTGCTCATCACAAATACAATATTCCACCTCCCTACCCGTAACCGGACATCATGGAAACACCCTCGCTCCAAACACTGGCACCTGATTGACTATGTTATTGTCAGGAAGAGGGATAGGCAGGACGTCCGGGTGACCAAGGCCATGTGTGGCGCTGATTGCTGGACAGATCACCGCCTCATCCTCACCAAGCTTAACATCCGTATTCAACATAAAAGATGCCCACAAGGAAAGAAGGCTCCCAAATGGCTGAATATTGCCAAGTTGAAGATCACAAGCACTAAACAGTCCTTTGTGGATGCATTAGAAGAACATCTGGAATCCACCCCTCCTGACAGCCAGAACGTGGATGTTGACTGGGCGACACTCAAAGGGCTGGTCTACAGTACAGCTACAGAGATCCTGGGGCCCTCAACCAGAAAGCATAAAGACTGGTTTGATGAGAACTGCGATGAGATCAAGCAGCTACTGGAAGAAAAGCACCGCACCCATCAAGCCTACTTTAACAATCCCAAGTCTACATCAAAGAAAGATGCGTTCAGCAATATTCGGAGATCCATACAGCAAAAACTCCGTCAGATGCAAGACACTTGGCTTAGCAGAAAAGCTGATGAAATTCAAGGCTATGCTGACAGGCATGACATGAAGAATTTCTATGATGCCCTGAAAGAAGTGTACAGACCTACATCCTCAGGATCATGCCCTCTTCTTAGTGCTGATGGAAACACTTTGATTATTGATAAGGATAAGATTCTTGTAAGGTGGGCTGAACACTTCGACAGCGTTCTGAACCGTCCCTCGTCCATCAATGATGAAGCCATTGATCATCTCCCGCAAGTGCCCATTAACGAGGCACTGGATGACCCGCCTACTTTATTAGAGACGCAGAAAGCGATCTATCTCCTCTCCAGTGGCAAAGCTCCTGGCTCAGACTCCATTCCAGCTGAGATTTATAAGGAAGGCGGCAGTGCCTTGACTGAAAGACTCCATCAACTGTTCCTACTTATATGGCAACAGGAGACGATCCCGCAGGAGTTCAAAGATGCTTTCATTGTACACCTGTACAAGAGGAAAGGGAACCAGCAGCTCTGTGATAACCACAGAGGTATATCCCTACTCTCCATTGCAGGCAAGATACTCGCCAGGATCCTGCTGAACCGCCTAACAGCACATCAGGACCAGGGACTTCTGCCAGAAAGTCAGTGCGGATTTTGGAAAAAGCGTGGGACCATTGACATGGTGTTTGCTGCGAGACAACTGCAAGAGAAGTGTCAGGAGCAGAGGTCCGACCTGTTCTCCACCTATGTCGACCTGACCAAGGCTTTTGATACTGTTTGTAGAGAGGGCCTGTGGAAGATCATGGCCAAGTATGGATGCCCAAGGAAGTTCATCTCTATGGTCCAACAGTTTCATGAAGGCATGCAGCCACGAGTCCAGGACAACGGCGAGTCATCTGCACCGTTTCCTGTTACAAACAGTGTGAAGCAGGGTTGTGTCCTGGCACCTACACTCTTCAGCATTATGTTCTCCGCTATGTTGACCGATGCTTTCAGAGACGGAGACATTGGAATTGGCATCAGGTACCGCACTGATGGTAAGCTGTTCAACCTAAGGAAGCTTCAGGCGAAAACCAAGGTCATGACAGACATTATTCGAGACTTTCTGTTTGCTGATGACTGTGCTCCTAACGCTGGCTCAGAAGCTGATATGCAACGCAGCATAGACAAGTTTTCCAAGGCCTGTGCAAACTTCGGTCTAATCATCAGTATAAAGAAGACTGAAGTTTTGCATTAGCCGGCCCCAGGGAAGCCCTATGTTGAGCCCAATATCACTATTAACGACCAGAGACTCAATGCAGTGAACAGATTTACATACCTTGGCAGCACACTGTCCCAAAATGCCACCATAGATGATGAGGTGAATATCAGGCTCGCTAGAGCCAGTGCAACTTTTGGCAGATTAAACACCAATGTCTGGAATAGAAGAGGCATCACCACCCAGACAAAGCTGAAAGTATACAGGGCAGTTGTTCTTCCCACACTTCTCTACGCCAGCGAAACCTGGACTGTGTATCAGTGCCATGCCAAGAAGCTGAACCACTTCCATACAACAAGCCTCAGGAAAATCCTCAACATCAAGTGGCAGGACAAGATCCCAGACACTGAAGTACTCGCCCAAGCAAACCTGCCCAGCATCTTTACCATCTTGATGCAGTCGCAGCTACGCTGGGCAGGGCATGTAGTCCGTACGTCAGACCATCGGCTACCAAAGCGACTTTTTTATGGCGAGTTGCAACAAGGACAGCAGTCTCATGGGGGTCAGAAGAAGCGCTTCAAAGACACTCTCAAAGTCACCCTAAAAGCTTTTAACATCAATCCTGACTCTTGGGAACAGAGCGCAATGAATCGCACTACATGGCGCTCTTCCACTTATAAAGGTGCCGAATCATATGAGGCCAAAAGGACTGCTGCAGCAGAACAAAAGAGGCAAGCCAGAAAAGCCCGTGCCAGAAACCCTGCTGGAGATGTCCTCCTCATCTCCTGTCCTATCTATCATCGGACCTTTCGTGCAAGGATTGGCCTCATCAGCCATCTGCGCACACACAGACAGAATCAGCCCCAGCAATTTACGGATGACTGAGTGGTCCTCGTCGAATCGACGGACGAACCACCATATGGTGTTCTATTTCATTTATCCGAGATGACTGAAAACATATAATATGGTTGCAAATAACTTAATCACAGTCTGGAATATACAGACTCCTCAAATTCAAGGCAACATTTCCAAAGCACAGACACTTTCCTCCTGGTTAAAACACCTTCCTGTGACCAGTTCTTTTTTAAGCTTGCTTCCTGTAGCTTGCTTTATGCATATGATCAAGCCTGTTGACATCTATGAGACTACTGGTGTAAAATAAATTTATGTATTCTTGTTTGCAGGATCATAGACCAAGGAAATGGAAGAGCTTTAGCAGGAAAAAGATAAAAAAATAAAAAAATTAAGCAACTAACACAGCCTTTTCTGACCCCTCGGTGTACAGATTATAATCACATTTTATTGATTTCACATGCACACACATCAACAGTTCCATAACTTCTAAACTTAGTCACCAAGATGTAATTTCAGGATCTCCGGAGAGTGGAAAAATAAATTATGAACTTGTAACCTCATCTCACTTACAGTAATTGTAGAAAGCTATTTTCTGAGACTTACATTTTTATTTAAAAATTGAAGTGCTGAGAAAAAAAATAGCTTGTGTTTGAGATTTTATTATAGGTGTGACTTGGCAGTTTTGGCATGGTTCTCTAACTGGACACAGCTTTTTTTTTCTTTTTTTTTTAAACAACCTTTCTGCAACAACTATTGCAGAGAATAGCAGCAAAGTGGAGCAATATAGCTTTTACACGGTCATGTGGTTGGTGCAGGTGCACCTCATCTTATTCTGTTATCTATTCTTATAATGGAATGCCTTAATAATCACATTGTTCTAAACCTTGTGGAAAACTTCTTATTCTATTGCATTTTTATGCAGGGAGTAGTCTGCACCACAACATTTGCTCGGAATGTTTCCTTAGTTCATTCAGGTGGGTGAATGGCTGTATTCAGTTGAAAATGCTGTTAAAAGAAACCAACATAAATAAATGCAAAATGAACTTCTCCATTTACAATTAAAAAAAAACTAAAGCCAACCATATCAAAATCTATAGAGACCCTTAATTAATTAGGCTTTACAGTCACATCTTGATAACCAACCAGTGTCATTAGGTACCTATAGAGGTATAACTCAGCTATCCAATAAATTAAAGCAACAGAGAAGCTTCTTTCACATTCCACCATTTAGAAACATATTCTTAATCTTTCCCCAATACCATCAAATAACTAGCTTTTGCAACATGCCCTGAAGGTCATCAAGTTCAAGCTATTTCAGGCCAAGTTGGTCAGCAAGTTTTAGGCTCCTGTATCCATACCAGAGAACCCTCTGCCTGAAGCCCTCTCTGTCTTTTAATTAGTGGGATGCAGCAAGATCACCTCCACTGACTGTAATAGTAGCTGAATGTCATGGGGAAAGATGAGGTCCCTCAGGCAGGCAGGTTTCAGGCCATTTATGCCGCTCTAGGTCATGGACAACATCTTAAATTTAACTTAGAAGCTAACAGCCAGCCAGTACATATACATTAGGCTATTTGGAAAAGGCCACTGTTCCACTATATTCCCTCTAAATTAAGTGTGTTAATATACTGCACAAAGTAAAGTAGAGGACACCGTCACCAAAGAGGACTAATTCAGTCCAAAGTCTTGTCAATACACAAAAGTTTTATCACTAAACCTGCTTAGAAATTAATTTAGTTAATTATGTGCAAACTTCTTGTTAAAAATATCCACCCAAAGGAGTTTCTGTTAATTGACAAAATGAACTTTGCTGTTTAGACAAGGTCTGAGTGAGTCACATCAGGGTTATTCATTCTCTGTAATCATAATATTGCACTACATTCATATTAAAAACTAACACTTCAAAAAATCAATAGAACACATATGAACCTTGATTAAAAATTGACTATTTGATATGCCTCAAAAAGTAATTGAAAATGGGAAATCATCCTCCTACATCACCCAATGGATTTTTTTTTGGTGGGGGGGGGGAGAAATGGGGGTCCCTCAGGAGATGGTTCATTGTTATATTTATCAATGATCTGAAGAAATATAAAACATTTGCTGATAAAATTTGTAGATGACAGAAAGAGTGATGGAGAGGTAAATAATGAAGACAAGTAAGTTCTATAGAGTGATTTGGATTACTTGGGAGATGGGGGCTGTTTGAAAACCCTATTTTAATACAGTCAAATTCAAGATGATACACCTGGGAACAAATAATGAAGGTCACCGGGGGGAGGGGGGGAGATCATATTTTGAAAATCACTGCCTTTGCAAGGGACTTGGGTAGTAGTTAAATAACTGAACAAGAGAGAATATGGGCTATTATTGTAGTCCTGTCAGTTCCATGATATTACACAGACGAGGTGCGGGAAGGAATATCCTCTATTATACCAACTTCTGTTGATGAGCGAGACAAGCTTTTGACTTAAACTGTAAGCTCAAAAGCTTCTCTCTCACCAACAGAAGTTGGTCCAATAAAAGATATTCCCTCCCCCCACCGTGTCTCTCCAAGAGAGACAATATGATCCTTGTATGTATAAACAGAAATACCTCAGGCAGAAATGGTTATTACCAACTTCATAGCTAAAAGATGTTTGTAACTACTGTACCCTATAAAGACATATCCCTTATCTCATACAAATATATGCTTTTTATGCTTAAGTTCGTTTGCTTTATTCATCCTGCCTGGAGTCATTTATACCTGGATTTAAATTTAACTTCAACTTTAATACATCTTGTGCTGTGCTGTCCTGTCTTGTTTAATGTAATCAGCAGGCATGGGTCTTTTATCATTGTCACTTCATCTCCAGCATCTAGGGAATGCTCAGTAAACAGGCTTCTGGAAACCTACTTATTGTATGTCACCTCTGACTCTAACTTCTTATGAAGCAGAGAAACAATACAACATTCACAGTGGTGTTTTTTCTTCATTTATTTATTACTTACTCAAATGTGTCAAAATCACCATTTTCTTCGTATTTTTGATTTTCATATTTCCTGTATTTTATAGACTGATATCAGTTCATCAAACCACTTCTAATATCTGTGCCCCTTTAAGCCACATATTAGTATTCATGCTGGGTAATTATTCTGTCCCTACATCAATCATATATGGAAAGTCCTATTTCTGAATAATATGGCAAATGGTTGCACCTCTTGGGAATTAAAATACATTCAGTACTTATTTAGAGCTTAGACAAACTTATGCAGGTAATCAGTGTGTGTCATATTTTAAATTACTTTAAACACTATGAGTGATATACAGGCCCTAGTGGTGTGAAAGATAAAACTCCCTTGACTTCAAGAAAGCCAGGATTTCACCTTATATTGCCACTTCTGTTACTTTTTGCCAACCAAATGACAAACTATTAATATATGCACAGGAGAGTACATTATCTGAAACTGAGGTGGTAAGAAATTACTCAAATACATTATTCAGCAAAAGTTGCTGTTATCTTTTGAACTATTTATTCAATTTAAATAACTATAGATCTGTTCAACTACTGCAAGAGAATATGTATTGAGTAATTTATTCCATGTACAAGAGAAGCATTTGCTGGATAATGTGTTCAATTAATAATATTTAATAACCAAACAAAAGTATATTCTATGTAAATTATTATTGGACACCTAGAATAATTTGTCTGTGTTCATTTTGCTTTGATCTTATACAAATATCCAATGTGATCTAATGTTGTTACAGAACAATGATAACCAGCTGACTTTTCAAATAATGTTTTGATATTGTTTCAGTGTGTAGAATTTGTTAACTCTCATCTGCCCAACTGAAGTGATTCTATAAAAGTTTATGTAACACCAATTGAAAAAAATCAGTTAATTGTATGGGAAAAACACAAATTCCAAATCAGTTGGACCTGACCTATATTGCCCCTTGTATGTTTTCATAATTTCTGCTGCAATTGTCTGTGGATTTTCATTTAAGATTTCTTGGGATTGTTTGTGAATGTTCACTGTACTAAGTAAATACCATAAACCAGGATATCAGCTTTCCTCTACTTAGGGGAGAAACCAGGGTATGCAAAAGAAGTATATAAATGAATGGCCAGTTTGTAATTACTACCACATTCCTCAGTAAAAAAAATATTACAGGAAAATTGGGCGTATCTTCAGTACAAGCGTAACATTAGTAATTTTGGGAAATGTTTGTGAATTCATCTAAGGCAGTACATACCTTCTATTTCTCCACCCATTGATGCACTTTAGCATTGCCATAACTACCCCCACACTAGAATTCATGCACCAAACCTTAAGTTTGCCTCTCCCTCAAGATATGATATCCATCTGCCAACCCCTTCTATAGGCAGCCTCTTAAACTACCAGCTCCCAGCACAATCAAATAGTACACCAAACTTCCACAGCTGTTCAAATTGTGAATTAATATATATATTAATGTGCATGCATTAGGGCAAGGCACAAAGTTGTCCTTATTTGTGAAAAATAGCTAGTCCCTTGAAAAATTGCAAGTCTCATATTACTACCCTTGCTTGCCTTTTGTTTTTAACTTTCTAATGATACTCTAGAATATTCTCTTCTACTATCACAAGTTTTATTTGCAAAAAGTGTTTGCATTTTGATTCCTTTATTTTTTTTTAAAATAGTTATATCTTGGCTAGTCAGAATTTAATTTATCTAATGTTGATGGCGAATATCAATATTTAAACATTTTTATGATAATCAATTTTAAATTTCCATGGTGGCACAATTTTTTTTAATTTAATTATTTAATGAGTAGACACGGAGATACAAAATCTTTAGTTTCATAACCCTTAAAAACATAAATAGTATATTTTAACATGTGATGTGGACAAAGTAAACATCCTTAAATCAAACCCAAATAAGTTCTCAAGCAACATTTTCCTTACTTTGCTGATCTGTAAATTTCCATCAACATGGATGGAAATATTTGGTCAGTTTCTGGGTGTATAGTGAAATCAATTACCACCAATTTATATCAATATAAATCTTGTCCTTCCAAGCCTATTTATAGTTATTTGAAAAACGGAGGGGGAAGTGTGGAATGTTTCATTGACTTTTTTCCTATTTATTTTGTAAAATTTCAAAACTTTAACCAAGACTAAAATTTTCAAAAAATACGTAGGTAACATTAAAAAAAAATGTCTTCAGAACTTAGGTCCAGAATTTAAAGGTGATTAATTGTTTCTTCACACAGCATTGCTACACCTGATCGATTTAGGTATGTGTGCCTAAAATGCCTTTCAATGAGAAAGGCTCCTAAATAGCTATGTCACAGTCTCTGAAGTCACCTTTTCAGAGAAGTCGCCTAGTAACTTTTGAAGTACATTGAAGTTTTACCCAGAGGCTACAAAGTTATGTAAGTGATTTTGAAAAGGTTTAGTTAAGATTTTTAAAATGTCTTATTTCCTTCACATGCTCTGTTTGTTCTTACACTATAAAACTTTACTTTTGTAAGTCTGTCAAGGTTCCACTGGCACTGCACATATGCATTTATTGTGTAGGCGTATATTGAATGAAGCCTGGTGCAGAATGAAACCTCTCTTATTCCATTATGATACTGTAGTTTGTGTTGGAAAAGGAGGACTCCTGGCTCAGTCACTGGAGATGCTGGATGATATACTGGATTACACAGGAGTGTATAGCAAGTGATGCTTTACATCGATGAGGATAAAAATGGCTATTTAACAGAGGGACCTCATTCCCTGTCAAATGAGGCAAAGGTCCTGTGTATAAAAGAGCATTTTATAGGAGGTATTAATTAATAATAAAGACTGTGTCAGAATCTGTATGGACAAGGGGCAAAGTTATGGCTGCATGCAGTGTTTCCCAACCTTTTCCTATGATTGGCACATTTACTTCAACAAAATATTAGTGCAGCACCTTCCACTCCTGTGGGGAAAAATGCTAAAACAAAACTTTAAATTTCTCATGGAAAGGAACATTTGTCTCATACCTATGCACCTGAAGAGAACAGCACAAAATACAATTTTGTTCTAACACTAAAATAAATGAGATTCTTTACCCCACCCCACCTCCACAAGTAACTTTTCCATAACTGTTCATGCCTGATTGCACACTGGTTGGGAAACACAGATTGAATGGGCAGTAATAATTGTAGACTTTCACATGCTTCTCTTTGGAACTGAGATTGTGGTTTTGTTATTTAATAGAATTTATTATTTTAAGACTTTCTCAAATACTCATTTAACTTACTGTAATTAATTTGGAAAAAGCAAAAATGTAAATACCAAAGGTATTCATGCTGCCAACATACATTTTTTATTCTTAAATTCCACACACTATTACTGAAGTGATGCACTGACTTTGAATGGATCAGAAAATTCATGTAAAATAGAATATTATGTACTGTCACAGAAAAACTTCAGTAGTTCTGCTGTTCCCTAAATCCTTCCTTTTACACTGTGAGAAAGAATTTTATTTATGGAATTGTAGTTTTGAGAAATCTTTATACACGAAAAAGCCCTTAATTTAGGGAAAGCCAGTTTAATGACATCTGGGATTTTCATAGCATTAGTCTCCTTTTATGTACAAAGAAAATAGTGGGTTCAGTGAAATTAGATGCCAGTTTTAAAGATTTACTTTTTATGCATCTAAAATATTATTTAAAAAAATCACAATACAGACAAACCATATTAGTAAGTGACAACAGGTTTAATGCAAAGTGATGACAGACAAATAGATTGATAGATCTACTCATTTTCAGTTTAAAATAAACTGATAGACTATTGTTCAGAGCCTATTATTCACTGTGTCACTTTAACTCTGTTTTTCACCTGAATTATGCTTTATGACCCGGTCAAAAGTTTTAGCTCAGTCCATTAGTAAATGTACATCTGTGATTTATCTGTACCTATATAATTTCAATGGATATCACTGTTTAAAGGTGTTTTAGATTATCTATTTACATTGTCACAATTGTGCAAAATTATGTTTAAAATAGTAGATATGACAATTCAAAGTGTTAAAGCTTTATAAACCATTAAAACTCAACTTATTAACATTATATATCAAAAAATACTATTTAAGTATCCTTAAATACAATAAAATCACACTTTTTTTTACTATTTGTTTGCTAATACATTTTAACAAGCTTAATCAAAAGTCTAACCACTAGATTTTGACTCCAATGAGTTCCCAAGTAGCATTTTTCTTATTTTGTCTAGCTGTAAATTGATTGTTATTGATGGAAATATATTTTTGTTGTTTTTTGGTGTAGGGTGAAAGATGTTTTTTCTGACCCCCAATCTAATCCTCCTACTAAGGTTGCCTGACGCTTACTATTATAAGACCTTGTTTTCAATTATTTACAATTTTGCCAAACTTTAAATGTCTGGGCTGAAATTTTCCATGTTGGGTGTCTGCTTCACACAACTTTTTTTTTTCTTTTGAAAATGTCATCTACTATTCAGCTGTTTCTTAAATTAAGATGTTTTGCTCATGTTAAAATAATTATTTTGGCTTTTTCTTTGAGAAGCTCTAATGCACCCCATGCTTTGGAGATGATACTTAGCATTTGGCAGAGGCACAAATATTGTCTCATTCCCTTTTGCTGTCCCCTTGAAAATCAGCCCAAATTTGGCCAAGTTACAAGCCTTTGAAAAACTGTAGTTTGTACATCTTCAGAACGGACCTGCTACTGCTTTGCATCTTTCTGGGAGGGAAAAGGGGGAGGGAAGCAAGTGGTTATGGAGGAGACTGAGATCAAATGATGAGCCTAAGGAGGAAGACTGGAACTAGGAGGAATGGCAGAGGGGGGAGAGAAGAGGAAGAAGGTAAGGAAAGACAAGGAGCCTGGATAGGAAATGGTTGTGCAAGGAGACAACAGACAAGGAACCAGATCTGGCTAGGCAAGAAGCTAGGGAGTGGAAGGGAGACTGGGGTGAGAAGTCTGGGTGGATGAGACTAGGATTTGCTGTGCAAGGAGACTTGGACTGGGATGAGATGCTAGAGGAGCAGAGATTGGGATTGACTAAGTGAGGAGGATGGAACTGGAAAAAAAAAGTCAGGGGTGCAGAAAATATAGGACAGATTAGAGGAAGAGGGTCAAGCCTGGAGAGAATGGGCAAAAGGGTGAGTGCCCATCAAGTAGGTTGTCTCAAGAGCCTGGAATGGAACCTAAGATTCCTGAGTCTTATCATTCCTCTGTCAGAAAAAATCTTTGAAACCCCCTGATAAGAAAAGTGTCAACCTCCTCTAGTGCTAGTCCGCGTGGAGGATTACAACTTGCTACTGCTGTATTTTACTCTGTTATCTCAATGGGCAAATGTATGACATACCGTATTTTTCGCCCTATAAGACGCACTTTTTCTTCCCCAAAACGGGGGGGGGGGGAGTTGGTGCGTCTTATAGGGCGAATGCAAAAAAAAAAAAAAAAAAAAAAAAAAAAAGCGCCTCGCTCTCCCGTCCCCGCCGCGCGGGCGGGCTGCCGAGGTTCCCCCCTCCCCGCCGCGGGCTGGGCTGCCGAGGTTCCCCCCTCCCCGCCGGACAAAAAAAAAAAAAAAAAAAAAAAAAAAAAAAGCACCTCGCTCTCCCGTCCCCGCCGCACGGGCGGGCTGCCGGGAGCGTCCCGGTTCCCCCCTCCCCGCCGCGGGCGGGCTGCCGGGAGCGCGCCCGCGGCGGGGAGGGGGGAACCGGGACGCTCCCGGCAGCCCGCCCGCGCGGCGGGGACGGGAGAGCGAGGTGCTTTTTTTTTTTTTTTTTTTTTTTTTTTTTGTCCGGCGGGGAGGGGGGAACCTCGGCAGCCCACCCGCGCGGCGGGGATGGGAGAGCGAGGCACTTTTTTTTTTTTTTTTTTTTTTTCCCGGATTTTTTATTTAAAAATGAGGGGGCGTCTTATAGGACGGAGCGTCCTATAAGACGAAAAATACGGTAGATCTAAAGGTTCCAATCCTGCCAATGACCCATGTGGGTATGAATTTGACACCACCTGATGGGTTTGTTTTTTTCCCCAGTGCTCTTTCTTAAAAATCTAAAACTGCACAAAATCTATGTTAAAAACATTAAGGTTGCAAAGTCAAGTACTGTCAAGTTAGGAAAAAAAGTCAGAATTAAGGTTGTCTGTGCAACCTTAATTCATCCTGCTTGTGGGTATGCATTATGATAGTTTATAGTTACATCATCACATACTATTACCACCCCTCCACAAGACCTCTGCCTTACTCACCAGACAGAATGTACAGTACTTGCTTAATGATCAGCTATTCAATATTCAACAGCACTTTTCAAACTCTGCTCTGAAGAATTCATAATTTCCATGTGGGCTTTTCTATGGAACTCATCTCTAGAATATTTGAGTGCTACAGAAAAATTGATGAATTTGTTTTCATAACACCCCTCCAAAATGAGGGAGATATCATCCCTATTTTACAGATGTGGAATTCAGACACATTAGTGAATAGATCTGATCCTAACCCCAATTTTGTGTGCCCAATTTGATATCACTAGGATTTAATTTTTCAGTATACTTTATTTTCAAAGCACAGTTCCCCTTGACTTAAGCTTCAGTTGAAAGTGCTAAGCCTTTACATCGGAGCCAGTGTTCGAGAGAGATAACCAGAAAACAAGGAACACAAACTCAGTGACCACCAGTGAAAGGTCTGGTTTAATGTCTTGACTAATATTACATAGGAATACTATGAAAGAGGCAGGGATAGAAATCCAGTGCTTCAAACCACCATACAGACACATCTGTCATGCACCCATTTTTTCTTTCTTAATAGAGATTTTCTACTAAAGATTATATATATATATATATATATATATATATATATATATATATATTCATGAAAAGCAAACACATTTAGGAACTCAAAACTTGTTTTTGTCAAACAGCAATTCAACTTTTTAAACATTTCATTCAGCTCTAATGTTTCTAATGTTTGTAATGTCAGTTCTGATTTTGTTTTGTTCTTATGTGTTATATTATAATGTTCTTATTGGCCCCATATCTGCTTTTTCTAAAAGGCTAAATGTCTATAGTGTTCTTCTGGTTTGTATTGCATGAGATTCTATTAAAATCAGAAGAACACATATTTTTATTAGATTTCTAATCCCTAGATTTAAATTGTATAAAAAAACTTTTGTGACGCTCAAAAATATTTTATAATCCCCTCCCTAATTTTTAGTAAAAGGCCCTTGGGGATGAAAACCCAAATTGTGCTGATTCTCCCATGATCTAATACCATTTAGTAATGTTTGTATCAGAGATATCAACCAGGGTGCAGGGTTAAAGTTTAAGCATTAAACTTAATTTCTTGACTTAACAGTTAAATTTAAAGTTAGTTTTCTAATACAAAATGCATGTCTTGGCTCCATTGAAGTAAACTGAAAAACTTTGACTTCAATATGGGCACGATTTTATCCTCGGTGTTAAAAGAAGTTAATAAAAACTACCGTGAAAGTTCAATTTACTGGCCCATCACCTTCAGACAAGTTTTTGTTAATGGTGGATCAAAATTTGGTAGCAGTGAATCATCCATCCATCAGGCAATTACAGATGACCGTTTTCAAGTTTTTCCATGAATACTGAATAATACAAGATAAGTTTTAAACAAGCGGGGGCAAAGGCAGAGAAAGAGAAAAACGAACCTCTTTGGTAAAGGTTAATATACCAAATAGAATAATAATGGAAGATCCTCTATAATATAGTTATGCAGAACTAATGATGTGCATTCAAGTTTATGGAAGTACCTTGAAGTGGTACTTAGAACTTCCTTTTATTAAAGATGCTGGACAATACTTTATAGGTCCTCTGAGTTTATGCATTCTGATCAAACTATGGAATATAAAAGATTAAACTCCTGTGCTAATTACACGCCTGAAGGCACATTAACAATGCAAGTGTCAATGCTCTGTTAAAAATTCATTTTGCATTTTTAACACAGTACTGATAGCAGGCTTTGAACACAACAAAGTGGAAAGAGTTATATTTGTTTCAGTAGCTTCTTTTAGAAGATAGTGTAAAAGTCTTGGAACCTTAACAGCAAGGAACCCCATTATTCCATGCTGAAAAAGGGGGACAATATTAGAAGTTGTGATAACCCTGCATGCTTAGTTTAATTGGATTTTTAAAAGGTAACATTTAGAAATCTACACATTTGATGGAAAAAATATGAAAAAATATGAATCTCCAAACAGAGAATTTAAAAAGCTTATTTTACTTGCCTGGGTTAGGGTTCAACCCACCTGCTTTCTGCCCCCTTCTCATATTTCTACAATACATCTGCTCCTTGTCTCCCACTCCAATAGAAAGTCAATCATTTATTTTAAATTTCTTTTTTTGGGGAAATATTAAATGAAGGAAGTTCAAAAGATTCCTTGAAAAATATAATTAGTTTACATTCAGTTTTGGTTTCTAAAGATCAGTCATGCTTCAAAGACTTTTTTTTTTTTTGCCTCCATTTACCAACATTTAGGTATGTTCCTTAAGGAAGGCAAACTGTGGACACATGAATCCCATTAAAGATCATTAGTTTGGAAACTCCATTCTCTCAAAGCCAGCAATTACTTCAGGAATGTCTTTTATTCCAGCCACCTTAGGATAAATCACCTGGCTGATTGCTTCTTAAACCTGTCACCACTTAACACAGTCAACTTTCCAACATCAAACTGGTTGGCAACAAAACTTATAGTAGTCTGGAGTAGCCGTCTTCCAGACGGGTATGCCAACCAGTTTCTGGACCATCATGGCCACCCTCAATCATGTGTCTTTACACTGAAGGTTGGGGCCAACCACTCAGAAAGTTACAGAAAAAGTAGCCTTCTTCATGCAAAAGTTCTGGTCTGCTGCTGGTCATCCCAGCTCTCCAAGGTGATGTGGTCCCATTAGTCTGTGCTTGTGACCCTTCTCCAGAAGTGCCAGTCCATGCATAGGACATCAACAGTTCTGTCATGAGCAGCATCCATCAGTTCCGATCCACCCTGTCTTTATTGTTCTTCTTCTGCTCCATCAGGGGCTTTTGGTGAGTCATAAAATACTGCTAAAATGTCTACCAGCATCTCATTGAAGTTCTGATTGTTTCCTGAAACAAGTGAGTGAAAGTGCAAGCAAGACAAGTTCTTCAAATGGTGTCTCCTCTATGTTGCTGGCTTCTGTGACTGGGAACATGCTGGCCAAAATGACCATTCAGCAGGATGTGTTATTGGGCTGTTCAAACTTCCTGTATACAGGAAGCATGTATACATGCTTGGCCACAAGTCAGGATGGCACACATGTCAGGATGGCACTGAGAAGTCTGGAATATGATTGGTTGGATGGACTCAGGCCTGTGTACTATAGTGTGAATGCTGGAGTCCGAGGTTAGAAAATTCTTAACGTGGTTGATAATCAGAGTGGATGGTCAAGCCCTGAGATCTCTGACCTAGGATACACTGACTCCATTTCCAAAAACTCTGGTCTTACGCTGCAGTGTAGCCATACCATTCGTGTCCTAGTTGTTCTACTAATACACAAGCATTTTGTTGTCCATTTAACATTATATTATCTGTATTCTTGTGAAAAATCATTTCAGGAATTCATAAAAATGTCATATGATAGCAGTTGGTGCAGACTCATGTCCCTTTAGCTGGGAGCTATTCTGTCTTTGCCTCCACTGCAAGGCAGTCCCCATGTTTCCTATATTTTAGAGATCAGTAAATTTCACTATCAGTCTATCTCATCTGGCACTGATTGCAAAACTCCCAGGTGATTTGTAGGGGGAGGTCTTTTTTAAAAAAAAATAATCTCTTTGCATTTATTTCAAATTTCCTGGCAACATCTTGAAAGGCACTTTAACCTCCAAAGACAGACATTTACAAAGATTAATTTATAGTAAATTGTAAAAAAAAAAAAAGTATTTTTATAATCAGCAACATAACAAGCACTATAGAGCGGCACTCATATTGCCAACAAGAATTTAAATTAATTAATTCTGTTTCAGCAAGGTAGCATGGCCTCCCTCAGAGACTGATGGGGAGGAACCACCACCTGCCCCTGGTTGGCAGGAGTCAGGACAGCCATCCCACCCTGCCAGAAGCATAGGGGTAGGATAGGAAGTATACAAAGGCAGGCCCTGCAACTCAGTTGGGCTGGAACCTCTGATGAAGAGGTGCCTCCCAACCTCTGCAAGAGCAGGAGCCTGACAGGTACTCTATAGCACTAAGGACTTGCCAGAGCTGCCAGCCAACCCAGATATCATGGAACTGCTGGGATTGCTACTGGCAACATACCCTTGGGAGATAGAGGACAGCCTCGAGACGCAGGAAGCACAGCGAGGGGAGTTGAGGAAGTAGCCCAGTGACCAGACAATAGTCCAGTTAATGTTCTGCCTGAATCCGGGTCAGTGTGTTTCAGCTGGATCCCTGCTGAGCCAGTGGCAGAACCATCCACTTGGTCCCCCTAATCCCTACTGCCAACCCCATACCTGGTGTGGCAGCTTCCCTACGTCAGGTGGCTTGTTTCTGTCTGCTCTCTGCCAGAGTCAGGACATTAGACTGTTTCATACTCCACCCTGGCTGTGGGCCTGCACCCTTAGACTGTGAGTTTCTCTGCCCTGCCTGAGGACCCACGCTTCTCATACTGCTTGTTGCTCTGTCATGCTAAGGCCAGAGCCCTGGACTACTTGCTGCCCGGCCCCACTTAAGGGCCAGGGCCTCAGATTGCTAATCTTTCAGTAACCATTGTTTTGCTAGGGGACCCCAAAAGTGTGGCGGTGTGGCCTCCCTCAGAGGCTGGGGAAGGGAAGGATGGCTATGCACTGCTACACCGTGAAAACTGATGTCAAAAGAACATGAATACAATATAGTAGTGAACAATTATCTGCACATACTTATGTCAAATCCTTGACCCAACTGTCTCTGTGGATGAACCTTGCAAGAGCTGACTATTTTAAGAAAGCAATAACTAGGAATAAAAGTTTTATCATTTTTTCTTACCAGGAAAAAGTATCATTTTGAATCCTCTACAGCCTTGCATTTCTTATGTGAAGAAACAACGGAGGAAGGAAAGCCAGAGCAAGAAGAAGAAAAAAAAAAGGAAGATGTGTTTTTATTTAAGGGTTATGTACAGTTTCCTCAAGGGAATCACTACCTCCCCCAGCTTTGCAAGTGCTGTCAGAGATCCAAAGCACACCTCAGCATGTCTAAGCAGCCTGCAGCCTAGCAAAACTGAAAAAAATCACTTTACATGTTCCCTCCACAAATCCCTTCAGATTTGACAGCAAATCGTGGCAGAAAGAGAAACCACAGCAGTCAAGAACAGCAGAAGTGGTTCGGAACACCAATAAAGAAAAGATTACTTGTGTTTTTAATTACTAATCCCCCCCTTTCTGATTTAGTTTAGTAGGAGTTTATATAACTCTCAGTATTGCAGCAATAAGGACTGGATGGAACACATAAGCAACAGAGCTAGCTAAGAGCTATCAAGTAAAGCAGAATATAATAAAACAGATTTTTTTACAGCTTGCAACAAGGGAGGCTAACATCCCAGTCATATTGACCAGATACAGAAGGGGGAGTGGAGCCTCTCTGGCCTACAGGCAAGCAGCTGGACCACACCCCCATGCGACTGTCACAGCTGCCAATCAGGGAGGCAAGCACTCACAGCTGCTGCTAATAGGGGAAACAAGGCCTGCTATAATACAAACAAACCAAGAGAGCTCAAAGAAGGAAAGGGGGCTGACGGATATGGGAAAGCAAAGAGGTAACAC
This sequence comes from Sternotherus odoratus, assembly GCA_032164245.1. NCBI lineage: Eukaryota > Metazoa > Chordata > Testudines > Kinosternidae > Sternotherus > Sternotherus odoratus. The sequence continues at coordinate 40,950,487 of JAVMKO010000004.1, forward strand.
CTCTTCAGCAGGCTGCCTCCAGAAAACAGCCCAGAGGGACTGAAGCAGACCACTAAGCCTAATCTGAGCCCAGGGATCTATGAACTGTCTTCACCAGGGGTTAACCAAAGAAAACCAGACAGTGGGCAATAGAGTCTCTGAAAGAAAGATAACAAAGGACCAGCGACAACATCACAGAGCATATTTCCATTACACAGCAAAGAAGGGAGAAAAACTAAACTGGAGTAAGGGACTGGGATTTTGGAGTACAGCGATAGTGACTGATGTACATTTCATATTGAAACAAGTTGTGCCTCCTTTACTTAAAGCCAATTGTGAGCTGATATTTTGGTTCAGGCAGTCAAATTCAGATTAGGATCATGTCCACAAAACAAATTTAAGAATATTACAGAATGTCAGATTTTAACGTTGTCTGATTCTGGATCCCAGTCTTCCATTTTACAATAAGTTACACTCTACAGATGTGTAAACACAGTGGTCTAGTGAAAAGTCCTTTGCTTATCACACATTTACAGAATCTTCTACAAAACGATATTCTAAGCTGGTGCTTTTTTAGGAATGAGGGGTGAGTGGGTGAAAAGTTGGGGAAAATAAGGGTTTGACCCACCCACCCCGAAACTCTCTCACTAGAGCTTAACTTTAAAAAGACAATGCTCAAGTTATATAAATTTCAGACACATTCCCTTTCTCTGCCCCCTCACTTGATAATGTCCACTCTCTGTCCATAATTTGATCAAGCAGTATTAATATAATGGAAGAAAAACTGTTCTTGTGGCATTTTCAACTGGGATTGGAAACAGAAGGCGGGAAATGTCCCTAAAATAGTTGTCATGCAAATTAGCAGATTTGAAAAGTTCACATAACGTGGCTAAGCTTTGGACAAGAATCTGAACCCCAAACCTTTAGAGCAATAGTCCCATCTAGCATGTGGTCATTCCTGATTTTGCTAGATCTTGGGTTTAACTTTACAGTCTCTTATGACAGTTATTGAAAAAGCTTTATCTATTTTTACAACAACATCATGCATGGGTTAGAAAATGTGTTAACAATAGTACATCCATAAGACTTCATTTGGGATAATAAAGATGCAACTAAGAAACAATAAAAGAAGACATCATCTTAGTTTGATAAATCACCAAGCACAAGATCATGCTACAGATATCTGAGGCTTGCAAGGATGTTTTGGGCAGAGTAATATGAAGCTAACTTTGAAATATACTATACACCTGTGTGAACTGCTGTGTTGATACATTTTCCCCAATTTGCATACTGTTAATGTTTTCAGCTTCAGAACAAAAAGTCTTTTTATTATAAATGATGGCAATATTTTGCTGACTGCAAAAATAAAGACGACTATGATTGAACACTGCAATTGCCATTTCCTGCTTCTCCTGGTCTTTTATTTTAAAATTTTGCTTATGTACATACAAATTTAGTGTTTTTGCAATTAGCAGCAATGTGACAGCAAACCAAGAGCTCTTTACTGAAATTAACATTCTGTGACTTGCCAAGTCCCTGACCACAACAAAACTGTCTCTTTCTCAATAGGAGCAATCAAAGTGACTGTAGTAATAACAGAGCCATAGTGGGAAAAGGCCCACTCATCAGTTATTTTTTCATCCCCTTCCTAGTGCAGAACTATTCTCTATGTTTGGAATGGATTTTCCTTTCTCTTAAATTGGTATAAAAGTAGTGGAACTCCATTGACCACAGTTAGGGATTACAGATTTACACCTGATGAGAATCAGACCCCAAATGTTTGTGGTTTCTTGGCTCATTAGAGTTCTGTATGCCTATGTCCATTTAGTTTCCACAAGTTTCACCAACTCAGCCATGTCACTCTCAGCAAGATACAAAAAGAGTGAAATGTATTGAAGACACTACCAAAACTTTATTGATCAAATTATAATTTGGGACATCCCCCCCCCACTGCAATAAATAACTAAACATGGATCCCAGCCTTGCTCCTTTAGATCAGATCCCACCCAAATGTATGTCTGTGTGTGCAAGAAGGGGAGGCAGATACCTTTAGCTCCTACCCAAAGAGCCAAACTAAGGATTCAACACTGCTGCTAAAATTCCAGCCACCTTGTCACAGGGTCCACACAGGGTACTCTTGCTTCCCCAGTTTCCTGGATCTTCCAATAATAAAGGTTTCCACACCCTCTTCTGGTGTTTTCTAATGTCCTTTATTTACAGTGCAGTTTCAGTGTTCACTGTGCCAGCAAAATGCTTCCCTTGTCTCCCAACAGTTACCTTCTCTGCCCTGGATCTAGAGTCTCCAGGACCCTGAGGCACCTTGCCCTTCACAAGGAGACAGAGCAGCCCTCTGTTGTGTTGTGTTGTGTTGTGTTGTGTTGTTCTGTTGTAGTTGTTGTCCTCATCCTCCTGGCCTGCCTCTCTACTGACTAGGGCTTAGAGCTTTTCTAGCCCTCTCTGCTCCTAGCCCCAGCTGTGCCCATTTAGCCCAGGCTAGTACTGTGGGCTAGCCCTCATTAGGGCTCTCAGCTGGGCTCCCTGCTGGCCAGTTCTAGCCTCTGTCCCTGGCCTTTCTGATAGAAAGCAGGGTTTAACCTGCAGGGGCAGGGTAATCATGGGGTTTTTACCCTAGCCCTGCCACACATCTCCCCCCTTCACCGAGCCTCCAGGCTCCACGTGCCCCTGCCCCTTTTCAGCCAGGCATACCCACTCTGTACAGGGGGCTCATGTCCCCACATCCCCCTGTTTTGGGCTCCTGGGGACTCTCGCTGAGGCCTTCTGACCCTCCCTCACATCCCTGGTAGGGACAGCTCTGCCATCCATGCCTTTCCTCCAGGCAGAGGTCACACCCTTGCTCAGGTGGTGGCCAGTTGGCTATGTCCCCTGCCTTGGGGTTCTGTGGCTTAGTCCCCCGATCCTCCTTATCCCTTAGTCTTGGAGGACCACACTCGGGGCATGGTTCCCCAGGGTGTTTTTCCACCCCATATAGCCAGCATTCCTCTCTGGTCTTCTCTTCCCATCTAGGAGTTTTGCTCTCTCCCCTTCTTTCCCCCAACCCCAGGGAAGGTGGTTCCTTCCTTTTGGGGGGATCAAGGCTCCCCTTGCCCCACCCCCACCTAACCCCTCGCCCCCCCAACTAAAAATTAAATAGGATCTTACAAAACTGGGTAAGTGAGCAACAAAATAGCCAGTGAAATTCAGTGTTGATAAATGTAAAATAGTGCACATCAGAAAACATAATCCCAACTATAAATACAAAATGATAGGATCCAAATTAGCTGTTACCACTAAAGAAAGATCCTGGAGTCATCATGGATACTTATCTGAAAACATACATCCAACGTGCAGCACCAGTCAAAAAGTAATCAGAATGTTAGGCACCATTAGGATGGTGATTGCTTATAAAAAGACATAAAATAGGATAATGCCACTCTATACATCCATGTTATGCCCACACCTTGAAAATTGCATTCAGGTCGCATTATATATATAATAAGATGGGGGATATATATATATATATAATGCGACCTGAATGCAATTTTCAAGGTGTGGGCATAACATGGATGTATAGAGTGGCATTATCCTATTTTATGTCTTTTTATATATATATGAGAGAGACACAGAGAGAGAGAAAGAAGAAGAAGAACTGGAAAAGGTACAGAGAAGAACAGCTTCCATATGATCAGAGATTAAAAAGACTAGGGTGTTCATCTTAGAAAAGAGATGAGTAAGGGGAGGGATATGATAGAGGTCTAATAAATCGTGAATGGTGTGGAAAAAGTGAATAAGGAAGGGCTTTTTACCTCTTCACATAACACAAGAGCCAAGGCTCATCTAATGAAGTTCATAGGCAGCAAATTTAAAACAAACATAAGAAAATACTTATTCACACAATGTACATCTAGAATGCTGCTCAGGACTATTTAAATGCAATTGATAAGGGGACAGAGTGGTCTAAACACACACACAGGATTATAATTAAAGTTTTAAAAACTTATTATAAGAAAGGGAGATGTGCAGCAGTTAGAGAGTTCCTTTTACTCCACAGTTACAAGTGAGGACTAATATGTGTTGCTGTGGGGAGCTTAATAAATGTGGTAACTCCCTGATGAGGGAGTTCTCTGGTTGTTGCTTTAAAACAGTGGTGGGCAACTGCGGCTCGCATGTAGCCCATCAGTGTAATCTGATTGTGGGCTGCAAGACATTTTGCCAATGTTGGCCATCCACAGGAATGGTCCCCCACAGCTCCCAGTGGTCACAGTTCACCTTTCCCAGCCAATAGGAACTTTGGGAAGTGGCTGGCCGAGGTGGCCTGTGGGCTACAGGTTGCCAACCACTGCTTTAAAGTATTAGTCTGAGGGTTTATCATCACATTATAGTTAGTCCTGATAGGATAAATTGTGAAGAAAGAAAACAAAAAAATCCCTCCACCTGGATTTTTACTCTTCACAAATACTACACCTAAGATGACAATATCAGGGCTTTGCTTATATACATACTATTAAAACAGCCTCACACTTGCCAGCTTCGTAAACAAGAAATATTCTGTAAAACCAAACATGGGTGATATAATCTTGAGCATGTATTTGTATATTTTGGTGGACTGGGGGTGGGGAATATTTTTCCAACCTAGCATGAAAGTGACATAACATTCTTGTGTGAATGGTTCCACTAAAAAACAAAAGTTTTGTCTTAGAAAATTGTCCTCGTAAACTCTTTGACTTCCTTTGACAGATGGCATTAGAATGTACTGTACTTTTTTAGAAATCCATGAAGTACAATAAAACTATTCAGATCACTTCTTGAAAGGCTACAGTACAGCTCTGCTTCAGAGCTAAAAGAGAGCTTTTCATACAGCTTGCAAATAAAATGACATTTTGCCCCACAGACTCACATCACTAGAGGTTCTCAGTCAAAGTAACAAACTTCTGATTATGTTCAATATTCACCTTTACAGTCTAATATGGCGAGAAAGACAAATCAAATAGTTATCCTCACCTTATTCTGTAGTAAAATGAATGTCCGCTATAATGCAGCGCAGCATATGTAACACTTTAAAGAGTGAGATTATTTACTGCTATTCCGAAGCAAGCAAGCAACACCCTGGACTCCTGCAAATTTTTGCTCAGGCATGTTTGGCTCATAATACTTCTTTGGTGTCTGACTGTCTAGCAGCAGCACAACATGACATTTTAACATGCATAGAGTCTGATTTGAGCATTTTAATTGATTTTAAACTATTGGTAGCATCTTCTACTTTATTAAATATTACTTCAGCTTTAGTCAACTGAAACCATTGCCAGATGGCAATGCAGCCACTGAATATTTAAGAGGAGACAGAAAAGATTTATATGATGCAAATGTTTGCTCGGTCATTAAGTATTCATGAACTGGTTTCACTTGATTCTTTATTAGCAGTTCTAGTGTAAAAGAAACCCAAAGTTCAGATTTACATCTCATAGTGCTATTATTATTGATAATCTAACATGTCTACTATGGTGTGGTGTTTTAGATGCTGCTTGTAACTCTTAGAACTGGGGGACTGTAGGACAGGAAACAGGAAAGAGGGAGGAGGAGTTGAGCCAAGCCTGAGTTAGAGCTACAGAGGGGTGCAGCAGCTGCTCTGTAAAGAGGTTTCACTGTTGTTAAATAAAGTCTGTTAAAGTTTGCTAGTACCTTGCCTGCTTGATACAACATATGGCTAAAAAAATTTTAGTTGCCTTGAAAATGTAACACAATATTCTTTAATAGATAACCTATTATTTTTATAGGGCCTAGTTCAGTTCAAAATGTAAGCTCATGAAACAGCATTGGAACTGGATGCTGAATAATATCATCAGAGTTGCAAAGTGGAATAGACTTCTAACTGACAATAGATTTTGAAGTGGAAAAAACTGATCGTTTGAGGTTTCTTTTGCTTTTGCTATTAACTGTTAAATACAAATTACAGGTGAAAAGTCTTAATATCCATGTCATAAAAGGGAGCCACTAGGTAATGCAAAATTAGTAGGCCTTAGCCTCAGCATACCCTTGACATCCTAAAAATATTTTTTTTATTTTTGGTGTAAATAGTTTGTTTGCTACTAACTTCTGCAGTGAAGTATTCCTTGCTGTTATACTCACTGTTTTTGTAATTGTTCACATTTTCCCTGACTTTCATATTCTCATTTCTCTCAGCCAAATTTTGTTCTTCCAGTCCATCTCACATTCTGAAATGTTTTCTTCTCTGGTCATTTGGTAGGTAGAACAACCATATTAAAACATATTCCAAAGTTTCTTACAGTGTTTTTGGAATTATTGCTAATAAAATGGTTGGTTCATCATCAATAAAGAATGTATAAATCAATTTGAGATAAGATCTCAGAGGCATATGGTTGTGCTTAATAGTCATTAAAAATTAGTGCATCTTAAATCAGTTCTGACAGTAATGTTTCACTTCATTCAATGTAATTCTTCTGCTCTGCAAATTCTGTTTGCTGTCCAGCTCCAAAATGATTGGTTGATGTAGCTACTGCTAATGGTTGATAACACTTCATGTCTTTTTCTGACAATTTGCCGAGCAAAATAGGTGCAGGTCCCTTTATACAAGAACAGCAAGAAATAGTCCTTTTTGTTCCTCAGACGAATGGTTCATTTGGCTTATTATTTCAAACAGGGCATAATAAGCTTTCAAAGATGATTTTTCTTCAAAGTTGACTGGTCTCTGAATTGGTCAATTAAACAAGTCATCTGTGTAAGAATTTGTATCAGGTTCTTGCAGCTGGAAAAAAGAATTCCATATTCAAAAAGAATATTTGGTACTGGATTCCATGTTCAGAAAGAATATTTGTAATTCTCTTGCTATGACAGGATTTTTTTTCTTAATGCTGTAGGGGATGTAAATTAAGCCCAAATGCCACTAAACCAACTATCGGGTCCATTTTCCATGTTCCCCTATGCATGGAAATTCCTTCCTCAGTTGGACTGCAGAGCTACTCCGCACCCATATTGCTCCTGAAGATGTGCTGTGGTGCCCAATACAATTTCTCTTACATAGTTCCCATTTCCTCTCCATCCCATTCTTGTTATCTCCCACGCATGCTCTGCTGCTTTCATTTATTTATATTACAGTAGTACCTAGATACTCCAATCAGAGTCAGGGCCAAAGTGTGCTAGGCACTGTACAAACACAGACTAGACCCTAAAAATGGTTCCATTTGGAAGGACTCTTGTGTCCTCATTAAGCATTAATCCATATACATGATCTAGACTAAAGGAAGAGACAGTCCACCCTAAAGAGTACAGTCTAAACAAACAAGACAGACATGGGATGGGATGGGAGAAAGGGTTAATATGCAAGCAGAATGAACTGGTCCGTCTCTTTCGGTCAGGGTCTCATTACATGTATGTGGCTTGAAAACCATTAAAAAGTGGGTCGGTTTTCACTTATTTTACCATATGAAGCCATAGTCTCCTTAGGGCATCTACCTTGGCTTCTTATGTGCATTATGAGACACCTATTACCCCTCTAGGTGTGGCAAATTAATAAAACAAAACAGTTGTGTAATTAATGGATTTTTTTGGTTTCCTGGCAAGTGCAAAAAAATTGCAAAAGATATTCTGTCAAACCAAACCATTGAAGGCATGGGGGGGGGAGGGGGGTTAGAGAAGGAGGGAATTGTCCACAAATGAAGATGTTGAATACAAATTAATTTGGGGTCAAATTTATTATTCCAAACGATGTTTTTATTTTAAGCATATGATTTTTTATTAAAACATGAAAATTTTATAAAATTGAAGGAAATTTCAAGTCATTTTGAATAGCAATTTAATAAAATGAACAATTCTGCAAAACTGACAAATTTGTGAAACAATTCTGCAAAACTGACAAATGTGTTTTTCCACTAAAAGTTTCTCCACAGCTTAATCTTGAATGGATTCTGCTTTGCTCTAGATTTTCTTTCAGTTCTTGTTGATTTATAGTAATTTCCGTTATATCCTGTTGAAGTCAGTCCTTCTCTAACATTGCGGATTTATTGACAAGCATTTCAACATTTTGTAGAATTTTCCATGTACCTCTGTCTCTTGAATTAAAATCTCCGAGAAGTTTAGAATAGTCTTCCTTGTTTAATTTGCGTAACTTGGATCTGTTATTTTCTCTAATGCTGGCTTCTCTTAGATGATGCAGAATTTTTGTGATGCATTCACCAGGTAAAAATTATTTTTGAAATATTTCTGCTCTTTGGAATCCTAATTTAAACTACAAATTCCAGCAGTGTCCTGAGAAATACTGGAGACTACCACCCCTCCATAGACAATCTTTCTCAATCTCCTCTCCATTTGCTAAAGTTCCATAGGATAGATTCTGTTGGGTTTTTTGTTTGTTTGTTTGTTTATTTGTTTATCATGGAGAATATTTCCACTGAAAAATGTTAGCAGTTCTATGTGCAGCAATTCTATTACTTCTTAGTATGTATTCTATAAATCATTGGCTCTCAAATTTTCTAGACTATACCCCTTTGGGGAGTCTGGTTTGTCTTGCTACCCCCCATGTTCACCTCACTTAAAAACTACCTCGCTAGAGAATCAGACAAAAGTCCAAAAAGGTGCCACAGCACACTATTACTGACAAATTGCTTACATTCTCATTTTATCATAGAATTATAAAATTAATTAACTGGAATATAAATATTGTACTTACATTTCAGTGTATAGAATATAGAACAGTATAAGAGTCATTGTATGAAATTTTTTACTAACTTTGCCAGTGCTTTTTATGTAGTCCATTGTAAAACTAAAGAAATATCTAGATGAGTTGGATGTCCTTTGCTTGTCCCCAGGGGTACATGTAACCTGGTTGAGAACCATAGCAGTCCAGTATTTCATATTCAAGTACCACTAAAATATAATGACAAAAACATCTCTGTTAATCTCTAGTATTAAATTTTCAAAAGCACCTTAGGAACCTAACTCTCATTGAAAGAGTGGGACTTATGCAAGTAGTATTTTAAGTCACTTCTGAAAATCATGTTTTTGACAAAAAATTCCATTGTTTTAAGATGCACATATTAATGGTTCTTTAATCTGATGAAGCTGTATAAAGTTTTGCACTGAAATGTAGCATGTACTTTCCAAATTCCTAGTTCTTTAGTGTGACATTGTCTGTTTTATGTGTTGTTAG